>JAPQWN010000009.1:2325000-2925000 GCA_028538565.1 Umbellularia californica
CTTTGAAGGGCTTTTTGTCTGCAAACACTCGATGTATCAAGCCGTTGTTGCCAACGAACTTGATGCACTGATGTAGAGTTGAAGGGACGACACCATTTTCATGTATCCAAGGGAGTCCAAGAAGGATATTGTAACATGAAGGGGTCCTTATTGCATATACAGTGACTTTAGAAATAAGATCACCGATTTGCAATTTGAACCTGATTTTGCTGATAGGCCTTTGAGCGCTCTCGTCATATCCGAAGATAGATATAGACGTGTGACTCAGCTTGCTAGGTGGGATACCCAGCTCTTCGAGTGCCGAAGTAGAGATCAGGTTGAGTGTAGAACCTGGGTCGATCTGGACTCTGTGTACTAGCATTTCTTTGATGTACCCCGTGAAATACAAGGGTCGGTTGTGCTTTGTCTCGCCTAACAGGAGGTCACCCTTGTCAAAGGTGATTGTTGCACTTGCTGCTTTTTGAACCGAGAGGCATTCAAAGGCGATTGTTGCACTTGCTGCTTTTTGAACCGAGAGGCATTCATTGCTTGATCCCTCAATTTTCTTCTTTTCTCCCTTTGAGGAAGTACTTGATTTTTTTACCCTATAGTCCATGTCAATTTGTAGGACTTGTGGGGCATGTTTGTCGACATCCGTATTCAGCCTTTGTAATTCTGAAATGAGACTATCACGAGTTTGTGGAGACATTCGTAATAAGTCAAGGATGTGCAGTCGTGCAGGTATGTGTTTGAAGTACTCAATCAAGTCATACTTGAAAGCCTCCCTCGGGCCTGCATTTTCATTATTGTTGCCACTTGGGGCATTTACAACTTGCTTTCCTGAAGGATTTACATAAAAAGAAGAAGGTTGGTTGTAATTTTTGTGGTAATTCTATCCAGAGCGGGTACCTCTACCAACTTCAAGAGATTCTAGAGAAGGGTCTTCTTTTGGAAGATCACTCTCAGGATCGAGGGGTTGATCCTTGTCATTTGCTGAAGACGTCTTTGTAGCAGCATTACCGTCTTCAGTGATTGCGTTGCATAGAGCATTTTTCGGGAACAAGTCCTGAACAGCGTCCGGCAACTTTTCTTCTTTGTCGAGTAATTTATCGGTCCAGACATCGTCTATGAGATCGGGTATCTGGGACCAATCGACTGGGTTTTCATCGAAGAAGACTTCATTGGCAGGAGCTTCTCCAGGATGATCAATCGGAAGAGGCTTGAGTTCCGATGTCACAGTTTTAGGAGACGAAGGCTGAGAAGATGCTATCTCAGTGGAAGTCACCTGAGAAGACGTAGCTCCCGAAGATATACTACCAGTTGGGGAGTACGTGTCTTCGGAAGCTTCAGAGGCACTATCATCCTGAGCTATCGCATTGCAGGATGCCCCTAGTGTAGACTGTTGGGGATCAGACTCATCCTCGGATGTAAGAGGATCATGGATCCAGCAGTTTTCCCCATTTTCAGGAGTTGGGGGAGAAAGTTCCCGTTGATTTTCACGGACTTCTGGTTCTGGATGATGATGAAGATTGTTGACGCGATCCTGTTCCTGCTCGATGGCAAGATGTTGCAGGATTCTTGCATATTCTTCAAGATCAGGCATAGGAGTCAAATCTTCTTCGTCATCTGCTCCTTGTGGTTCACCAATATTGGGTTCCACTAGAGCATTAATCGGTGTTGGATCAACAACATTTTCTTGAACAGCCTCTTGGTCTTCATCATCATCGGACCAGGATCCTTGTGGCTGCAATAGGTTATACCAGATTACTGGCATAAGATGAGACTTAGGAATCCATTCCTCATCAGAGAGGTATTCTCCTGTTTCAAGGGATTCTTCTCATTCATCGATATCACTGGCAATATCACTGGACTACTGGACTCATATCCATCCATGGAGAATCCAACTACCGAGTTGCAGGATTATGATGCCCCCTGCACAGTTTCATTTTTGTATTGAGGTGGCATGAAATCATCAAGGATGAGTTTTCTTACCACTTTTGAAGCTTTGGGAAGGGAATCTTCCATTGCCCCTAGTGAAGTAGTGGAAGAGGTTTCTGCCTTTTCAAGGACTTCTTGTTTTGGTTGAGACTTCTGCTGCTGTTCAAGCTTGCAGAGTTGTCTCTTAGCTTGCCTTCACTGCTAAGTGGTCGGCTTTGTTTTGACGATCTTCCAATTTTCATCTTCTAGGAGATCGGGATGCACCCATATGGGTTGTCCATCTGGTGTTGGATAGGGACCAACTCTTGAGACGCTTGAGCCATTTTTATCACCTTGAATGAAGTAGTGATCTTCTCTTTCGGTGAATTTGAAGTTTACCCACATGACACCATATTGACGGAGGCGGAGCCGTAGTTTTTGTCAAAGGTAATGACTCCGTTTTTCCACATCTCATTGATCTTTTCTCTCACAACGAAGCATTGATTGAGAGGATGAGAGATCATCTAGTGGTATGGACAATACCGAGGATCGTTGGTTTTGCCAACATCTCCCGGTCTTTTGGGCAAGGGCAAGGTGAGTTTGCCGTTTGCTAGGAGAGCCTCAAAGATTTCTTCGACATCTTCATCAACGGGTATTTCTTCTCTACACGTTCTTTGAAGGCATCAAAGAGTTCAAGTCTTTTACCTGTTGTTTTGTTTTCAGCTTTCTTTGGCTGCTGAAGAGCTGACTTGGTCTGCACATTGAGAACCTCCTTTTTCTTTTGTTTGGAGGTTGTAATGGCAGTTGGCTCTTTCTTTGATGATTTCTGACTGTTGAGGTCTTTGATCACCATTTCAACCACCATGGAAGCTTCTAGGAGTTCTCCCAGGTTCTTTGATTTGTTGCCGATGATCATGGAGCTGATCCTTGCTCTCATGTTGTTACGGCAGATGTCGACTAGCGACGCTTGTGGAAGTACAACTGAGCATTTGTATGCCATTGCCTTCCATTTGTGAATGAAGTTGTATGTTGACTCATTCTCTCCTTATTTTAGGCTGCAGAGCTGAGCCATAGTAACAGGATGATCCTCACCTTGGAAGTGGGTCAGGAAGCGTGTCTCTAGCATGGCCCAGTTTTGCATGGAGTTCTCCAGAAGAGTGGAGTACCAATCAAAGGCCGTACCTTTAAGGTACTTGCAAAGAGACGGATTTTGAGGGCATCTTGATCTGTGATATCTCCCATCAGGATCTTAAAGTGGATGACATGCTGTCTGGCTAAACCTTTCCCCGTATATGTTTGAAAAGTAGGTTGTTTGAATTTTGCAGAGAACGGTACCGAGTCCATCCATAGAGGATAGGGTGGCTTGATCCCATGTTCCTTCATTGTATCCTCTTCTTTTGCTTTTGCGAGGATATCGTCTGTTGGAAGTAGGTGGGCCTCGTGGATAGATTTTCAAAACTTTTAACCCACTTGACTCAGGGACAAAGTACCCATAAGGCCAAAAACCCAATCTAGGATGAATAACCCTCAATCTCGAGATCATGTACAGTAAATAAAACTATCTAAAAGATAGAAACAAGCAGCCAACAAGCATCCATAAAAATCTACAACATGCAACGAAGTAAATAATACCCTTGGAGCTCGGTTGTGCTCTAATGGAGAAGTTGATGACTTTCTTTGACGTAGAACTCTTCTACAAGATTATATCAGAATCTCCAACACCTCTTAACCTTCCACGCTATCACCCGAATCAGATTTCTCTTCTCAAGAAGATTGGTGGAATCTTCAAGAGAAAACCCCACTCGAAACTCCAAGGAACTAGAAGAGGAAGAGAGGAGAGAGCAGTGCAACAATTGCACAAAAGGAGGCTGGACGTTTTTTACTCCAAAAGATGGACGTCCATGAAGGGAGAATTCCTCTTTGTATAGCACTTTAAGCCTCCACTTTTCCTATTTGAAATAGAAGTTTAACTCCCATTACAAATTAGCAACATTCTCTTTTCCTAATTGAAATAGAAGTCTCACTTCCACAACAATTAGTAAGTATACTATTACCACTATTAGAAGTCCTACTTCAAATAGAAATAGTAACTTTCTAATTCCTTCCTTTTAGAGTTCAAGTAGGATTAATATCTTTCTAATAACTTGGGCTAGCGTGGGGACCACTAGGGATTCCATAGAAAGCTGGCTCTAACTGGGACACCGCGACCCTACATCTCATGTGCAATCCGGGCCCACAGTTTATTACAAATAATACCACTATATAAATGCAATTGCACTCCAGTCTTAGGAATAAATTACAATGAAGACCCTAAACTTCCCAATTACCACAAGTAGACCCCTCTATCAATATCCATGGATCAATTGGAATAAATATGTCTCTTCCAATCTTAGTTCCACATCTTATTATCCTTGAGCCCCAATTAATTATTGTGATCATCGGTACCATCCAATTAACTCTTAATCGAGATGGGTGCGCACTTACTAATGACAAATCCATTAATTGACACAAGGGGATAATAGAGATAGATTCCATCTTGATTTTATTGATAAATAAAGAAATTAATCAATTCATCACATCAACTGATGGATTGAGTCCATACAATCTAACATCGTCAACATCCTTTTTGGTAAGGGCGCGTGACTCATTGTTTTCTGCATTGGCCTCATCATCTTGAGGATTCGGAGGGGCTTGATTATTTTCTTGACGCTGAAAAGTGAGAAGAAGATTTTCCATGAGAGCTTCAATCTTCTACTGACCTTGCTCCAATTGTTGGATGCGTGCGGTTACATCATCCTGCGGTGGAGGCTGCTCAGAACTTGTAGCCAGGGCGTTCATCCCCCGGGATTCGAACGAAGAAATCGTCCTGGTGACTGAGCTGGGGCTCATTCTTTTGGATGAAGAGTCCGAGGAGTGGTTACTCCGATGTCCTTGGCTTCAAGGAGTGGAGGATTCTTCCAGATGTGTTCGTGTCCGGGAGAAGTTGCGAGTCACCAGACGTCTAACACGAATTTTGGTTGCTGACTTCTGGCGTCTTCTGGTTTTGCCAACCGTATGGACAGTAACGACTTGGTTGGGTCTTTCTTTTTTGACGCATTTGTTAGAGACATGGAGGGTAGAATGCTGGGTTCTTTGCTTCTCAAGTCTCTTTTATCCATATGCCGTGCGGCGACGCATACGATGAGTAATTTGAGCTTCGGTCAGCTCTGGCTGTGCTCTGGCAATGAAGGATGTAGTCCCCCGTGCGCAGCAGCCGAGCTTGTCTTCTTTGAAGCTAGGCATGGACAGGATCCAGACACGATCCTTAGCCTGTCGCAGTGAGGCTTTGAATTTTGCAAGTTCGGCCCCTATTGAGATGAAGGGTCGACTCGCAGGAGTGCAAGCTTCAGCGGGTTTTTGCGGAGGCCTAATGATGCAGGATTTGATTTTGGGCTTGTAGGAGCAAGCCAACTCATGCTGGATTTCTTTGTTCTTTGGGAGGATGGTAGGTTTCTCCTCTTTCATGTAAGAGAGAGGCTAGAACCGGTTCTCCTTGAGAGAGGCCAGGTATGCTGGCTTTGTAGATGTTTGGGAACTCCGTTGCTTTGGTGAAGATCTCGGGGACTAGGTTTTGGGGCAAACCTAGTTTCTTGTGAGTTGAGGCTTTGTGGGAGCGCCACGGGCTTCACGCTTCTTTGTGTTCACCCTTGGTGCCATGTTAGTGACACGTTGCGGGGCGATTTTCTACTTCTTGGTAGGTACAATTTCTTCTGCGGGGAGTGGGAATGGTCCCAGTGACCCGAAGATGATGGTCCGAGGAGTTGAGGTTGACCCGGTGTTTTGAGAGTTGTCGAGGGAGATAACGCTTCGGCAACTAGCGCGGCGCTTATGAATGCTCTTGTTTTGCTTGTCTTGAAGCAAAAGCTGGTACTTGTTCTCATCAAAAGTGATGGTCAATGAAGCTGCCATTGTTAGTTTTTGGAAAACTTCTGAAACAAGATCACATCCATTAGTAATCACAGGAATATGGTGATCATGAATGGAAAACAACTATGATTTTGTCTTTTCAAATCACTCGAGGGGACATAGCCCAGCTCAATCAAGATGAAGAAGGCAGGAAGCCATAGATGATACAATTGTTCTAAAATGCAAGTATGGTAGGCTCAGGGTGAGAGTACCAGTGACTGTTAGAAGCAATTGTAGACCTTAATTCAAATTACCGAGAAGCAAGGCTCACTCGAGGTAAAATGATATAAGGTTGGAGATACAAATGTGTCGGTCGCAAATACAGTAGACCCGAAAGGGCGTACAAGCACCGCTAGGCACAAATGTTGCAAATCGCATCCTTGGAAAGGACACGAGATGTGATTTCTTCTTTGAAAGGTCAAAATTGGGTTCATAAAAGAGAGCAAATGGTATTCCAATCCGAACATAGGCTCAAACATTTCTGCGAGCGCTAAGTCCAAAAGGGAAGGAACCAGAATTTCTCGGATGTGAATCCAATCATGACGGAAGTTTTTTTTTTTTTTTTTTTGAAGGGTCAAGATTAAGTTCATCAAAGAAATCAAATGGTATTCCATTCCGAACAAAGGCTCAACATTTCTGCGAGTGCTAAATCCGAAAGGGAAAGAACCAAGATCGGCTATAAACGCCAAAATCGGCTATAAATGCCAAAAATTCGGCTTTCATGCCAACAAAACAAAACCTGGTTTTCAAAAAATCTGGCTCCCATGCCAAAAACAACAAACAAAATTCGGCTTTCATGCCATCTCAAAAACTTTGGCTCTCATGCCATCCCAAAAATTTTGGCTTCCATGCCACAAAACAAAACGGCTCTTATGCCACAAAACCTGGCTTTCATTCCATCTCAAAATTTCGGCTTTCATGCCATCTCAAAATTCGGCTTTCATGCCATCTCAAAAATTTTGGCTCCCATGCCGTAAACAAAATTTGGCTCTTACGCCACAAAATTCGGCTTCCATGCCATCCCAAAATCTCGGCTTTCAAGCCATCAAAAACCAGGCTTTCACCACAAAATTTGGCTTTCATGCCCAAAACAACCCTTTGACAAAAGATTTTCACAAAATGACAACCTTTTGATCAATTTCTCAAACAAACATTCCCATTTAGCTCTTGCTTAAATTTGTTTTCATCAAAAAATAATTTAAGTGAAAGGAGGGAATACAAAAAAAATATAGTACCAAAAATATTTATACATGGAGGTACCAAAAAAAGAGAGAAGAAAAGGAGTTTGTTACAACTCAGGAGGTCAGTCTAGCATGGTCTTCAACCAAAGATTCAACTCCTCAAGAAGACTCTTGGCCTTAGCCTCCAAAGTTTTCAGGCCACGCTTCTTCAAAACATTCCCATAAAATGTGACAAAAGGCCGCGACCCATCTACAGCACGAGGAAACTCTTCCCAGAGAATCTGCCACCGCTCATATTCCTGAGTCTTCCTCCGGAGATTGCTATCAACCTCCTCAACCTGGCGAATGAGAGCCCCCTCCTTAGCACGAGCTTCCACAATGGAGGCCCATTTGGCAGCAGCTTCTTCCTCCAAAAGCTCAAGACGTTGCCTAGCCTCGACAACCTCCTTATCAAGCCGATTCAGGTCTTGTGTTAGCTCGATGATGGCCAACTCGGTAACGTTCCTCTCCCGAACGAATTGCTTTCGAGTCCGCGAGATCTCAGTCAACTCAGATTTGACCTTGCCTGGAAGGCTTCATAAACAGCTCATTAAAGAAGTCACCATGTAGGAAACTCTTGGTTTTAGTCCACTTGTTACCCAACGCAATGACTTCATCAACAAAATCTTTGGCATTCGCAATGTCCAGACCGACTTCTTCACTATCAGCAAGAATGTCCTGCACATGCTTGATCATGCCGAAACCAGCTTCTAAGTGACCTAAAGAGAGAGTCTCAACCCATGATCTCAAAACACTCTTCAACACCTTCTTTGCATACTGAAGGTACGACCCAGATGAGGATTCGCCATGCTCCGATGCCCGCCTGCCCAAGTCATGTTCCGTTGGAGGAGTAATCAATAAACTCTTTCCAATTGAAGAAGCTAACTCATCATAAGGTTTCACACCTGCCACGTTGAAACTAGTAGAAGAAGACCCTACTTCTGGATCTGTTGCACGTATCTCTTGTTCCGGCCCTGAGGAAGACGGAGGAAATTCTTCTGCTACTTCACAATCTGTCAATAAAAGACAAAAAGGTATGAATATGATCTTGTCAAAAATCAATATCGAGATTATTATTACAAAATACCTTCTTCGACGACCGACGGAGTACTTTCTGCTTCCATGAACTCATCCGAAGCATCGCCGAAGGTTGCATCCATGGATGGCTCGAAGTCGTCAGAATCCTCTGGCAAGTCAGCTAATAAGAAAACAAGGCAACGTGTTGGCAAATGGCAACACAAACAAAAAAAAAGGAAGAAAAAACAAAAGAAATCATATTAGGTGAAGGTTCTGGAACCACTCTAGAGTCCCTTGGCTCTCCCTCAGATGCCGCGACCGGGTCTGTCATCACCTCATTGGCTGGAACCACGAGTATCACAAAATCATCATCCTCTGCCAAAAGAAAAGAAAGTAGCGGATCAATACAAAAAAATCTCTCATACGAGAAAATAAGCGAAAACAGAAAGAAGGAGAATCATACCAGCCATCTCCTCTTCTCGGCTCCTCTTCTCTGGAGGCTCGTCAGCATCCCCAGACACCTCCTCAGCAATGGTGAGAGAAACTTCCAAATCAGGAGGACTTTCATGCCGTCTCGTATTACGGTGTTGTCCTCTCTTCCTCTTACTTCTGTGGGACGGTCTGCTCGAAGAACTGCCCCACTATCAAAATCAGGTCTCTCACTAATGTCCTCACCGGATGGTCTGCTTTTCCCAGTAGACTCCATGGAAGCCTTTGTGCGCTCCGCTTACATCCAAGCATCGATCTCGGCCTCCTCCTCCTCAAGCTATTTCAAGACCTCACCAGGAATCCCTTATGCAGCCCCTGATCTGATGACGTCCTGCTTAATCTTTTGCTTTTCTCCGAAAAGGAAAGCCAAAACTTCCTCTCTACGGACACCATCTGATCTACCAAGACCCCTCCCAGGAGACTGATGGACCCTCGATTTCCATCCTCTCCTTCCACCCCGGGGGCTGTCGAGTTTCGGCAGAGGAGGAAATGCGGGTATCAACATTTCTGTACAGGTATGCCAGATTTTCTATTCTACTTGGAATTTGTGTCACGACCCCAGACCAAGGCCCGGGCCCGCGACGTGCGGCGATATGATTCACTACACATAAAACATACCGCCGCTTTTCCCACAGGTTTCCGCGGTGAGGATCCCAAGACACGGGTCGAGCTCACATGAATAGATATGCGGAAGCGTGTAGCAAAACGAATCAAACAATTCTTAAAAACAACATGCAAGAGACATTTTAATATCAAGACTAGGTATCAAAAGAGAATGTCATCATAGCATTCCTATCAAGATTAAAGTTTCAACATTTAACAAAAGTATTTTACTTCCAATTATAAAACCCTGAGAGGCCAACAAAGGCCAATACAACAATTACAATCCCACCAAGGTAACCCAACTAGGCGAAACGAGAATCAAGATCCCGAACGGAGTCTAGATGACATCGTTGGGCTGTCACTCGTGTGCTGGGGGTGGCTCAATAGCCTCCTCCGGGCACTCCTCATCAAGCGTGAAACCGCCGGCACCTGGACACCAAAGTAACAAGCATCAAACACGACGGTTTGGCAAATAAACAATTTAGGCATGAATATGAAAGTAATGCTAAAAAAATTCAAGAGTAAAGTACATGTTTCAAGTTTACGAAACTAGCATGAATACTTATAATATCATGAAAAGATAAATCCACATTGAGCTCATCATTTCTCCGTCATACATGATGACAAGAGCAAGCACACACGACAAGCATGACATGAAAAACATGATCCCACGCCACACAAGGTAGACGGGGTATCCGGCCACGGAACCGGATCACGAACACCACGATGTGTAATATAATACACGACTAGTCTGCAGACAGTCCACATGTTTAAGGACCCCCAGGTAGTGGATCAAGCTAAAAGGGTAGTCCAAGCTCAGTGGTATTCACTTATATCATGAATGCACAAAACACGACGATACACGTTCGAGAACACAACAAAACAAGTGGGAAATCATTTATCAAACACAACACGACAAGACTAGCAAAATAGCATAGTATTAATGCTTAACGAACTTAAGAAATGATTCCCTTTTTCACATTCTTGAAACACATCTTAAACGAGCTTATACTTGAAATTCAAACAAAACATGATGATGCATGAAGCACCAGAAAAAGAGTGCGAACAAAGTCCCTCAAGCACAGGCTAAGATTGTTCATTGACCTTTGTGAAGTTGAAACCCAAATGTAAGAATTTACGTAGCTTGTTGTCCCCGAAGGTGAGGTACCTTTTGGAATTCCAATTTACACAACGTCAATTAAAAGTCTAAAGCATACTCTAGTTTTCAATTTCCAAGAATTTTAGAAAAAGATTGAAAAACCAATGCTGTGAGTATCAGGTTTGCTCGAGCGGTAAAACCATCGCTCGAGCGGACCCCAGACAGAAACTTGTTCGCACGAGCCATCCTACAAGTTCGCTCGTGCAGACAGGTTTCTGTCCGAAACCCTTCGAAACAGAGGCATGGTCACTCGAGCGGACCCTATGGTCGCTCGAGCGAATAGGCTTCTGCCTGGGCGCGACTGAGTGTAGAAACTGCTTTTTTCTTCACAATCTCCACACATTTTTCTTCTCCTTCTTCTCACTTCTGAATCAAGCAAATCCCTTGAGCCACCATGCTCACCAAGGATCAAAATACAACATTCAATCCATAATTAAGCCATTCAAATCCATTGAGAAACACCAAGACATTTCTATGAGCAAAATCATAAAATTTACAAGATCAACATGGTTCTAAGAACTTGATAAATCATTGATGACAATACTACTTGAGAAACTGAAATACATGGTTTGAAAGGATATAGACATAACTTGCATTAAGAAAACTAACATGAAAATCATATCATAATGAAGAAAATGAAACCCTAATGCAATATACATGAAAAATCCCAAAAAGTTCACTTGCCTCAATCCAAAGCCAAAGAAAGCTTCACAAAAATCAACAATAAGGGTGGCTCCACGAAATCTACACAAAACCCCCAAATAGAGCACACAAAAATCATCATTTTGATCATTACAAACCCCCATTTCGAAAATGGGTTTGAAACCATGAAAAACAAGCTCTAGGTGAGCTAAAGAACATAAAATGAAGAGATGAGTCCAAGCTCTAACCTTGAGCTAGCTGAACAAGAAGAATGGAGGTTGAAGATGATGAATAGTGGAAAGGTTTGGCTCCAAAAACACTCCAGCTGAAGCTTGAGAATAGAGGAAGAGATTTGCAGAGTCGGATCGGAGATTGGAGCTCTCTAGCTAGATGATTTCCAAGGGAGAAGACCAAGGAGAAAACTCTTCTCTTCTTCACTCTAGGTCAAAAGGTTGCAGGAAATGGGAAAAGAATGGAGGAGAGAGAGTAAGAGACTATATATAGTGTTTGGAAGTGGGTCCCCTAAGCAGTGGAACTTGAAACGCTTAAAACATGGTCTTGTGGACCCCGGATGGAGTCGACGAAGAAGAACAAAATGATCGCCGAAAAATCTAGTTTCGGAAAAGTATAATTTTGACATAGTTTCACGACTCCAAAAAGTGTGCCCAGATTTTGCATGCAAAGACAGATTTACCCTTATTGGGCCAAAACTTGGGTTTCTGGGCCTCAAATGCATGCAGGTTAAAAATGAAAGTTGTCACAAATAATGAAACCATTTAAGATCAATAAAAATCACAACCATAGCAAAGATCTAGAACAAAAATGCATTCTTACTCGGGTACTCAGGACGTCCCTGAGCGTGTCTGACTCGTACTAAATGTCCTCAAAATCCCCAAAGTTATAATCCAGACTAATTCTAATCACATTCTAACCCAACTACTACTAAGACTCACTTAAGACTAAATACTCACTTAATTAGTACTAATCGAGTTGGTCTGGGTCGGGGTCTAACATCCTCCACCCCTTAGGATATTTGGTCCTCCAAATATAAATAATTTTACCTCTGGTAATAGGTGTGGATACTTCTTCTAGACTTGATCTCTCAATTCCCATGTGGCTTGTTCTGGCTCGTGGTTTTCCCAAAGTACCTTGACCCAATGGATGGTCCGATTCCTCAATTCATGCTCTCTGGTGTCGATGATTCTAACCGGTTTCTCCACGTATGAAGCGTCTTCTCGAATCTCTAAAGGCTCGTGTGGAATGATGTGAGAAGGACTGTGTGTTAGATTGTATGGACTCAATCCATCAGTTGATGTAATAAATTGATTAAACAATAAAACCATGCTTTACTTTCATGAGATGAATGTTATTTTATTACTTTATGCACATGACCAATACATATGACATAATGGTTCATGAGTTGAACCGGGTCCCATTAGTATCTTAGATGTGATTTATGTATATGGATGAGATCCACATACGGGAGATATATGTCACAAATCTTATACTTAAAATATCTTCACAACCAGTGATGAGACTGGGCATCTCATCTGATAAGGTTGCAGCACTTTGATCACTATGAGATAGTGTGATTTGTCTCGATCATCAGAATGGAAGATTCTGGATCAATGTGCTAGTACATTGGATGTATTGAAAGACCATGAGAAGCACCTTATGGAATTCCGTCTCAATAATAAGGTATGCTCTCATAATTCCCTACCAATAGGCTCTCAATCTTGACACATTGATGAACTCAAGTTTCTATCTATTCATTTGCTTTGAGTCACTAATAAGTGAGGCGAACTGTAGGTCAACACCTCGGTGTCTTGGATATGTGGTAGTAGGACTGTGGGATCATTGAATGATCAAGATGGAATCTATCTCTATTATCCCCTTGTGCCAATTAATGGGTTTTGTCATTAGTAAGTGTGCACCCATCTCGATTAAGAGTTAATTGGATGGTACTGATGATCATAGTGATTAATTGGGACTCAAGGATAATAAGATGTGGAACTAAGAATGGAAGAGACAGATTTATTCCGTTTGATCCATGGATATTGATAGAGGGGCCTACTTGTGGTAATTGGGAAGTTTAGGGTCTTCATTGTAATTTATTCCTAAGACTGGAGTGCAATCGCATTTATATAGTGGTGTTATTTGCAATTATCCGTGGGCCCGGATTGCACATAAGATGTGGGGTCGCGTGTCCCAGTTGGAGCCAGCTTTCTATGGAATCCCTAGTGGTCCCCACGCTTGCCCAAGATATTAGAAAGATACCAATCCTATTCGAACTCTAAAAGGAAGGAATTAGGAAGTTACTATTTCTATTTGAAGTAGGACTTCTAATAGTGGTAATAGTATACTTACTAATTGTTGTGGAAGTAAGACTTCTATTTCAATTAAGTCAAGAGGAGCTTTAGGAGATTATAAAAGGGAATGCACCCCTCTTGGACGTCCATAACATTAAATAGTGAAAAATGTCCCTCCTCTTTCTGCAACAGTTGCACTGCTCTCTTCTCTCTTCCTCTTCTAGTTCCTTAGGGTTTCAAGTTGGGTTTTCTCTTGAAGATTCCACCAATCTTCTTGAGAAGAGATATCTAATTCGGGTCATAGCGTGGAAGGCTAAGAGGTGGTGGAGATTCTGATCTCAGTTTGTAGAGAAGTTCTACATCAACGAAAGTTATCAACTTCTCCATTAGAGCGCAACCGAGCTCATAAGGTAAAATCTACATCCTTGTATGTTGTGGATTTTAATGGATGCTTGTTCGTTTCTATTCTATCTTTTAGATAATTTTACTTACTGTATGTGATCATGAGATTGAGGGTTATGCATCCTGGATTGGGTTTTTTGCCTTATGGATACTTGATCCCTGAGTCAAGTGGGTCAAAAGTTTTGAATATCTATCCACGAGGCCCACCTACTTCCAACACTGTGAACATACTTCTTGAGCATGGAGACGTGAAAAACATTATGTACCCCGGAGAGTTCTGGCGGTAACGCAAGTCTGTAAGCAACACTTCCAATCTTGCTCAAAATCTCATATGGGCCAATGTATCTGCTGGAAATTTTCCTTTCTTTCCAAATCTTAAAGTGCCTCTGACCGGTGAGACTTTCAAGAATACCTTGTCCCCCACTTCAAATTGTAATTCTCTCCGGCGAGTGTCAGCATAACTCTTCTGCCTGCTTCGAGCGATCTTCAATCTGTCCTGAATCTGTTTAACCTTGTCGCTTGTCTCTCCAACTATCGCCGGTCCATGAAAGCTACGTACACCGACTTCTTCCCAACAAACTGGAGTTCTGCATCTCCTACCATAGAGTGCCTCGAAAGGTTCCATTCCAATGCTAGAGTGGTAGCTATTGTTGTACGCGAACTCACGAGGTAGGTTCCCATCCCACTGAACCTTGAAATCCAATACACAAGCACGTAGCATATCTTCACGAGTCTGTATCGTCCGCTCTGACTGACCATCTGTCTGAGGATGATACGATGTGCTGAACTGAAGTTTGGTACCCATGGATTCAAGAAGAGATTTACAAAATCTCGAAACAAATCTACTGTCTCTGTCGGAAGTGATGGACACGGGTTGGCCATGCTTACTAACGATTTCATCGATGAATAGTCTTGTAAGTGGTGCCATGTGCATCATATTCCCAGTCTTCATTGGAAGGAAGTGAGCAGACTTCGTAAGACGGTCCACTATAACCCAAATTGCATTGTTCCCTCTCTTGGTATTAGGCAAACCGGAGACAAAATCCATAGTGATATGCTCCCATTTCAACTACGGAATCTCTAAAGGCTGTAACAAACCGGGAGGCTTCTGGTGTTCTGCCTTGATCATCTAACAAGTCAAGCAACGAGACACAAAAGCTGCTATCTCTCGCTTCATATTATTCCACCAAAATCTACTCTTCAAGTTATGGTACATCTTCGTGCTACCCGGATGTATAGAGTATCTAGTATGGTGAGCTTCGGTCATAATTTCATTCTTCAAATCATCTACATTTGGTACACACAACCGATCACGAAAATACAACACTCCATCAGAAATCCTGAAATCTGGACGTTCTGCAATCTGATCCACAATCTTGGCCAATTCCGGGTCTTACAACTGACTATCTTTAATTCTCTGGATGAAGGTAAGCTCCGACACGGTCATATTTGCCAACAAAACACCTTTCCTCAAGTGTTGTACCTCCATTCCAAGTTCTTCAAACTGTTGGAAAACACTAACTCCTCTCAAACTAGCCATAACTGCTGATTTTCTGCTCAATGCATCTGCTACAACGTTCACTTTGCCCGGATGATACTTGATTGGGAAGTCATAATCTTTTATATACTCCATCCACCGACTCTGTCTCATATTCAATTTCTTCTGTGAAAACAAATATTGCAAACTTCGGTGGTCTGAATGTACTTCGAACTTCTCTCCATAGAGGTAGTGCCTCCACATCTTCAAAGCAAAAACTACTGCCGCCAACTCCAAGTCATGAGTTGCATAATTAACCTCATGATTCTTCAACTGTCTCGAGCCATAGGCAATCACCTCACCATCTTGCATCAGTACACAGCCTAATCCCACGTTGGACGCATCCGTAAAAACAACAAACCCACCGCTGCCCGATGGGTAATGTGAGGATTGGGGCTGTGGTTAACCTTTTCTTCAACTCCTGAAAACTGCCTTCACACTGCTCGGTCCAAACAAAAGGTATATTCTTTTGTGTCAACTTCGTCAATGGTGCTGCAATAGACGAAAAACCTTGGACAAATCTCCGATAATATCCTGCTAACCCCAAAAAGCTTCTAATTTCTGTCACGCTGCTAGGCCTCTTCCACTCAATAACTGCTTCTATCTTGGATGGATCAACTGCTAATCCCTCTCTCGAAATGATGTGACCTAAAAAAGCAACTTACTCTAGCCAGAATTCACATTTGGTCAACTTTGCATAGAGCTGGTGGTCTCTCAAAAGCTGCAACAACATCCTCAAGTTTTCTTCATGCTCCTCCTTACTCTTAGAATACACGAGGACATCATCAATGAACACCACTGTAGAGTGATCTAGGAACTCTGCAAAGACCTTGTTCATGAGAGCCATGAAGACTGCGGGTGCATTTGTCAAGCCAAAGGGCATCACTAAGAACTCATAATGCCCATATCTCGTTCGGAAAGCTGTCTTCGCCACATCAGACTCTCTAACCCGCAACTGATGATACCCTGACCTTAAGTCTATCTTGGAAAAGTGTGCTGCTCCTTGCAATTGGTCAAATAATTCATCTATCCTTGGCAAGGGGTATTTGTTCTTGACGGTCACATGATTCAATCTTCTATAGTCGATGCACATTCTAAGACTTCCATCCTTCTTCTTCACAAAAAGAACCGGCGCTCCCCAAGGTGAAACACTTGGCCTAATAAAGCCTTTGCTCAACAATTCTTGCAACTGAAGTTTCAATTCACCTAACTCTGCAGGAGCCATCCTATAAGGTGCAATTGAGATCGGTGCAGTCCCTGGAAGGAGTTCAATGGTAAACTCAACTTCTCTAACTGGTGGTAAACCCGAGATTTCTTCTGGAAAAACATCCGGAAATTCACACACTACGGGGATATCCTCCACCCCTTGGGACTGTTTATCCTCCGTGATAAACGCTATAAATGCCTCACAACCACTGCCCACCAATATATTAGCTTTCAAAGCTGAAATAAAACTGCTGGAAGACTTCTTCCTGTCACCCTGAAACATCAACTCTGTCTGTGGCCCTTGTAATCTGAAGGTGATGGTCTTACCAAAGCAATCCATAGTAGCATGGTAGGTCTCTAACCAATCCATGCCTAAGATAATATCAAAATCATGCATGTCTAGAATTATAAGGTTGGCTGGTAAACTGATATCTCCTAACAAAATCGGACAACTAGGGTAATAGGTGGTACAAACAACATGTCTACCTACTGGTGTAGTAACAGTCAAAATGAAATTCAATTCTGCGTGCTGTGCATCAATCTTCTTTGCAAACAAAGGGATAGAAAAGAGTGTGTGGATCCTGAATCAAATAAGATATGTGCTTCTACTCCACAAACAAGAAGTTTACCTTCTATGACGTCACCTGCCGGTTCAGCGTCAGCACGGTTGATATTGTACGCGCATCCCTGCTGGTTTGGCCTATTCTATTGCTGAATCTGCCTGCCCTGATTGTTCCTATTCTGAGGTGGACGAGCATTCTGATTCTACACTTGCCTGCATTGCTGCTGTTGTTGCTGTGGTGGCCTCACTTGATTCTGAACAGGTAATGCTTGATTCTGTGGTGCTGTCTGCCTTGGCTGCTGATATCGGTTGGCTTGACTCTGAAGGTGTGGGCAATCCTTGATCGCATGGTCCATTCCTCCACACTTGAAGCAAGCACCCGTTGCCTTGCGGCATTCATGGGTAGGGTGATTCTTACCACAATGATTGCAACCATTTTGTCTAACTTTGTTCGGTTCCTGCCTTGGCTTCTTGCCACTTTGCTGCCTTTGGTTCTGTTACTGGTAGTGTTGCTTCCTATCCTAAATTATCTCATTGTTGAACTCTTCAAAATTATATGCCCGACTAACTGCTTCATCAAAGGTAACTGGTGGAATCACTCCTGAGACATCCCTCTTGAGAATGGGATTCAGCCCTTCCAAAAACTTGACGATCTTCTTATGCTCCGTATCTATTAGCTCGGTAGCATAGCGAGCAAGCCTCTCAAACTTCATAACATACTCTATAACTGACATACTTCCTTGCTTCAACTGTTGGAATTCGATTGCCTTCTGTCGCTTGACATGAGATGGGACATACTTGTCGATGAAGTGTGTCTTGAAGGTCGTCTAAGCTACCTCATCTGCCATGACCTGGTATGGCTCTTTAACCGTCTGCCACCAAGAGTCAGCAAGCCCATAGAACAAAGAAGCTTTGAGGTTGACCCTCTCCCTGCCCGTGCAAACAAAAACGTCAAAAATCTTTGTAGTGTTCGTGAGCCAATCGTCTGCAGTCAAAGGGTCCTCTTGACTCGAGAACGCCTTGGGTCCCCTCTTTCTGAATCTCTCAAAGAGAGCATTTGGGTCATCAACCCTATTGTGGTACACCACATTTGGTGCAACTTGATGTTGAGGTCTGTTTTGGAGGACTTCCAGAAGTTGCCTCTGAACTTGAGCCATCTCCTCATCTTTCTTTGCCATTTGCTCTTGGAATTTTGCTTGTGTTTCATTAACCTGTTTTTGTTGATCGATCATGGCTTGCATTAGTGCTTGGAATTGAGTAGCGATAGGATTCTCAGACGGATCTATCTCATTGTTATTACTACCCGAAGCATGATGGTTTGGAGCTTTTCTTGGAGGCATGATGCTGCAAGACAACTGGTTAGCACATATATAAGCACAATTGGGTTGGTCAACTTGGTCTAGACAAAAACGTTCTAGCGAACTCACGAATCCTCGCCACGTTCCTAAGATTTTCTAATTTTTTTTAAGTGCCTGAAATAAGTCCCGCTCTGATACCAGTCCTGTCGTGACCTCGGACCGAGGCCCGGGCCCGCAACGTGTGGCGATATGATTAACTAACACATAAAACATACCGCCGCTTTTCCCACAGGTTTCCGCGGTGAGGATCCCAAGACACGGGTCGAGCTCACACGAATAGATATGTGGAAGCGTGTAGCAAAATGAATCATAAATTCTTAAAAACAACATGCAAGAGACATTTTAATATCAAGACTAGGTATCAAAAGAGAATGTCATCATAGCATTCCTATCAAGATTAAAGTTTCAACATTTAACAAAAGTATTTTACTTCCAATTACAAAACCATGAGAGGCCAACAAAGGCCAATACAACAATTACAATCCCACCAAGGTAACCCAACTAGGCGAAATGAGAATCAACATCCCAACCGGCGTCTAGATGACGTCGTTGGGCTGCCACTCGTGTGCTAGGGGTGGCTCAATAGCCTCCTCCAGGCATTCCTCATCAAGCGTGAAACCGCCGGCACCTAAACAAAAAAGTAACAAGCATCAAACACGACGGTTTGGCAAATAAACAATTTAGGCATGAATATGAAAGTAATGCTAAAACAATTCAAGAGTAAAGTACATGTTTCAAGTTTACGAAACTAGCATGAATACTTATAATATCATGAAAAGATAAATCCACATTGAGGTCATCCTTTCTCCTTCATACATGATGACAAGAGCAAGCACGCACGACAAGCACGACACAAAAAACACGATCCCACGCCACACAGGGTAGACGGAGTATCCGGCCGCGGAACTGGATCACGAACACACACGATGTGTAATATAATACACGACCAGTCTGCAGACAGTCCACATGTTTAAGGACCCCCAGGTAGTGGATCAAGCTAAAAGGGCAGTCCAAGCTCAGTGGAATTCACTTATATCATGAATGCACAAAACACAACGATACACGTTCGAGAACACGATTAAACAACTAGGAAATCATTTATCAAACACAACACGACAAGACTAGCAAAATAGCATAGTATTAATGCTTAACGAACTTAAGAAATGATTCCCTTTTTCACATTCTTGAAACACATCTTAAACGAGCTTATACTTGAAATTCAAACAAAACATGATGATGCATGAAGCACCAAAACAAGAGTGCGAACAAAGTCCCTCAAGCACAGGCTAAGACTGTTCATTGACATTTGTGAAGTTGAAACCCAAATGTAAGAATTTACGTAGCTTGATGTCCCCGAAGGTGAGGTACCTTTTGGAATTCCAATTTACACAACATCAATTAAAAGTCTAAAGCATAGTCTAGTTTTCAATTTCCAAGAATTTTAGAAAAAGATTGAAAAACCAAAGCTGTGAGTATCAGGTTCGCTCGAGCGGTAAAACCATCGCTCGATCGGACCCCAGACAGAAACTTGTTCGCACGAGCCATCCTACAAGTTCGCTCGTGCGGACAGGTTTCTGTCCGAAACCCTTCGAAACAGAGGCATGGTCGCTCGAGCCGACCCTATGGTCGCTCGAGCGAATAGGCTTCTGCCTGGGCGCGACTGAGTGCAGAAACTGCTCTTTTCTTCACAATCTCCACACATTTTTCTTCTCCTTCTTCTCACTTCTGAATCAAGCAAATCCCTTGAACCACCATGCTCACCAAGGGTCAAAATACAACATTCAATCCATAATTAAGCCATTCAAATCCATTGAGAAACACCAAGACATTTCTATGAGCAAAATCATAAAATTTACAAGATCAACATGGTTCTAAGAACTTGATAAATCATTGATGACAATACTACTAGAGAAACTGAAATACATGGTTTGAAAGGATATAGACATAACTTGCATTAAGAAAACTAACATGAAAATCATATCTTAATGAAGAAAATGAAACCCTAATGCAACATACATGAAAAATCCCAAAAAGTTCACTTGCCTCAATCCAAAGCCAAAGAAAGCTTCACAAAAATCAACAATAAGGGTGGCTCCACGAAATCTATACAAAACCCCCAAATAGAGCACACAAAATCATCATTTTGATCATTACAAACCCCCATTTCGAAAATGGGTTTGAAACCATGAAAAACAAGCTCTAGGTGAGCTAAAGAACATAAAATGAAGAGATGAGTCCAAGCTCTAACCTTGAGCTAGCTGAACAAGAAGAATGGAGGTTGAAGATGATGAATAGTGTAAAGGTTTGGCTCCAAAAACACTCCAGCTGAAGCTTGAGAAGAGAAGAAGAGATTTGCGGAGTCAGATCGGAGATTGGAGCTCTCTAGCTAGATGATTTCCAAAGGAAACTACCAAGGAGAAAACTCTTCTCTTCTTCACTCTAGGTCAAAAGGTTGCAGGAATGGGAAAAGAATGGAGGAGAGAGAGTAAGAGACTATACATAGTGTCTGAAAGTGGGTCCCCTAAGCAGTGGAACTTGAAACGCTTAAAACATGGCCTTGTGGACCCCGGATGGAGTCGACGAAGAAGAACAAAACGATCGTCGAAAAATCTAGTTTCGGAAAAGTATAATTTTGACATAGTTTCATGACTCCGAAAAGTGTGCCCAGATTTTGCATGAAAAGACAGATTTACCCTTATTGGGCCAAAACTTGGGTTTCTGGGCCTCAAATGCTTGCAGGTTAAAAATGAAAGTTGTCACAAATAATGAAACCATTTAAGATCAATAAAAATCACAACCATAGCAAAGATCTAGAACAAAAACCCATTCTTACTCGGGCGCTCAGGGCGTCCCTTAGCGTGTCTGACTCGTACTAAACGTCATCAAAATCCCCAAAGTTAAAATCCAGACTAATTCTAATCACATTCTAACCCAATTAGTACAAAGACTCATTTAAGACTAAACACTCACTTAATTAGTACTAATCGAGTTGGTCTGGGTCGGGGTCTAACAATTTGGAATGGTAATGATCCGGAGATTCTCCTTCACAAGTAAAAAGAAAATCAGTCCTTCTTTCTAACTTTTCAAATTGCATAAATATTTAAGAAAAGAGACAATTTTTGTTTTGAATGCCGTAAGAGGCGATTTTTTTGTTTGTTTGTCGTGAAAGGCGATTTGGTGCTGTGAAAGGCGATTTTGCCATGAAAGGCGATTTACAAATCTCATCAAAATGAAAGACAAGAATTGTGACTTTTTTTGTCTCTTTAAAAAATACAAACTACAATAGAAAAGGAAGAAAATGGATCTAACTTCTCAGGAGATTGTGGGAACACGTTCAGATCGACGGTTGCAAGTCATATATGGACTTCGCTATTGTCCTTCAAATGAGAACAGTTGATGCTTCGATTCTTCGGCTTGGCTCCAACCTCAGTTTTTAAGAGGATAAAGACCAATGGGAGGTCCTATATCCAATGAAAAACCGAGTAAACGGGCTGAAAAACCGCGTTTAGGCCATGTTGTAGAAGAAGAGGACCTTGGGGGGGGGGGGGGGGGGGGGGGGGGTGGCCCCCCAAGGGACTTTGATCACCTTGTAGTGTCTCTTGCAGCGGAGTAGCAGGACTTCGTCGGATTTTCTTTGGGATTTTCTAGACTCCGATGGGTGTTGGTGTGGTTGTATAAATGCAAGGATTCAAAGTTGTTTTTGTCTTTGGAATGGACCTCCTTTTATAGGCTCTTGGTGGCCATGAGGTGTTTCATGGGCATTGATGACCATGATGAGAGAATTGATGGCATTGATGCTCCATGATGGGAGGAGTTACAAGTTTTTATTTCTTGATTTTGTAACTCCTTTTTCTTGGCTTGTGATTGGCTGATGGAGAATGATGGGCATTTAATCGCCTTTAATCTCCATGATGAGGGGAGTTTCATGGTTTTAATGCCATGATTGTTTGGACTTGTAACTCCCATTTGCTTGAATTTGATTGGGCCGTCCAAAATAATGGGTTAATGACCGCATTAAGTTGTCATAAAACGGGTCAATTAACGACATTAAGTGGTCGCCGGGGCATTCGAAGAGTCGTGGGCCTCACTGCGTCCTTTAGGATTCCTCTTGTGATGATCGTCGATGGATCCACATGCTATTTGATGTCGGATTGCGATGCAATTTCAGACATTGATTGATGTTGGTGGGCCGGTGACATCTGTCTTGTCGAATTCTCGGTTGGCAATTTTGGAGCGATCAGTGATGACTTCATGCTCTTCACGGTGGATCTGAGATGTTGGCGAAGATCAGTCGTTTTCAAGCATCAAAAATTGGATTTTCAGGGAAATCACAGAGGCGGGAATTCCTGAAATGTAGAAAGATCGGAAAACGGACCTTTCGGCGAAAAATCCAGCGACCCAGATTTCCAGGGTCGCCGGCGACCTTTTGGGCCATGGTCGCCGGCGACCATGGGGCTTTGGCCCTTTTGGTCGCCGAGTGTTTTTTTCGGCCATTTTTTCTTCTTTTTCGTTCCTTTTTTCTTCTGTATTTTTCTTGACATTTTTTCTCAATTATGGACTTGATTTTCTTGGAGAAAACTTGACGAGAAGTCGTATAAAACCGGAGCACAAAGTTTCTCATTTTTCAGGAAGGCCGAAGACTTTGTAGCCAATTTTCCGTCAAGAGTCGAAACTAGGTCAAACGATGTCGGAATGACCTGAGAATTGAGGTGAAGCTTCTTGAGTAGTGGATAGGACCAACCATGGGCTTTTATCTGAGTTTTGAAGCCATTTGGGGTCCCGTCGATGCTTGACTTGATTTTACTGCGGGGAAGATGTCGAGCTTTGATATACGGTCAACCAATGTCCGATTGTCCTGAAATTTGACAGGGAGCCTATTGGAGTCATGTAGAGGTGATACATTAGCTCCGATTTGGATGTCATGGTCCCGGGGTGCTCCTCCGCCGGTAGGCTTGATTTTCTTTCGGAGCGTTGAAGTCTGGTCAAACGTTGTCGGAATGACCTGAAATTCGACGTGCAGCCCTTTAGAAGCATGTTGAAGCCACTCATGTACTTTATTTAATAAGTGATGGCCTCGGTGGTTCTCACCGCCGAGAGGCTTGAGTTTACTGCTTGAGTGTTGACGGAGGGTCAAACGTTGTCGGTTTGACTTGAAATTTGACGAGGAGCCCTTTGGAGGTATTTTGGAACCATCCTTAGACTCTGATCGAAGTTTTAATGTCTTCGACACTGACGCCACTAGGAGCGCCACTTTAGCTGTCGGAGGAGTGACGTTTAGCCAAACGATGTCGGAATGGCCCGAAACTTCATGTGTGCCCCTCTTTTGGCTGTCTTGAAAGATCTTGCAGTTTTTGTCTGATTCTGACAAGATCTGATGCTTGAAGTAGCTTTACTTGTTTGTAGCAGGATTCAGCTTCATATGGGTTTTTGATGTTGAGGAGGCAAAGTGACTTTTTTGGTGTCAACATAGATTGCTTGACATCAAGCTCCTTCTTGGAAAGCCCCCGGTATACTGAAAAGCTCTCCACGAACCATTTCATGAAGCCAGCAATCCGGAAAGTGGGCAACTCAGGATAGGAAATCATGGCGGTAGTGTCCTCTACACTGTAAAAAGCCCATGCATTCCTCCCGTCCTTCAAACCTCCAAAACGCTTCACCATTCTCGAAGGCGCTCCAACAACGCCTTGGGAGAAGCCAAGCTGCAATGCAAAACGCGAAGGGACATACGGCTGGATATCAACGAAAAAATGTCTACTGTACACCATCGTACCAACCCGTATATTGAAAAGCCATCTCTTCTCTGCGTTTGTCAAAGCATAGTATCTTCCCGACCCTACCCTGGTAGAATCACGAGCCGCGCCAAAATCAAAAGCCTTCTTCCGCAGACCTGGAGAAAGCTTCACTGAAGACTGCCCAATCTCGACGTCCCTGAACCGTCGGATTCTTAAACGGGCAAACAAAAGAGATTCGGAAACGGTTGTCCTTCTAGCCAAACGAATAATAAAAGGGTCATCATCCTGTGTAACTCCCAACTGATGGAAGCTAGGACAGTGGTATACATACCACGAATAGAAGATATGGGCTGAAAATACCCTGTTCATAGGGAGCCCAAGCCGAACTACAAAAGCAGCAACCTGCAATTCGGTACACAAATAGGAGTAAAGAGCAGGCGCTAAAACCAACCGCTCTCTGAATGCCATCTGACAAGCCAAAAAAATACAATGCGGCCTGATGTGCGTTCCATCTCCTCCAGCAAAAACAGCCTCACCTAGACAATAAGTAAGGTAAACAGCGAGATCTATTCGCAATGCAATGTCAAGATAAATGGCGTTTGTAATTGCAAAGAATTTCCTCAAATCTTCTCGCATGGCGGAGATCTTCTTCAAACTTGGGTTTTTAGCCCTGAATGAGTTAGATGTACTGGGAGTTAAGATTGATACAGAATCGCAGATCGACACGATCCTTCAGTCACTACCGGATTCTTTCAATCATTTCAAGATCAATTATAATAAATTGGAAATGACCATAGATGAGCTATCTCGCCAGCTGGTAGCTACTGAGGAAATTATGAAGAAAGAGCAAAATCCCCTCATGACAGAAAAGTCAATTGCTAGGACCAAGCCGAAAGGCAAAGACCTAGATAGCAAGAAGAAATCAGTCATCAAGGGTCCTAAGGTGGAGAATGATTCTACTTGTGGTATGGCCAAGGCTAAGGGTACGAGAGTAAATGGTAAGTGTTTCCACTGTGGTAAAACAGAACATTGGAAAAGGAATTGCCCAGAATATCTGTCTAAGAAGAAGACCTCAGGTATGTTTGAGTCACTTATTTCTGAAGTTAGTTTTACAACTGGTACTTCAGAATCTTGGTGTATGGACTCCGTGGCAACTAATCACATATGTAATACGTTGCAGGGGTTCAGGGAAACCAGGAGGCTAAAGTGATGGAGAAATCATTGTCAACCTAGGATCTTACGCTAAGGCAGAGGCTGTTTCAGTGGGAGTTATTACTTTATGTTTCTCAAATAATAAATTGGTTTTGTCAGATACATTTTATGTACCGTCTTTAAGGTGGAATTTAATTTCAGATTCTAGTATGATGAATAAAAGTTATTCTATTACTTTTAGTACTGAAATTGTCATAAAGAGGAATGGTATTTTCATATGTTCTGGCAAGGTAACCAATGGGCTTTATTTGTTAACTCTCACAATGTATGAGATACATGATACTGAAACAATTTATAGACCATCATTAAAGAGAAAGTCACCTTCATCTAATCCAACAAAACTTCGGCACTTGAGGCTAGGTCATATAAACCTAAACAGGATTGAGAGGCTAGTGAAAGATGGTATCTTACCTTCATTGGTGGTAGAACCAATGCCTGTCTGCGAGTCCTATCTGGAAGGTAAAATGATCAAAAGACCCTTTTCATCTAAGGGCATAAGGGCTAAAGATTTATTGGAATTAGTGTATGCTGATATGTATAGACCCATAAATATAAGAGTGAGAGAATGATACGAGTACTTCATCACTTTCACCGATGATGACTCAAGACATGAAGACATATACCTTATGCACCGCAAGTCTGAGACTTTTGAATAGTTCAAAGAGTTTCTAGCAGAAGCGGAAAAGCATTTAAGTAAAAGTATCATACTCTTCGATGAGATCGAAGAGGAGAATGTCTCTCTGCTGATTTTATGAGATACTTATCAGAAAATGAGATTCTATCCCAGTTATCTGCTCCTAGTATGCCTCAACAGAATGGAGTAGCAGAAAGAAGGAACCAGACTCTTTTAGATATGATCAGGACTATGTTGATTTTCTCAAGGTTACCTATAGGGATATGTTTTGGAAACTACAAAGTATATACTAAACCTCGTTCCATTTAAGTCTGTACCTGAGACTCCCTGGGAGTTGTGGTTAGGGCTAACACCAACTCTACAACATAAAGGTTGTCCGGCACTCGTGCTAAAGGTTAAGACGGATAAATTGGAATCGAAGTCGGAAGTATACACTTTTAAAGAATATCCCAAAGGAACTAAATGATGGTTATTCTATAATCCTAGAGAGAGTAGAAAGTGCTTATCAGCACCAATGTGGTTTTTTCTGGAGGAAGATTATATGATTGACCGGAAATCTTTAAGAAATGTTATCTTGGAAGAAATTCAAAGAGAGATCAATTCCAAATCCAAATATGACCGAACTTGAAGAAAATTCACCCATACCCAACCCAGTAATTACACCAGTGTCATGTCATAGTGGGAGCATTGTCAGGACGCCTGACAGGTTCTCAGTTTTTGGGAGAGTCTTACGAGACAATCCCGGAAGAACCGAAACAAAATCCCTGTAACTATGATGAAGCAATCTATGACATAGTTTCGGGACGTTGGTTAGATGCTATGAAAGCTGAGTTGGAGTTTATGTACTCCAATCAGGTCTGGAAACTTCTGGACTTGCCTGCCAATATTAACTTACTGGGTGCATGTGAGTCTACAAGAGAAAGAGAGGACCAGATGGAAGCGTTGAGACCTTTATAGGTCAGGCTTGTTGCGAAAGGATATACTCAGAAAGAGGATATCGATTATGAGGAAACCTTCTCGCCGGTAGCCATGCTCAAATCCATCCGGATACTCTTATCCATTGCGGCTCATCTCGATTAGAGATTTGGCAAATGGTAGTCAAGACGGTGTTTTTCAAACGGCTATCTTGACGAAGACATCTATGAGATGCAGCCAGACGATTTTATAGTTAAACAACCAAGAGCAAAGAGTTTGTAAGATGCAGAAGTCCATTTATGGACTAAAGCAGGCATCTTGAACCTAGAACATCCGTTTTGACCAGGCAATCAAGTCGTTTGATTTTTGTCAAAATACGGATGAGTCATGTGTGTACATGAAAAGGGAAGGAGGCAGGGTAATTTTTCTGGTCGACTACATCCTTCTCTTAGAGAATGAAATAGGGATGTTATCAATAGTAAAAGTTTGGTTGGCCAAGAATTTTGATATGAAGGACTTGGGAGAAGCTGGCTACATCCTAGGAATCAAACTCTATTGAGACCGGAAAATTAGCATGATAGGCTTATCCCAATATGCTAACATAGATAAGGTACTGGCACGGTTGGCTATGCTTTGTACTAGACTGGATATCTATCACGTAGTAGGCCTAGTCAGCAAATATCAGTCTAATCCAGGACCTGAACATTGGACTGCTGTAAAGTGTATTCTCAAATACTTGAGAAGGACTAGAGTTTACATGATGATTTATAGCAGTGATGAGTTGATTCAAGTCGGATACACAGATTCTGACTTCATGTCAGATAAGGATTTCAAGAAATCAACTTCTGGGTATGTGTTTATGCTGTAGCGACTTGAGAAGCAGCTATAGAAGCAGATTGGCTCAAAAGATTCCGTATGGAACTTGTGATGGTACTTTTGGCAAGACAGCCGCTCACAGTGTCGTGACCCCGGACCGAGACCTGGGCCCGCGACGCGGCGATATGATTAATTAAACATAAAGCATACCGCCTCTCTTCCCACATGTTTCCGCGGTGAGCATCCCAAGACACGGGTCGAGCTCACACGAATAGGTATGTGGAAGCGTGTAGCAAAACGAATCACACCAATCTTAAACAGTAGAATGCAAGAGAAATTATAATATCGAGACTTGGTATCGAAAGAGAAGTGTCAACATAGCATTCCTATCATGATTACAGTTTCACTATTTAACAAAAAATATTAATTCAAGTTATATATCCAAGAGAGGCCAACAAAGGCCAATACAACAAAATAAAATCCCAAAGGATAACCCAAAACTAGGTGAAATGAGAATCAAGATCTCGCCCGGCGTCTAGATGACGTCGTCGGCCTGCCACTCATGTGCTAGGGGTGGCTCAATAGCCTCCCCCGGGCACTCCTCGTTGAACGCGATACCTCTTGCACCTGGACATCAAAATAACATGCATCAAACACGACCGTTTGGCAAATAAACAATTTAGGCACGAATATGAAAAATAATGCTAAAACAGTTCAAGATTTAAAATACATGTTTCCAGTTTACAAAGCTAGCATGAATACTTATAATATCATAAAAAAATAATCCACATTGAGCTCATCCTTTCTCCATCATACATGATGATAAGAGCAAGCACACACGACAAGCACGACACGCAAGACACGATCCCATGCTACACAAGGTAAATGGGGAGGCCGGCCGCGGAACCGGAACACGAACACGCACGATGTGTAATATAATACACGAGAACATGATAATGCATGAAGCATCCAAACAAGAGCGTAAACGAAGTCCATCAAACATAGGCTAAGACTGTCCATTGACCTTTGTGAAGTTGAAACCCAAATGTTAAAATTTACATAGCTTGATGTCCCCGAAGGTAAGGTACATTTTGGAATTCCAATTTACACAACGTCAATTAAAAGTCTAAATCATAGTCTAGTTTTCAATTTCCAAGAAATTTAGAAAAAGATTGAAATTCCAAAGCTGTGAGTATCAGGTTTGCTCGAGCGGTCATACCATCACTCGAGCGGACCCCAGACAGAAACTTGTTCGCACGAGCCAACCAAAGGGTTCGCTCGAGCGGACGGGTTTCCGTCCGAAACCCTTCAAACGGAGGCATGTTCCCTCGAGCGGACCCCATGGTCGCTCGAGCGAACAGGCTTCTGCCTGAACACGACTGAGTGCAGAAACTGAACTTTTCTTCACCCCTTCTCAAGCATTTTTCTTCCTTCTTCTTCTCACTCCTGAACCCAACAACACCCCTGAGCCACCATGCTCACCAAGGGTCAAAAACAACATTCAATCCATAAATAAACCATTCACTCCATTGAGAAACATCAAGACCTTTCCATGTGCAAAAATCATAAAACTTACAAGATCAACTAGATTTTAAGAACTTGAAAAATCATTAATAACAATACAAGTGAAGAAGCTAGAATACATGACTTGAAAGAATATTAACATAGCTTGCATTAAGAAACTAAACATAGAAATCATGTTTTAATGAAGGAATTAGAACCATAATGCAATGTACATGAAGAATCCTATAGGGTTTACTTGCCTCAAATCCAAAGCCAAGCCAAAACTCCACAAAAACAACAACGATGTGAGCTCCACGAAATCTACACAAAACCCCCAAAATAGAGCACACAAAAATGGCCATTTTGGCCATCACAAACCCCCATTTCGAAAATGGGTTTGAAAACATGGAAAACAAGCTCTAAATGAGCTAAATGAACATCAAATGAAAGAATGAAGAGGAGCGCTAACCTTGTGCTAGCTGAACAAGTAGAATAGAGCTTGAAGACGATGAATAGTGCAAGGGATTGACTCCAAAAACGTCCTAAACGAAGCTTGAGAAGAGAGGAAGAGAATGGCGGAGTCAGATCGGAGATGGGAGCCCTCTTGATGGATGATTCAAGGGAAAAAGACCAAGAGAGAAACCTTCTTCTCTTCTTCACTCTAGGTCAAGGACGGTGCAGGAATTTGGAA
Source organism: Umbellularia californica (assembly GCA_028538565.1). Lineage (NCBI taxonomy): Eukaryota > Viridiplantae > Streptophyta > Magnoliopsida > Laurales > Lauraceae > Umbellularia > Umbellularia californica. Next base: position 2,354,849 of record JAPQWN010000009.1, read on the forward strand.
ATGGGGAGGAAGGAGAGAAAGAGCTTATATAGTGTCTGGAAGTGGGTCCCAAAGCAGTCGAACTTGAAACGATTAAAACATGGTCTTGTGGACCCCGGACGAAGTTGACGAAGAAGAACAAAACGATCGTCGAAAAATCTAACTTCGAAAAAGTATAATTTTGACATGGTTTCACTACTCCGAAAATTGTGCCCAGATTAAGCATGAAAAGATAGATTTACCCCTTTTGGGCCAAAACTTGGTTTTTGGGCCTCAAATACATGCAGGCTAAAAATGAAAGTTGTCACAAATAATAAAACCATTCAAGAGAATTAAAAATCATGATCAAACAAGATATCTAGAACAAAAACCCACTCTTACACGTGCACTCAGGGTGTCACTGAGTGTGTCTGACTCATACTAAACGTCCTCAAAATTCCCAAAGCTATAATCCAGACTAAGTCTAATCACATTCTAACCCAGCTAGTACTAAGACTCACTTAAGACTAAACACTCACTTAATTAGTACTAATCGAGTTGGTCTGGGTTGGGGTCTAACATCCTCCACCCCTTAGGATATTTGGTCCACCAAATATAAATAATTATACCTCTGGTAATAGGTGTGGATACTTCCTCTGGACTTGGCCTCTCAATTCCCTTGTGGCTTCTTCTGGCTCGTGGTTTTCCCAAAGTACCTTGACCCAATGGATCGTCCGATTTCTCAATTCATGTTCTTTGGTGTCGATGATTCTAACCGATTTCTCAATTCTAAGCGTCTTCTCGAAACTCTAAAGGCTTGTCTGGAATAATGTGAGAAGGACTGTGAACATATTTCTTGAACATGGAGACGAGAAAAACATCATGTACCCCGGAGAGTTCCGGCGGTAACGCAAGTCTGTATGCAACATTTCCAATCTTGCTCAAAATCTCATATGGACCAATGTATCTGCTAGACAATTTTCATTTCTTTCCAAATCTTAAAGTGCCTCTGACCGGTGAGACTTTCAAGAATATCTTGTCACCCACTTCAAACTGTAATTCTCTCCGGCGAGTGTCAGCATAACTCTTCTGTCTGCTTCGAGCAATCTTCAATCTGTCCTGAATCTGTTTAACCTTGTCGCTTGTCTCTCCAACTATTGTCGGTCCATGAAAGCTACGCACACCGACTTCTTCGCAACAAACTGGAGTTCTGCATCTCCTACCATAGAGTGCCTCGAAAGGTGTCATTCCAATGCTAAAATGGTAGCTATTGTTGTACGCAAATTCGCAAAGTGGTAGGTTCTCATCCCACTGAACCTTGAAATCCAATACACAAGCACGTAGCATATCTTCAAGAGTCTGTATCATCCGCTCTGACTGACCATCTATCTGAGGATGATACGATGTGCTGAACTGAAGTTTGGTACCCATGGATTCAAGAAGAGATTTACAAAATCTCGAAACAAATCTGCTGTCTCTGTCGGAAGTGATGGAGACGGGTTGGCCATGCTTACTAATGATCTCATCGATGAATAGTCTTGTAAGTGGTGCCATGTGCATCATATTCCCAGTCTTCATCGGAAGGAAGTGAGCAGACTTCGTAAGACGGTCTACTATAACCCAAATTGCATTGTTCCCTCTCTTGGTATTAGGCAAACCGAAGACAAAATCCATAGTGATATGCTCCCATTTCCACTCCGGAATCTCTAAAGGCTGTAACAAACCGGGAGGCTTCTGGTGTTCTGCCTTGATCATCTAACAAGTCAAGCAACGAGACACGAAAGCTGCAATCTCCCGCTTCATATTATTCCACCAAAATCTACTCTTCAAGTTATGGTACATCTTCGTGCTACCCGGATGTATAGAGTATCTAGTATGGTGGGCTTCAGTCATAATTTCATTCTTCAAATCATCTACATTTGGTACACACAACCGGTCATGAAAATACAACACTCCATCAGAATTCCTGAAATCTCGACGTTCTGAGATCTCATCTACAATCTTGGCCAATTCTGGGTCTTGCAACTGACTATCTTTGATCCTCTGAATGAAGGTAGGCTCAGACACTATCATATTTGCCAATAAAACACCTCTCCTCAAGTGTTGTACTTCCACTCCAAGTTCTTCAAACTGTTGGAAAACACTAACTCCTCTCAAACTAGCCATAACTGTTGACTTTCTGCTCAATGCATCTGCTACAACATTCACTTTGCCCGGATGATACTTGATTGGGAAGTCATAATCTTTTATATACTCCATCCACCGTCTCTGCCTCATATTCAATTGCTTCTGTGAAAACAAATATTGCAAACTTCGGTGGTCGGAATGAACTTCAAATTTCTCTCCATAAATATAGTGCCTCCACATCTTCAAAGCAAAAACTACTGCTGCAAACTCCAAGTCATGAGTTACGTAATTTAACTCATGATTCTTCAACTGTCTTGAGCCGTAGGCAATCACTTTGCCATCTTGCATCAATACACAGCCTAATCCCACGTTCGAAACATCCGTAAAAACAACAAATCCACCACTGCCTAATGGTAATGTGAGGATTGGAGTTGTGGTTAACCTTTTCTTCAACTCTTGAAAACTACCTTCACACTGATCGGTCCAAACAAAAGGTACGTTTTTCCGGGTCAACTTCGTCAATGGTGCTGCAATAGACGAAAAACCTTGGACAAATCTCCGATAGTACCCTGCTAACCCCAAAAAGCTTCTGATTTCTGTCACACTGCTGGGCCTCTTCTACTCAATAACTGCTTCTATCTTGGCTGGATCAACTGCTAATCCTTCTCTTGAAATGATGTGACCTAAAAAGGTAACTTGTTCTAGCCAGAATTCACATTTGTTCAACTTCGCATAGAGTCGGTGTTCTCTCAAAAGCTGTAACAACGTCCTCAAGTGTTCTTCATGCTCCTCCTTACTCTTAGAATACACAAGGACATCATCAATAAACACCACTGTAGAGTGATCTAAGAACTCTGCAAAAGCCTTGTTCATGAGAGCCATGAAGATTGCGGGTGCATTTGTCAAGCCAAAGGGCATCACTAAGAACTCATAATGCCCATATCTCGTTCGGAAAGCTATCTTTGACACATCGGACTCTCTAACCTGCAACTGATGATACCCTGACCTCAATTCTATCTTGGAAAAGTGTGCTGCTCCTTGCAATTGGTCAAATAATTCATCTATCATTGGCAATGGGTATTTGTTCTTGATGGTCACATGATTCAATCTTCTATAGTCGATGCACATTCTAAGACTTCCATCTTTCTTTTTCACAAAAAGAACTGGCACTCCCCAAGGTGAAACACTTGGCCTAATAAAGCCTTTGCTTAACAATTCTTGCAACTGAAGTTTCAATTCACCTAACTCTACAGGAGCCATCCTATAAGGTGCGATTGAGATCGGTGCAGTCCCTGGAAGGAGTTCAATCGTAAACTCAACTTCCCTAACTGGTAGTAAACCCGGGATTTCTTTTGGAAAAACATCCGGAAATTCACACACTACGGGGATATCCTCCACCCCTTGGGACTGTTTATCCTCCGTGATAAACGCTATAAATGCCTCACAACCACTGCCCACCAATCTATTAGCTTTCAAAGCTGAGATGAAACTGCTGGAAGACTTCTTCGTGTTGCCCTGAAACATAAACTCTGTCTGTGGCCCTTGCAATCTGAATGTGATGGTCTTACCAAATCAATCCATAGTAGCATGGTAGGTCTCTAACCAATCCATGCCTAAGATAATATCAAAATCATGCATGTCTAAAATGATGAGATTGGCCAGTAAACTGATATCTCCTAACAAAATCAAACAACTAGGGTAATAGGTGCTACAAACAACCTGTTTACCTACTGGTGTAGTGACAGTTAAAATGTAATCCAATTCTGCATGATGTGCATCAATCTTCTTTGCAAATAAAGGAGATAGAAAGGAGTGTGTGGATCCTGGACCAAATAAGATCTGTGCTTCTACTCCACAAACAAGAAGTTTACCTTCTATGACGTCACCTGCTGTTTCTGCATCAGCACGGTTGATATTGTACGTACGTCAGTGCTGGGTTGGCCTATTCTGTTGCTGATTCTGCCTGCCCCGATTGTTCCTGTTCTGAGGTGGACGAACATTCTGATTCGGTACTTGTCTGCCTTGCTGCTGCTGTTGCTGTGGTGGTCTCACTTGATTCTAAAATGGTACTACCTGATTCTGTGGTGCTGCCTGCCTTTGCTGTTGATAACTGTTGCCCTGATTCTGAAGTTGTGGGAAATCCTTGATTGCATGGTCCATTCTTCCACATTTGAAGCAAGCACCCGCTGCCTTGCGGCATTCGTGGGTAGGGTGATTCTTGCCACAATGATTGTAACCACTTTGTCTAACTTGGTTCTGGTCTTGTCTTGGCTTCTTGCCACTTTGTTGCCTTTGGTTATGCTGCTGGTGTTGCTGCTTCTTATCCTGAATGATCTCATTGTTGAATTCTTTGAATTTATACGCCCGCCTAACTGCTTCATCAAATGTGGCTGGTGGAATCACTCCCGTAACATCCCTCTTGAGAATGGGATTTAACCCTTCCAAAAATTTGGTGATCTTCTTATGCTCTGTATCAATCAACTCAGTAGTATAGCGAGCAAGTCTCTCAAATTTAGTAACGTACTCCAGAACTGTCATGCTCCCTTGTTTCAACTGTTGAAACTCCACTGCCTTCTACCTCTTGACATGTGGAGGGACATATTTGTCGGTAAAATGTGTCTTGAAGGTCGTCCAAGCTACCTCATCTGGCATGGCCTGATACGATTCTTTCACTGTCTGCCACCAAGAGTCAGCAAGCCCATAGAATAGAGAAGCTGTGAGGTTCACCCTCTCCCTGCCTGTGCAAGTAAAGACATCAAAGATCTTCTCGGTGTTCATGAGCCAGTCGTCTGCAGTTAAAGGGTCCTCTTGGCCTGAAAACTCCTTGCGTCCCCTCTTTCGGAATCTCTCAAAGAGAGCATTAGGGTCATCAACCCTATTGTTGATAATAAAATTCGGGCCGGGTGGCTGCATATGTGGAACTTGTTGCCTATTTTGCAAGACTTCCAAGAGTTGTCTCTGAACTTGTGCCATCTCCTCATCTTTCTTTGCCATTAGTTCCTGGAATCAGGCTTGAATTTCATTAGCCTGTTTTTGTTGGTCTAACATGGCTTGCAATAGTGCTTGGAATTGGGTAGCGGTAGGATTCTCAGACGGATCTGTCTTATTGTGATTACTACCCGAAGCATTGTGATTTGGAGCTTTTCTTGGAGGCATGATGCTGCAAGACAATTTGTTAGCACATAAATAAGCACAATTGGGTTAGTCAACTTGGTCTAAACGAACGTTCTAACGAACTCACGGATCCTCGCCACGTTCCTAAGATTTCTAGTTTCTTTTAAGTGCCTGAAACATATCCCGCTCTGATACCAGTCCTGTCGCGACCCCAGACCGAGACCTGGGCCCGCGACGAGGCGATATGATTAATTAAACATAAAGCCTACCGCCTGTCTTCCCACAGGTTTCCGCGGTGAGGATCCCAAGACACAGGTCGAGCTCACATGAATAGGTATGCGGAAGCGTGTAGCAAAACGAATCACACCAATCTTAAACAATAGACTGCAAGAGAAATTATAATATCGAGACTTGGTATCGAAAGAGAAATGTCAACATAGCATTCCTATCATGATTACAGTTTCACCATTTAACAAAAATATATTAATTCAAGTTACATATCCAAGAGAGGCCAACAAAGGCCCCCAATAGAACAAAATAAAATCCCAAAGGATAACCCAAAACTAGGTGAAACGAGAATCAAGATCCCGCCCGGCGTCTAGATGACGCCGTCAGGCTGCCACTCATGTGCTAGGGGTGGCTCAATAGCCTCCTCCGAGCACTCCTCGTTGAACGCGATACCTCTTGCACCTGGACACCAAAATAACATGCATCAAACACGACGGTTTGGCAAATAAACAATTTAGGCACGAATATGAAAAATAATGCTAAAACGGTTCAAGATTTAAAATACATGTTTCCAGTTTACGAAGCTAGCATGAATACTTATAATATCATGAAAAGATAAATCCACATTGAGCTCATCCTTTCACCATCATACATGATGATAAGAGCAAGCACGCACGACAAGCACGACACGCAAGACACGATCCCACGCTACACAAGGTAAACGGGGAGGCTGGCCGCGGAACCGGAACACGAACACGCACGATGTGTAATATAATACACGACTAGTCTGCAGACAGTCCATATGTTTAAGGACCCCCAAGTAGTGGATCAAGCTAAAAGGGCAGTCCAAGCTCAGTGGTATTTACTTATATCATGAATGCACAAAACATGACGAACGAGTTCGAGAACACGACAAAACAAGAGGGAAATCATTTATCAAACGTAACCTGACAAGACTAGCAAAATAGCATAATATAAATGCTTAACAAACTTACAAAATGATTCCCTTTTTTATTCTTGAAACATGTCTTAAAACGAGCTTAAACTTGAAATCCAAATGAGAACATGATAATGCATGAAGCATCCAAATCAAAGCGTTAACGAAGTCCATCAAGCATAGGCTAAGACTGTCCATTGACCTTTGTGAAGTTGAAACCCAAATGTCAAAATTTACATAGCTTGATGTCCCCCAAGGTAAGGTACATTTTGGAATTCCAATTTACACAACGTCAATTAAAAGTCTTAAGTATAGTCTAGTTTTCAAGTTCCAAGAAATTTAGAAAAATATTGAAAATCCAAAGCTGTGAGTATCAGGTTTGCTCGAGCGGTCATACCATCACTCGAGCGAACCCCAGACAGAAACTTGTTCGCACGAGCCAACCAAAGGGTTCGCTCGAGCGGACGGGTTTCCGTCCGAAACCCTTCAAACAGAGGCATGTTCGCTCGAGCGGACCCCATGGTCGCTCGAGCGAACAGGCTTCTGCCTGAACGCGACTGAGTGCAGAAACTGCACTTTTCTTCACCCCTTCTCATGCATTTTTCTTCCTTCTTCTTCTCACTCCTGAACCCATCAACACCCCTGAGCCACCATGCTCACCAAGGGTCAAAAACAACATTCAATCCATAAATAAACCATTCACTCCATTGAGAAACATCAAGACCTTTCCATGTGCAAAAATCATAAAACTTACAAGATCAACTAGATTTTAAGAACTTGAAAAATCATTAATAACAATACAAGTGAAGAAGCTAGAATACATGACTTGAAAGAATATTAACATAGCTTGCATTAAGAAACTAAACATAGAAATCATGTTTTAATGAAGGAATTAGAACCATAATGCAATGTACATGAAGAATCCTATAGGGTTTACTTGCCTCAAATCCAAAGCCAAGCCAAAACTCCACAAAAACAACAAGGATGTGAGCTCCACGAAATCTACACAAAACCCCCAAAATAGAGCACACAAAAATGGCCATTTTGGCCATCACAAACCCCCATTTCGAAAATGGGTTTGAAAACATGGAAAACAAGCTCTAAATGAGCTAAATGAACATCAAATGAAAGAATGAAGAGGAGCGCTAACCTTGTGCTAGCTGAACAAGAAGAATAGAGCTTGAAGATGATGAACAGTGCAAGGGATTGGCTCCAAAAACGTCCTAAACGAAGCTTGAGAAGAGAGGAAGAGAATGGCGGAGTCGGATCGGAGATGGGAGCCCTCTTGATGGATGATTCAAGGGAAAAAGACCAAGAGAGAAACCTTCTTCTCTTTTTCACTCTAGGTCAAGGACGGTGCAGGAATTTGGAAATGGGGATGAAGGAGAGAAAGAGCTTATATAGTGTCTGGAAGTGGGTCCCAAAGCAGTCAAACTTGAAACGATTAAAACATGGTCTTGTGGACCCCGGAAGAAGTTGACGAAGAAGAACAAAATGATCGTCGAAAAATCTAGTTTCAGAAAAGTATAATTTTGACATGGTTTCATGACTTCGAAAATTGTGCCCAGATTTAGCATGAAAAGACAGATTTACCCCTTTTGGGCCAAAACTTGGTTTCTGGGCCTCAAATACATGAAGGCTAAAAATAAAAGTTGTCACAAATAATAAAACCATCCAAGAGAATTAAAAATCATGATCAAACAAGATATCTAGAACGAAAACCCACTCTTACACGTGTACTCATGGCGTCCCTGAGCGTGTCTGACTCATACTAAACGTCCTCAAAATTCCCAAAGCTATAATCCATACTAAGTCTAATCACATTCTAACCCAGCTAGTACTAAGACTCACTTAAGACTAAACACTCACTTAATTAGTACTAATCGAGTTGGTCTGGGTTAGGGTCTAACACACAGTTTACTGTGATAACAGCAGGGCCGTCGATAAGTCCAAGGAAACCAAGAGCCAAATGCATGTTCAGAGGTAGTAACACATGGTCAGAGAGATTGTATAGAGAGGTGATACTGCTATCACCTAGATAGACTCTGCATACAATCTGGGAGATCCCTTTACTAAGCCTTTGATTACCAAAGTCTTTGAGCAGTAAGTAGATGGGATGGGCATGAGATGCAACCCTGACTGGCATTGAGCCCAAGTGGGAGATTGTTAGAATGTATGGACTCAATCCATCAGATGATGTGATAAATTGATTAGTTTCTTTATTTATCAATAAAATCATGCTTTACTTTCATATGATGAATGTTATTTTATTACTTTATGCACATGACCAATACATATGACATAATGGTTCATGAGTTGAACGGGTTCCATTAGTATATTATATGTAATATATGTGTATAGATGAGATCCACACACGGGAGATATATGTCACAAATCTTATACTTAAATATCTTCATAACCAGTGATGAGACTGGGCATCTCATTTGACAAGGTTGCAGCACTTTGATCACTATGAGATAGTGTGATTTGTCTCGATCATCAGAATGAAAGATTCTGGATCAATGTCCTGGTACATTGGATGTATTGAAGGACCATGAGAAGCACCTTATGAAATTCCATCTCAATAATAAGGTATGCTCTCATAATTCCCTAGCAATAGGCTCTCAATCTTGAGACATTGATGAACTCAAGTTTCTATCTATTCATTTGCTTTGAGTCACCAATGAGTGATGCCAACTATAGGTCAACACCTCGGTGTCTTGGGTATGTGGTAGTAGGACTGTGGGAACATTGAATGATCAAGATGGAATCTATCTCTATTATCCCCTTATGCCAATTAATGGATTTGTCATTAATAAGTGCGCACCTATCTCGATTAAGAGTTAATTGGATGGTACTGATGATCATAGTGATTAATTGGGGCTCAAGGATAATAAGATGTAAAACTAAGATTGGAAGAGACAAATTTATTCTAATTGATCCATGGATATTGATAGAGGGGCCTACTTGTGGTAATTGGGAAGTTTAGGGTGTTCATTGTAATTTATTCCTAAGACTGGAGTGCAATTGCATTTATATAGTGGTGTTATTTACAATTAAATGTGGGCCCGGATTACACATGAGATGTGGGGTCCCGTGTCCCAGTTGGAGCCATCTTTCTAAGGAATCCCTAGTGGTCCCCACGCTAGCCCAAGTTATTAGAAAGATACTGATTATAGTAGAACTCTAAAAGGAAATAGAAAGTTACTATTTCTATTAGAAGTGAGACTTCTAATAGTGGTAATAGTAAGTTACTAATTATATTGGAAGTGAGACTTCTATTTTAGGAAGAAGAGAGTTACTAATTGTTAGAGAAGTAAGACTTCTATTTCAATTAGATAACAAAGAAAAGAAGCTTGCTTTTAGCAATAAATAGAGGACACAAGAAGTCTTGGACGTCCCCATGCAAAAATCCTACCTAGGGATTCACGCCCATGCCTTTTGTGCAAGAGTTGCACATGTTTTGTCTTCTCTCTTCCCTCTTCTAATTCTCTTCTAGTTTCCTTGAGAGTTTTCTCTTGGAGATCCCACCCATCTTCTTCAGAAAAGAGAATCTGATAAGGGTCATAGCGTGGAAGATCAAAAAGTCTTGGAGATTCCTATTTGATAAGTGAAAGAGTTTCATCATCAAATAAAGACGCAAATTCTCCATTAGAGCACAACCGAGCTCCAAAGGTATAATCTGCTTCGTTGCATGTTGTAGATTTTATGGATGCATGTTGGCTGCCTGTTTCTATCTTATTAGATAGTTTTATTTACTGTACATGAACTTGAGAATGAGGGATATGCATCTTGGATTGGGTTTCTGGCCTTATGGATACTTGATCCCTGAGTCAAGTGGGTTAGAAGTTTTGAAAATCTATCCACGAGGCCCACCTACTTCCAACAGTTTTCTCCAAGAAAATCAAGTTAATAATTGAGGAAAAATTTCAAGAAAAATACAGAAGAAAAAAGGAACGAAAAAGAAGGAAAAACAGCAGAAAAATACACTCGGCGACCAAAGGGGCAAAAACCCCATGGTCGCATGCGACCCTGGAAATTCAAGTCTCCGGATTTTCCGCCGGATGGCCCAATTTCCGATCGTCTTCGCGTTTCGGGAGTTCCTGCCTCTGTGATTTTCTGAAAATCCAATTTTTAATGCTTGAAAACAACTGATCTTCGCTGACATCTCGGATCCGCCGTCAAAAGCATGAAATCATCACTGATTGCTCTAAGATCGCCAACCGGATGACCAAGAAAGTACACTTTCTGTTTGACCGATCGAGAAATCGACAAGACAGATGTCGCCGGCCCACCAACGTCAATCAATGTCTGAAATTGCATCGCAATCCGACATCAAACAATGTGTGGATCCACCTGCGATGATCACAAGAAGAATCCCAAAGGACTCAGCGCGGCCCGCGACTCTTCACATGCTCCGGCGACCACTTAATGCTGTTAATTGACCCGTTTATGACTACTTAACGCGGTCATTAACTCATTATTGTGGACGGCCCAATCAGATTCAAGCATACGGGAGTTACAAGTCCAAGCAATCATGGCATTAAAACCATGAAACTCCCCTCATCATGGAGATTAAAGGCGATTAAATGCCCATCATTCTCCATCGGCCAATCACAAGCCATGAAAAATGAGTTACAAAATCAAAGAAATAAAAACTTGTAACTCCTCATCAATTTTCTCATCATAGCCATCAATGCCCATAGACCACCCCATGGCTACCAAGAGCCTATAAAAGGAGGTCCATTTCCAAGAGAGAGGGATCGATATCGATATACACATCGACTTGAAATTCTGCACTTGCACACTTGCATTCTCCAGAGGAAATTCTGATGAAGTCCTGCTGCTCTGCCACAAGAAACACTACAAGGTGATCAAAGTCCCTTGGGGGGCCACTCCCCCAAGGTCCCCTTCTTCTACAACATGGCCTAAACGCGGCTTTTCATCCCGTTTACTTGGTTTTTCATTGGATATAGGACCTCCTCTTGGTCTTTATCCTCTAAAAAACTGAGGTTGGAGCCAAGCCGAAGAATCGAAGCATCAAGAGTTCTCATTTGAAGGACAATGACGAAGTCCATACTGTAAGATTGTATGGACTCAATCCATCAGTTGATGTGATAAATTGATTAATTTCTTTATTTATCAATAAAATCATGCTTTACTTTCATGAGATGAATGTTATTTTATTACTTTATGAACATGACCAATACATATGACATAATAGTTCATTAGTTGAATCGGGTCCCATTAGTATATTAGATGTGATATATGTGTATGGATGAGATCCACACATGTGAGATATATGTCACAAATCTTAAACTCAAAATATCTTCACAACCAGTGATGAGACTGGGTATCTCATCTGATAAGGTTGCAGCACTTCGATCACTATGAGATAGTGTGATTTGTCTCGATCATCAGAATGGAAGATTCTGGATCAATGTGCTGGTACATTAGATGTATTGAAGGACCATGAGAAGCACCTTATGGAATTTTCATCTCTATAATAAGGTATGCTCTCATAATTCCCTAGCAATAGGCTCTCAATTCTGAGACATTGATGAACTCAAGTTTTTATCTATTCATTTGCTTTGAGTCACCAATGAGTGAGGCCAACTATAGGTCAACACCTCGGTGTCTTGGGTATGTTGTAGTAGGAATGTGGGAACATTGAATGATCAAGATGGAATCTATCTCTATTATCCCCTTATGCCAATTAATGGATTTGTCATTAGTAAGTGCGCACCCATCTCGATTAAGAGTTAATTGGATGGTACTGATGATCACAGTGATTAATTGGGGCTCAAGGATGATAAGATGTGGAACTAAGATTGGAAGAGACAGATTTATTCCAATTGATCCATGGATATTGATAGAGGGGCCTACTTGTGGTAATTGGGAAGTTTAAGGTCTTCATTGTAATTTATTCCTAAGACTGGAGTGCAATTGCATTTATATAGTGGTGTTATTTGCAATTAACTGTGGGCACAGATTGCACATGAGATGTGGGGCCGCGTGTTCTAGTTGGAGCCAGCTTTCTATGGAATCCCTAGTGGTCCCCACGCTAGCCCAAGTTATTAGAAAGATACTAATCCTATTAGAACTCTAAAAGGAAGGAATTAGAAAGTTACTATTTCTATTTGAAGTAGGACTTCTAATAGTGGTAATAGTATACTTAGTAATTGTTGTGGAAGCAAGACTTCTATTTCAATTAAGAAAAGAGGAGACCTGGGAGATTATAAAAGGGAATCCACCCCTCTTGGACGTACATAATATTGGAGTAAAAAACGTCCTTCCTTTTTGTGCAATAGTTGCACTGCTCTCTTCTCTCTTCCTCTTCTAGTTCCTTAGAGTTTTGAGTTGGGTTTTCTCTTGAAGATTCCACCAATCTTCTTGAGAAGAGAGATCTAATTCGGGTAATAGCGTGGAAGGCTAAGAGGTGTTGGAGATTTTGATCTTAATTTGTGGAAAAGTTCTACATCAACGAAAGTCATCAACTTCTCCTTTAGAGCACAACCGAGCTCCAAAGGTATAATCTACTTCTTTGCATGTTGTAGATTTTAATGGATGCTTGCTCGCTTCTGTTCTATCTTTTAGATAGTTTTACTTACTGTACATGATCATGAGATTGAGGGTTATGCATCCTGGATTGGGTTTTTGGCCTTATGGATACTTGGTCCGTGAGTCAAGTGGGTCAAAAGTTTTGAAAATCTATCAACGAGGCCCACCTACTTCCAACACATACATGACTTGCGACCGTCGATCTGAACGTGTCCCCGCAATCTCCTGAGAAGTTAGATTCCTTTTCTTTCTTTTCTATTGTAATTTGTATTTTTAAAGAGACAAACAAAAATCACAATTCTTGTCTTTCATATTTGATGAGATTTGTAAATTGCCTTTCACGGCAAAATCGCCTTTCACGGCAAACAAACAAAAAAACGCCTCCCACGGCATTCTCAAAAACAAACTTGTCTCCTTTCTTAAATATTTATGCAATTTGAAAAGTTAGAAAGAATGATTGATTTCCTTTCTACTTGTGAAGGTGAATCTCCGGATCATCACCATTCCAAGTTCCAAGTAGAATAGTAAATCTGGCATACCCATACAAAAAAGTTGATACCTGCATTTCCTCCTCCGCCGAGACCCAGGCAGGCCCCGGGGCGGAAGGAGAGGACGAAAATCGAGGGTCCATCAAGTTGGCACACCCAGTGGGACACGTTCACTTGAGAACGTGATGCTTCGATCCCTTGGCTCCTTTCTAGTTGGTGGCCTATGTTGCATCTTGCATCTAAAAAAAAAAAAAACATGAGATGGGATTTTGGTCATTCTTTCTCATTTCAAAAAAAAAATCTGATTTCTCTTTCTTGGATTCAATTTTGAGAAATTTTGATCCTCTCTTCTTCGAATTCGATAGCTCACAGAAATTTTTGTAGCTATTATTCGTATCGGAGATTGGGCCATCTTTTCTCTTTGATAAGTCCGATAGGGGTTTTCAAAAAAAAAAAAAAACTTCATTTCAAATTCTTTCAAAAAAAAAAAAACAAATGATTTCTCTTTCTTAGATTCAACTTTGAGAAACTTTGATCCTCTCCCCTTCAAATTTGATAGCTCACAGAAATGTTTGCAGCTATTGTTCATATCGGGGAATGGGCCATATTTTCTCTTTGATGAGTCCAATTGGGATTTTCAAAAAAATATAATTTCAAAAAAACAAAAAAATTATTAGTTTTCTTTCTTTTGGACTCAAATTTGAGAAACTTTCGTTATCCCCTTTCGGATTTAACGCTCGTAGAAATGTTGGGTTGTGATTCGGATTGGAACACCATTTGTTCTCTTTGATGAGTTCATTAGAAACCTTTCAAAAAATAAAATTTTCAAATAAAAAAAAACACTAAGGTTGCACCAATTGCGCTCTTTGACAAAATGGATTTAAGAAAAGCCTTGTCTAGAGTGTGGAGACAGCTAGACTATTCGAGGCAAGGGTCCTTCAAACGGGTTCATTAAGTAATCCTACCCTTACCTGGGGGCTGATCTATCTACTAAGGTTTCATAAGATCGAATTGGAAACCTATGTGCACCTTTCAAAAAAAAAAATCCACTTTTGAGTTCATAATTGAGAAGTCTTGGCTCTTTCCCTTTCGGATTTAACGCTCGTAGAAATGTTGAGATGTGGTTTGGATTGGAACACCATTTGCTCTCTTTGATGAATTCAATCTTAAAACTTAAAAAAAAAAAAAAAAACTTACGTCACTTTTGAGTTCAGAATTGAGAAATTATGGTTCTTTCCCTTTCGAATTTAACACTCGCAGAAATGTTGAGCTGTGGTTCGAATTGGAACACCATTTGCTCTCTTTGACGAATTCAATCGTGACCTTTCAAAAAAAAAAAAAAACTTCCGTCGCGTTTGGGCTTACATTCGAGAAATTCTGGTTCCTTCCCCTTCGGATTTAGTGCTCGCAGAAATGTTTGAGCCCTTGTTCAGATTAGAATACCATGTGCTCTCCTTTATGAATCCAAATTTGACCTTTCAAAAAAAATCCCATCTCGTGTCCTTTCCAAAGATGCAATTTGCAACATTTGTGCCTAGCGGTGCTAGTACGCCCTTTCGGGTCTACTGTATTCGCGACCGACACATTTGTATCTCCAACCTTATATCCTTTTACCTCGAGTGAGCCTTGCTTCTTGGTAATTTGAATTAAGGTCTACAATTGCTTCTAGCAGTCACTGGTACGCTCACCCAGAGCCTACCATACTTGCATTTTAGAACAATTGTATCCTCTATGGCTTTTTGCCTTCTTCATCTTGCTCGGGCCGGGCCATGTCCCCTTGAACGATTTGAAAAGACAAAACCATAGTTGTTCTCCATTTATGATCACCATATTCTTGTGATTACTAATGGATGTGGTCTTGTTTCAGAAGTTTCCCAAAACTAACAATGGCAGCTTCATTGACCATTACTTTGGATGAGAACAAGTACCAGCTTATGCTTTAAGACAAGCAAAACAAGCGCATTCATAAGCGCCCCGCTAGTTTCCGAAGCATCATCTCCCTCGACAACCCTCAAAACACCGGGTCAACCTCAACTCCCCGGACCATCGTCTTCGGGTCGCTGGGACCATTCCCACTCCCCGCAGAAGAAACTGCACATGCCAAGAAGAAGAAAATCGCCCCGCAACATGTCACTAACATGGCACCAAGGGCGAATACAAAGAAGCCTGAAGCCCGTGGCGCTCTGTAGGACCCCGACCCGAGTGACTCGATTAGTACTAATTAAGTTGCGTGTTAGTGCTAAGCTTGATTAGTGATTTTTGAATAAGCTTGGATTAGTATAGTTCTTTTATAGCTTTGGGGAACTTGTAGTGTCTTGTTTTTAGTGGGACCCTTTGGGGGTTCCTTTTTGATAGTCTTGCTTGCTTTTGGAGGTTGCTTGATTTTCCCCTAATTCTTGTCTTGATCCCGTTTTACTTATTTTGTCGATCTTTACAACTTTCATGTTGAGCCTGTACCCGTCCGGAACCCCGAAACCCGATTTTCTTGTATTGAGGGCAAAACAGTCTTTTTACATGAAATCTGTACCCAAAAGTCGATATTCCCAAAACCCACGAAACATATACTTTTTGGAAACTAGATATTTCGACGATCACTTTCCTCTTCTTCATCGATTTCGTCCGAGGTCTCGATAATAGTGATTTCAGCCCAAAAAGTTCCTAAGTGGTGGAGCCTACTTCCAATGGCTTTAAATAGAGACTCTTCTCCCTCATTTTCCCTTTTCCAGCACAAGAGAGACTCAACCTAGGGTTTCCATCTCTTTTCTTCTTTCTTGCTTCTCCACCATCAAAGCACCACCCACCTTGCTCAAATCAAGAAATAGGAGTCATTATCTTCTTCCTCACTTCTAGAGCTCTCCATTGATACAACATTTGAAGGAAGACCTCCATTCTAAGACCTTCTTTGATCTAGTCTTGCTCATTTATAGAGCTTCCAAGTAAGTTTTCCCTCGTAATCTCTTAGATTTGTATTCTCCTAGTCATAGAGGAGCTCCATTTTTATTATTGTGAGTTTCTTCTTCTTGTTTCTTGGTTTTACCCATTTTAGGGTTTGTATTTTGGGGGTTTTTGTGTAGCTTGGAGTTTGGCTTGGAAGAGTTGATTAGAAGCTTGATTTTTTTTCTTGTCTAGAGACCTTGAGGGAAGTGGATTTAATGGATGTCTTAGTTTTCAATGATTTCTATGATTAACATGTTGGATTTATTGTCTCATTAATGGTTGGTTTTACTTGCATTCAATATGATTTTAATGCTTTTGAAAAGGGTTGTTGAGCCCATTTATTGTCTTGAAATCTAATTGATAGTCTTTTTTATATCTTGTGCCTAAAACTTGAATGAATCTTTGTAAATGTGGTTACATCTTTTCTTGGTGATTGAATGTGGAAAATGTATGGAGTTATTTGGATGGATCCTTGGTAGAAGCTTTGATATGGGAGAAGTGTTGAAGGTTGATTTGGAGGAGCTTTTTAGCTCATGCCATTGCAGGAAAGTGATGGAAAATGAGGGAAACTGATTTGGAGAAAAGAATACATGAATCTGAACCCAGTGGAGAATTCCCGTGACTGGCAGTCAGCCAGCGGTCACCGAGCGGCTAGCCGCCTGGTGACTGGAGGCTAGCCGAAGCAGTTTCGGTCACATTTCCAAAGAGCTGTAACCTCGCGGTCAGCTAGCAGCTAACCGCCGAATCCATCGACGGCTAACCGCCAGCCAACCGCTTAGGGACAGTCACTTTTCCAGAGAGCTATAACCTCGCGGTCAGCTCCGCGGTCAGCTAGCAGCTAACCGCCAGCCAACCGAATTGAAGCGGTCACAATTCCAGAGACTTGAAATCCCTCGGTCAGCCTCACAGTCAACCAGCGGTTAACCGCCGGATCCTCTAGCGACTAACCGTCAATTGACCGCTAGGTAACCGAAATTCCCTGAATTCTATGAATAAAGGGGGATTGAAGGGAGCTTCCATACCATTGCTTGTGAACCTTTCTGAGAGCAATAGGCACCGCTCACCTGGGAATGTGTTCGAAACAGAGATGAGAGGTTTGTTGGGGGCCCGTTCGAGAGAGAAACCACATCACAGAGAATCATTTAAGCATTGGGACTACTAATGTGTATAAGGAACCCAGCATGTCTTTCAAATTCAAAGAGTACCAATTTTTCTTTATTATATAGACATACGGGATCCCTATTCACCTTGGATGAGTTTTAAACCCCGATACTGTTCCGATATGTCGAAAGTTGTTTCACCTGTTTATTCCCGAAATTTCTGAGTTATGATTTATCAACCCCGAAGGCCTTGAAAGTACACTTGAACTGTCTTACTAGTCTTGACATGCATGCCCGACATGACATGACCGTTGTGCCTTGAGCACCCTCGTCTTGCCCGGTTATATTCTTGCTCTTGATTTGTTTTACACATGACCTGATTTCCATGTTTTGACCTATGAGTCGGCACCACTAAGCTTGGATGCCTTGTTGGTCTGATCCACTGACTGGGTAATCCCCCTCTTGTCTTGCCAATTGCAGTTTGGATCTTGCTACCCGGTTATTTAACCGTGGTCTTGTCCTGATACCGTAGATTGCTACTGTGGTTCCTGATGCCCGGGTCGCTACCGTGGTCATGTCTTGTATATAGTATATATGTATATGTAATTCGTTGTACCTCCTCACTTCGGTGACTGAGGTCAACGCCTTGATATGCTTGCTCTATCACTTCGGTGATAGAGGATTTAGCTTTGTGTGGTTGCCATCTTGCTCGTTTCCTGATTTCCTTGGTTACCTCTACATGTTTTACCTTGCATATATGTTTTTAACTAAATGATGCATTTACTTCATGAAAGTATTGTTTAGACAGGTTTAAATGTTTTCCATGGTAATTGTTTTATTATTAAATGTTTATACCTTTTTATCCACCTGCCAGACCGTCGTGTCTGACCCTTTGCTTTGGTACTCAGGTCCCATTGTTGGTTTCCCCGAGGAGGAGCCAGAGGAGGCGGTCGGAGAACCGCAGCAGTTAGTAGAGTAGCATGCCGATGATGTTGTCTAAACATTGCCTCGAGAGATACGAAATATTTTGGCGGAACGTTGGAACTATTTTTTTTTGTGGTTATTGTCTTGTTATATTGGCCTTTGTTGGCCTCTAATTTTGGAAACTGTAATTAAATGATTTATATTCTAACTTTAACAGTATTTTTGGGTTACGCTATAGAACATTGCTCATTCTGATACTTGTTATTTAAATGCAATCAGTCTTGTTATTATGGAAATGATTTACATGCTTGATTTGCCATACACTTCCGCAATCTTACTAAATGTTTATGTGTGTTGGAAAATCCTCACCGCGGACACCTGTGGGAAATCACATGCACGGGTAATGTGTGTCCTTTTATTAACCCGTGTACGCTTGATCATAAACATATCTTTAATTATTGTCATCACTCCATATGATCGCATATCCAACCATCATCACCACATTAGTCCCGATCCCGGATTTGGTCCCTAGGCCCGGTCCGGGGTCGCGAAATGCTCCCACGAAGCCTCAACCCACAAGAAACAAGGCTTGCCTTAAAACCTGGTCCCTGAGATCTTCACTAAAGCAACGGAGGTCCCGAACATCTACAAAGCCAGCATACCTGGCCCCTCTCAAAGAGAATCGGTTCTACCCTCTCTCTTACATGAAAGAGGAGAAAGCTACCCTCCACCCAAAGAATAAACAAAATCAGCTTGAGCCGGCTTGCTCCTACAAGCCCAAAATCAAATCCTGCATCGTTAGGCTTCCGCAAAAACCTGCTGAAGCCTGCACTCCTGCGAGTCGACCCTTCATCTCAACAGGGCCCCACCTCGCAAAATTCAAAGCATCACTGCGACAGGCTAAGGATCGCGTCCGGATCCTGTCCATGCCCAGCTTCAAAGAAGATAAGCTCGGCTGCTGCGCACGGGGGACTACATCCTTCATTGCCAGAGCCCAGTTAGAGCTAACTGAAGCTCAAATTGCTCATCGTATGCGTCGCCGCGCGGCATATCGACAAAAGAGACTTAAGAAGCAAAGAGCCCAACATTCTACTCTCCATGTCTCTAACAAATGGGTCGAAAAAGAAAGACTCGACCAAGTTATTGCTGTCCATATGGTTGGCAAAACCAGAAAACGCCAGAAGTCAGCAACCAAAATCCATGTCAAACGTCCGGTGACTCGCAGCGTCTCCCTGACACGAACACATCTGGAAGAATCATCCACTCCTTCAAGCCAAGGACATCGGAGTAACCACTCCTCGGACTCTTCATCCAGAAGAATGAGCCCCAGCTCAGTCACCAGGACGATTTCTTCGTTCGAATCCCGAGGGATGAACGTCTTGGCTACAAGTTTTGAGCAGCCTCTACCGCAAGATGATGTAACCGCACGCATCCAGCAGTTGGAACAAGGACAACAGAGAATTGAGGTTCTGATGGAAAACCTCCTTCTCACTTTACAACGTCCACCTAACAATGAAACCCCTCCAAATCATCAAGATGACGAGGGCAATGCAGAAAACAATGAGTCACGCGTCCTTACCAAAAAGGACGTTGACGACATCCCCGCAAAAGCAAAAAAAGTGGATACATTGAAGGAACATGGGATCAAGCCACCCTATCCTCGATGGATGGACTCGGTTCTGTTCCCTGCAAAATTCAAACAACCTACTCTCCAAACATATACAGGGAAAGATTCAGCCAGACAGCATGTCATCCACTTCAAGATCCTGACGGGAGCTATTGCGGATCAAGACACCCTCAAGATTCGCCTCTTTGCAAGTACCCTAAAAGGTACAGCCTTTGATTGGTACTCCACTCTTCCGAAGAACTCCATCCAAAACTGGGCTATACTGGAAACACGCTTCCTAACCCACTTCCAAGGTGAGGATCATCCTGTTACTATGGCTCAGCTCTGCAGCCTAAAACAGGAAAAGAATAAGTCAACATACGACTTCATTCACAAGTGGAAGGCAATGGCGTACAAATGCTCAGATGTACTGCCACAAGCGTCCCTAGTCGACATCTGCCGTAACAACATGAGAGCAAGAATCCGCTCCACGATCATTGGCAACAAATCAAAGAACCTAGGAGAACTCCTCGAAGCTTCCATGGAGGCTGAAATGGTGATCAAAGACCTCAACAGTCAGAAATCATCAAAGAAAGAACCGACTGCCATTACGACCTCAAAACCAAAGAAAAAGGAGGTTTTTAATGTGCAAACCAAGTAAACTTCTCAGCAGCCAAAGAAAGCTAAAAACAAAGCTACGGGTAAAAGACCCGAACTCTCTGATGCCTTCAAAGAACACGTAGAAAAGAAATACCCGTTAGATGAAGATGTTGAAGAAATCTTTGAGGCTCTCCTAGCAAATGGCAAACTCACTTTGCCCGAGCCCAAAAGACCCGGAGATGTTGGCAAAACCAATGATCCCCGATATTGTCCATATCACCAGATCGCATCCTCTCAATCAATGCTTCGTTGTGGAGAAAAGATCAATGAGATGTGGAAAAACGGAGTCATCACCTTCGACAAAAACTATGGCTCCACCTCCGTCAACATGGTGTCACCTGGGCAAACTTCAAAGTCACCAAAGGAGAAGATCACTACTTCATTCAAGGTGATAAAAATAGCTCAAGCATCCCAAGAGTTGGTTCCCTATCCAACACCAGATGGACAACCCATATGGGTGCATCCCGATCTCCTAGAAGATGGAAATTGTGAGATCGTCAAAACAAAGCCGACCGCTCAGCAGCGAATGCAAGCCAAGAGACAACTCCGCAAGCTCAAACAGCAGCAGAAGTCTCAACCAAAACAAAAATTCCCTGAAAAGGCAGAAACCTCTTCCATTGCTTCACTAGGGGCCACGGAAGAATTCCTTCCCAAAACTTCAAAGGCGGTAAGAAAATTCACCCTTGATGATTTCATGCCACCTCAATACAAAAATGAAACTGTGCAGGGGGCATCATACTCCTACAACTCGGTAGTTGGATTCTCCATGGATGGATACGAGTCCAGTGATATTGCCAGTGATATCGATGACTTGGAAGAATCCCTTGAAACAGGAGAATACCTCTCCGATGAGGAAAGGATTCCCGAATCTCATCTTATGCCAGTAATCTGGTATAACCCATTACAGCAGCAAGGATCCTGGTCCGATGATGAAGAAGACCAAAAGGCTGAAAATGCTCTTGACCTGGCACCAGCAAATGCTTCAGTGGAACCCAATAATGGAGAACCACAAGGAGCAGATGACGAAGAAGATTTGGCTCCTATGCCTAATCTTGAAGAATATGCAAGAATCTTGCAACATCTTGCCACAGAGCAGGAGCAGGATCTCATCAATGATCTTCGTCATGATCCAGAACCAGAAGTCCCTGAAAATCAACGGGAACTTCCGCCTTCGACTCCTGAAAATGGAGAAAACAACTGGATCGATGATCCTCTCACATCCGAGGATGAGTCCGATTCCCAACAGTCTACAATGGGGGCATCTCCTGTCAGGATATCCTGTAATGCGATAGCTCAGGACGCTAGTGCCTCTGAAGCTTCCGAAGACACGTACTCCCCGACTGGTAGTATATCTTTTGGAGCTACATCCTCTCAGGTGACTTCCACTGAGATAGCATCTTCTCAGCCCTCGTCTCCTGAAGCTGTGACATCTGAGCTCAAGCCTCTCCCGATTGACCATCTTAAAGAAACTCCTGCCAATGAAGTCTTTTTCAATGAAAACCCAGTCAATTGCTCCCAGATACCGATCTCATAGACGATGTCTGGACTGATAAAGAAAAGTTGTTGGATGCTGTTCAGGACTTGTTCCCAGAAAATACTCCATGCAACGCAATCACTGAAGACGGCAATGCAGCTACAGAGACGTTTTCAGCAAATAACAAGGATCAACCCCCTGATCCAGTCATGACCCCGGACCGGGTTTAAGGTTCAAATCCGGGATCGGGACTAATGTGAAGCAAGTGATACATAAAGATCATAGGTGTGTTTAATGCCAAAGCATACACGGGTCAATAAAGAATACATATTACCCTTGCACGTGATTTCCCACAGGTGTCCACAGTGAGGATATCCCAATAACATGAATATTTGTATGAGTGTGGAAGCGTATGGCAAATCAAGTATGTAATTCATTTCCATAATAATAAGACTGATCGCATTTGAATAACAAGTATCAGAATGAGCAATGATCTATAGCGTAACCAAAAGGTACTGTTAAAGTTTGAACATATATCATTTAATTACAATCCCCCGAAATTAGAGGCCAACAAAGGCCAATAAAACAAAACAATAACCACCAAGAATATAATTAACCACAACCCCAAAATATGAAGTCTCTCAAGGAAACCGGATGTTTAAGCAACATCATCGGCGTGCCACTCGACTAATTGCTGCGGTTCTCCGACCGCCTCCACGTGCTCCTCCTCGGGGAAACCGACAACTGGACCTAAGTACCAAAGAAATGGATCAGACACGACGGTCTGGCAGGTGGGTGAAAAGATATAACTATTCAAAATTAAAAGCATTTACCTTGGAAAACATATAAACCTATTTAAACAATAACTATCAAGGAGTAACCGAAACATTTATTCAAAACATATATGCAGTGTAAAACAGGCAAAGGTAACCAAGGTATTCGGGAAACAAGCAAGATGGCAACCACACGAAGCTAGATCCTCTATCACCGAAGTGATAAGAGCAAGCATATCAAGGCGTTGACCTCAGTCACTGAAGTGAGGAAGTGCAACAAAATTTACATGTACATATATAATATACGGGACATGACCATCGTAGCGAGCTGAGCATCAGGAACCACAGTAGCAATCTGCGGTATCGGGACAAGACCACGGTTAATAAACCGGGTAGCGGGATCCAAACTGCAGCTGGCGGGACAAGTGGGGGATCTCCAAGTCAGTGGATCAGACTAACAAGGTTATCCAAGCTTAGTGGTGCCGACTCATAGGTCAAATCATATAAATCAAGTCACGTGTAAAACAAATCAAGAGCAAGAATATAACTAGGCAAGGCGGGGTGCTCAAAGGCACAACTATCATATCATGTCGAGTATGCATGTCAAGACTAGTAAAACAGTACAAGTACACCTTCAATGTTTTCGGGATTGATATATCATAAATCATACATTTCCGGAATAAAAGGTGAAATAAACTTTCAAAATGTCGGAACAAGTATCGGGTTCAAAATACGTTCAAGGTGAATAGGGATCCCGTATGTCTATTTAATAAAACTTAGTACTCTTTGAATTTAAAGGCATTCCGGGTTCCTTATACACTTGGAAGTTTCCAAAACTTCAATGAATACTTTGTGGTTATAGTTTCTTTCTCTTCTGAACTTCTTACATCTCTTAATAAATCTTCCGGCAGAACGAGGCTCCCAATGAACCTCTCACAGTCAAATAAATATTTTACTTAAGCTCCAGACATGTCCCCTGTGAAGCAGCACCCATCACTCGAGCGGACAGTATAGTTCGCTCGAGCGGAGGAGTCTCTGGAATGGTTTCTGGGAGGGTTCGCTCGAGCGGGTCTGCCCAGTTCGGGCAGGCTCGAGCGAAACATCAATTCGCTCGAACTAGCAACTCTCTGGATGGGAGGCTGGGAACGTTCGCTCGAGTGGACCCAGGTTCGCTCGAGCGAACTGTTCTCTAGAATGGGACGGGCCCCTTTCTGGGCAGTTCGCTCAAGCGAAGTGCCAAGTTCGCTCGAGCGAACTGTCCAGATCTGGGTTTGGGAACAGTTCTGCTCCTACCTTCTTTCCTCTTCTTACAACTCTTTTTAACCCCATTTCTTCACACAAATGGAAGGTTCAAATCTCCACTAAACTTCTCATGATCCTCATCCAAACTTCTCACAACATACACTAAGAATCCATCTATTAATCTCCATCCCTTTGCCACATTCAATCACAAAGAGAAGTATAATAACCACAACCACATAGTTTCATTCAAGCCTTAGACAAGAGATAAAACAAGAGCTATAAAGTCACATTTCAAAGCAATAAATGGGCTAACCACCCCTTTTCATGAGTATTTAATCACATTGAATGCAAAGTAGAAACAAGACATTAATGAAATACAAAACCAACCACATTTTTCATAAAAACTATCCAATGCTAAAAACATCCATTCATCCACTTGCCTCAAGGTCTCAAATCAAGAAAACAAGCTCCTAGACAACTCCTCCAAGCCAAGAACACAATCTACACAAAACCCCAAAAACAAACCGTAAAATGGGTCAAACAAGGAATGAAGAAGCAAAAACTCTCAATAATGAAGATGGAGTTTCTCTATAGCTAGGAGAATACATATCAAGGAGATTGGAAGGGAAAACTTACATGCAAGGTCTCTAAATGAACAAGAGTGACTCAAAGAGGGTCTTGGAATAGAGGTTTCTCTTCACAATTTATATCCAAGGAGAGCTATAGTGATGGAGAAGAGGATGGTAACTGCCATTAGTGCTCTAGGTGCAAGCTTGGTGGAGATTTAGTGGTGAAGAAGCAAGGAGAATAAGAAGAGAAGGAAACCCTAGCTTTCTCTTAGGTTGTGCTGGAAAAAGGGAAATGAGGGAGAAGACTTCCTTTTTATACAAGTTGGGTGTGGGCTCCACCACTAACAAACTCTTTGGGATGAACTCACCACTTTCGGGACCTCGAACGAATTCGACGAAGAAGGGAAAAACAATCACCGAAATACCTAGTTTCCAAAAAGTATATTTTTAGCAAGTTTCAGGGATATCAAATTTTGGGTACAGGTTTCATGTAAAATGACTGTTTTGCCCTAGATGTAAGGAAAATCTGGTTTCGGGGTTCCGGACGGGTGCGGGATCAACATGAAAGTTGTAGGGATCGACAAGACGAGTAAAACGGTACCGAAATATAAATCACTGCAATCTCAGATACTCTCCCCAATAACGCAAGACTATCTAATAAGGGAACCCCCAAAGGGCCCCACTAAACACAAAGCACTAAAAACTCTCCAAAGCCATATCAAGAGCTATTCTAATCCCAACTCAACCAAAATGCACTAGTCACGCTTAGCACTAACACGCGACTTAATTAGTACTAATCGAGGTCACTCAGGTCGGGGTCTTACAGATCCCGAGAGTGATCTTCCAAAAGAAGACACTTCTCTAGAAGCTCTTGAAGTTGGTAGAGGTACCCGCTCTAGTCAGGATTACCACAAAAATTACAACCAACCTTTTTCTTCCTATGTAAATCCTTCGGGAAAGCAAGTTGTGAACACCCCAAGTGGCAATAATAATGAAAATGCAGGCTCGAAGGAGGCTTTTAAGTACGACTTGATGAGCACTTTAAACACATACCTGCACGTCTGCACATCCTTGACTTATTACGAATGTCTCCACAAACTCGTGATAGTCTCATTTCAGAATTACAAAGGCTGAATGTAGATGTCGACAAACATGCCCCACAAGTCCTACAAATTGAAATGGACTATATGGTCAAAAAATCAAGCACCTCCTCAAAGGGAGAAAAAAAGAAAGCTGAGAGACCAAGCAATGAATGCCTCTCGGTTCAAAAGGCAGCAAGTGCAACAATTGCCTTCGACAAGGATGACCTCCTGCTAGACGAGACAAAGCACAACCGACCCTTGTACTTCACGGGGTACGTCAAAGAAATGCCAGTACATAGAGTCCAGATTGATCCAGGTTCTGCACTCAACCTCATTTCTACTTCGGCACTCAAAGAGCTGGGCATCCCACCTAGCAAGCTGAGTCACACGTCTGTATCCATATTCGGATATGACGGCAGCGCTCAAAGGTCTATCGGCAAAATCAAGTTCAAATTGCAAATCGGTGACCTTATTTCTAAAGTCACTATGTATGCAATAAGGACCCCTTCATGCTACAATATCCTCCTTGGACGCCCCTGGATACATGAGAATGGTGTCGTCCCTTCAACTCTACATCAGTGCATCAAGTTCGTTGGCAACGACGGCTTGATACATCGAGTGTTTGCAGACAAAAAGCCCTTCAAAGGCAAGGATGTCCATTTTGCAGATGCTCAAATGTATAAAGAAGGAAAAGAAGAACAGGAGGAAGAAACAATTCACTTTGCCGACAATCTCCTGAAAGATAAAGGCAAGGCTTTTCAGCAATCATCGGAAATAAACAAACCTTCCACCAAACTTGAAGTAAGCAGTCAAGCTCCCTTTGTGATCTCCCTTGAGACATCAAAACCTTTGGTAATCACCACCAAAGCCAAGAAGACAAAACAAAAGGCTGGGGGCAAGTTCACTGTCTTCCTTGTGTCTATCATGCATGACACAGACTCAGAATCAGAGCCAGAAGACGACACAGCGTCAAGCCAAGCTGATACTCAGTGAGTTCAGCTTACTCTCACTCCTTTGGAGACACTTGCTGACATAGAAGACCCTACGTCTGCTTCCTTTGTTATTCCGGCAACTTCGCCAGAAGAAAAAACAATCTTCTTCCACAGATCAAGAGCATCTCCTCCAAATTCTATGCTTGAACCTTTCCAAAATGAAGGTATGCCTCGGTTATCACTGTATTGTCCGATGGCACAAGCTATCATGAAGAAAATGGGCTACGACGCTCGGAATCTGACTGGTTTGGGAGGTGGTCGTGGTATCCTCACACCATTGGAACCCACCCTGACCAAAAGTCAACCAGAAGATTGGAAAATCCACCTTCATAAAGGCAAATCTTTATACGGGTTGGGGTATGATCCTACCACTCCTATGAGACAGTTGACACCATGGCTGCAAAGTCATTTTGCCAACGAAGCCTCAACATCTCATGTCCATGAGGATATTAATCTCCCTGGATATCTCTTTGAGGAGTCGTCCGTCAAGGATCCAAGAAGCTCCTCCAATTCGTATAATTTCTCTGATGAGGAGGAGGAATTGTCTGATGACACAGACGCGCAGTTTTCTGACCCAGAAGAACCATCGTCTCCAAAAGAAGTATCCTACTTCAACCCAGTTCCAACAAATGATTGGAACCATCTCATTGCAAGTCTTGAGAAGGGCACCGATCAAGAAGATCCATGGACAGAAACAGAGCCTCGGTCTGAAAATGCCTCTGAGACTGTAAGATCCCGACCCAAGTGACTCGATTAATGCTAATTAAGTTGTGTGTTAGTGCTAAGCATGGTGACTTGAATTCGACTAGCTTGGATTAGAATAGCTATTTTATAGCTTTTTGGGAGTTCTAAGTGTCTCGTGCTTAGTGGGACCCTTTGGGGGTTCCTTTTTTATTGGTCTTGAATTTACTTTGGGGATTATTCGAGATTCTTGTGATTTTGTTCGTGTCACGTTTTACTCGTCTCGTCGATCCCTACAACTTTCATATTGAACCCGTGCCCGTCCGGAACCCCGAAACCCAACTTTCCTAGCTTTGAGGGCAAAACAGTCTTTTTACATGAAATCTGTACCCAAAATTTGATGTCCCTGAAACCCGCGAAAAATATACTTTTTGGAAACTACAAATTTTTTTGATCAACTTTGCCTTTTTCGTCAAATCCATTTGAGGTCCCGAAATGCATGTTTTTAGCCCGACTAGTACTTTAAGTTGTGGGACCCACTTCACCTTTGATATATAAAGAGAACCCTTCTTCTCTTCTCTTCTTCCTTGCCCTAATTAATGTGCTAAGAGATGAATCCCAGCAGCCATGAGTTTCCTCCATTTCTTTCTTGCTTTCTCCATCTCATAACACCACTAAACCATTGCTAAACCAAGATTGGACTTTACCATCTTCATCCTCCTCACAAGAGCTCTCCATTGATACAACTTTTGAAGGGAGACCTCCATTCTAAGATCTTCTTTGAACTTGTCTTGCTCATTTGAGGAGTTTCCTAGTAAGTTTTCCCTCCTAATCCCTTAGATTTGTATTCTCCTAGTCATAGAGGAGCTCCATTTTTATTATTGTGAGTTTCTTCTTCTTGTTTATTGGTTTGACCCATTTTAGGGTTTGTTTTGGGGGTTTTGCTTGTAGCTTGGTTCTTGGCTTGGAAACTTGGTTTAGAGCTTGGATTTGCTTGTTAGAAGACCTAAGGCAAGTGGATGATTTGATATTTACATGTTTTATTGAAAATGTGGTTTCCTACTTCATACATTGATGTTTCACATTCTTGCTATTCATGTTTTCCTTATGATTCACATTGATTTATAAATGCATAATGTTAGTCTATTTCTCTCTTGTGCATGTTGAGAATGTCATAGCTTATTTGATTGGAATTTTTAACTCATGATGGATTGGATTTCTTTTGATTGAATATGGATGGAATGGAAGGATTTGATGGAAGAATGGATGGGATTACATGTGGATGGAAAGGAGTTGATTGAGGCGATTATATTGGTAGATTAAATGAGCTTGAATGAGGTCTTGAAACCCTCAAAATGTACAAGGAAGGGTGCCCAGGTCGTATGTGAATAAGGGAAGAAAGACAGCAGAAACCTGATTCGAAACTGATCGTGTGCGTCGGTGAGCTGTCGGCTTGCCGAAGTCCCCAGTTCGGTCGACCGACAAATAACCGAGTTCTATCGGTCTCAATTCCAGAGACCAGTTTCGATCAGATTTCCATCAGGAAATATGTCGGTCAGCTGTCGACTGACCGAACTCCCTAGTTCGGTTGACCGAAAGCCAACCGACAACCTGTCGGCTCAAATAACAGTAAGTTGCAATTTGCCAAAATCTCTGTCAGTCATCTGTCGGCTGACCGAGACCTCAACGTCGGTCGACCGACAGCCATCTGTCGGCCAGCTGACACACCCACCTCGGCCGACCGACAGACAACTGACGAACTGATCGAACCCCAATCTGAATCAATTCTTTTGGAGGAACCATATGGTAGAAGAGATCCCTTTATGACTTTGTGTTTAGGTCTTTTAAATTTGTCAATGTGTATAAGGCCCCAGAATGTTTTCAATTCTCAAAAGAGTACCAAATGTATATCAACCTAACATACGGGACCCTATTTACATTGATTCAAATCTTGGACTTTCAACACTTAACCCGGAGAATATGAGAAATCCATTCATACCTTAATACGAACCGAATTTCACTTGTACATTTTAAATCTCGTGTTTTATGACTAGACTTGCCCGACAGTATTGAAATTCATGTTTTTAGCATTGTTGCTAGCCCGTATATGCCCGACTGATACAGTTATGCTTTTATACTTATGAGCACCCCGTTTCGTTATATGTATCTGTTTTATTTTCCCGCTTGTGACCCATGAGTCGGCACCACTAAGCTTGGATAACCTTGTCAGTCTAATCCACTGACTTGGAGATTCCCCCTCCCGTCCCGCCAGCTGCAGTTTGGATCCCGATACCCGGTTTATTAACCGTGGTCCCGTCCCGATACCCGGCTCGCTACCGTGGTCCCGTCCCGTATTATTACTTATGTATATGTAAATGTTGTTGCACCTCCTCACTTCGGTGACTGAGATCAACACCCCGATAAACTCTTGTCACTTCGGTGATAGAGGATTTAGCTTCTTGTGGATGCCATCTTGTTGTTCCTATTTCCTTGGTACCTTCACTTGTTTTGTAGTACATGCATGTTTTTCATTAAATGAATTATCTTTTCATGGAGATTGTCATGTATACAGATTCAAATGCTTTCAAAGGTAATTTCATTTATTATCGTATCTTTTCACCCGCTTGCCAAACCGTCGTGTTTGACCCACTTTTGGTACTCAAGTCCCGATGTTGACTTTCTCGAGGAGGAGCATGAGGAGGCGGTCGGAGAACCGCAGCAGTTAGTGGAGTGGCGTGCCGATGATGTTGTTTAAACATCCGGTCGTCTCGAGAGATGCGAAACATCTTGGGGGTGTCTTTTTATTGATACTTTGGTGGACGTTGTTTTGTTTACATTGGCCTTTGTTGGCCTCTAATTTTGGGAAATGTAACTAAGAGATATTTGTTTAAAACTTTAACAGTACTTTTGGGTTAAGCTTTAGAACATTGCTCATTCTGATACTTGATACTTAAATACAATCAGTCCTATGTTTTACGGAATTGATTTATATGCATGATTTGCCATACGCTTCCGCAATTATACAAATGTTTAATGTTGTTGTGAAATCCTCACCGCGGACTCCTGTGGGAAATCACGTGCACGGGTAATGTGTGTTCTTTATTAACCCGTGTACGTATTGGCACCAAACATACTCTTATCACCATTATCATTATTCTAATGAGTCCCGATCCCGAATTGGACCCTAAACCCAGTCCGGGATCGTGACAGAGACTCCAGAAGGTCTTGTTGAGATGGAAGCCTCCGAAAATATTATGGAGGAACCACCCTCAAACCTTCCGACAGAAGATCCTGTTCAAAAGATAGACTTGGGAACACCTGATAACCCACGTCCTATATTCATAAGCAAGAATATAAATGATGATGAGTTACCCAAGTATATCTCTTTTCTTCGTGAGTTTGTTGATTGCTTTGCGTGGTCTTATGCTGAAATGCCGAGCTTAGATCCCAAAGTAGCAGTCCACAAACTCAACTTGCAAAAAGAAATCAAGCCTGTCAAACAAGGCCAAAGAATATCCCGTCCCGACGTGATGGACAAAATTGAACAAGAAGTTTAGAAACTCAAAAGCGTTGGCTTCATCCGTGAGGAACAGCATCCTGAATGGTTGGCCAACATCGTCCCCGTGACAAAGAAAAATGGGCAGATAAGGTTCTATATCGACTACAGGGACCTGAATAATGCATGCCCTAAAGATGAATTCCCGCTCCCTATACCAGAGGTGATGATTAACAACACCTGTGGGTTCGAGCGAATGACATTCATGGATGGATTCTCTGGCTACAATCAGATAAAGATGCATCCTGAAGATGAAAGACATACATCATTTCGGACTCCATTTGGAGTGTATTGCTACACTGTCATGCCATTTGATCTAAAAAATGCAGGTGCAACATATCAGAGGGCTATGATGAAAATATTCCAAGATATGCGGCATAAGACGGTCGAATGCTATGTTGACGACCTCGCCATCAAAAGTAGAAAAAAAGAAGACCATCTCGACGATCTTCGAGAAGTCTTCCTCCAACTTCGCAAACACAAATTGCGGATGAATCCACTAAAATGCTTCTTCGGTGTCTCATCAGGTAAGTTCCTCGGATTCATAGTACGGAAAGTTGGAATAGAACTTGACCCCACCAAAGTCAAGGCTATCCTAGAAATGCCATCTCCAAGGCCCCTAAGAGAACTAAAAGGGCTTCAAGGAAGATTGGCATACATTCGATGGTTCATCTCCAATTTATCAGAGAAGTGCCGCCCATTCTCTCGCTTGATGAAGAAAGGTGTGAACTTTGTCTGGGATGCTGAATATGAAACTGCATTTCAAGACATCAAAGCATACCTCACCAAACCTCCAGTGTTGGCTGCCCCCACAACTGGAAAACCATTCATCTTGTACACAAGAGCTCTCGACCACTCTTTGGGTGCTCTACTCGCACAAGAAAACAACGACAGAAAAGAGGCTGCTCTATATTACCTTAGCCGCATGTTGGTAGGTGCAGAGCATCGCTACTCCCCAGTAGAAAAAGAATGCCTTGCAGTGATGTTTGTTGTACAAAAGCTGCGTCACTACTTGTTGTCCAACACAATCTACCTGATTTCGAGGATCAACCTCTTAAAGGTCCTTGTCACAAAAGCAGGTTCTCTCAATGCCCGACTGGCAAAATGGTCCATCCTTCTATCACAGTTTGATATTAGGTATGTACCACAAAAAGTAATCAAAGGCCAAGCTCTAGCACACTTTCTTGCAGAGCACCCATTGCCTAAAGATTCTCCACTCAAGGATGATCTCCCAGAAGAATTTTTCTACAATGTGGAAACTTCCTTATCAAATGATTCCTGGGACATGTACTTTGACGGCGCAACCAGGATAAATGAAAAAGGAAAGCAGATATTGGGAATTGGCATCCTCTTTGTCAGCCCCGACAAGTACATGATTCCACACGCTTTCTCACTACTGGAACCATGTTCAAACAATGCAGCTGAATACCAAGTCCTGATTATAAGATTGGAACTCACCCTCAAATCCGGCATCACCATACTGGAAGCTTTTGGAGACTCTCAACTGATCGTCAACCAAATGAATCAGAAATTTGAATTCAGGAAGCCTGATCTGTTGCCTTACTACAACAAGGCGTAGTCGTTTCGACAAAAATTCAACATCTGTCACATCACTCCTCAGAGGTAAAAACATTCGTGTAGATGCCCTGGCTGGACTCGCCGCATCCATGGCAATACAAGAAGGGGAAAACATACAAATCACAGTGTGTCAAAGAAGGATTCTCTCTCCTTTTAACACACACCAAGCAGTTGCTGAATGCCACCAAGTGGTTGGAAGTCGGATGTCCATCTTCAAGCCTTTGATCGGCGACTGGAGAGATCCGTTCATTGATTACATCATGTTTGGAATCCCACCTAAAGATCCAAAAAAGCGGGTAAGCATTCAAAGACGAGCCCCGAACTTTCATTTGGATATTCCTTCAAAAGAACTTTACAAAAAATCCTTCAACGGAGTACTTCTACGCAGCTTGTCACAACAAGAGGCTGAAGAAACTCTCAAAGAAGTGCATGCTGGTCTTTGTGGAGCCCATCAGGCTGGTCCTAAGCTCTACGATCAGATAAGAAAGCTAGGTTATTATTGGCCTACCATGGTAGCTGACGCAATGTGATTTGCTAAGCGCTGCCAACTGTCGCGACCCCGGACCGGGTTCGGGGACCAAATCCGGGATCGGGACTAATTGAGTGAAGCCAATGATGTGATCATATGGAGTGATGACAATAATTAAAGGTATGTTTATGATCAAGCGTACACGGGTTAACAAAAGAACACTCATTACCCGTGCACGTGATTTCCCACAGGTGTCCGCGGTGAGGATATTCCAACACACATAACCATTTAGTATAATTGCGGAAGCGTGTAGTAAATCATGCATGTATTTCATTTCCAAAATAATAAGGCTGATTACATTTGAATATGAGTATCAGAATGAGCATTGTCCTAAAGCATAACCCAGAAGTACATATTCAAGTTTAATCAGAAGATCAGTTAATTACAGTTCCCAAAATTAGAGGCCAACAAAGGCCAATATAAACAAAACAATAATCACCAGAAAACTATCCAAACGACCCCCAAAATGTTTCGTATCTCGGCAGCCCGATGTTTACATAACATCGTCGGCACGCCACTCGACTAGCGGTTGCGGTTCTCCAACCGCCTCCTCTGGCTCCTCCTCGGGGAAACCAACAACGGGACCTGAGTACCAAAGCAAAGGGGTCAGACACGACGGTCTGGCAGGTGGATAAAAAGTATAAATATTTAATGATAAAACATTTACCTTGGAAACAATTAAACCTGTCTAAATAATACTTTCATGAGTAAATGTATCATTTAGCTTAAAAACATATATGCAAGGTAAAACAAGTAAAGGTAACCAAGGAATATAGGAAACGAGCAAAATGGCAACCACACAAAGCTAAATCAAGCAAGTCAAGGCGTTGACCTCAGTCACCGAAGTGAGGAGGTACAACGAAATACATATACATATATACTATATACAAGACATGACCACGGTAGCGAGCCGGGCATCAGGAACCACAGTAGCAATCTGCGGTATCAGGACAAGACCACGGTTAAATAACCGGGTAGCAAGATCCAAACTGCAGTTGGCGGGACAAGAGGGGGATCACCTAGTCAGTAGATCAGACTAACAAGGTATCCAAGCTTAGTGGTGCCGACTCATAGGTCAAAACATGGAAATCAAGACAGGTGTAAAATAAATCAAGTACAAGACTATATTCGGGCAAGACGTGGGTGCTCAAGGCACAACTATCATATCAGGTCTGGCATGTATATCAAAGCTAGCAAAACAGTACAAGTATACTTTCAAAGTTTTCGGGATGATAAATTCCAAATCATCAATTTCGATAGTAACAAGGTAAAGTATCCTTTTGAAAAGCCAAGACAGTGTCGGGTTAAAACTAATCCAAGTGAATAGGGATCCCGTACGCTTATCTTACAATTGCTTGATACTCTTTGAATTTGAAGGCATTCCGGGCTCCTTAGGCACTTGGAGATTTCCAAAACTTCAATGAATCCTTGTGATTATGGTTTCTTTCTCGTTCGAGCTTCAAACAACGGTTATGAGTCTTCTCATCACGATAGGGACGTTAACCAACCTCCCTCCATATCTAGGATATTTCATTGTCTCCTCCAAAGTGGCCCCAGATGAACAGTACACGTCGCTCGAGCGGACATGGAGTTCGCTCGAGCGATGTGCTCTCTGGAATGGCTTTCTGGGAGGGTTCGCTCGAGCGGACATGGAGTTCGCACGAGCAGACCTGCTCAGTTCAGGACGGCACGAGCGAATGATTTGTGCGCTCGAGCCGACCATTCTCTGGATGGCTGTTGGAGGAGTTCGCTCAAGCGGACATGGGGTTTACACGAGCGAACAACTCTCTGGAATGGCACGAACCC
Organism: Umbellularia californica; assembly: GCA_028538565.1. Taxonomy (NCBI): domain Eukaryota; kingdom Viridiplantae; phylum Streptophyta; class Magnoliopsida; order Laurales; family Lauraceae; genus Umbellularia; species Umbellularia californica. Next base: position 2,389,771 of record JAPQWN010000009.1, read on the forward strand.
TTCCTGGGCAGTTCGCTCGAGCGATGTGTCAAGTTCGCTCAAGCGAACTGTCCAAAACTGGTTTCGTGAACAACTCTTTTCTCCATTCTCCTTCTCTTACAAATCCACATTTCTTGAGGTTCTATCATACACCAAAGAAGGCATGTAAGCACCTCAACATCCTCTTCAAAACTTCATCAAAACTTCTCACCACCTCCACAAATGATCCATTCATTCATACATTTTCTCATTCAATCAAAAGAGAAAGACATAACCACAATTACATAGATTCATTCAAGTTTTCAAGCACAAGATAAATCAAAGGCTATCAATCATATTTCAAGGCAATGAATGGGTTCAACAACCCCTTTTTAAAACATTAAAACCACATTGAATGCAAGTAAAAGCTCATCATAAATGATACAATAAATCCAAACATTTGATCATGGAAATCACTTTAAAACTAAACATCCACTTGCCTCAAGATCTCTAAATCAAGAAATCCAAGCTCTAATCCACTCTTCCAAGCCAAATACCAAGCTACACCAAAAACCCCCAAAAACAAACCCTAAAATGGGTCAAACCAAGAAACAAGAAGAAGAAACTCACAATAATAAAGATAGGGCTCTCCCAAGACTAGAAGAACATGGATCTAAGCTATTAGGGAGGAAGCTTACTTGTAAGTTCTCCAAATGGACAAGGTGAGCTCAATGAGGGTCTTGAGTTGAGTAGATCCTTCCACAAATGGTATCAATGAATAGCTCTAGTAGTGAGGAAGAAGAGGGTGAAGTTCATTTCTTGATTGGTGTAAGGTTTGGTAGGGACTTAGGTTGGGGAAGCAAGAAGAAGAAGAGAAGAGAGAAAGAAAAACCTAGGTTGTTCTTGTGCTTGTGCTGGAAAAAGGGAAATGGAGGGGAATGAGTTCTCTATATAAAGCAATGGGTGTGGGCTCCACCACTAGAAAGTCTTCGGAGGCTGAAATCACCAATCTCGGGACCTCGGACGAAATCGACGAAGAAGAGAAAAGTGATCGTCGAAATATTTGGTTTCTAAAAAGTACATGTTTCGCGGGTTTCGGGGATATCGAGTGTTGGGTACAGATTTCATGTAAAAAGACTGTTTTGCCCTCAAAGCAGGAAGATCGGGTTTCGAGGTTCCGGACGGTCACGGGCTCAACATGAAAGTTGTAAGGATCGACAAAATAAGTAAAACGAATTCAAGACAAGAATTAGGGGAAAAATAAGTAACCTCCAAAAGCTAGCAAGACTATCAAAAAGGAAACCCCCAAAGGGTCCCACTAAATACAAGACACTAAAAAAATATTCCCCAAAGCTATCAAGAACTATACTAATCCAAGCTTAGTCAAAACCACTAATCAAGCTTAGCACTAACACACAACTTAATTAGTACTAATCGAGTCACTCGGGTCGGGGTCTTACACCAACAATGCCAAATTCATGGAGATTATGTCCACAGGCCTCCAGAATGGCTACATCCTACAGCAATCTCATGGCCTTTTGAAGCCTGGGGTATGGACATCATAGGTCCTATCTCTCCTCCATCAAGCAAAGGTCATCGCTTTATCTTCGCCGCTACGGATTATTTCTCCAAGTGGTCAGAAGCATTTGCACTCAGTGAAATGAAGACCTCATCAGTCCTTCAATTCTTGCGCACCAAAATTATTTGTCGCTTCGGCATACCTAAAAGATTCGTCCATGATAATGGACCGCAATTTCGGGATCACAGATTTCACAGGTTCTGCGACAAGTACAAAATCCAAAGTTGTCCTTCGACTCCCTATAATCCTGTAGCGAACGGACTAGCAGAAGCCTTCAACAAGACACTCTGCAAAATTCTCAAGAAAATGGTCTCTAGTCATAAAAAAGACTGGGGCGAGAAACTACCAAAAGCTTTGTGGGCTATCGAATCACCATTCGAGGACCAACCCATAGCACACCATTCTCCTTGGTCTATGGATGCAAAGCTGTTGTCCCTTTGGAAGTACAAATTCCTTCCTTAAGGGTATCTCTGCAAAATGACATGACGCAAGAAAGCAATGTCAAATTGAGACTCCAAGAGTTGGATAATCTCGATGAAAGACAACTCAAAGCTCTACAAAGCATTGAGTTGTACCAAGCACGCATGGCAGGATCTTTCGACAAGAAGGTCAAGCAACACGCCTACAAAAAGGGCGACTTGGTTCTTGTAGTAAAAAGACCCATAGTCTTTGCCCACAATTCCAAAGGCAAATTCGAATCAAAATGGGAGGGACTCTTCGTCATCGACAAAGTCTTCTCCAACAGCACATACACTCTTCTAAACATGGAAGGAGACAGATGTATGCTGCCCATCAATGGCAAGTTCTTGAAGCGGTACCACCCTTGAAGACCTCCTCAAATGGGTCAGAGCAATGCCAATACGGCCAAAGCCTATTTCCAGGTACTTGCTCGTCAAACCCATCCTTTTTGAAATTTTCACCTTTATGTTTAAAAAAAAAAAACTCTCAAAACAATGTTTACTTTCATCATTTCATTGTTCAAAAATCATCAAATCCGAAAATCCAAGTTTAGAAGCCTCTTCCCAGACTTGACCAAAATTTTCGATCCTTGAACCCAAAATTCTTGGTTTGAAGCAAAAACCAGAACTCAGGAATTTCCACCCCAGTCCGCCTTGGCTTTTACAACCAAAATGGTTTTAAGTCAAAACTTACGACCCTCGTGTCTTTAAACAAAAAAAATGGTTTTTAGAAACCACGGGGAAGCGACACTTAGTCGATACTCTCAAAACGCAAAAACCGGAAGGATGCGAACCCCATTCGATACTTCCAAAACCCAAAAATCGGAAGGATCCGAACCCCATTCGATACTTCCAAAACCCAAAAATCACAAGGAAGCGAACCCCATTCGATACTTGCAAAACCTCAAATTTCAAAAACCGTGGAGACGCAACATTCCAGTTAATATCCATAACCCAAATTTCAAATGGTTCAAAAAAACCTCAAATTTCAAAAATCGCGGGGAAACAACACCAAGTCCGTACCCACAAAACCAAAATTTTTGGGAAAAGCAGGGAAGCGACTCTTAGTCGATACTTGCACCCCAATCCACGAGGAAGCAACATTCATCGATACTCGCAAACCCAGCCCTCGAGGAAGCGACATTCCATCGATACTCGCAAAACCAAATAAGTAAGGAAGAGACATTCCATCGATACTTGTAAGACCATTCAGCGGGGAGACGACATTTGGTCGATACCTGCATTTTGAAAACCAAAACCCGGCTATAAACGCCAAAATCGGCTATAAATGCCAAAACTCGGCTATAAATGCCAAAACAAAAAAAATCGGCTATAAATGCCAAAAATTCGGCTATAAATGACAAAATCGGCTATAAACGCCAAAATCCAACTATAAACGCCCAAATCGGCTTTCATGCCAACAAAACAAAACTTGGTTTTCAAAAATTTGGCTCCCATGCCAAAACAAATCAAAACAACAAAAAAAGCAACTTTGGCTCTCATGCCACAAACAAATTTTGGCTCTCATGCCGCAAACAAATTTTGGCTCTTACGCCACAAAATTCGGCTTTCATGCCATCTCAAAACTTGACTCTTATGCCAATTCAAAAAATCGGCTTTCATGCCATCTCAAAATTTCGGCTCTTATGCCAATTCGAAAAAAAACTTTGGCTTCCATGAAACAAACAAACAAAACCTGGCTTTCATGCCATTTCAAAATTTCAGGCTTTCATGCCATCACAAAATTCGGCTTTCACGCCATCTTAAAATTTCGGCTCCCATGCCACAAACAAATTTGGCTTCCATGCCACAAAACAAAATTCGGCTTCTATGCCATTACAAAATTCAGCTTTCATGCCATCTCAAAAAATTTTGGCTTTAATGCCATTTCAAATTTTAGCTTCCATGCCACAAACAAATTTTGGCTCTTACGCCACAAAATTCGGCTTCCATGCCATTCTAAAATTCGGTTTTCAAGCCATTAAAAAACAGGCTTTCGCCACAAAAATTGGCTTTCATGCCCAAAACAACCTTTTGACAAAAGATTTTCACAAAATAACAACCTTTTGATCAAATTCTCAAACAAACATTCCCATCAGCTTTTGCTTAAATTTGTTTTCATCAAAAAAATGATTTAAGCGAAAAGAAGGGGATACAAAAAAATATATAGTACCAAAAATGTTTATACATGGAGGTACCAAAAAAAAATAAAGAAAAGGAGTTTGTTACAACTCAGGAGCTCAATCCAACATGGTTTTTGATGATGTACAAATTGACTTTGCACACCACCTGTCAAGTAATTGGAAATAAAGGCAGTAATTAAAGTAGAGAGAGAAGACGAGAATTATAGTGGTTCGGTCAATGTGACCAACGTCCACTTTTGAATGGCTAGGGTCGCCGGGTACTTTATTAATTCAGGAGTGCAGGGAGAGCAGAGAGTACAAGTTTAGAGAGGGAGATGAGATATGTGCACAGGTGAGTGTCCTCCCCCCAAGTGTTGTTGGGGCTTACAATTTATAGTCGCCCCCTAACAGGTTGGGGCGACTTTACAGCAACTAAGTAACTATTTCGATGGAGTTCACGAATTCTTCTCAACGGACGAGGTGGTTGAGATATTCTCCGCAAGACTTGGTAAAAGACGAGGTGAGGGTTGACTATTTCCAAGGCCGTGAGGGTGAGCTCTTAGACGACCCTGCATGCTCCTTTAATGATGTAGCTCCTGGAACCCGATGAGCTGGGCCGGGTGTAGACTTCTCTGGGCTTGGCTAGCTGGACCTCTTGGAGTTGGGCCCTTGGGCTTGTAACATGGGTTGGGCCCTTGGGCTTGGCCCATCATTTGCCCCCCAATGCCCTGTGTCCAATAGAACTTGGAGAAGAGGGCATTCGTTTGAATTTTCGGCTAAGTTCGCAACTGTAAAAACTTTGGGAGGCCAAACCATCTGTTTTTAGGCCTTTTTTGGACTTTTAATAGCATCAGTCACAGCCAAATGGTGTGAGTCTTGTAGGGCTCACCGAGAGCTTCGATTTGATATATTATAAGCCTCATTTGGAGTAAGGGAGCAAGAGTTACGGTCAAAACTTCGAGTAGGAGCAGGGTGCACAATTTTGGGAGAGGAGGCAGCTTCTGGGTGAGTACACAGCCTCTTGGGCGAGGAGGCAGATTCTGGGTGAGCACATAGCCTCTTGGGCAAGGAGACAGGGTCCTTGGGCCAGCACACAGCCTCCTGGGCGAGGAGACAGGGTCCTAGGGAGAGGAGACAGCCTCTTGGGGGAGGAGACAGCTTCTGGGTGAGCACACAGCCTCCTGGGTGAGGAGACAGGGTCCTAGGGCGAAGAGACAGCCTCTTGGACAAGGAGACAGCTTCTGGGTGAGCACACAGCCTCCTGGGCGAGGAGACAGGGTCCTGGGGCGAGGAGACAGCCTCTTGGGCGAGGAGACAGCTTCTGGGCAAGCACACAGCCTCCTGGGCGAGGAGACAAGGTCCTGGGGCGAGGAGACAGCCTCTTGGGCGAGGAGACATCTTCTAGGGGAGTACACAGCCTCCTAGGTGAGGAGACAGGGTCCTGGGGCGAGGAGACAGCCTCTTGGGTGAGGAGGCAGCTTCTGGGTGAGCACACAGCCTCCTGGGCGAGGAGACAGGGTCCTGGGGCGAGGAGACAGCCTCTTGGGCGAGGAGGCAGCTTCTAGGTGAGCACAAAGCCTCCTGGGCGAGAAGACAGGGTCCTTGGGCGAGGAGACAGCCTCTTGGGCGAGGAGACAGCTTCTGGGCGAGCACACAGCCTCTTGGGCGAGGAGGTAACTTCTGGCCGAGCACACAGCCTCCTCGGCGAACAGATAGGGTCCTGGGGCATGCAGGAGCAAGGACTGCTGGGTGCTTGGGGTACTGGCCTAGGCGCTGATCTAGCGCTGCTTTGGGCGGCTAGGCAACTGGGCGCCCTGATCTTGGTGGCCAAGCAGCTGATTTGGGCAGCCAGGCAGCTCGTCACGGTGATCTAATGTAGTCCCTCGGGTTGCAGATGACCTGAGTTTCAAGATCCTGGAGAGAGAGGCTGCTTGCGCGAGAGCAAAGACAGAGTTTGAGGATTGCTCGTAAGAGAGCTACACCTTTTGAGATCGAGCTTTTGGCGACCCGCGAGAGAGCCGCTAAGCTGGAGATAGGCTGCCTGTCTGAGAGCAGTGCAGAGGCCAAGCTTTTGGAGACTCGCGAGAGAGCTGCTCAGCTGGAGATATAAGCTGCCTGCTTGAGAGCAGTGTAGAGGCCAAGCTTTTGGCGACTCGTGAGAGAGCTGCTAAGCTGGAGATATAAGATGCCTGCTTGAGAGCAATGCAGAGGCCAACCTTTTAGCGACTCGTGAGAAAGCTGCTAAGCTGGATATATAGGCTGCCTGTTTGAGAACAGTGCAGAGGCAGGTCAAGCTTTTGGCGATCAGTGAGATGACTCACCTCGCCTGGACCTGTTGATTTCCTCAGCGTTCATATATTTTTGAGCTTTTACCAATAGTTCTGGCATACTCTTTGGTGGTCGCTTCATTACTGAAAAGATGAAATTCGATGAGCGGAGGCCTCCCAGAAAGGCGGTCATGATGACTTTTTCATTGGGCTCCTCGATTTGGAGGACCTCCTCGTTAAAACGAGTGAGGTAACTCCTTAGACTCTCTTCTCGATCTTGTTTTATGCTGAGCAGATGGGTGGCCGGCTTCTGGTGGCGGCGCCCTCAGATAAAGTGCGACACGAAGGACCTGCTCAGCTCAGCAAAGGAGGCAATGGAAGCTGGAGAGAGATTGGCAAACCATTGTCATGTGGAACCCTTCAAGGTGATTGGGAACGCCCTACACATGATCTCGTCGGGGACATTATGTAGCTGCATTAGAGTTTTGTAAGTTTCGAGGTGGTCTAGTGGATCCTTCATTCCGTCAAAGTCTCCACAAATGTCATTTTGAACTTCTGAGGAAGTGGGTAGTTTACGACGTCGGGTTTGAATGGTGTGTCCGTTCGCCTTACTAGGTAGTCCACTGTCTCAGGTCCCTGTGCCTTCATGGCGTTGAAGACGTCACCCAGCTGATTATGCATTTCTTTGATCTTCTCGTCCCAGAAATTGGGAGCTCCTCTGGACTGATCATGGAAACGACTCACATCCTCCATGCTTTGGTTTTCACTCTCACCCTCTTGGAAATGAGGATCCTCCCCACGAGAAGCAGAAGGAGGAGGTGGGGGTCCTCCATGATGGCTCCCCCCGGAGGTGGGGGTCCTCCCTGATGGGCTCTCCCCGGAGGTGGGGGTCCTTCATGATGGGCTCCCCCCTGAGGGGCGCCCAGGGGGACTCCAAAAAGGGCACCCAAACCTGCATGGGCGCCTAGATGGGGAGCACCCCGGCGTGGAGCTCCTGGATGCCCTGGGCGCGGAGCTCCTTGCGGTCCTCCAGGCGGTACTCCTCCAAGTTGTGCTCCTCCTTGCCCGGCGAGCATGAGTTGCAATATCTTCTGGTTTTGGGCCACCAGCTGCTGCATGGTCTCCAACATTTGCCGAGGGTTGGGAACAGGAGCATTTGGGACAAGATTGGTAGGTGGAGGAGCATCATCCCCCTCTCTCGAGGGATTATGCTCAGGTCGATTCATCGATCTAGTGGTGATCACCATAAGTTTAACAGAGAAAGTCTTTTGAAGTGAGAATTTTAGTCGTTCCCACAGACGGCGCCAAACTGATGATGCACAAATTGACTTTGCACACCACCTGTCAAGTAATTGGAATAAAGGCAGTAATTAAAGTAAAGAGCGAAGACGAGAATTATAGTGGTTCGGTCAATGTGACCTATGTCCACTTTTGAATGGATAGGGTCGCCGGGTACTTTATTAATTCAGGAGTGCAGGGAGAGCAGAGAGTACAAGTTTAGAGAGGGAGATGAGATATGTGCACAGGTGAGTGTCCTCCGCCCAAGTGTTGTTGGGGCTTACAATTTATAGTAGCCCCCTCACAGGTTAGGGCGACTTTACAGCAACTAAGTAACTATTTCGATGGAGTTCACGAATTCTTCTCAACAAACGAGGTGGTTGAGATATTCTCCGCAAGACTTGGTAAAAGACGAGGTGAGGGTTGACTATTTCCAAGGCGGTGAGGGTGAGCTCTTAGACGACCCTGCATGCTCCTTTAGTGATGTAGCTCCTGGAACCCGATGAGCTGGACCGGGTGTAGACTTCTCTGGGCTTGGCTAGCTGGACCTCTTGGAGTTGGGCCCTTGGGCTTGTAACATGAGTTGGACCCTTGGGCTTGGCCCATCAGTTTTCAATCAAAGATTCAACTCCTCAAGCAGACCCTTGGCCTTAGCTTCCAAAGTTTTCAGGCCACACTTCTTTAAAATGTTCCCATAAAATACGGTCGAACGCCACGACCCATCTGCAGTACGAGGAAGTTCTTCCCAGAATACCTGCCATTGCTCATACTCTTGAGTCTTCCTCCAGAAATTACATACCACGAATAGAAAATGTGGGCTGAAAATACCCTGTTCAGGAGCCCAAGCCGAACCAAAAATGCAGCAGCCTGCAGTTTGGTACACAAGTAGGAGTAAAGAGCAGGTACCAAAGCCAACCGCTCTCCAAACGCCATCTGACAAGCCGAAAAAATACAGTGCGGCCTGATGTGCATTCCATCTCCTCCAGCAAAAACAGCCTCACCTAGCCAATAAGTGAGGTAAACAGCAAGATTTCTCCACAATGCAATGTCAGGACAAATGGCGTCTGTGCTTGCGAAAAACTTCATCAAATCTTCTCGCATGGCGCAAATCTTCTTCAAACTTGAGGCTTTAGCCCTAACATCCTGGGCCATGCCATCAGAAGACTCCCCGCTGTCAAAAAAGTTGGAGCTGCAACTCTTCCAATTGCTGCACCTGACTTTCGAGCCCTCCTTCTCCTTCAAGAAATCATAGAAGGCGACGAGTTGAAAGTATACAAGCCTAAACTCCTCAGACTGCTCCTCAAGGACACTGTCAATAGGCATAAACTCCTCATAGAGTTTGCCGAGGATAGGCAGCCCGGTGATGGCGCTCAGTTCCTTCAAAGAAAAACCAATCTCACCATTCGTCACAATGAAGGTGTTGGTTTGTGGAAGGAATGAATCCAGCATGGCCATGAAAGCCTCATCGGAGAAAACAACGGTTTGCCGAAAAGCGCGAACCGCATCAAAAATCTCGGCCTCCCTCAGAATGGACTCGCCAATCTTCAGGGTGTGATCAGTCCATGATTCCCAACTCGAGTCAGCACTGAAATGGCCACGAAGTACAAAAGGCTTCACTTAATTGCTACCGTCACCCTGAAAAATGCCAAGGCCCACCGGTCTTAAATCGACCGACGGATGATCAGAACCTTGGTAGCCACTGGCTGGCATCAACATGTCCATACGGACAGGCGACTTCTCTGCAAAACCGGAAGGGCTGCCAACGAAAACCCCGGTCTTGATCACGCTGGTCCTCTTCACCCAGCTCGGAGGAGCTTCCCTCTTAGGGCACGTGGGAGAAAGGCTCATGATCGAGATGGTCCGATCGAAGGTCGACCGGGCAGAAATAGTTCTCTCCTCACCATCTGCTGTGTAAGAGAACTGAAAACATCTCCTTTAGTATGTCAAGTCGTCAGGGACTGCATCACCGAAGAAGAAGGTAGGCTTGGGCACAATGCTCTGATCGTCCGTAACCCATGGACGACTGCTTACCACGATCTTGTAAAATTCCTCATCTTTGAGAGCGATTGATCGCTGTCTCATCTGTAAGTGCCACGTTTTCGTGTGCACATGTTTATGTTGTCAATATCGTGCCATTAAGTCCAAGAAGATCCATGTTCTCATATGCCTCAAAGGGAGATCATCTTAGAAGAACTTGTCAAAGCTTTTGGATGGACTAGAGTCGTCAAAGAATGTCTCCACGTGTGCTTGCAAACCCTCTCAGGTATTTTAGACCCGGACCATCCTTTAGATCCTTTGGAAAAATCTTGTTTTTACTCAGCTAAAAATTAACTTGAATATCAGAGGGTTCGGTGACCTCTCGGTCACCTGGCGGCTAGCCGCTTTGCAAATTACAGCTAACCGCCAGGTAACCGAAACCTACGGTTACTTTTCCAGAATATTTTTTCTCCTGACATGGAGTCTGGCTTGCTTGGCGGTCACCTCACGATTAACCGCAAAGAGACTTTGCGGCTAACCGAAGGTAACCGAAGTCCTGCGGTTACCTTTCCAGAGAGTAATCTCTTCACCTGTCAGGAACTTCGGTTACCCCTTCGGTCCCCTTTACGGCTAACCGCCAGGAGCTTAGCGGCTAACCGCAAGCAACCGTAAATCTTACGGTTTGTTTTCCCGAGAGCTAATTATTTCTGTCATACTTGTGGTCACCTCTACGGTCACCTCACGGCTAACCGCCAAGGCCACCCGCGGCTAACCGTGAGCTGACCGATTTCAAAATTATATCCGTTGTCTCAGGAAATTTGAAAAGGGGCTAGCCGCCAGTTTAAGAGGCTAACCGTAAAATCTATCCGTTGGGATTTTTCTATAAAGTTGTAGCTTGTTTTACTGTGCATTCTAAGGACTTGAGAATAAAGCCTTGTTTGCTACTTTCTTCCCATCTATCGTAAGCTCTCAAATCTCTTCCAAAACACTCATGTGCTTGATTTAGGAAAACTCTAGAGCTCTATTAGCTCTAAGATGAGTGTCTTGTTAGGGAGTGCATCCTCTAGGATATTATACACTATGAGAGACTCATTTGTGTAACCCTAGAAATCCAATCCTCTAAACCTTGGTTGTGCAACACGTTGGAAGCATCTTTCTCAACACCAAGAGATCATCAAGAGGAAAAAGCTTCGACTACGGTCAGAGCTCCACAGAACACTTCAACCATCAAAGGCAAGTGTTCACCCTTCTTCAACTTTCTACAATATATGTATTATGTGATAGGTGTTTAGATCTGTGTGACTAAACTCTCTACAATGATGTGAGGAGGAGTAGATCTATGTGATTGAACCTCTGTAACAAAAATGAGGTAGAATTACAACTTGTGTAGTTTGATTCTTTTTAGTGGAACCGAGGGTCTGTGTGACCCTTGAGAGTGGATGTAGGTCTATGTGACCGAACCACTATAAATCTCTGTGTCTATCTCTCTAATGCACGATCTACATTTTCCGCTTTAGTTGTACTCTTGTTGTGCCTATCTTGTTCTTTATTCTGTTTTGATTAAAATCAGGCTTAGAAAATTAAAAATGGAAATTGTATACCCTTAGTCCTATTCACACCCCCCCCCCCCCCCCCCTTAGGACTTAGTCATTGGCCCTAGCCTGCACTTTCAGTTGGTATCAGAGCGGGTTACTCCCCAAAGGCTTAGCAACCTGGAGTAGATCCTTTTTATTGTTACTAGTGCTAATGTCTAACCCAGAAGGTAGTGCAGTTAACAGACCTCCTTTGTTTGATGGTACAAACTATGCCTTTTTGAAAGCCCGGATGACTGTTTTCATCAGATCCCTTGGTGGACCTGTTTGGGATGCTGTTGAGGACGGATGGACTCATCCTACAACCACAGCTGCAGATGGCATTGTTCAGCCTCTTGCAAAGGCTAGATGGTCACCTGATCAAAAAGCATTGAGAGATGGTGATGCAAAGGCACTGAATGCCATAACGTGTGCCATGACTGCTGAGGAATACAAAAATATTATGACATGTGCCACAACAAAACAAGCTTGCGATCTTTTAGAAATAAATTATGAAGGAACAACCATTGTTAAAAGAGCCAAGCTTCAAATGTTGACTTCCCAATTCGAATCTCTAAGAATGAGGGAAGATGAAGTGTTCGATGAGTTTCGAACAAAGTTAATGGTCATTGTAAATGAAATGTGGTCACTTGGTGAACAAATTCCTGAAGGCAAAGTATGTAGCAAAATCCTGAGGCCCCTACCCGAAAGATTTCACCCCAAAGTGACTTCTATAGAAGAATATAATAACTAAGAAACTATGAAAGTAGAGGAATTATCTAGCAATATTAGAACCTTTGAAATGAAATTGAATAATTCTTCTAACAAATCCAAAGATAAGAAATCTATTGCATTAAAGACTTCTCAACCATCCCCTTCTAAAGAAGAATCAAATAATGAGAAAGAAAGTGATAATGAAGATGTTGCCTTACTTGCTAAGAGGTTTCTGAAGCATTTTAAGAAGAAGAACTCCAATTTCAAATCCTTCGATAAAGGTAAAAACAAATTCAGCCCTTCCTCTAAGAGTCAACATAGAAAGGTGAAACGCTACAACTTTCAAAAGTATGGTCATATCTCATCTGAGTGTCAAATGGAAAGAAAGAAAAAGACACTTGTGGCAACGTGGGATGATGACTCATCTAAATCTGAATCAGAATCAGATGAATCACACCAAGATGAGACAGGAAACTATAATGTTTTGATGGCCAGAAGTGTTTGTGATCTGTCAGTTGAGATGAATGAAAGTTCTGAAAGATCTGATATTGATAAATCTGAGAATGAAATTGAATCTGAAGAAGACAGTCCAGATAATGACAATGATGAAGAAGATCTTCAAGAAACCTATGATCAACTCTATGAGGAGAGTTGTAGACTAATTAGAACTATGAGCAAACAAGGAATCAAGATCAAAGTGTTAAAAGACAAAATTGAAACTTTGAATGATGAAAACAATATCTTAACCAATGATCTTCATGAAATTAATTCCAAATTTCAAATTGCTAGTGACTACATAAGAAAGCTTACGAGAGAAAAAGATGAGACTAAAAATCTAGAAGAATTGATTTCCCGTTTGAAGAATGAAGTCACCAAATTAAATTGGTACAAAGAAAAGTATGAGTATTCCTTCACTCATGGAGAAAAAAAGTTTGAAAGACTATTTGGGATGGGAAAATATCAAAGAGACAAAACTGGGCTTGGATACAACAAAGAAGCAAAATATAATCCTAATGTCTCTACTAAGTTTGTTAAAGGAGAAGCTTCCTCAAGTAATCTAAACATCTCCAAAGTTATATGCCATACTTGTGGAAGAAAAGGACATGTCAAATATGAATGTAAAATGAAACAAAACAAAAGTCAGTCCTATAGAAATGAACAAACCAAAACAGGTTATCATAAAACTCTCACTGTTCCACAAAAGTTGAATGAACTAATGAAACAGATTGACTAACTAAGAATTCAATTCAATAATCATGCTAAAAGAAATTCTAAGAAAACCTTTCATAAACATGATTCAGATAAATCTAAATCTCAACAGTACAAGTGGGTACCCAAAAGCCTATTAGTCTACACAGCCCTTAAAGCTGGAGACCAATCTTTGTAGTATTTGGATAGTGGATGTTCTAGACACATAACTGGAGATAAAACACTCTTCTCGAAATTAAATGATTATGATGATGGAATTGTTACTTTTGGTGATGGCAACGTAGCTAAAGTTATTGGAAAGGGTACTCTAAATGTTCTCAACTTGTCTCACTTAGAAGATGTTTTATGTGTTGATGACTTGAAACATAACTTACTTAGTATTTCGCAAATATGTGATAAAGATCATGCTGTCATCTTTTCTAGTCATGGTTGTGAGATCTCCAAAAATGGAAAGGTCATCCTAAGAGGTTTTAGAAATCAAGAAAACTGCTATGTTGTTGGTGACCAAAAAGAATTTTTTAGCTCATCCTGTTGCATTGCTCATCTAGATGAAGCTCAACTATGGCATCAAAGACTTGGACATGTAAACCATAGAGACTTGTCTAAACTGAACAATTATGTTAAGGGTCTTCCAAAAATCAACAGGAAGTCAAAAACTGTTTGTGGAGAATGCCAAAAGGGTAAGCAAATCAGAGCATCTCACAAAAAGACCAAATCTCTGAAGACTTCTAGACCCTTAGAGCTTATTCACATGGACCTGGTTGGTCCAACTAAGAAAGAGAGTAGGGGTGGCAGAAAATACTTTCTTGTTATTGTAGATGATTATTCTAGATTCACTTAGGTTGCTTTTTTGAGAGAAAAATCAAATGCATATGCTGAATTCAAAAAGATTGTGAAAAGAATCCAAGTTGAAAAAGGAAGAGCAGTTGCTAGAATAAGAAGTGATCATGGTGGGGAATTTGAAAATTCCAGATTTGAAAAATATTGTGATAGGTATGGAATTCACCATGAATTTTCTGCCCTTAAAACTCCTCAACAAAATGAAGTTGCTGAAAGAAAGAATAGAGTCTTACAAGAGATGGCCACAGTTATGCTTCATGGAAAGAATGTTCCTAGAGATCTATGGGCTGAAGCAGTGAATACAGCTTGTTACATCATAAACAGGGTTTACTTTAGAACTGGATTGGATAAAACTGCCTATGAACTATGGCATGAGAAGAGGCCAAACATTAGCTACTTTAAAATTTTTGGTAGTCAATGTTATATTCTCAAGGATAGAGAACATTTGAGCAAGTTTGATTCCAAAAGTGATGAAGGCATCTTTATTGGCTATTCTCAAAACAGTCGTGCTTATAGAGTTTTAAACACCAACACTGGAGCCATACAAGAATCTGTAAATGTTGTCATTGATGACAAACTAAAGGATTCCAGTAATCAAGAAGACCCTGATAATGATGAGATAAATGTTCCCACTGCGAACCTGGATAAGTCTCAAACCTCTAAGGATTTGGTGAATGTGAAGAATCATCCTATGGACTAAATTCTGGGAGATCCCTTGCTTGGTGTCAAGACTAGAAGACAAATTGAAAACATTGTTAGCTTTCTTTGCTTTACCTCTACCATTGAACCAAAATCTGTTGATGAAGCTTTCTCTGATGATTTTTGGATAAATGCTATGCAAGAAGAGCTGAATCAGTTTGTTAGGAATGAAGTTTGGGAATTAGTACCTAGGCCTGATAACAAAAACATCATAGGTACCAAATGGATTTACAAAAATAAACATGATGAAAATGGTACTATAGTTAGAAAAAAGCCCAGGTTAGTTGCCCAAGGTTATTCTCAAATTGAAGGAATAAACTTTGAAGAAACATTTGCTCCTGTTGCCAGACTTGAATCCATTAGAATCTTATTTGCCATTGCTTGTTCATTGAAATTTAAATTATATCAAATGGATGTCAAAAGTGCCTTTTTGAATGGAGTTTTAGAAGAAGAAGTTTATGTTGAGCAACCTAAAGGCTTTGAAGACCCCAAGCAGCCTAGTCATGTGTATTATCTTAAAAATGCTCTCTATGATCTCAAACAAGCCCCTAGAGCTTGGTATGAAAGGCTCACTCAATTCCTGATTAATCATAATTTTGAAAGGGGTAGTGTTGATAAAACTCTGTTTATTCAAAGACCAAATGACACCATATTGATTGCTCAAATCTATGTTGATGATATTGCTTTTGGTTCTACTCATGATGTGTTAACAGAAAAGTTTGCAGATCTTATGAAATCTAAATTTGAAATGAGCATGGTTGGTGAACTTAATTTCTTTCTAGGATTACAAGTCAAACAATTGGCTGATGGAATGTTTATCTCCCAAACCAAGTATGCTAAAGAATTGGTCAAAAGATTTGGTTTAGAGTCAGCCAAACACATGAACACTCCCATGAGTACAACGCTCAAATTATCTAAGGAATCGAGTGGAAAAAGTGTTGATCCTAGTATGTATAGAAGCATGATAGGCAGCCTATTATATCTTACAGCTAGCAGACCAGATATTGCTTTTAGTGTAGGAGCTTGTGCTAGATATCAATCTGATCCCAAAGAAGCTCATTTGAAAGATGTTAAGAGAATCATTAGGTATGTGTCAGGGACTTCAGGATATGGCCTATGGTATCCATATGATTCTCCTATTTGCATTGCTGGATACTCGATGCCGATTGGGCTGGAAATGTGGATGATAGAAAATCTATTAGTGGTGGGTGTTTCTACCTAGGAAACTGTCTAGTTGCTTGGCACAACAAAAAAACAATCATCTATTTCCTTATCTACAGCTGAGGCAGAATATATAGCAGCTGGTAGCGGGTGTACTCAAATGCTATGGATGAAACAAATGCTTAAAGACTATGGTATTAATCAAAGTAGCATGAACTTGTACTGTGATAACACTAATGCTATCAATATCTCTAAAAATCCTGTTCAACACTCTAGATCTAAGCATATAGGCATCAAACATCTTTTCATTAGAGAATTAGTTGAAGAAGAAGTTGTAATTTTGGAACATATCCCAACAGAAAAACAACTTGCAGACATTTTGACAAAACCTTTGGATATTGCTAAATTTGAAAATATGAGAAAATCTCTTGGTGTGTGTACCATTAGACAATCACTCCATCATGACTTGTTATGTGTGATTTAGTTTTGAACTAAAAAATTAAAAAAAAAAAAAAAGCGGCTAGTCGTAACCTCCTTAGTGGCTAACCGAATTTTTAGGACTGCGACTTAAACTCTCGCAGACCCCTTTTTCTTTTTATTTTCTCTGTTCTGCGTTTCTGTCCCCTCGTCACTTCGTCTTCTCCAACTTCTCTGGACTTGTCATCTCCTCTCTTTTTCAAGGTAATCTCCATCTTCTTTTCATTTTCATTTCTATTTTGTCCTTTTCACATAATTTCTTTTGTTTTTAACATTGTGTTTTTCTCCTTTTCTTTGTCAGGATTGTTGTCGATGTGTTCCCTTTAGGGCTTTTCACCCTCTATTTCCCATCTCTTTTCCATTCCCTTTCTATCTTTCCTTTTTCCTACATATCTTGTGTCTTCGTCCTGTGTTCTTCTCCACTTCCTTCCTTGTGCATTCTATCTGGTTGTAACAATGCCTCCTCGTCTGAAGTCTGCCGTGAACCGTCCTTCAAAGCGAGGACGATCGACACCTGGCACCTCCTCTCATCGAGCACGGTCTCCTTCTCCTTCGCCATCTCCCTCTCTATCCACCTCACCAGATATTTCTCCTTCACCTTCTCCACCTCCTCCTCCTCCACAGCAGGTTCCTGCTATGCTGAAACCAAATGCCAAGTTGTTGGCTTCTTTGAAATCACGAGCTATCATGGTTGAGAGGCACACTCTGCGCACTGTTGTTGCCTCTCATCAGACTGCAGCCATTCTTGCCCAAATTGGATGGGAAAACCTACTGGATTGGGGCGATAAGGCCTATCCCTCCCTTGTCTATGGGATGTTTGCTTCCATCACCTCTGCAGAGTCCTCCGTTGACTCTTGCAAATTCTCTATTGCCCTTCGGAACAAAGAAGCGGCTTCAATTGATCCTGAATACATCTCTTCTGTCATCAATATTCTTTTGAATGAAAATGGTCTCTCTATTGTTGCTGACACGCTCTCCGAAGCTGAGAAAGCTGATGCTACCATCATCCTTTGTGGTTATCCCGCGTTATGGGATCGAAAAAACTTTCTACCCTTGGAATCCTTGCTTCCCAGATACAGGCTTTTACACCATCTATTCACTTTCAATGTCTATCCTCGTCAAGGAAATCAGACTGAGCTCACAACCTATATGGTCAATCTTCTGTCCAAAGTGGTTTCCGGTGTGCAAATATGCCTTCCTTCTCTTATTTGTCGGACCATTGTTCGCTTTCACTTGTCAACTGCCACTAAGACTGCTATTCCTTTCGGATTCCTCATGTCTAAATTGGCTCGCTCTGTTGGTGTCATTCGTCCTTCTGAGACGCCTATCTATCATACTCCTTTTGGCAATGCCAACCTTATTCAGATGAACTTGTCTCCAAATGTAGAAGCAGGGCAAGCCCCACCTCCTGCAGGGGTCGAAGCAGCACAGGATCCTATCTCTCCAACTCCTCAGCCGCATGGTTCAGAGCCACCCTCTTCACACAGCCAGGCTACTCCCTCTCTTGTTCCCCGGAGTATTGCTGAGAGGATGGACGCCTTCGAGCACAATCAGACCAAGATTGAGAAGCTGCTAAAAAAAACTCTCAAATATCTAAGTGGATTGTCAAAAGCTTGTCGCTCCAATGATATGTCTGCCATGCCGCCTTCTCCGTCTCCTCCTTCAGATTAGATACTTTGCGAATTTGTCTTTTGGGGGCCACATGTGTTTTTCATTGGTTATTGATATTTTTGGTGGTGTTTTGCAATTGTGGCTCACTCATTTCCTACTAGTTATTTGTCTATACTTTTGAATGGCTAATGCTTTGTAATTGACTGATCTTCTGATTACATGGATGAAGTAACTATTTCGTATCTCTTTTGCTTGCTATTTGATGCTTGGTATTTGATGTTTTACTTGTCATATCTGTCTTGCTATATGTTTCAGTACTGTTTACATTGCTTTACTTTTTCTCTATTTGCTGCTATTTCATCCCTTTGTCGATTTCTGACAAAAAGGGGGAGAAAATTGAGGTATTTTTGTACTGATTGAGGGGGAGAGATTAAATTCAAGCGGAGAGATTGAGGAAAATCCCTTATGCAACTTAGGGGGAGATATATTTCATCTGATGATTTATTATCTGGTTACTAACAAAGGAGTTTTCCATAATACTCTTTGGTTGTTAGTTTTGTGCTTTTACAGGAAAATCTTCTCAACTCTCAAATGTAGAGTACACCTCTCCAGTCTCAACTTCTGTTTGTCTTTTTGTTCAAAAAGTCATGTACTTGTGAGAGGATGTTTGTGTACTATATTGTAATTCTTCTTGTCTACATTGTTGTAATTAGTTTTGTCACGAAATTGACAAAAGGGGAGATTGTAAGTGCCATGTTTTCGTGTGCACATGTTTATGTTGTCAATATCGTGCCATTAAGTCCAAGAAGATCCATGTTCTCGTGTGCCTCAAAGGGAGATCATCTTAGAAGAACTTGTCAAAGCTTTTGGATGGACTAGAGTCGTCAAAGAATGTCTCCACGTGTGCTTGCCAACCCTCTCAGGTATTTTAGACCCGGACCATCCTTTAGATCCTTTGGAAAAATTTTGTTTTTACTCAGCTAAAAATTAACTTGAATATCAAAGGGTTCAGTGACCTCTCGGTCACCTGGCAGCTAGCCGCTTTGCAAATTACGGCTAACCGCCAGGTAACCGAAACCTACGGTTACTTTTCCAGAATGATGTTTCTCCTGACATGGAGTTCGGCTTGCTTGGCGGTCACCTCACGGTTAACCGCAAAGAGACTTTGTGGCTAACCGAAGGTAACCGAAGTCCTGCAGTTACCTTTCCAGAGAGCAATCTCTTCACCTGTCAGGAACTTCGGTTACCCCTTCGGTCCCCTTTACGGCTAACCGCCAGGAGCTTAGCGGCTAACCGCAAGCAACTGTAAATCTTACGGTTTGTTTTTCCGAGAGCTAATTATTTCTGTCATACTTGCGGTCACCTCTACGGTCACCTCACGGCTAACCGCCAAGGCCACCCGCGGCTAACCGTGAGCTGACCGATTTCAAAATTATATCCGTTGTCTCAGGAAATTTGAAAAGGGGCTAGCCGCCAGGTTAAGAGGCTAACCGTAAAATCTATCCGTTGGGATTTTTCTATAAAGTTTAGCTTGTTTTACTGTGCATTCTAAGGACTTGAGAGTAAAGCCTTGTTTGCTACTTTCTTCCCATATATTGTAGGCTCTCAAATATCTTCCAAAACACTCATGTGCTTGATTTAGGAAAACCCTAGAGCTCTATTAGCTCTAAGATGAGTGTTTTGTTTGGGAGTGCATCCTCTAGGATATTTTACACTATGAGAGACTCATTTGTGTAACCCTAGAAATCCAATCCTCTAAACCCTGGTTGTGCAACACGTTGGAAGCATCTTTCTCAACACCAAGAGATCATCAAGAGGAAAAAGCTTCGACTACGGTCAGAGCTCCACAGAACACTTCAACCATCAAAGGCAAATGTTCACCCTTCTTCAACTGTCTACAATATATGTATTATGTGGTAGGTGTTTAGATCTGTGTGGCTAAACTCTCTACAATGACGTGAGGAGGAGTAGATCTGTGTGATTGAACCTTTGTAACAAAAATGAGGTAGAATCACAACTTGTGTAGTTTGATTCTTTTTAGTGGAACCGAGGGTCTGTGTGACCCTTGAGAGTGGATGTAGGTCTATGTGACCGAACCACTATAAATCTCTGTGTCTATCTCTCTAATGCATGATCTACATTTTCTGCTTTAGTTGTACTCCTGTTGTGCTTGTCTTGTTCTTTATTCTGTTTTGATTAAAATCAGTCTTAGAAAATTAAAAATGGAAATTGTATACCCTGAGTCCTATTCACCCCCCCCCCCCCCCCCCCCCCCCCCCACCTCTAGGACTTAGTCATTGGCCCTAGCCTACACTTTCATCATCTCATCACGATTGAGGGAATCACACTCTTCCAAGTTCTTCTCAACAAACTGGACCTTCTCCCAAGCCTGCTGAACGGCCGCATTAGAAGATCTAGCAGACCGACGAGGTGCGTCAGTAATAGGACCCTTACCATTGTTCGTTCTAGAAGAACTACCTGCAAAGAAAGGAAAAATAAAGATCAATCATCACCAAAATGACAGAATTTTGCTAAAAAAATTCTAGCGAAATTTTGACATGGTTCCGGGCAATTCCGAAGAAAAGAGAAATACCCCGAAAAAGACAGGATCCCAAGCCTGCTGAACGGCCGCATTAGAAGATCTGGCAGACCGACGAGGTGCGTCAGTAATAGGACCCTTACCCTTGTTCGTTCTAGAAGAACTACCTGCAAAGAAAGGAAAAATAAAGATCAATCATCACCAAAATGACAGAATTTTGCTAAAAAAATTCTAGCGAAATTTTGACATGGTTCCGGGCAATTCCGAAGAAAAGAGAAATACCCCGAAAAAGACAGGATCCCAAGCCTGCTGAACAGCCGCATTAGAAGATCTGGCAGACCGACGAGGTGCGTCAGTAATAGGACCCTTACCCTTGTTCGTTCTAGAAGAACTACCTGCAAAGAAAGGAAAAATAAAGATCAATCATCACCAAAATGACAGAATTTTGCTAAAAAAATTCTAGCGAAATTTTGACATGGTTCCGGGCAATTCCGAAGAAAAGAGAAATACCCCGAAAAAGACAGAAAGCCTGAAGATGAGCTCAACACTGCTGCAAACTCATAGTCAGTGGAAAAATTCTCAAAGAATGTTCGAACTCGAACATTGCTGCGAGAACGAGCCAGTCTTATCAAATTTCCGTAGAATCTGGAAAAGAGCTCAACATTACTGCGAGCTCCAAAATCCAAAAACTTGCAAAACTCCTCAAAACCCAGCAAGACCAAGAAAGAGCTCAACATCGCTGCGAGCTCCAAATCCCAATACTTGCAAAAGATTTTCAGGTATACGTCATCATGCTTCCAAGTCCATTTACCAAAAATCATGCATCAAAGAACATCATCATGCATTAGATGCTAGGAAAACCTTAACCAAAGTTTGACCAATTCCAACCCAACTTGGTCAAAACCAATAAAACTTTGTCCAAGTCAAAAATCATGTTCGCTTGACCTAGAGACTCTAGCCTTTTATCTTGATGCATCAAACAAACAAAAAAAAAATGCATGAACATATTGAAATTGCATAACCTCATTATCATGGTGAGCAAACAAAGAAAGAAAGAAAAAAAGAGAGAAAGAGAGAAAGAAATCTCAAAAAAAAAAAAGAAAAAAAAATTTCAAGCCCACAGGTCGTGGCCCACTGCCACGTGGCAGTACAGACAGGTACGTACAAAAGAAAAAAAGAACGCTGAAAAAAGAAGAAAAGAAAAAAAAACGGTGAAAAAAGAAAAAGAAAAATCACCGTGGAAAAAAAAAGAGAAAAAAAACCGTGAGAAAGAAAAAAAACAAGGTGAAAAAAGAAAAAGAAAAAACCCGTGAAAAGAAAATGAGAAAAATAAAAAAAAGAAAAAAAGAAGCACGAAAAAAAAGATGAAAAAAAGAGAAAAGAAAAACGTGCTTGGAAAAAAAACAGAGAGAAAAAAAAATGAATGAAAAAGAAAGAAAACAAAGGAAATTTCCTACTTCTACAATGGAATTTTCTTGTGGAGGAAAAAACTCACTTGAAGCCATTGATGGAGAAGAAGAACAAGAAGCTTGAAGATCCTTGAAGAAGAAAAAGAATTCTTGGTCTAGGAGCACTCTTGAAGATTCTTACAAACAAAGAAAGCAATGGAGCCAAAGATCCAACCCCTCTTGCTTTTATAGAAGAAAGCAAATCAAAAGAGGAAACAAGGAAAAAAGAAAGGAAGTAAGTGCTAAAATTTAGCTACTTTCCCAAAAGAAAGATACTTTGAGAAAATCTCTCCCAAAAACAAGGAAACTTGAGAGATTCTCTCCAACTAAGGATATTTCTAGATATTCTCTACACAAAAGAGATATTTTTAGATATTCTCTACAAAAATGACACCATATGAGATCTAGGCCATCTCCAAAGCCTAAGGCCCCATGGGTTAGCCCACATGAGCCAGGTTTGACCACCTAGGTACTAAAAGTGGCTTTTAGTCAAAATATTCCTCTTACCGAGAGCATGCAAAAAAAAATGGTTCCATGCCTCTTTTGAGTTAATTGGACCATTAAAAAAAAGAAGAAGAAGAAAGCCTCATAGTTTCCAAAAACCAGACCAACCAACCTCATGAACCAAATTAAGCCAAAATCTTGAAATTGACAATCCACAAAAAACCAAACCCTTGTCCCCTAGCTCGCCACATACAGCTTGTTAGGTCACAAGACCAAAATCAAAATCAAAATCCAAACCAAAACCAAAACAAAAAAAACTAAATCTGACCCCCCAACTTGCCACATACAGCTTGTTGGGTCACAAGGTCAAAATCAAAAACCAAACTCCGACCCCCTAACCTGCCACTACAGCTTGTTAGGTCACAAGGTCAAAACCCAAAATCCAAATCCCTCATGTCATTTTCAAAACTTTGCCTTGAGATGGTACGTGATCCCTCTCACTACCATAAATTCCCTTGGAAACTCAGAAGGGCATTCTAAAAAAAAAAAAAAAATTGCTCAATACTCTTGGTCAAGTCAGAAGCTCTCCTTCAAGTTTCTCTTCGAGGCACATCGACTCCAAAAAGCTACTCGTCGTTGTACCTCGAGGGGGCATTTGTT
Source organism: Umbellularia californica (assembly GCA_028538565.1). Classification (NCBI taxonomy): domain Eukaryota; kingdom Viridiplantae; phylum Streptophyta; class Magnoliopsida; order Laurales; family Lauraceae; genus Umbellularia; species Umbellularia californica. The sequence goes on from JAPQWN010000009.1 coordinate 2,412,784, forward strand.
GACACCAAAAAAGTCACTATGTCTCCTCAACATCAAGAAGCCAAATGGAGCTACATCCTGCTACAAAACAAGCAAAGCTACTTCAAGCATCAGATCTTGTCAGAATCAGACAAAAACTGCAAGATCCTTCAAGACAGCCAAAAGAGGGGTACACAAGAAGTTTCGGGTCGTTCCAACATCGTTTGGCCTAACTTCACTTCTCCGACAGCTAAATAAGCGCTGCTGGCGGCGACATCATCGATGTTGACACCAAAAAAGTCAATATGTCTCATCAACATCAAGAAGCCTCGTGAAGCTGCATCCTGCTACAAAACAGGCAAAGCTACTTCAAGCATCAGATCTTGTAAGAATCAGACAGAAACTGAGAGATCCTTCAAGACAGCCAAAAGAGGGGTACACCTGAAGTTTCGGGCCATTCCGACATCGTTTGGCCTAACTTCACTTCTCTGACAGCTAAACAAGCGCTCCCGGCGGCGACATCATCAAAGACACCAAAACTTTGATCAAAGCCTATGGATGACTCCAGAATGTCTCTAAAGGGCTCCATGCCAAATTTCAAGTCAAACCGACAACGTTTGACCCTCCATCAATGCTCGAGCAGCAAAATCAAGCCTCCCGGCGGTGAAAACCACCAAAGCCATCACTCATCAAACAAAGTACATGAGTGGCTTCAACATGCTTCCAAAGGGCTGCACGTCGAATTTCAGATCATTCCGACAACGTTTGACCAAGTTTCGATGCTTCGAAAGAAAGTCAAGCCTACCGGCGGCGGAGCACCCCGGGACCATGACATCCAAAGCAGAGCTAATGGAACGTCTCAAAATGACTCCAATAGGCTCCCCATCAAATTTTAGGTCAATCGGACATCGTTTGACCACATATCAAAGCTCGGCATTTTCCCCGCAACAAAATCAAGTCAAGCATCGACGGGACCCCAAACGGCTTCAAAACTCAAATAAAAGCTCATGGTTGGTCCTTTCCACTGCTCAAGAAGCTTCACCTCAATTTTCAGGTCATTCCGACATCGTTTGACCTAGTTTCGACTCTTGACGGAAAATCGGCTACAAAGACTTCGGCTTTCCCGAAAAATGGGAAACTTTTGCTCCGGTTTTGCGCGGGTTCTCGTCAAGTTTTCTTCAAGAAAATTAAGTCAATAATTGAGGAAAAATGTCAAGAAAAATACAGAAGAAAGAAGGAACAAAAAAGACAGAAAAACGACCGAAAACGAAGCTCGGCGACCAAAAGGGCCAAAGCCCTATGGTCGCCAGCGACCTTGGCCCAAGGTCGCCGGCAACCCTGCAAATCTGGGTCGCCGGATTTCGCACCAAACTGCCCGTTTTCAGATCCTTTTCGCGTTTCGAGTGTTCCTGCCTTTGTGATTTTCTGAAAATCCAATTTTTGATGCTTGAAAATGACTGATCTTCACCGACATCTCGGATCCACCGTCAAAAGCATGAAATCATCACCGATCGCTCCAAGATCGCCAACCGGCCGACCAAGAAAGTATACTTTCTGTCCGACTAATCGTGAAATCGACAAGACAGATGTCACCGGCCCACCAACATCAATCAATATCTGAAATTGCACTGCAATCCGACATCAAACAATGTGTGAATCCACCTGTGATGATCACAAGAAGAATTTCAAAAGACGCTGTGCGGCCCGCAACTCTTCACATGCCCTGGCGACCACTTAATGTTGTTAATTGACCCGTTTATGACAACTTAATGCGGTCATTAACTCATTATTTTGGACAACCCAATCAGATTCAAGCATTTGGGAGTTACAAATCCAAGCAATCATGGCATTAAACCCATGAAACTCCTATCATCATGAAGATTAAAGGCGATTAAATGCCCACTACCCTTCATCGGCCAATCACAAGCCATGAAAAAGGAGTTACAAAATCAAAGAATAAAAACTTGTAACTCCTCATCAATTCTCTCATCATGGCCATCAATGCCCATAATCACCTCATGGCTACAAAAAGCCTATAAAAGGAGGTCCAAAAGAAAGGAAAAAGAAAAACAAATCGATACACACATCGACTTGAAATTCTGCACTTGCACACTTGCATTCTCCCGAGGAAATTCTGACGAAGTCCTGCTGCTCTGCCGCAAGAAACACTACAAGGTGATCAAAGTCCCTTGGGGGGCCACCCCCCCAAGGTCCCCTTCTTCTACAACATGGCCTAAACGCGGCTTTTCAACCCATTTACTTGGTTTTTCATTGGATATAGGACCTCCTCTTGGTCTTTATCCTCTAAAAAACTGAGGTTGGAGCCAAGCCGAAGAATCGAAGCATCAAGAGTTCTCATTTGAAGGACGATGGCGAAGTCCATACATGACTTGCGACCGTCGATCTGAACGTGTCCCCACAATCTCCTGAGAAGTTAGATCCCTTTTCTTTCTTTTCTATTGTAATTTGTATTTTTTAAAGAGACAAACAAAAATCACAATTATTGTCTTTCATATTTGATGAGATTTGTAAATCGCCTTTCACGGCAAAATCGCCTTTCACGGCAAACAAACAAAAAAAACGGCTCCTACAACATTCTCAAAAACAAACTTGTCTCTTTTCTTAAATATTTATGCAATTTGAAAAGTTAGAAAGAAGGATTGATTCACTTTCTACTTTGAAGGTGAATCTCCGGATCATCACCATTCCAAATTCCAAGTAGAATAGTAAATCTAGCATACCGTACAAAAAAGTTGATACCCACATTTCCTCCTCCGCCGAGACCCATGCAGCCCCCGAGGCGGAAGGAGAGGACGGAAATCGAGGGTCCATCACATGTAAGACCAATGGCTGGGACTTGGCCATGGCTATGGATATTGTTGGTTGAGATAGCACGTAAAACCAATAGCTGGGACTTGGTTGTGGCTATGGACGTTGTTGGACTCTTGTACGCTCTTATTCAATGAGATGGCAGCGATGGGTGGCTATGACCCCCATGGTTGATGTCCATCAACAATTGTTGCGACAACGACGATGGCTAGCTTTGACCCCTCACGTCCCTTGTACTTCAATTGTGGACGTACCTTTGTGTGATCCTATGTATGTATATTGGTTGTATGATTATTATGTATTATGGATACCGTTGTTTAGTGACTGTCGACGTTGACACAGTTGGATCTAGATACGATGGTTACAGATATGGTAAAGTTACTTCCTCAGGTTACTTCTGTTATTGGTGACTCTGATGTGCTTGTATGATTTATATGATGTCTTAATGATGATGGCTTCTCTTATCTACCTAATATGCTATATCAAACATCTGTTATATAAATATCTCAATTATCGTTTGTGCACTACACTACACACCGTTTTATGTTGCACTCTGATATTCTATATTATTATCGAGATAATAATCACGCAGGTACAGCTGGGATTAGGTATGGTCTTCTACTCTATCTATTAATATAATGTATTGTCATCTAAACACGCCTATTTGCCTAGCTCATCGAGCCTGGCCCAATCCTTGGTGTTTTCAGGTATCTTTTTTTCTTCTGCTTTCTTTGATTTGTGATTTGCTTGGCAGTTGATCCATTGCTGTAAGGTTCGGAGAGTGATCCGATTGGTGCAACGGGAGGCGTCTATCACATAGATCTCTACTCTTTCCTTTTCTTGTAGCTGGTCGTGTTGGCCTAGGATTGTAGTTAGTTTAATTATGGAAAGTGCCTTATAATCCCTTAAAGTGAAATAAAATCATAGGGCTTTGTCTATTTACTTGCTCATATGAGATTCACACATGTTTATATTATTGGATTTTCTGCTTCTCTTGGGTGCTTTCCTGTAACGACTCAAGATTCAAGGCGCCCGGTGTTAGACCCCGACCTAGACCAACTCGATTAGTACTAATTAAGTGAGTGTTTAGTCTTAAGTGAGTCTTAGGACTAGCTGGGTTAGAATGTGATTAAACTTAGTCTAGATTATAGCTTTGGGGATTTTGAGGACGTTTAGTATGAGTCAGACACGCTCAGGGACGCCCTGAGTACACGTGTAAGAGCGGGTTTTCGTTCTAGATCTTTTGTTTGATCGTGATTTTTATTTCTCTTGAATGGTTTTATTATTTGTGACAACTTTCATTTTTAGCTTGCATGTATTTGAGGCCCAGAAACCCAAGTTTTGGCCCAAGAGGGTAAATCTGTCTTTTCATGCTAAATCTAGACACAATTTTCGAAGTCGTGAAACCATGTCAAAATTATACTTTTCCGAAACTAGATTTTTCGACGATCGTTTTGTTCTTCTTCGTCGACTTCATCCGGTGTCCACAAGACCATGTTTTAATCGTTTCAAGTTCAACTACTTTGGGACCCACCTTCCAGACACTATATAAGCCCTCCTATTCTCTCTCCTCCTTTCTCCTTCCCATTCCCTGCAACCGTTCTTGACCTAGAGCAAGAGAGTGAAGAAGCTTTCTTCTTGACCTTTTCATCCTTGAATCATCTAGCTAGAGTGTGCCAAATCAAGATTCAAGACTACCAATCTCTTTCTTTCTTCTCAAGCTTCATTTGGGACGATTTTGGAGCCAATCCCTGTTACTATTCATCATCTTCAAGCTCTCTTCTTCTTGTTCAGCTAGCTCAAGGTTAGAACTCTTCTTCATTCTTTCATTTGATATTCATTTAGCTCATTTAGAGCTTGTTTTCCATGTTTTCAAACCCATTTTCGAAATGGGGGTTTGTAATGACCAAAATGGTGATTTTTGTGTGCTCTATTTTGGGGGTTTTGTGTAGATTTCGTGGATCTCCCCTTCTTGTTGAATTTTGTGGAGTTTTTGCTTGACATTGGACTAAGGCAAGTAAACATTTTAGTCTTTCATAGTGCATTGTAAGTTTTGGGTATTTTACCTTGAGAAATGTTGTTTTATTATCAAGATTATCATTTCCTTCATATTACTAATCTCTTTTAGTTTGTTTAATCTTTACAAGCATGGCTACTAATCATTCTATCTAATCTAGAAGTTTTGTCTTGAATGGAAGCATGTGTTTCAATTGAATGATTTACAAGTTATTAAATACATGATTTGAATGCGAATGGTTTAGTGAATTTGAAGTTTTGATTGAAATGTGAGTGGATATTTGTGTGAAAATCATCCCTTGGAAAGCATGTAGGCTTGGGGAGTGCAGGTGGTTCAAGTGTGAAAGTGAAGAAGGAAAGAAAATGCAATTTCTGACTTGAAATTCGTCCAGCCCGAGCCGACGGTCAGCTAGCGGTCAGCCAGCGGCTAACCGCATTTTCTTCGGCGGCTAGCCGCCAACCAACCGCATTGGGCGGTTACTTTTCCAGTAGCTTGCAAAAATCTGCCCAGGTCTACGGTGACCTCACGGTCAGCTCGCAGCTAGCCGCCAGATAACCGTGACCCATTTCGGCTACTTTTTCTGAGAGATGTGTTTCCCCTGTTTTGACCCAGCGGTCAGCTAGCGACTAACCGCCAGACCCCAGTGCAGCTAGCCGTCAGGTGACCGCCAGCTAGCCGGATTTTGATGAAAACTAGACTATGCCTTAGACCTTCATTTGACGTTGTGCACTTGAAATTCCAAAATGTATCTTACCTTCGGGAGCACCAAGCTATATAGAATTCCGACATTTGGGTTTCGATTCCACAAGGGTCAAAGATTGGTCTTAGCCTATGCTTGATAGATTTATGTTTGAACTCTTGTTTTAATGCTTCATGCATCATCGTGTTCTCGTTTGATTTCCAAGTACAAGTTCGCCTCAAGATGTGTTTCAAGAATAAAAAAGGGAATCATTTCTTAAGTTTGTTAAGCATTTATATTATGCTATTTTGCTAGTCTCGTCGTGTCATGTTTGTTAAATGATTTCCCTCTTGTTTTGACGTGTTCTCGAATAAGTATTGTCATGTTTTATGCATTCATGATATAAGTGAATACCACTGAGCTTGGACTGCCCTTTTAGCTTGATCCACTACCTGGGGGTCCTTAAACATGTGGACTGTCTGCAGACTAGTCGTGTATTATATTACACATTGTGTGTATTCGTGTTCCAGTTCCGTGGCCGGCCTCCCCGACTACCTTGTGTGGCGTGGGATCGTGTATTACGTGTCGTGCTTGTCGTGCGTGCTTGCTCTTGTCATTATGTATGATGGAGAAAGGATGGGCTCGTTGTGGATTTACTAATCATGATATTATAAATATTCATGCTAGTTTCGTAAACTTGAAAAGTGTACTTTAAACTTGAACTGTTTTAGCACTGTTTTTCATATTCATGCCTAAATTGTTTATTTTGCCAAACCGTCGTGTTTGATGCATTTTATTTTGGTGTCCAGGTGCAGGAGGTATCGCGTTTGACGAGGAGTGCCCGGAGGAGGCTATTGAGCCACCCCCAGCACATGAGTGGCAACCCGACGACGTCATCTAGACGTCGGGCGGGATCTTGATTTCTCGTTCACCTAGTTTTGGGATATCTTTTGGGATCTTATGCTGTTGTATTGGCCTTTGTTGGCCTCTCATGGATACGTATTTTGAATTAATATATTTTTGTCTAACTATGAAACTTTATATCAAGATAGAATTGCCTTGTCGACACTCCTCTTCGATACCATGCCTTGATACCTTATTTATGTTACATCTTATTGTATTAAACCTATATGATTCGTTTTGCTACATGCTTCCGCATACCTATTCGTGTGAGCTCAACCCGTGTCTTGGGAAGACAGGCGATATATTTTATTCTATTAATGAAATGCGCTGCGTCACGGGCCCGGGTCTCGGTCCGGGGTCGCGAAACCCGGATTTTGGGGCATTACAAGATGGACTTGTAGACACCTCATTTGGCCCCTACGATAGCCTTAAACACCTATCATATATAACAGGTTCCCTCATTTCACCCATAATTGAATGGTTAATGGCATAATTCAGATTAATTAATGACGATGAAGATGCTTGTTGATAATTTTATACTCTGTTCAATAATTCATAGAAATTCGTAAGAGAAAAGCCGAATCGCGTCAAGATCTCGAGTCCAACCCATTACTCATACAAAGAATGGACCACGACACTATTTAAACCTCTTCCAAACTACTTAGAACACACTTAGGTTAATTCTAGAGAGATTACACTTAGTTTGCCTAAGTACGATATGATTAGCATGAATTAGGAGGCTAGGATGATTGATCCAAGTATCCCTTACTTTTCCTGACCTATGACCATTAGGATGTATAAACCAACAGATTCTACATTTCGAGAGCTTTCCGATGATATGCAGAACGTCAAATTCCGCCACAGATCAAAAGATATGGCCGCCGGAAGATTGCTTGTTGGAAAAGCACTTGGGCACCAACACAGGTGCACCCAAGTCCCAAAATGTACTTGGGTGCACACCCAAGTGCGCCCAGGTCTCCGGTTGCCCTAGAAAAGCACTTGAGTTCATACTTAGGTGGGTTTCGCTCTACCTTTCACAGTTCCGGCCCGATCTTAACCTAAAAATAGTATGAACCCGAACCCTAAACTCTTTTAACCCCAAAAAAGGACCTGGGCGCACGTGACTTGGGCGCCACCCTAGGTGCACCCAAGTCTCCCAAAACCCTAATTCTCCTTAGTTTGTATGAAGCTTCTAGAAATCTGTCCAAACAACAACCCTAACCCCTTTTCCACGCCAAAAACCTCTATGTAAGGATCTCTTACACCATTTGTAAAAAAAAGCTACCAGAAAGAGAGAAAAATAGAAGAAAAAGAAGAGAAAGTGAGTAGCCACCATAGTGGGAGCTTTAGATCTAGAAGAAAGGAGAAGAGGGAGCACTCTGGTTTTTAAGATCAGCAATGGAGAAAGCTTCCAAAAGCCATAGATTTACGCGAGAGCTTCGATCTAGGATGTGAAAGACGTAATCCAAACCGGTAGTCCTAGATCTAGTTCTTTTCAATTAATTTTCATCATCATCAATAGTTAGAAACATGCTTAGGATCATGCATACATCATAGATCTGCATTAATAGTAGTATTTTGCAGCAAATCTGATATTTAGTAATCATCCATCATTAGAAATATGCTTAAGATCATTCGTAGTTTGTAGATCTACATCATTTTCATTATCCTGAACTTGTGATTAGAATAGATCATGCATCCATCTCCTTTTTATTGGGAAAAATCCAAATCTAAGAAAGAAAAGTGCAGCAAAGCACCTGTGGTGGCGCCCAAGTCTCTGGATAGGGCTTTGGCCCCGACTTTCGTATCTCATGCGCTTCTTTTCTTAAGATCCGAGTTCATTCTCATACAAGCTGATATCAAGGCCCTCGGAGCTATAAAGAGCAATGAATGAATCAGAAAAAGACCAAAATATTGCTGAAAAGGAGAGAAAAGTGCAGAAAAGCACTTGGGCGCCACTGTGGGTGCGTCCAAGTCTTTGAAATGGGCTTTTGGACCTGATTTCCGTTTCGTGTGCATTTTGCTTCTTAGATCCGAGCCCATCCTGATACAAGTTGATATCAAATCCTTCGGGTCTATAAAGAGCATTGAAAGAATCGAAAGAGGACCAAATATATTGTTAAAAAAGGAAGGAGAAGAAAAGAAGGAAGAAGAGAGATACTTGAGCGCCACTGTGTGTGCGCCCAAGTCCCTGCAAAGGGGGCCATCCCTTGAATCTTGATTCTCACGCCATTGTTTTTAGATCCAAAAGCTCTAATATCAATCATTCATATTTGGAGCCTGTATTTAGTCGGGAGAGTAGGAAACCACGTCGGGATATCGCTGGAAATCGGAAGTACATCACAACCCGCAGAGGAAACACTTGGGCGCCACTGCATGTGCGCTCAAGTATTGCAGAGACACTTATGCGCCCCTGTAGGTGCACCTAAGTCCCTGGCTTGCTTTTCGGCCCGCATTTGCTGCATTTTGCATCTCATTTAACTTGTTGTTCCATGTTTGTGATGATTTTGGTTAACTGCTGAACTTCTAGACTTCGAACTATCAAATCATCAACATTTTAGGCTAGGTTACATTGCATAAAATAAAAAAAAAATCATAAAACCATAAAACTCTTCCCTTCTCATCTTACTCTTTAGTAAATAGAGAAGAGAACAAAAAAAGATTAAAAGAAATAGGAAAATTCATATAAAAAAAAGTAGACGTTAAGTAGATGGTCCTAGGTTATTCTATTCACGCCTAAGTAAATTAACAAATTTAATCAACCTTAATCTAAAAATCCCACTGTTTAAGACACCTAATTAAAACATCTATTTCAACTTTAATAAGTAAGAATCATCAATCTAAATCCTAATTTCCAAACTCTGATTAAAACTATAATTTGAGCCTTAATTCAAACCTTAATTAAAATCCCTAACTCCAACCCTTAATTAAAAACCTTTAAGCAATCCCTAACAAACGAAACCCTAATCAACAAACCATTAATTCAAAACCCTAATTAACAAAACCTTAATTAAGATCTTATTTAATAAACCTGAATAAATCAAAACCCCTAATTGATCCAAGTCCAAATTATTAAGCTTAATCAACAAACCTTTAATCCAAACCCTAATCAATAAAATCCCGATCACCTAATAAAGACCACAATCGAAACTTAGTTAAAATGATAGGCCAATCACAACCATAGAATAAAAAAGTAGACCTTAAGTAGATGGTCCTAGGTTATTCTATTCACGCCTAAGTAAATTAACAAATTTAATCAAACTTAATCTTAAAAAACCACTGTTTAAGACACCTAATTAAAACATCTATTTCAACTTTAATAAGTAAGAATCATCAATCTAAATCCTAATTTCCAAAACCTGATTAAAACTATAATTTGAGCCTTAATTCAAACCTTAATTAAAATCCCTAACTCCAACCCTTAATTAAAAACCTTTAAGCAATCCCTAACAAACGAAACCCTAATCAACAAACCATTAATTCAAAACCCTAATTAACAAAACCTTAATTAAAATCTTATTTAATAAACCTGAATAAATCAAAACCCCTAATTGATCCAAGTCCAAATTATTAAGCTTAATCAACAAACCTTTAATCCAAACCCTAATCAATAAAATCCCGATCACCTAATAAAGACCACAATCGAAACTTAGTTAAAACGATAGGCCAATCACAACCATAGAATAAAAAAGTAGACCTTAAGTAGATGGTCCTAGGTTATTCTATTCACGCCTAAGTAAATTAACAAATTTAATCAAACTTAATCTTAAAAAACCATGTTTAAGACACCTAATTAAAACATCTATTTCAACTTTAATAAGTAAGAATCATCAATCTAAATCCTAATTTCCAAAACCTGATTAAAACTATAATTTGATCCTTAATTCAAACCTTAATTAAAATCCCTAACTCCAACCCTTAATTAAAAACCTTTAAGCAATCCCTAACAAACAAAACCCTAAAAAACAAACCATTAAGTCAAAACCCTAATTAACAAAACCTTAATTAAAATCCTATTTAATAAACCTGAATAAATCAAAACCCCTAATTGATCCAAGACCTAATTATTAAGCTTAATCAACAAACCTTTAATACAAACCCTAATCAATAAAATCCTGATCACCTAATAAAGACCACCATCGAAACTTAGTTAAAATGATGGGCCAATCACATCCATAGAATAGAATAAAAACATTCCTTAATCAAGACCTGAGTCAGATTTCCCGAAACCAACTTAGGAGCACCATAGAATCATCGAATTAGTAGCCACCCGGTAGACAGATACTTAGGTGCCACCAAGTCACCCCAGACACCTGGGCGGCCACACAAGTGCGCCCAACTCCCTGGTTCGACCTTATGACGAGCTTCGGTTGCGTTTCGACTTACGAGCTCCAACCACAATCACATTTAAAGAACAAAGACTTAAAACTAATCCGGTATCCAAGATTTATTGACATAGATCACCTGAAATCCCTAATCCTAGTGACCGAATCCCGGAAATAACCAGAACCCACGAACCAGCCACTCGGGCGCCACCACAGGTGTGCCCAAGTCACCTTAGAGACTTAGGCGCCACTATAGGTGCACCCAAGTCCCATTCTAGCCCTCGGAACCGCCGAATCCCTATTCACTTCCAATCTCGACCTAAATCATTACCCCAAAACCATCACAGAACCAATAACAGTCCTGAAATTAAAAATTTAATCAACTTAAACCCATCTGGAATCTCAAACCGAAGTCGGACGACCCAAGTGCACAGAATTACTTAGGCGCCCACACAGGAGTGCCCAAATCCTTTGTCCAGCCCAAGTTGTGAATCCTGATTGTGTTTCGAGTTTCGGACTTAAGATTATTAAAACAAAATCAAACTAGAACCTAAAGTGACGTTAGAACATAGACTTACATCAAGTAGAAACCCCACGAACTCCGAAAATCAAGCCGACCCCATCACCACTAGCCAAGACACATAGGACCTGGTACTTGGGTGCCACTGTCTGTGCGCCCAAGTCACCAGAGTGACCTAGGCGCCACCACAGGTGCGTCCAGGTCCTCCGCCACCCCTATTTTACTGATTTCGATATCTTTTCATCATTTGAAGTAAAACCTGAAACTCTAGAACCTTCAACACATTAATCAGAACCTTAAGACACCTCTAATCCATCCCTAAATAACTCTTAATCAAACCATGACTCAAAAAAAATCAAATCAACCGAATCAATTAAGACCCTACTCAACAAACTGCTTAGGCGCAGGAACTATCGAACTTAGGTTGTCCACACTCTAGGATTAGAACAGATTTTCCCATTAGATAGATTAGAGCATTAGATTTCGCCCCATCACTTTTCTTGTTCCGTTGGGGGATTGGGAGAGCTGATATGGGCAGTCTAAGACCTTAGGTTTGGGTTAATCCGATGATCAGTAATAAAGCATTAGTCATATAAATCCAAGTAAAAATCCTCTAGTTAGGTCCTTCTAGCTCCAATATCAAAAATTCATAAAAACTATAAAACCAACAAAATAAACCCAAAAAAACTTTCCTTCATTTCTTCCTCCACCTCAGGTGCTAGGTATTTAATCGAACTTAATTATAAAAGGGAATGAAGAACTGATTTCTAAAATTGAGTAAATGAGAATGACGAGATGAGATGAGTGATTTCGCACACACTTTTAAAACAATCACGGCCCATCAGCCTCCCTAAAACAAACACCGGCCCATTGGCCTTTCACTTTTATCACTCATGTATTGCACACGAAAAAAACAAAAATCACAAGTCAAAGTCTCATTTGCATCATCATTTTTGTTTGCAAAGTCAGCCTTTAAATCCTATTTTGCCAAGGAATTTGCAGGGGGTACCCGGGAACGAGGCCAATCCTCTTCTTAAATATTTGGCATCTCCCCCTTTTATTTCCTTTATTTTAATTATTTTATTTTACTTGGATACACTATGATTTTGCTATGTGAGGATTAACCTTATTTGAACTTTAACTTATAACCATGAATTGACCATATATTAAAGAGACCCAAAGAGACCCAAATCAGTATGATAGGGCAACCGTTATGTGTTGCCGGCAGCACATTAGACGAGAGGAAGAACCCACCCAATTATTTTCTCTCATTTTTTTCGGCTTTCGTCGAAGAACGGTGTTACGGCCGTTACCATAGCTGGCGATCATGATCCGTCAATTTTGAGGGTAGTCAGAATCCTCATTTTTTATGTAAAATTTAAATAGTATATATAGATGAATGGAGATTTCCCAAGCCATGGGGCGCGCGGGTCGAAATTCACATCCGACAGCTTTGAGACCTGTAGACACATACATAAGACTTTAGAAACCCCTCACCGCATGAGAACCACCTAGGAAGACTTAGATTCCAAAATTGAAGGGGTCCCGAATTAAAAAAAAAAACCTCGAGAGTAGGTCACTTGGGCACCCCAGGGGTGACGCCCAGGTCTGTTTAGAGGAATTCACCCGGAAAAGTCCGGGTTCAGCCATGATCACTCTGTTAGGGATTTTGTGTATTGCAATTTGATGGATGCATTATTCATTTTATTCATCATTTGAATTTTCACACATGCATTGCTTTAGAAATCTTGAAATCTTAATTTATACATGCATTGTTTTAAATCTTGTACACCTTATGATTTATGCATGTTTTGGTTTTAAACATTGGATGCATTTTTAGTTTTAAAAAAAGGATTTTATAAATCAAGCTAGCCATTTGTTTTAAACTTTCAAATCTATTTAGGCTTTTTATGTTTCATGATTTTAAAGCACTTGGATTGGTTTAAATCATGTTTCAATGCTTGGTTTAATGGCCCAAAGATCCCACAAGAAATTTACTTTGAAAAATGCAAAAGTTGGGATTTTTGTCTTAGGTTGTCGGTCAACCGACAAGCTGAGTGTCGGCTAACCGACCATAGAAAATGAACTAACCGAACACCATGTCGGTCAGAAAACCAGAGAGCTGCATTTTCATATAATTTACACGTCGGTCAGCTTGTCGGTTAGGTCTCGGTTAACCGACAATAGAAAGTAGCTAACCGAAAGCATGTTGTCCAGAAAAACAGAAAGTTAGAATTTTATAATCGTTTTTTTTCTGTCGGTCAGGATGTCGGTCAGGGCTCGGTTAACCGACCTTGCTTCTGAACCTGATCGAAGCTCTCTCGGTTAGAAAACCAGAGAGGGGTTTTCTGACCAAGTTTACATTGTCGGTTAGGGTGTCGGTCAGGCCTCGGTTAACCGAACATTTCGGCTAACCGAACCATGCTTTATGGTCAGCAAATTTTTGAAAATATGACCGTTGGCCTGTGACCGTTGGGGGTGTCGGTTAACTGACCCCTGGAGATGATCTTTGAAGCCCTTCTTGAGGTATTTTGAGGGAAAAGAAAGGGGATCAAGCTAAGGAAGGCTAAGGGTCATTAAGGAAAACTAAAGCTTGGATTAATGAAGTTAAACCACCAAGTAAGCTTTGCCCTTTTATAATCTTTGTTTTATGCTTTGTTTAATCTTTGGTAAATGATTTTAGCATATAAACTATGATGTGTTGAATCCTCTACTTCTTTAATCTTTGATTTAAGTCATTGGATTCTTCACCTTGATTTCTAAACAAGTTTGTTTTAATACTTTATAAAACATGTTTTGTCAAAACCTTTGATTTGTTTTATAAACATGTTTCATTAACTTGTTTGAATCATCTTTGTTGTTTTCATTCATTTGAACTTTAGTTAAATTAGTTTGTTTTTTAAAACAACATTGAATATGCATCAAATTTTTAGACATAATTAATTTCATACAACTTGTGAGTTTTTGATTTCATATCTTCAACAAGTTTGTATTTGGTACATGTGATTTGCATATTACTTCAATCAAATCTTTTTATGTGTATTAAACTTTTAATATTGATTGAAGTATTCACACACTCACTTCATAAGCATTCATCTTTGCATTTTAGAGTGTTTGTGTGAGTTTGATTTTCACCTTCATATTTGTCTATTCTAGAGGCATTTCAATTGAGCCTAATGGTATTCTCTTGAAGTGTTTTGAAGACACTAATCTTGAGAAGAAAACCCTTGTTTGTGAAGGTTATTGCTTAGCCTAGAAAAGCATCTTGTATGGGTTGTTGTTAAGCCTTGAAGAACAACATTGTAAAGTTATTGCTTATCCTTGGAAAGCATATTGTAGTGGTTATTGCTTAGCCATTTGAAAAGCATAAATAGTGGAAATCCGGTGGGGTGTAGATTCACAAGCCGGTAGTGGATGTAGGCACGTTGGCCGAACCACTACAAATCTTATGTTGTGGTGATTGCTTTTGTGGTGATTGTTGTTATTTAGCTTCCGCATTTTATTTGTTAATCATCACAAGTAGCTAATTTTTTTAAAGAAGTTTAAAATTAGCATAATTAGTCAATAACTTGTAGCTCACCCTATTCACCCCCCTCCCCTCTAGGGTTCGGATCCGGAACTTTCACACTCTACTAGGCCTTCTTAAATCTGTGGAAAATATTCTCAGAGGTACTGCAGGTAGAGGTGGCAGAACATGGCCCGACCCGCCAACCTGACCCTAACCCGACCCGCATATGACCAGCATAACTTGACCCGCATAAAATACGGGGTGGGTTAGGGTTAGGTTTTTCCAACCCGCAGAAAAACGGGTCGGGTTAGGGTTGACCCGCCTAACCCGCATGACCCGTATAAAGTCTTTTATATTGATATTTATTTTTATATTGAATTATTAGAAATAATATATGATCTGATTTATTTTTTTGAGAATCCACGGTTTGGGTTGTTGAATAAAGCTTAGGATCCCATGTAAATGTGACTTCTCCCTTCTCCACTCCTTCCTTTTGAGCTTATGCAAATGTCTTAGATAAAGAAACATTGAAGGAGGAGAAGGAAGGTGTTGCCCATTTGCTAACATTGCTGCAAAACCATTCCACAAATAAAAAGCTACAACTCACTCTTAGCTTAAGGCTTCCATTTTGATAAATCTTGAGTTAAAGCGTGGGAACGCCATGGTGAGGAACAAGTATTTACATCCAACCGTTCAAAGTAAACTTTTCTCAGGTACATAGGACAATCCAAAATTTTATCTTCATCGAAGAATGTCCTACTGTTGGATTAAGTTTTTGATGAAAAATATGATAATAAATATCCAGATAAGATTTATTATTCTTTTATATTGAGAATCAACTTGATAGTGGAAATAACCAAGGCTGAGTTGAAACTTGGGGATATCCCATAAATAGTATGGATGTTTGTCATAATGATTGTGAATTTAATAGGTGGGGTCTATCGTAATGCTTTACACACATAATTCACAATTTATAAAAGTCAAAGCCATACAAAAAAATCAAACTCTACCCTTTCTCCCTCGGCAGGTATGCATGGTAGCACATCAGCTACATGGAAAGTTTTCCCCTCTTCTTCAATTCTACATTGTTAGTGTGGATTTGTCTTTATTCAATGATGTTGTTATTTCTTATAAATTATAATCACTTATTATTTTTATTAATCAATTACATATATTATATATTCACTTGGGCTTAATTTTATTGCATAATGATTATCATAAAAATAAAAGCTTGACCACCATGCTTAACGTACAACACAAGTACGAAAAAATAATAATTATAGTATTTATAGAGGTCAATAGTCTTAAAATATAGTTACTTTTATAAATACCTCATAGCTAAAGTCGAACTACTAGCCAATGCTCCAAAGTAGTTTTAATACTTTAAAGTGATTAGGTTCTTATCCTTATCTAACTAGTTTTAATATTGTTTGGATAAATATTTGTATACAATATGCATCTAGTGCAGTGGTTATGTTTACCTCTTAAATCCCAATAGTTGTGAGATCGAGTTCACCTAGCACCCACATTTTACTTATTTTTACCAGTACATACAAGTTATGCAGGTTGGGGGTCCAAAATAAGTTGTCCACCTCTAACCCGACCCGAATCAGCCCGACCCGACCCGTTTGCCAGCCCTAACTACAGGGCTGTATTTAGCCCTTTTGAAAACCAAAAAGTCCAAACTGTATGCCCATTGTCACGCCCCAAAACCCAAGCCCTGCAGCGGCCCGACCTCGGGGCGACGCGAATGGGAATTAAGTTATAATTATATTTGTCTCCCAAGATCCACGTGTGTAAGGATGACACATACCAACACACTCTGAATATTTTGCGGAAGCTTTTGTGGCGTTGCGAACCAGAGTCCGTGCCCATCGGATTTCGTGTCGCACTCAACCGCTTGCATGTAACTATTATATCAAGAACTATATCAGATTGGAATAAACCATCACAACCAAATACAGAGCTGACAGTAACCAAATATTACATTCCCATATATGTTTAAGTTACAAATTGTCAATGTGCATTAATTAACAATTCCAAGAAAAGGCTCAGAGAAGCCAAACAATAACAAGCTAATAACCACTATCCATATTTGACGTAGTTCCGATGTCAAGCTCAATGTCTACATGACATAGACGACACAACAACCTGCAAACTCATGGCTCCATAGCCAACAAATGCATTCAGCTCGGGACGGGGAAATCTAGACCTGAGTACCAAAGTTGTGGGTCAGACACGACGGTCTGGCAGGTGGATGAAAAGATAATAGATGTGCTGAAGAATAAAACATATGATAAATCATGTTATTTGATTAAAGGCTGCATATAATTAAAACGGGTGGAAAATTATGGATATCTGACAGTTATTGTATTCATATAAAACAGGTGTAAAACATCGACGTTTGACAAGGCATGTATTCATTTTAAGCATAAGTAAAACATGAAGATTTGACAAAACATGTGCTCAATTGCAAAACCTACAAAAGCATGGATATTTGACAAATTGGGCATTCATTTAGAGCATGTGTAAATATAGAGATCTAGCAAAACAAGTATTCATTTAAAACATCTGTAAAAGCATGAATATTTGACAAATCGGGTATTCTAACATGTGTTCATTAAAAATATATGTAAAAGCATGAATGTTCGACAAATTGGGTATTCCTTACATTGCAAACCTAGTCCATATGCAGACCCTGCAAATTGCCCTTCTTCAAGGGAGCCACAATCGTGAGGACGGGTGGTAACCACATATAGTTAAATCCTCTATCACCGAAGTGACAAGAGCATATCGGGACGTTGATCTCAGTCACCGAAGTGAGGAGGTACAACGAAATTTACATATACATATATAATAATACGGGACATGACCACGGTAGTGAGCCGGGCATCAGGAACTACGGTAGTGAGCCGGGCTATCGGGACAAGACTACAGTAATAATCGGGTAGCGGGATCCTGCAGCTAGCGGGACAAGAGGGGGACTTCCAAGTATGTGGATCAAACCAACAAGGTTGTCCAAGCTCAGTGGTGCCGACTCATAGGTCAAATAATAGAAATCAAGACATGTATAAAATACATCAGGTGTAAGTATATAAACGAGCAGGACAGGGGTGCTCAAGGGCACAAATATCATTTCATTTCGGGCAAGTATAATCAGGCTAGCAAGATGCTAAAATACTATTTCAATACTTTCGGGAATGTATATAAAAACTTTGGGAACAATGCAATATAACTGGACTTTCAAAATTTCAGGATAAACGTCGGGATTCAGAACCAATTCAAGGTGAATAGGGGTCCCGTATGTTGATTTCAATATAAACTTGGTACTCCTTATATTTGGGACATTCCAGGCTCCTTATACACCTCGATAATTCAAGACTTGAAACGAATCTTCGTGATGAGGTTTCTTTCCTGCTCCAACATAGTCTCAGGTGAATAGTGCACATGGCTTTCAAAAAGGGTCCACAAGCAATTGGGATTGTGACCGCCAATGGGCTCGGCGGTTAGCCGTTACCCCCCTTCATTTTTCTCCATTTCCAAATTCCTGGGTAAGGTCGGTTACCTGGTGGTTAGTTGGCTATTAGCCGCCAATGGGCTCGGCGGTTAGCCGCTAGCTGACCGTGGTTGACCTGACTAAATACAGCATACTGGAATTGTGACCGCCTCAGTTCGGTTGGCGACAGTTAGCCGCCAATGGGCTTGGCGGTTAGCCGTTAGCTGACCACGTGGCTGACAGCGACTTCAGAAGAGAAAAGCAGCTATCTGGAATTGTAACGAACCTGATTCGGTTAGCCGCCAATCACCAGGCGGCTAGCCGACAGGTGACCGCTAGCTGACCACCCAGCTACGGGAAATTCCCACTGAGTTCAGATTTGGGCCTTTTTTCTTCCAATCAGTCTTCTTCATTCCTCATTCATCCACTTACAATAAAATGATCTAAAAGCTCCTCCAATCCATCATTCAACACTTCCCCATCAAAACTTCAATGAACATTAAGTCCAAGCACTTTCATCTTCACATTCAAACACCAAAGAAAGAAAAGAAACTCGACCATCACAAGGTTCATTTGAGCCATAATCAAGAAATAAAATAAAGGGCTATAAACCACATTTCCATGACAATAAATGAG
Source organism: Umbellularia californica (assembly GCA_028538565.1). Lineage (NCBI taxonomy): Eukaryota > Viridiplantae > Streptophyta > Magnoliopsida > Laurales > Lauraceae > Umbellularia > Umbellularia californica. Next base: position 2,431,655 of record JAPQWN010000009.1, read on the forward strand.
CTAACAAAACCCTTTCATGAGCATTTATTTCACAATGAATGCAAGTTAAACAAACATGAATAGAGATAACAAAATCAATCATATTTGTCATGAAAACCATTTAATACTCAAATACCCATTCATCAACTTGCCTTAGGTCTCTAATCAAGCCAAAACAAGCTCTAAACTCTCTTCCAAACAAGGACTCCAAGCTACAAACAAAAACTCCCAAAAACAAACCTTAAAAGAGTCAAAACAAGGATTGGGGAAGAAGAAGCTTTCATTAATGAAAATGGAGACTCCCAAGGGTTAGGAAAACACATATCCAAGAGAAAAGGAGGGATTGCTTGCTTGTAGGCTCTTCAAATGAACAAGAATGGCTCAAAGTAGATCTTGGAGTAGGTGGTTTCTTCTATAAGTGCTATCAATCTCTAGGAGATGAAGAAGAAGATGATCTCTATTTATCGATTGGCAAAGGTTTGGTGGAGATTGAGAGATGGAAGAGCAAGAAGAAGAAGAAGAAATGGCAAGAAGAATCCTAGATAGTCCCCAACCACTCCTCTCCCACGTTTTGAGCCAAGAAGAAGGGTAAAGGAAATGGGTTTCCTATTTATAGCAATTGAGATGGGCTCCACCACTAGAATTACTTGCCGGGCTGATATCATGTCTTTCGGAACTTCGGATGAGTTCGAGAAGAAGGAAAAAATGATCGCCGAAATATCTAGTTTCTAAAAAGTATATATTTCAAGGGTTTTGGGGATGTCAAATTTTGTGTCCAGATTTGGTGTAAAAAGACTATTTTGCCCTTGGTATCAGAAAAGTTAGGTTTTGGGATTTCGAACGGGAACGAGGTCAACATGAAAGTTTTAGGGAATGACAATATTAGTCAAACGGAGCCAAAATGAGAATTTTTGGGAATCACGAAGAATCTCTTCAAGCTGATCACGCAAAACAAGTAGGACCTTACGGTCACTGTCTAGGTTCACTGGCTCTCAAAACTCCCCAAAACTAGTGAAAAACCATTCTAGCTTGCAAACTCAACCAAACAAACACTAATCCCACTTAGAGAAACTAATCCACCAATAAAACAACACTAATCCCGAAAATTAGGGGTCGGGGTCTCACACCCATATAATACAACAGCTTAAAACACATAAAAAGAGAGAAGGTAACACAATCATAACAAGGGTAACCTCATAAGATTAAAAACAATGCAACAGTAACAAGCCGAAGCACAGAATGAGGGTTAAACAAATACCTAAAACAAACAAACAAACAAAACATAAAAAAAAGAACCATTTAGGCACCACATGGGTGGCGCCTATCCCAGCCTTGAAATATCTCCCATGGAGATATCATTCTTTGGCCAAGTCAAACCCTTAGTATCCCCGAGTCATGTTTTTATATCATACTGCGAATCTGAAGAGAACTAGAATGTGAGAAGAGACCTTAAAAATTCGGATTCGCAAGTCCTTAGCGCAAACTAGGAAGATAGGCGCCACCCTACACTCCTCAACTGGTGTTTTTGAATTAGAACACCCCAATTCAAACCATGGGAACTTGCCTATAACATGAAACATTCTTGACAAATTAAATAAAGAAAACATGGGGGCAAAGCATCACCACGCCAAAACAAGAGTTGAGATGAACACAAGAACATAAAACTAGGCTCAAATTCAAATCGAAGATTTTGTGTGTGTGTGACAATAACTATAAGTCAAAAGAACCAACAAACTGAACATGCTCTTAAAATAACAAACACCAAAAAAATCATCAAGCACTATGGGAAGAAAAACATGATCAAAAGAATTGGAAGGATGATTAGCTAAGAGAATAAAATAGAACTGAATACTAAAGGAAGAGTATTTTTTTTTTAAAGAAGAGAGGAAAAAGAGTTGCCTTAATCTGAAATCATATACCAAGTTGATTAACTAAACTCTTCAGACAATTCAAGATACATATGAGACATGTTATTAATCTCAAAAGAAAAAGAAGGGAGAGGAGGCTTACTTGGAAGCAAGGAAGAGATTGAGAGTTCTAGAATTCCAAGTTTGAAAGAGCAGGAGTTGTGGGAAATTCGTAGCCATGATTCACATATATAGATTAGAGCTCGAACCTTATGATTTAAAAAGAACTCGGATTGCAGCTTGGGCGACACCCCCCGGGCGCCCAGGTCACCCGTTTTTCCTTGAAGTTTGGGCCTTCTCCGACAAGAACTCTTAGTGTGATAGGTTGAGCATGAATTCTACTTCGAGACCAACTCAAAATTCAGCCTAGGCACCACACCTAGGCGCTCAAGTCACCTATTTCCTAAAACTTAGGCTTGCACTCCGAAAGGAACTCTCAGTGCGATTGGTTGAGCACAAATTCTACTTCGAGACCAACTCAAAATGCAGTCTGGGCACCGCTCCTTGGGGGCCCAGGTCACATGTTTCCCTGAATTCGAAATTCTACTTCAAGACCAACTCAAAATGCAGTCTTGACACCACTCCTTGGGCGCCCAGGTCACATATCCTACTTTGAGACCAACTCTAAATACAACCTATTTCCTTGAAGTCAAAACTTTGACAAGAGCTCTTAGTGCAATAGGTTGAGCACAAATTCTACTTCGAGACCAACTCAAAATGCGGTCTGGGCACCGCTCCTTAGGTGCCCAGGTCACATGTTTCCCTGAATTCGAAATTCTACTTCAAGACCAACTCAAAATGCAGTCTGGGCACCACTCATTGGGTGCCCCGGTCACATATTCTACTTTGTGACCAACTCTAAATACAACCTATTTCCTTGAACTCAAAACTCCATTCTAAGACGGACTAGGACTGCATCTGAGGTACCACTCCTTGGACATTCATGTGACTTGTCTTCCAAATCCAACATTCTGTTTAAAAACAAACTCTATTTGTGCAAGAATGAATTCCACCTAGGTGCTATCCCCTGGGCGCCCAAGCCGTCTGCTTTTAGAATCCTTGAACCAAAGCCCAAACAAGTTGGGTACCACCCCTGTGGCGCCTATCCATCATATTAGAGAACAAAATACCTCTCTGAACCGAACTGTCTATGAATTCCTAGGAAGTCGAACCTGAGCAAGAATTGATGATGATCGACGATTAAAAAAAAACCAAAAATAAATATAAAAAAATGAAAAACATGAAAAAAAAAACAAAAAATATATATAACAAAAAAAAACCATTAAAAAGAACAAAAAAAGAAAACTGGGAAATAGGCACACACAAAGGTACGGTGCACATTGTCAAACCAAACATTTGGCCCATCACATGAGGTCCCATCGCATGCGCATTAGTCCTATCATGCATACATCTAGCATTGTGCATTGTATCCCGTGTCATCTTCATCAATACAATTAGAACGTCTACCTTTGTAAATTATAAAATTGAGTGCTAACGAGGAAAAATGCAGAATCTTTTAGTGTTTGTTCAATACAGGTTCTCCAGAAAGAAACCGAAAACACCAAAGGTAAATAACCTAGAAGCACACTGATGGAGGCAAGTTCATAATCTACAGCAAACAAACAACGAAAGAAAGCGGCATTGATCTTCAACGTCGGATTTACGAAAAGCTCTTGAGGTAAGTATCCCTAACTATGAGTTTCAGGATTTTACCTCAGGTGTGGAAATAGAGTCACCGTAGGCCTCCCTTAGGCACTTATAATTAGTACGGCAACCATAATACCGTGTTCTCACGAATTGTGTGTTCTCCGACTCAAATCTTGATGTTGGAGGACGGAATTTGTGTAACTCGAAACTCTCCATGATAAGCAAAAAAAAAGATGATCAAGTCTATCCTCGGTTCTCGTCTAAGCTTGGGTGAAGACCAAGATCCCAAGATCCCTAGAGAGTGACGATTATTCCGGTGACTGTCTTCCATTGATTTAACTTTTTCGATGCATACTTGAGTTTCATAGTAAAAAAAAAAAAACATCTCTTCAAAAATGCATCTCATTCTCACATGCACCTCACACTATTGCTTGAACTATATTTATAATTGCCATTAAGATCCCCATTATTGCTAGTTAGTTTCAATCATGCCTTGAACATTCAACTGGGGATGAAAGTCAAAAGAAGCTATATATGACAAATTGAATTGAACTCTATTGCAAGAACAAAAGAAATTCTAATAGTGACTTAGTTAATCGGAAGATCGACTTCTGATTTAGACAACCGGGGCACAGTTCCCACCATCATCTCAAATTAGATAATTGGGGCACAGTTCCTAACCCACCAAGCGATAATACCATGGGCACCAAGGCACAGATCTTGGATTCTCAATCAAATCAGTAGGCACGTAACATCTTCTTTTTTCTTTTTCCCGTGAATCAGAATCGATCTTAGAAAAGTAAACCTCACCTTTAGAATGACTTTGCAATTGCATACATCTCAAAAAAACATGCCTGTTCAGGGTCGACGGCGACCCTCGCTACGACGACCCTCACTTGTTATAGCGAGGGTCGCCGTCAACCCTCAACACAGGAAATGAAGGTCGATAGCGACCACAAAAAATACGGTAAAAAAAAGTTGGTTTTTCTATACGGATTCCCTGTTTGGTATGAGTTTGGCTAAAATTCTCTTTTTAGTGCAATGGTCACCTAAAGTTATTTTTTTTGGTAAAATTCCTTTTATTCTTTATAACATATTTCTTAGATTTATTTTTCATTAATTATGATGAGTCAGGCCCAAGTGGCCCAGTCCGTGATGAGCCAAGGCTTATATTCATGAAGATCCGGTTAGTCCAATGAAGTCCAGGCCCAAATCCACGAGGCCTAGCCACGTCAAAGCAACCCATGTCGCTTCGGAAACAGTCAAGTCCACATCCCGCTTTTACCAAGTCCTGCGGAGAATATCCCAACTGCCTCACCCATCGAGGACAGTTCGAAGGCTCCTTGTGAACGTTGCTGTAAAGTCGTCCCCATCTGTTAGGGGAAGACTATAAATAGAAGTGCCCCACCAGTATTGAGGGGCAAGGAATATTCTCCCTTCAACACTACTCTCCTCTCCCTCTCTAAGCTTGTACTCTCTGCTCTCCCAGCACTCCTGAATTAATAAAGTACCCTGCTACCTCAGCCATTCAGAAGTGGACGTAGGTCATACTGACCGGACCACTATAATTTGTATCTCTCTCTCTTCTTTAATCACAGCATTAATTACCGATCACTTGACAGGTGGTGTGCAAAACCAATTTGTGCATCGTCAGTTTGGCGTCATCTGTGGGGAACGAACAAAGTTCTCACTTTAGAATACTCCCTTTATCAACCCTTTATCAAAATTATGGTGATCACCACTAGATCCACAAGACGACCAGAGGATAACCCCTTGCGGGAAGGCGAGGATGGTCCTCCATCGACTAATCCTGCCCCAAATGCTCCTGCTCCCACTCCTCAACAAATGTTGGAGACCATGCAGAAGCTGGTGACTCAAAACCAGCAGATCTTACAACTCATGCTCGCAAGGGGGCAAGGAGGAGCACAATTTGGGGGAGTATAGCAAGGAGCATCGTGCCTGGGGCATCCAAGAGCTCCCCATCTGGGCGCCCATCCCCAGGGCGCCGGAGCTCCCCAGGGCGCCCATGGAGCTCCCCATCTGGGCGCCCATCCCCAGGGCGCCGGAGCTCCCCAGGGTGCCCATGGAGTTCCCCAGGGCGCCCCCTCTGGAGTTACCATGGGCATCCCTCAAGGTGGTGCCCATCAGGAAAGACCTCCACCTCCAGGTGGAGCACAATTTGGAGGACTCCCACCTCCGGGGGGAGCAAATAATGGAGGACTTCCACCTCCTCCCTTTGCTTCTAATGGGGAGGATCCTCATTTCCAAGAAGGGGAGAGTGAGAATCAAAGCATGGAGGATGGGAGTTATTTCTATGATCCGTCCAGGGAAGCCCCCAATCAGTGGGACAAGAAGATCAAGGAAATGCAAAATCAGCTGGGTGATGTCTTCAACGCCATGAAGGCGCAGGCACCAAAAACAGTGGATTACCTGGTCAGGCGAACGGACACACCGTTCAAGCCTGACGTGGTGAACTACCCACTTCCTCAGAAGTTCAAAATGCCATCCATGGAGACCTTTGATGGAACGAAGGATCCATTGGACCACCTAGAGACTTACAAAACCATAATGCAGCTGCATAATATCCCTGATGAGGTTATGTGCAGGGCATTCCCAACCACATTGAAGAGTTCCGCTCGGCAGTGGTTTGCCAATCTCGCCCCAGCCTCCATCGCCACCTTTGGGGAGTTGAGCAAGTCCTTCGTGTCACACTTTATCGGAGGGTGCCGCCACCAGAAGCCTGCCACACACCTACTCAGCGTAAAGCAGGACAAAAATAAGAGCCTCAGAAGCTACCTCACTCGTTTTAACGAGGAGGTACTTCAGGTCGAAGAGCCCGACGACAAAGTGACCATGACAACTTTCTTGGGAGGCCTCCGCTCGTCGAGCTTCCTCTTCTCAGTGATGAAGCACCCGCCTAAGAGCATACGGGAGCTACTAGCAAAAGCCCAGAAGTATATGAATGCTGAAGACATCACAAGGGCTAGGCGAGGTGAGTCCTCCAGATCAGGGGACAAGGGGAAGGAGCGAGACAGAGACGAAAAGAAGGAGACAAGCAACAAGCGAAGCAGGACAAAGAGGGTACCTGTCAGAGACCGACTCGGTCTTGCTCCGCAGAGAGACCGACTCGGCCCTGCTCCTCAGAGAGACCGACAAGCATTCACTCCTCTCAATGCCGCTGTAGAGCACATTTTGCTCCAGATACAGGATGGCCCTGCCATAAAATGGCCTGGAAAGATGAAGTCCCCTCCGAACCGCAGGAACTCGGCCAAATACTGTCGCTTCCATCGCGACCATGGCCATGACACCGACAATTGCTATGACCTCAAGAGGCAGATTGAGGATCTCATTCAGCGTGGTCACCTGCGCCAGTATGTTACTGGTAGGGGGCAAGCACCACCACCACCTCACAATCTGGAGGACCAGCAGCCCATTGGGGAGATCCAGACTATCTCGAGCGGATTAGCAGAGTCACTCTCTGCCATGAAGGCCCATGCCAGAAGGGCAAGGCATCCTGATGAAGCACGCCCATCCAAGGCGCCCAGGCATGGCGCTAGCGAGACCATATCCTTCTCAGACAAGGATTTGGAAGGAATCCAGCACCCCCATGATGACCCTCTGGTACTCACCATGACCATCGCCAATTTCCAGGCACGTAGGATCTTGGTGGACAGCGGCAGCTCTGCGGATATCCTATTTGCAGAAGCTTATGACCAGCTGAAGCTGGGTCGGGAAAGACTGCAGCCTGTCAAAGCCCCCCTTATTGGGTTCTCAGGGGAGAAGGTGTATCCCCTTGGGGCAATCACATTGCCAGTCACAGCTGGAGCAGCACCCCGAAGCTCCACTACAATGGTGAACTTCCTGGTGATGGACTGCCCGTCCGCTTATAACATCATACTAGGACGACTTGCCCTTAACGCATTAAGGGCCGTCCTCTCCACCTATCATCTCATCCTCTGCTTTCCAACCCCGAATGGAGTCGGGGAGATCAGAGGAGACTAGGTAGCAGCAAGAGAGTGCTACGTCTCCTCAATGAAGGCCAAGAAGACGTAGGAGGCGTTGCAAGTTGAAATCTTGGACCTAAGGGATGGCGCCACTACAGAGAGAAGAGAACCAGTTGAAGAACTTACGCCTCTGGTCTTGAATGAAGAACATCCTGATAGAAGGGTGTACATAGGCTCTTCTCTTTCAGAGAATCTGGTTTGCTAGATAACAGATTTTCTAAAAATTAATATGGACATTTTCGCATGGTCACATGCGGATCTTGAAGGAATTGATCCCGAAGTCGCCACTCACCGCCTCAATGTCGACCCTCGCCACAAGCCTGTTCGACAAAAGCTAAGGGGCGCCTCCACTGAAAGGGCCCAAGCAATGGACAAGGAGGTCGGGAAGCTGATAGAAAATGGAGCGGTCAGAGAAGTAGCATATCCTGAATGGCTCTCAAATGTGGTGATGGTGACAAAAGCCAATGGGAAGTGGCGCCTCTGTGTCGACTTCACTGAGTTCAACAAGGCATGCCCAAAGGACAGCTATCCGCTTCCATGGATCGACCTCCTCATCGATGCCACAGCGGGACATGAACTGCTTTCTTTCCTGGATGCTTATTCTGGATACAACCAAATCAGCATGCACCTCCCAGACCAGGAAAAAACGCCGTTCATCACTCCGAAGGGGACCTACTGCTACAAAGTCATGCCCTTCGGGCTGAAAAACGCAGGTGCAACCTACCAGCGGCTAGTGAACAAAATGTTCCAGTGTCAGATTGGGTGAACAATGGAGGTTTATGTGGACTGGAGGAACCACCTTCAAACGACATGATGGTGAAGAGCTTCGCTGCAGCAGATCACATCGACCATCTTCAAGAGACTTTCAATGTTCTCAGGTCCTACCAAATGAAGTTGAACCCTGAAAAGTGTGCCTTTGGCGTGGGATCAGGAAAGTTCTTGGGCTTCATGGTCAACCAGAGGGGAATTGAGGCGAACCCCGATAAAATCAAAGCTATACTCGACATGAAGTCGCCTTCTTCCACCAAGGAGCTACAGCGCCTCAATGGAAGAATTGCAGCACTCAACAGATTTGTCTCCAAGTCTGCAGACAAGTGTTTGCCTTTCTTCAAAATCCTCCGAAAGGTTTTCGAATGGGGACTTGAGGCCGAGGAGGCCTTCCAAAAGCTTAAGGCCTACTTGGCCGCACCTCCTCTCCTTTCACATGCTGCACCGGGTGAGGTATTATATTTGTACCTCTTTGCTTCCCTCTCAGCAGTTAGCTCTGTTCTCATCAGAAATCATGATGGTGTGCAAAAGCCCATCTATTATGTGAGCAGAGCATACCGAGGAGCAGAGATCAGGTACTCGGGGCTAGAAAAACTCGCGCTCGCCCTCATCTTGATTGCAAGGCACCTACGACACTATTTTCAGAGCCATACAGTTTTGCTAGTCACCAATCAGCCTTTGAAGAGTCTTGGGAAAGTCGGATGTATCCGGGAGACTCTTCAAGTGGGCAGTGGAATTGGGCGAGTTTGATGTCCAGTACCAACCAAAGGTGGCCATCAAGGCACAAGTGCTGGCAGACTTTGTGGCTGAGTTTACACATACGGAGGGGGAGACAGAAGAGCCCACCACGTTGCTGCCATCGAGACCAGACGTACAATTCAATCTGCCACCCGGCGAGTACATCAGGAGGGGTGCCCAGTCACCGCCAGGCACCCAGAGTCCTCCCCTGGGCGCCCAGATGCTAACAGTGGGCGCCTAGATACCATCAGTGGGCGCCCAGGCCATTCCGAGCGCCCAGATCACTTTGGGCGCCCAGACACCATCAGTGGGCGCCCAGACCACTCTGGGCACCCAGAAATCCTCAGTGGGCGCCCCGACCCCTTCGAGCGCCCAGACCCCTCCTGGCGCCCAGGCACCTCCAGGGATTTCTACCTCAGAAGCCCGGTCAACCTCTGACTCCCAGCCTGGCGCCCAGATAACTACTGGGATCTCCGATTTTTCTTCACTGCCACTTTGGAAGCTGTATGTTAATGGCTCCGCAACCAGTGAGGGAGGTGGGGCGGGCCTCATTTTGATCAGCCCTGATCGTACACCCATTAAGTATGTAGTGAAGCTCCACTTTACTGCCTCAAACAATGAAGCGGAATATGAGGCCCTCCTCTCTGGCCTGCAGTTGGCGGTCGAAATGGATGCCCAGTACCTCGCCGCTTACAGTGATTCCCAATTGATAGTCAATCAGGTAAATGGCGAGTTCGAAGCAAAAGAAACAAGAATGCAAGAGTATCTTGGCATGGCGAAGAAACTAATCCAGCAGTTTCAATACTTCCGGATCTGTCACATCCCCAGAGGGGATAACATGGCCGCAGATGCACTCGCCAGGCTCGCCTCATCCTTGGAGGCCTCATTTGCAGAACCAACTCTCATCGGGCACCATTTCGAGCCAAGTAAGTTGGATGTGGACACCACAAACATCAACTGTACAATGGCCGAATCGAACTGGATGATCCCCATAAGGGCACACCTCCAAGAAGAAACAGTACCAGATGATCCCCTTGAGGCCAAGAAGCTTAGGATGAGAGCTTCCAAGTTCACCCTCCTACAAAATGTACTCTACAAGTGTTGACACCAAAAATGTCACTTTGCCTCTTCAACATCAAGAAAGCTGCATGAAGTCGCAACCTGCCATAAATAGGCGATGCAATTTCTCCAAAAATTCAAATCTTGTCAGAATCAAACAAAAACTGCAAGATCCTTCAAGATAGCCAAGAGAAGAGTACACATGAAGTTTCGGGCCATTTCGACAACATTTGGCCTAACTTCACTTCTCCGACAGCTAAACGGGAGCTCCCGGCGGCGACATCATCGGAGACGTCAAAACTTCGATCAAAGCCTACAGATGACTCCAGCATGTCTCAAAAGGGCTCTATGCCAAATTTCAAGTCAAACCGACAACGTTTGACCCTCCATCAATGCTCGAGCAGCAAAATCAAGCCTCCCGGTGGTGGGAACCACCGAAGCCTTCGCTCATCAAACCAAGTGCATGAGTGGCTTCAACATGCTTCCAAAAGGCTGCACGTCAAATTTCAGGTCATTCTGACAACGTTTGACCAGGTTTCGATGCTCCGAGAGAAAATCAAGCCTACCGGCGGCGGAGCAACCCGGGACCATGACATCCAAAACGGAGCCCATGGAACGTCTCAAAATGACTCCAATAGGCTCCCCGTCAAATTTCAGGTCAATCGGACATCGTTTGGCCACATATCAACGCTCGGCATTTTCCCCGCAGCAAAATCAAGTGAAGCATCGATGGGACCCCAAACGGCTTCAAAACTAAAACAAAAGCCTATGGTTGGTCTTATTTATTGCTCAGGAGGCTTCACCTCAAATTTCAGGTCATTCCGACATCGTTTGACCAAGTTTCAGCTTCTGGCGGAAAATCAGCAGCTCTACGCGACAAAGTCTTCGGCTTTCCCGGAAAATTGGAAACTTTGCACTCTAAAAATGCAAGGATTCTCATCAGGTTTTCTACAGGGAAATCAAGCCAATAAATGAGAAGAAATGTCAAGAAAAATACAGAAGAAAACGGCGACGAAAAAGACCTCAAAACGACCGCAAAACGGGCTCCGAAGGGGAAAAATCCCCCAGGGTCGCAGACCCCTGCGACCATGGCCCATGGTCGCCGGTCCATGGTCGCCGGCGACCATGGAGGTCCGGGTCACCGGATTTTCCGCCGGTGACCCGTTTTTCCGTCTTTTTTCGCGTTTCGCGCACTTTGGCCCCTGTGGTTTCCTGAAAATGTGATTTTTAGTGCTTGAAATTGACTCATATCCTCCGACATCCGTCAAAATCACGGGTCAACCTCCAAAAGCATAAAATCATCATTGATCACTCCAAGATCGCCAACCGGTCGACCAAGAAAGTGCACTTTCTGTCCGACCGATCGTGAAATCGACAAGACAGATGTCACCGGCCCGCTCTTAGCTATCAATGTCTGAAGTTACATGTTCATCCGATGTCGATCAGCATGTAGATCCATCGATGATCATCGCCAGAAGAATTCCAGAAGACACGGCACGGCCCGCGACTCTTCGACTGCTCGGCGACCAATTAATGTGGTTAATTGACTAGCTTTATTATAGTCATTAATTCATTTCTTTGGACGGCCCAATCAGAAGCAAGCATTTGGGAGTTACAAGTCAATTGATTCATGGCATTTAAACCATGAAACTCCTCCCATTATGGTAATTAAGGTGATTAAAAGCCCTTAATCTCCATCGGCCAATCAGATTCAAGGAAAAAGGAGTTACAAAATCAAGAAATAAATCTTGTAACTCCTCCCATTAAAGCCATTAAGGCTCATAAACCCTCCTAAATGGCTACCAAAAGCCTATAAATAGGAGAGCATTCCATTGAAATTGAAATCAGAAAAAAGAGGAGAAAATCAGAGGATCAGAAAAAAAGATCAGAAAGAGATCTGAGAGAAAGAAAAAGAGAGAAAAACTCTGCTGAAGTTCTGCACCGGCCACCACTACAAGGTGACAAAAGTCCCTTGGGGGGCACCCCCCCCAAGGTCCTTGCCTTCTCCCGCTGCCTCCAATGGCTTAGACGTGGCTTTTCAGCCCGTCTACTTAGCTTTTTATTGGACATAGGACCTTCTCTTGGTCTTTGTCCTCTAAAAACCTGAGGTTATAGCCAAGCCAAGCGAATTAAGAGCATCTTCTGTTCTCATCTGCATGGATGATGGCGAAGCCCATACATGGCTTGCGACCGTCAATCTGAACGAGTCCCCCACAATCTCCTGAAAAGTTAGATCTTCCTTTTCTTGCTTTTCATTGTAGTTTGTATTTTTCTAAAAGAGACAAAAATCACAACTCTTGTCTTTCATTATTGATGAGAATTGTAAATCGGCTATAAACGCCAAAATCGGCTATAAATGCCAAACAAAATCGCCTTTCACGGCAAACCAAGAAAATGTCTCTTTTCTTAAATATTTGTGCAATGGAAAACTTGAAAGAAGTTGATTTCCTTTTTACTTGTGAAGGTTGATCTCCGGATGACCACTTGCAATTCCAAGTAAAATAGAAAATCTGGCACACCCACATAAAAGAAATGTTGATGCACGCTTCAGGGCCCGCCAGGGCGCGAAAGGGTCGGACCCGACGGACTCCCACGTTCCGCCGACCCCGGTAGCCGCCCCACGGCGCCTCGGAGCGCGTTCCATCAAGCTGGCACACCCGGTGGGACTCGTTCATTTGAGAATACGGTGCTTGGAAATGAAATATTTGCATATCATACTTTTTGCTCTATGCTTATACTTCTTTTCCGGATTCCTTGGCTACTTTCTAGCTGGTAGCCTATGTTGGATTTTGCATCCTAAAAAAACATGAGATGGGATTTTTTGGAAATTTCTATTTCTTTGAGTTTGTTTCCATTCTTTCTCTTTTCAAAAAAAAAAAATCAGTTTTCTTAGTTTGAATTCAAAATTGAGAAACTTTGATCCTATCCTATCGTTCTTTGGTGCTTGCAGAAATGTTGAGCCCGTTCGACTAAGGTTTTGGACCATCGTTTCTCTTCGATGAGTTCATTAGAGATTTCAAAAAAAAATATTAAAAAAAAATAAAAATAAAAAAAATTAGTTTTCTTAGTTTGGATTCAAAATTGAGAAACTTTGATCCTATCCTATCGTTCTTTGGTGCTTGCAGAAATGTTGAGCCCGTTCGACTAAGGTTTTGGACCATCGTTTCTCTTCGATGAGTTCATTAGAGATTTCAAAAAAAAAAAAAAAATAATAAATATTAAAAAAAATAAAAATAAAAAAATTAGTTTTCTTAGTTTGGATTCAAAATTGAGAAACTTTGATCCTATCCTATCGTTCTTTGGTGCTTGCAGAAATGTTGAGCCCGTTCGACTAAGGTTTTGGGCCATCGTTTCTCTTCGATGAGTCTATTTGGGATTTTTATAAAGAAGGACATAGACCACTAAGGTTAAACCAATTGCGTTCTTTGATCACGATTGATTCAAGAAAAGCCTTGTCCAGAGTGTGGAGACAGCTTGACTGTTCTAGGCAAGGGTCCTCCAAACGGGTTCATTAAGTAATCCTACCCTTACCTGGGGGCAATTCTATCAATTGAGGTTTCATAAGATCGGGTTAGGAGGCCTATGTGTACTCTCTCGTCTTTAAATCTTAAAAAAATTAAAAAAAAATAAAAAAAATAAAAAAAAGATTTTCAAAAAAAAAATAAAATAAAAAAAAATAAATAAAAAAATATTTTTTTTAAAAAAATAAAAAAATAAAAAAAAATCATTTCAAAAAAAAAATCTCCAAAAACTCGTCACTTTTGGATTCAGATTCGAGAAATTGTGGTCTCTTCCCTTCTGAGTATTGGCGCTCGCGGAAATCGTTGAGCCCGTATTTGAATCGGAATGCCACCTGCTCTCTTTGACGAATCCATTTCTGACCTTTCAAAACAAAGAATCCCATCTCATGGATGCGATCTCCAACATTTGTGCATAGCAGTACTGGTACGCCCTTTCAGGGTCTACTGTATCTGTGACCGGCACATTTGTAACTCCTACCTTATATTCTTCTTATCTCGAGCAAGCCCTGCTTCTCGATAAGTCGAATTTAGGTTTACAATTGCTTCTAGCAGTCACTGGAACGCTCATTCTGGGCTCACCATACTTGCTGTCAGAACAATTGTACCATCTATGGCTTTTTGCCTTCTTCATGTCGCTTGGGTCATATCCCTTGAGCGATTTGAAAAGACAACCATAGAAATTCCCATTTATGATCATTATATTCTTGTGATTACTAATGGATGTGGTCTTGTTTCAGAACTTTTTCGAAACTAACAATGGCAGCCTTAACCATTATTTTCGATGAGAACAAGCACCAACTCATGCTTCAACAGAAGCAAACCGAGCGCACTTACAAGCGCCCTGTCAGCTGCCGAAGCGTCAACTCCCTCGGCAACTCTCTGAACTCCGGGTCGACCTCGACTCCCCGGACTATCTTCTTCGGGACACTGGGACCATTCCCACTTCCCGAAGAACAAGCTGCTCCTGCCAAAAAGCAGAAGATTGCCTCTCAACGTGTCACTCCCGTGACACCAAAGGCGAGCGCCCAAAAGCCCGAAGCCCGCGGCACCCCCGCGAAGCCTCGACCCACAAACAACCAGGTCTATCCCAAGACTTGGTCTCCAAGACCTTCCCCAAAACAAAGGAGGTCTCAAACCTCCACCAAGCCAGCATACCTGGCCCCACTCAAGGAGAACCAGTTCTACCCTCTTGTCTACATGAAAGAGGAGAGACCCATCTCCAACCTGACTCCCAAGTCGACCCAGCATGAACCGGCTTGCTCCCACAAGCCCAGAATCAGATCACGCATCACCAGGCCTCTCCAAGCACCTGCTAGGGCCTACACCCCTTCAGTTCGACCCTTTATCTCTACAGGGGCCGAACTCGAAAGGTTTAAAGCTTCGCTGCAACAGGCAAAGGACCGGGTCCGCATCCTGTCCTTGCCCAACCACAAAGAAGACAAGCTCGGCTGCTGCGCCCGAGGGAGCACATCCTTCATCGTCAGAGCCCAGCCAGAGCTAACCAAAGCTCAAATCGCTCGTCGAGCACGCCGCCGTGCGTCATATCGACAAAAGAGACTAGAGAAGCAAAGGACCCAGCCTCCTACACTTCAAGTCTCCCGCAAATGGGTCGAAAAAGAAAGACCCGACCAAGTTGCTGCCGTCCATATGGTTGGAAAAACCAGAAGACGCCAAAGGTCAGCATCAAAAATCCATGTCCGACGTCCGGTGACCCGTAGCGTCACCAGGACACAAAGACATCCCGAAGAATCTCCTGCCCCTTCCAGCCAAGGACGGGAGAGTAATCCTTCATCAAGCTCTTCATCAAAAAGAATGAGCCCCAGCTCGGTCACCAGGACGATTTCTTCGTTCGAATCCCGAGGTATGAACGTCTTGGCTACAAGTTCTGAGCCGCCACCTCAGAATCCACCTCGAGATGATGCGCTCACACGCATCCAGCAGTTGGAACAAGGCCAGCAGAGGATTGAAACTCTGATGGAAAACCTTCTCCTTGTCGTCCAAAATCAGGTGAACAATGAGCCTCCTCTGAATCATGGCAATAACGAGGAAAATGGAGAAGAAAATGAGTCACGCGCCCTTACCAAAAAGGACGTAGACAGTATCCTCGCCAAAGCAAAAGAAGAGGATATACTCAAAGAGCATGGGATCAAGCCACCATATCCTTTATGGATGGACTCGGTCCCGTTCCCCACAAAATTCAAACATCCTACTCTCCAAACATATACGGGGAAAGGATCGGCCAGACAGCACGTCATCCACTTCAAGATCTTGACGGGAGCTATCGCGGATCAAGATGCACTCAAGATTCGCCTCTTTGCAAGTACCTTAAAAGGTACGGCCTTCGATTGGTACTCCACTCTGCCGGAGAACTCCATTCAGAACTGGGCTATGCTGGAGACACGCTTCCTGACCCACTTCCAAGGTGAGGATCATCCTGTTACTATGGCTCAGCTCTGCAGCCTAAAACAGGGAGAGAATGAGTCAACTTATGACTTCATTCACAAGTGGAAAGCAATGGCGTACAAATGCTCAGATGTACTGCCACAAGCGTCGCTAGTCGACATCTGCCGTAACAATATGAGAGCAAAAATACGCTCCATGATCATCGGCAACAAATCAAAAAACCTGGGAGAACTCCTGGAAGCTTCTATGGAAGCTGAAACGGTGATTAAAGACCTCAACAGTCAGAAGTCATCAAGAAAAGAGCCAACCACCATTGCAACCTCTAAACCAAAAAAGAAAGAGGTCCTTAATGTGCAAACCAAGTCAGCTCCTCAGCAACCAAAGAAAGCTGAAAATAGAACTGCAGGTAAGAGACCTGAACTCTCTGATGCCTTCAAAGAGCGAGTAGAAAAGAAATACCCGTTCGATGAAGATGTTGACGAAATCTTCGAGGCTCTCGTGGCAAACGGCAAGCTCACCTTGCCTGAACCCAAAAGACCGGGCGATGTTGGCAAAACCAATGATCCTCGGTACTGTCCATACCACCAGATGGTCTCGCATCCTCTCAATCAATGCTTTGTTGTGAGAGAGAAGATAAACGAGATGTGGAAAAACGGAGTCATCACCTTTGACAAAAACTATGGGACTGCCTCCGTCAACATGGTGTCACGTGGACAAACACCAAAATCACCGAAGAAGAAGATCACTACTTCCTTCAAGGTGATAAAAAGAATTCAAACGTCCGAAGTGTTGGTTCCTTGCCCGACACCAGACGGACAACCCATATGGGTACATCCCGATCTCCTGGAAGATGAAAATTGGGAGATCGTCAAAACAAAGCCGACCGCTCAGCAGCGAAGGCAAGCCAAGAAACATCTCCTCAAGCTCAAACGGCAAGAGAAGACCCAGCCAAAACAAGAAGTCCATGAAAAGGCAGAGGCCTCCTCTACCACTTCACTCGGGGCAACAGAAACGTCCCTTCCAGAGACTTCAAAGGTGGTAAGAAACTTCACTCTCAGTGATTTCATGCCACCTCAATTCAAAAAAGAAGCCATGCAGGGGGCATCATACTCTTGCAACTCGGTAGTTGGATTCTCCATTGATGGATACGAGTCCAGCGACACCGACGATGGATTCGAGCCCAACTACACCGATGAGTGGGAGGAATCTCTTGAAACAGGAGAATATCTCTCTGATGAAGAATGGGTTCCTGAAACTCACCTTATGCCAGTAATCTGGTATAACCCCTTGCAACCACAAGGATCCTGGTCTGATGATGAAGAAGACCAAGAGGCTGCACAAGAAGATGCTGTTAACCCAGCACCTGTCATTGCTCCAGTGGAAATCAACTATATTGATCCACACGGAGAAGACGAAGAAGAGGATCTGGCTCCCATGCCTGATCTTGAAGAATATGCAAGGATCTTGCAGCGTCTCGCTCTAGAACAAGAGCAAGACCGCGTCAACGAGATTCCTCACAATCCAGAGCCGGAAGTCCCTGAAGCCCATCAGGTACCTCCTCCCTCAACTCCTGAAAATGGAGAACATTGCTGGATTGACGATCCTCTTACATCCGAGGATGAGTCTAACTCCGAGCAGGCAACATCTTCTATCAGAGCTTCCTGTAATGTAATATATCAGGACTATAGCTCTTCTGAAGCGTCGTCTGATGAGATTACCTACACTCCGACGACGCCTAGCAATGTATCCTCTGGAGCTACCTCGTCTCACGTGACTTTCACAGAGATGACACCCTCTTAGGTTTCTTCTCCTGAGACTGTGACTTCAGGATACACATTCTTCCCGACTCATCATCATGAAGAAAACCCAACTTGGGGTGATGGATGGGTCAACGAAGAAGAAAAGCTGCTGGATGTTGTTCAGGACTTGCTCCCGGAAAATGCTCCGTGCAACACAATCACTGAGGATGGCAACTCTGCTGCAGATACATCCCCAGTAGATGAAAAACGACAGCCTCTTGATCCTGAAGACAATCTTCCAAACGAAGATCCTTCTCAAGAAGCTCTCGAAGTTGGTAGAGGCACCCGTTCGGGCCGGGACTACCACAAAAATTACAACCAATCTTCCTTTACTTATGTAAATCCTTCGGGAAAAGATGTTGTAAGCGCCCCCAGTGGCAACAATGATGAACATGCAGGCCCTAAGGAGGCTTTCAAGTATGACTTGGTTGAGCACTTCAAACACATACCTGCACGTCTTCACATCCTGGATTTATTACGAATGTTTCCACGCACTCGTGATAATCTCATCTCAGAATTACAAAAACTGAATGAGGATGTCGACAAACATGCCCCGCAAGTCCTCCAAATTGAAATGGACTACCGGGTCAAAAACTCTGAAACTTCCTCAAAGGGAGAAAAGAAAACTGAGGGATCATGCATCCAATGCCTCTCGGTTCAAAAGGCAGCCAGTGCAACCATCGCCTTCACTAAGGAAGACCTCCTACTTGGCGAAGCAAGGCACAACCGACCCCTGTACTTCACAGGGTACATCAAAGAAATGCCGATACATAGAGTTCAGATCGACCCAGGTTCTGCACTCAACCTTATCTCCACTTCGGCTCTTGAAGAGTTGGGCATCCCACCTAGCAAGCTAAGCCACACATCTGTATCTATCTTTGGATACGATGGGAGCGCTCAAAGGCCCATCGGCAAAATCAGGTTCAAATTGCAAATCGGTGATCTTATCTCTGAGGTCATTGTGTATGCAATAAAAACCCCCTCATGCTACAACATCCTTCTCGGACGTCCTTGGATACACGAGAATGGTGTTGTTCCTTCAACTCTACATCAATGCATCAAGTTCGTCGGCGACGACGGCATGGTACATCGTGTCTTTGCGGACAGGAAACCCTTCAAAGGTAAAGAAGTCCACTTCGCAGACTCCCAAATGTATGAAGGCGAAAAAGAAGAAGAAGAGGAAACAGCACCCCCTGCTGAAAATCTCCAGAAAGATAAAGGCAAGGCTCCTCAAAAATCACCGGAAGAAAACAAACCCTCCGGCAAATTAGAAGAGAGTAGTCAATCTCCCTTCGTTATCTCCCTCAAGAATTCAAAACCTTTGGTCATCACGACTAAAGTGAAGAAGGCGAAACAAAAGCCTGGGGGCAAATTTGTTGTCTCTCTCGTGTCTATCATGCAAGACACAGACTCGGACTCAGAGCCAGAAGACGATGCATCGTCAAGCCAAGCTGACACTCAGCAAGTTCAGCCTGCTCTCACTCCGATGGAGACACCTGCTGATGTAGAAGATCCTACGTCTGCTACCTTTGTTGTTCCGGCAACATTACCAAAGCAAAGGCCGATCTTCTTCCATAGATCGGACGCTTCTTCATCAAATTCCATGCTGGAACCTTTCCAAAATGAAGGTATGCCTCAGCTATCTCTATATAGTCCTGTGGCACAAGCAATTATGAAGAAAATGGGCTATGACGCTCAAAACCCAGTCGGTTTGGGAGAAAGACGCGGTATTCTCACGCCATTGGAGCCCGCCTTGACCAAAAGCCAGCTGGAAGATTGGAGACTCTACGGTCATGTAGAAAAGTCTTCATATGGGTTAGGGTATGATCCCGACACTCCTCTGAGACAGTTGACACAAAGGCTTAAAAGTCGTTTTACCGACCAAGCCTCAACATCTCAAGTCCATGAAGACATCGATCTCCCTGGATATCTCTTTAAAGAGTTACCTGACAAAGATCCAGAAAGCTCATCCAATTGGTACGATTTCTCTGATGATAAAGAGGAATCGTCCGATAATACATACTTGTGCTATTCTGACCCAGAAGAACCCTCGTCTCCAAAAGAAATACCAGACTCAACAGGCGATTGGGACTATCTCATAGCAAGCCTTGAGGAGATCACCAATCAAGAAAATCCATGGAAAGGAACAGAGCCTTGGTCTGTTAATGCAGTTGAAACTCCAGAAGGTTTCGTTGAGTTGGAAGCCTCCGAAAATATTGTGGAGGAACCACCTTCGAACCTTCCGACAGAAGATCCTGTTGAAAAGATAGACTTGGGAACACCAGATAACCCACGTCCTGTATTCATAAGCAAGAATATAAAGGATGATGAGTTACCCGAGTATATCGCTTTTCTTCGTGAGTTCGTTGATTGCTTTGCATGGTCCTATGCTGAAATGCCTGGTTTAGACCCCAAAGTAGCAGTCCACAAACTCAACCTTCAAGAAGAAATCAAGCCTGTCAAACAAGGCCAAAGAAGATTCCGTCCAGATGTGATGGATAAAATTGAACAAGAAGTTCAAAAACTCAAAAGCGTGGGCTTCATCCGTGAGGAACAACATCCAGAGTGGTTGGCCAATATTGTCCCCGTGACAAAGAAAAATGGGCAGATCAGGGTTTGTATTGACTATAGAGACCTGAATGGCGCTTGCCCTAAAGATGAATTCCCGCTCCCCATACCGGAGGTGATGATTGACAATACCTGCGGATTCGAGCGAATGACATTCATGGATGGCTTCTCTGGTTACAATCAGATAAAGATGCATCCCGAGGATGAAAAACACACTTCATTTCGGACTCCATTTGGCGTGTATTGCTACACTGTCATGCCATTTGGTCTGAAAAATGCTGGTGCCACATATCAGAGGGCTATGATGAAAATATTCCAAGATATGCAGCACAAGACGGTCGAATGTTACGTTGATGACCTCGCCGTCAAAAGCAGAAGAAAAGAAGACCATCTCAAAGATCTTCGGGAAGTCTTCCTCCGACTTCGCAAACACAAACTGCGGATGAATCCTCTAAAATGCTTCTTCGGCGTCTCGTCGGGTAAGTTTCTCGGATTCCTTGTTCGGAAAGCTGGAATAGAACTTGACCCCATAAAAGTCAAGGCTATTCTAGAAATCCCCTCTCCAAGAACCCTAAGAGAACTAAAAGGGCTCCAAGGGAGATTGGCCTACATCAGACGGTTCATCTCCAATCTTTCGGGGAAATGCCGTCCATTCTCTCGATTGATGAAAAAGGGTGTAGACTTTGTCTGGGATGCCGACTGTGAAGCCGCATTTCAAGATATCAAGTCATACCTGACCAAACCTCCAGTGTTAGCTGCTCCTGCCACTGGAAAACCATTCATCTTGTACACAAGAGCTCTTGATCATTCTGTAGGCGCTCTGCTTGCACAAGAGAATGGTGAGGGAAAAGAAGCTGCTCTATACTACCTCAGCCGCATGCTAGTAGGTGCAGAGCATCGCTACTCTCCAGTCGAAAAAGAATGCCTTGCAGTGATGTTCGCCGTACAAAAGCTACGTCACTACTTGCTTTCCAACACAGTCTACCTAGTCTCGAGGATCAACCTCTTGAAGGTCCTTGTCACGAAGGCCGGTTCTCTCAATGCCCGACTGGCAAAATGGTCCATCCTCTTGTCACAATTTGATATTAGGTATGTGCCACAAAAAGCAATCAAAGGCCAAGCTCTAGCAGATTTCCTCGCAGAGCATCCATTGCCTAAAGATTCACCACTCAGAGATGATCTCCCAGACGAACCTGTCTACAACGTGGAGACTTCCTCACCAAATGCCTCCTGGGACATGTACTTTGACGGTGCAACCAGGACAAATGAAAACAGAAAGCTGATCTCGGGAGTTGGCATCCTCGTTGTTAGCCCCGACAAATGCATGATTCCACACGCTTTCTCGCTACTGGAACCATGCACAAACAATGCAGCTGAATACCAAGCTCTGATCCTAGGATTGGAACTCGCCATCGAATCCGGTATCACTATGCTGGAAGTCTTTGGAGACTCTCAGCTGATCGTCAACCAGATGAATCAGAAATATGAAGTCAGGAAGCCCGATCTGCTGCCTTATTACAACAAGGCACAATCGCTTCTGCAAAAGTTTGACATCTGCAACATCACCCACATTCGTAGAGGTGAAAACATCCGTGCAGATGCCCTGGCCGGACTTGCCGCATCAATGGCGATCCAAGAAGGGGAAAACATGCAAATTACAGTGTGTGAGAGAAGGATCCTCCCTCCTCTTAACACACACCAAGCAGTTGCTGAATGCCACCGAGTGGTTGGAAGTCGGATCTCTATCCTTCAAACTTCAATCGGCGACTGGAGGGATCCGTTCATTGATTACACTATGTTCGGAATCCTACCTGAAGATCCAAAAGAACGGGTAAGCATTCAAAGGCGAACCCCAAACTTTCATTTGGATATCCCTTCAAAGATCCTTTACAGGAAATCCTTCAACGGAGTACTTCTACGCTGCTTGTCACAACAAGAGGCCGAAGAAACACTTAAAGAAGTTCATGCTGGTCTTTGTGAAGCCCATCAGGCAGGTCCTAAGCTCTATGATCAGATAAAAAGGTTAGGTTACTATTGGCCTACCATGGTTGCTGATGCAATGCAATTTGCCAAACGCTGCCAGCTATGCCAAGTTCACGGAGATTACATTCACATGCCTCCGGAATGGCTGCATCCTACAGCAATCTCATGGCCTTTTGAAGCATGGGGCATGGACATCATAGGTCCTATCTCTCCCCCTTCAAGCAAAGGTCATCGCTTCATCTTCGCCGCTACGGATTATTTTTCCAAGTGGTCAGAAGCATTTGCGTTCAACGAAATGAAGACCTCATCAGTTCTTCAGTTCCTGCGCACCAACATCATTTGTCATTTCGGCATACCCAAGAGATTCGTCCATGATAACGGACCACAATTCCGGGATCATCGATTCTACAGGTTTTGCAACAAATACAAAATTCAAAGCTGTCCTTCGACTCCATACAATCCGGCAGCAAACGGATTAGCAGAAGCCTTCAACAAGACACTCTGCAAAATCCTCAAGAAAATGGTCTCTAGTCACAAAAGAGACTGGAGCGACAAACTGTCTGAAGCTTTGTGGGCCTATCGAACCACCGTTCGAGGACCAACCCATAGCACACCATTCTCCTCGGTCTATGGATGCGAAGCTGTCGTGCCCCTAGAGGTACAAATTCCTTCTATGAGGGTATCTCTACAAAATGACATGACTCAAGAAAGCAATGTCAAATTGCGACTCCATGAGCTGGACAATCTCGACGAAAGACGGCTTGAAGCTCGACAAAGCATTGAACTTTACCAAGCACGCATGGCAGGATCTTTTGACAAAAGGGTCCGGCAACGCGCCTACAAAAAGGGTGACTTGGTTCTTGCGGTAAAAAGACCAATGGTCTTCGCACACAAATCCAAAGGCAAATTTGAACCAAAATGGGAGGGACCCTACGTCATCGACAAGGTCTTCTCCAACGGCGCATATGCCCTCCTAAACATGGAAGGCGACAGATGTATGCTGCCTATCAACGGCAAGTTCTTGAAGCGGTACTACCCTTGAAGACTTACCCAACTGGGTAAGAGCAATGCCTGTATGGCCAAAACCTGTTCTCAGGTACTCGCTCGTCAAACCCACTCTCTTTAGAATTTTCATATCAAATGTCAAAATTTCTAGAGATTCAAAAACAATGCTTACTTTCATCGTTTCATTGTTCAAAAACAAAAAAAAAATCCAAGTTTAGGAGCCTCTCCCTGACTTGACCAAAACTTTCGATCCTTGAACCAAAATTCATGGTTTGAAACAAAAATCCGAATTCAGGGATTTCCACCCTAGTCCACCTTACCTTTTACCGCCAAATGGTTCTAGGTCAAAATTTACGACCCTCGTGTCTTTAAAAAAAATGGTTTTTCAAAAATCGTGGGGAAATGACATCAAAGTCAGTACCCGCAAAACAAAAATTTTGAAAAAAAGCAAGGATGCGACATTCCATCGATACTTGCACCCAAAATCGTAGGGAAGCGACATTTCGTCGATACTTGCAAAATCAAAAATCGTGGAGGAGCAACAAACCAGTTGATATCCACAACCCAAATTTCAAAGGTTCGAGAAAACCTAAAATCGTGGAGAAGCAGCAAACCAGTTGATATCCACAACCCAATTTCAAAAATCGTGGAGATGCAACATACCAGTTGCTATCCACAACCCAAAATTACAAATGGTTCGAGAAAACCTCAAATTTCAAAAATCGCGGAGAAACGACATCAAGTCAGTACCCGCAAAACCAAAAGTCTTGGGAAAAGCAGGGAAGCGACGCTTAGTCGATATTTGCACCCCAATTCGCGAGGAAGCGACATTCCATCGATACTTGCAAAACCTAACCCGCGAGGAAGTGACATTCCATCAATACTCGCAAAACCGAATGAGCAAGGAAGCGACATTCCATCGATACTTGCAAGACCATTCAGCGGGGAGGCGACATTTAGTTGATACCTGCATTTTGAAAACCAAAACTCGGCTATAAATGCCAAAATCCGGCTATAAATGCCAAAACAAAAATTTCCGGCTATAAACGCCAAAACCGGCTTTCATGCCAATAAAACAAAACTTGGTTTTCAAAAAACCCGGCTATCAATGCCACAAAACCGGCTATAAATGCCACAAATTGGCTATCAATGCCACCAAACTGGCTGTAAATGCCACAAAAACACCGGCTTCCATGCCAACCAAAATTTTGGCTTTTACGCCATAAAATTTCGGCTTCCATGCCATCTCAAAAGCGGCTTTCACGCCACAACCAAAATCAGGCTCCCATGCCAAAACAATTATTTGACAAAAGATTTTCACAAAATGACAAAGCTTTTGATCAAATCCCATTTAGCAATTGCTTTCATCACAAAAAGATTTGAGTGAGCGTAGGGAAAACAAAAAAAAAGAAGTACCAAAAATACATGTGGTACCAAAAAGAAAAAAAGAAAGTGTTCACAAGCACTACAAAAAGAAAAAGAAAAGAAAAGTACCAAAAAAATACATGTGGTACCAAAAAAAAAAAGAAAGTGTTCACAAGCACTAAAAAAAAAAAAAAAAAAAAAGAGTACCAAAAAAATACATGTGGTACCAAAAAAAAAGAAGAATGGTTTCTGCTATAAAAAAAAATCAGGAGCTCAGCCAAAAATGGTCTCCAGCCAAAGCTTCAGCTCCTCAAGAAAACTTTTGGCCTCAGCCGTCAGAGTTTCCAAGGCACGCTTCTTCAGGAACTTGCCATGAGATGCTGGCGAATGCCGTAACCCTTCTTTTACACCGGGAAGCTCTTCCCCAGCAATTTGCCATCGTTCGTTTTCTAGAGTCCTCCTCTCGAGAACTTGACCGGCATCTGCAACCCTGCGAATCAGAGTACTCTCCCTGTCACGAGCCTCTGTTATAGCAGCCCACTTCGCATCGACTTGTGCCTTCAAATGCTCAAGACGTTTTCTGGCCTCCTCAACTTCCCTATCAAGGACGTTAAGGTCATGCCTCAATCCGATGATGGCTAGCTCTTCCTTGTTCTTCTCCCGAACTAGCTGCTTCTTGCTTTGTGTAGCCTCATTCAGGTCAGACTTAGCCTTATCAGCAGGGTCCAAGAACATCTCCTTGAAGAATTGGTCGTCAGGGAAACCCATGGTCTCAAACCACTTGTCACCCAGTGCAATGATCCTATCAACGATCGCCCTGGCACCTGTGACATCCAGACCAACCTCTTCGGTGTCGGTCAGAATCTCCTGTACATGTGGGATCATGCCAAATCCTGCCTCCAAGTGTCCAGAAAGGAGAGTCTTGACCCAAGAACTCAAAACCCGAGCCAGCACCTTCTTCGCAAATTGAAGAGACGAACTGGATGAAGATTCACCCTTCTCCGCTGATCGGCTGCTCATGTCATGTCCCATTGGAAGAGTAACAAAAGAACTCTTTTCACTTGGAGCCACTGGAGAGGGAATCTCAACACGAGGCATCTCCTCAATCATGTCTGAACTGGTCTCTACCTCCGGATCGACCTCTGGCATCCCTTGCTCTGGTTCTGAAGAAAGCGATGGACTCTCTTCTGTCACTTCAAAACCTGCAAATGAAACACAAAAGGGTATGATATGATCCTGTTCAAAAAAAAAACCATCAGGGTCATCACTACAAAGTACCTTCTTCGACGACTGGCGGAACACTCTCTTCCTCCATGAACTCATCGGAAGCATCATCGACATTTGCGTCCATTGATGGTTCAAAGTCATCGGAATCCTGTGGCAAGTCAGCTGACAAGAAAAAAATGTTAGCAAATCAAGTCGCAGGCAAAAAAAAAGAGAAAGCGAAAGAAGTTATACCAATTGGAGATTCCGGAGTCATTCCAGAGTCCCTCGGTTCTTCTTCAGATGCCATAACCTGCTCCATCACCGCCTCATCGGTCGGAACCTCAGGCATCGGCAAGTCTTCATCCTCTGCTAAAAAAAAAAAAAAAAGCAGCAGCAGGGTGAGAAAACAAATCAGAACATGGAAAGCCCCATGAAAGAAGTAAAGAAAGAAAAAGGAAGAATCATACCTTCACCAATGGTCTCTTCCCCACGACTCCTCTTCTCTGGAGGCTCGTCGACAGCCTCTGGCACCTCCTCGTTGATGGTAAGAGGGATTTCCATGTCAGGAGAGTCCTCATGTGGCCCCTCGCTGCGATGATGACTCCTCCTCTTCCTACCTCTACGGGTTCGCTTCCTAGAAGAACCCGCCCCACTATCAGAGTCAGGTTTCTCGCTTGACTCCTCACTGGATGGTCTGCTCTCGCCAGTAGACTCCGCGGAAGCTCGCCTCTGTGCCGCCTGCATCCAAGCGTCGAGCTCAGCTTCCTCCTGTTCTAGCTGCTCCAAAGCCTCATCAGGTACTTCCCGAACAGCTTCAGAACCAATGACGCCCTGGTCACCGAGAAAGCCTATCTTGTGCTTCTCTCCAGAAAGGAAGGCCCAAACTTCCTCTCGCCGGACGCCATCCGACTTCCCAATGCCTTTTCCAGAAGACAGCTTTACATCAAGCTCCTTCTTGGAAAGCCCCCGATATGCCAAAAAGCTCTCCGCGAACCACTTCGTGAAGCCGGCAGTTCGGAAAGTCGACAGCTCAGGATAAGAAATCGTGGCAGTGTCTTCAGCACTATAGAAAGCCCATGCATTTCTGCCATCCTGCAAACCTCCAAAACGCTTCACCATACTCGAAGGCGCCCCAACAACGCCTTGAGAGAAGCCCAACTGAAGCGCAAAGCGAGAAGATACATACGGCTGGATGTCGACGAAAAGATGTCTACGGTACACCATCGTGCCGACTCGTATGCTGAAAAGCCACTCCTTCTCTGCATTGGTCAAAGAGTAATGCCTTCCCGACCCTGCTCTGGTAGAGTCTCGGGAGGCACCAAAATCAAAAGCCTTCTTCCGCAACTCCGGAGAAAGCTTAACTGAAGACTGCCCCATCTCGACGTCCCTGAACCGTCGGATCCTCATGCGGGCAAACAAAAGTGATTCAGATACGGCTTTTCCCTTAGCCAATCGAATCATCAGAGGATCATCATCCTGTGCAGTACCCAGCTGGTGGAAGCCAGGACAGTGGTATACAAACCACGAATAAAAGATATGGGCTGAAAATACCCTATTCATAGGGAGCCCAAGCCGAACCAAGAAAGCAGCAGCCTGCAGTTCGGTACACAGGTAGGAGTAAAGAGCGGGCACCAAAGCAAGCCGCTCTCCAAACGCCATCTGACAAGCCGGAAAAATACAATGCGGCCTGATGTGCGTCCCATCTCCACCAGCAAAAATAGCCTCACCTAGCCAAAAAGTGAGGTAAAAAGCAAGATCTCTCCGCAATGCAATGTCAGAACAAATGGCATCTGTGCTCGCGAAGAAACCCTTCAACTCTTCCTGCATGACCGAAGTCTTCTTCCTGTCTTCCCGGGTCATGCTATCAGAAGACTCTTTGCTGTCAAAGAAGTTGAAGAATGAAGAGCCATAACTCTTCCAACTGCTGGATCTCACTTTCGAGCCCTCCTTCAAAAAATCATAGAAGGCGACGAGCTGAAAGTATAGGAGCCTGAACTCCTCTGACTGCTCCTCAAGGACGCTGTCAATCGGCATGAATTCCTCGTAGAGTTTGCCAAGGATGGGCAATCCAGTAATAGCACTCAACTCCTTCAGAGAAAAACCAACCTCACCATTCGTGACAACGAAAGTATTGGTCTGAGGGAGGAAAGACTCCAACATAGCCATGAAGGCATCATCGGAAAAAGTCACGGTCTCCCTAAAAGCGCGGACCGCGTCAAAAATCCCGGCTTCCTTCAAAACGGCGCCCCCAATCAGCAAGGTGTGGTCAGTCCATGACTTCCAATCGGAGTCAACATTGAAACGGCCACGAAGTCGAAAAGGCTTCACCCAAGTACTGCCGTCACCGTTGAAAACGCCAAGGCCCACCGGTCTCAAATCGATCGACGGATAATCAGAGCCCTGGTAGCCGCTGGCTGGCATCAACATGTCCATACGGACAGGTGGCTTCTCCGCATATCCGGAGGGTCCACCAACAAAAACCCCGGTCTTGATCACACTGGTCCTCTTCACCCAGCTCGGAGGATCTTCCCTCTTAGGGCACGTGGGAGAAAGGCTCAGGATCGAGATGGTACGACCTCGATCAAAAGACGACCGGGTAGAAACAGTCTTCTCTTCACCATCTGCTGTGTAAGAGAACTGAAAACATCTCCTTTGGTATGTCAAGTCGTCAGGGACTGCATCTCCAAAGAAGAAGGTAGGCTTGGGTAAAACCCTCAGATCGTCCATAACCCAAGGACGGTTGCTTACCATGATCTTATAGAATTCCTCATTCTTGAGAGCGATCAATCGCTGTCTCATCTCATCGCGATTGAGGGAATCGCACTCTTCCAAGTTCTTCTCAACAAACTGGACCTTCTCCCAGGCCTGCTGAACGGCCACATTGGAAGATCTAGCAGATCGACGAGGTACGCTTGTAGCAGGCTCTTTACCCTTGTTCGCTCTGGAGGAACCACCTGCAAAGGTTGGAAAAGAAAAAGATTGTCATCAAAATGACAGGATTTCGCTAAAAAAAAAAAGGGTCACTTTTTCCCACCAAAAATCTGGCGAAATTTTGGCATGACTCCGGGGCAATTCCAAAGAAAAAGGAAATACCCCGACGGAAATAGAAAGTTTGAAGATGGGCTCAACATTGCTGCGGGCTCCGAAACTCCAAACTTTCGAAACCTCAAAATCTCCGCAAAATCAGGAAGGGCTCAACATCACTGCAAGCTCCAAATTCCCAAATTTGCAAAGATTTTCAGGTATGTTATCATGCTCTCAAATTCAATTTACAAAAAGTACATGCATGAACATCTAGATTTGCAAAAAAACGCATTATCATGATGAGAAAAAAAAAAAGAAACTTTCTCAAAAAAAAAGGAGGGAGAAAGAAAAGAAAAAAAAAGAAAATTTCTCAAAAAAAAAAAAAAAAAAAATCAGGCCACGTGGCCGTACGGACCAGATCCGTACGGATCTGTCCGTACGGCCCACAAAAAAAAAAAAGAAGAAAAAAAACGTGTGAAAAAAAAAAGAAAAAAAAAACAAAAGAAGAAATCACGTGGAAAAGAGAAAAAAAAAGAAGAAGAATAGAAAGAAAAGAAAGAAAGAAAAAAAAAGAAGAAAGAAAAAAAAAGAAGAGAAACTTTTTTTTTACCATCCTATTCTCTACATAAAGTTTTCTTGAAAGAAAAAGAGAGAAAACTTACTTGAAGCCATTGATGGAGAAGAAGAAGGAAAAAGCTTGAAGATCCTTGAAGAAGAAAAACTCTTGGTCTTGGAGCTCTCTTGAGATTGTTGCAAAAGAAAGCAATAAGAGCAAGAGATCCTACCTTCCTTTGCTTTTATAGGAGAGAGCAAATCAAAGAAGGAAACAAAGAAGAAAGGTAAGTGTTACTAATTAGTAACCTTACCAAAAGAGAAGGAATTAGAAAGATTCTTTCCCAAAAAGAAAGATGTCTTTGAGAGATTTCCTCCCAAAATCAATCAATGAAAGATTCTCTCCAACAAAAAAGGATATTGGAGATTTCTTCCCAAAAAGAAAGATACCTTGAGATATTCTCTCCCAAATTAAGGGAATATGAGAGATTCTCTCCCATAAAGATATTTTTAGATATTCTCTATCCAAATGAGATATCTTTAGATATTCTTTACAAAAATGACCCCACATGAGATCTAAGCCATCCTAAAAAGCTTAAGGTCCCATGGGCTAGCCCATATGAGCCAGGTTTGACCACCTAGGCACTGAAAAAAAAAAAAAAATGGGCTTTTAGTCAGAAAAAAAATCCCTCTTACCAAGAGCATACAAAAATGGTTCCATGCCTCTTTTGAGTTGATTGAACCATACAAAAAATCCCAAGCCCCATGAGCTTCCAAAAATCAAACCATCCAGCCTCATATACCAAATTGAGCCAAAATCTTGAAATTGACATTCCACAAAAATCCAAACCACTCCAATGGACCCACATAGTCCCAAAGAGTGACCAAAAACCAAATCCTGGTCCCCTAACTTGCCACATACAGCTTGTTAGGTCACAAGACCAAAACCAAAAACCAAATCATGATCCCCCAACTTGCCACATACAGCTTGTTGGGTCACAAGGTCAAAACCAAAACCCGATCCCCTAACCTGCCATATATAGCTGGTTAGGTCACAAGATCAAAAACAGAAACCCAAATCCACATCCCTGATGTCATCTTCAAAACTTTGCCTCGAGATGGTGTGTGATTCCTTTCACTACCATAAAATTCCCCTGGAAGCTCAAAGGCTACTCTACCAAAGGAAGGATTGCTCAAAGACTCTTGGTCGAGACACAAGCTCTCCTTCAAAACTCTCTTCGAGGCACATCGACTACAAAAGTCAAGCAACTCGTCGCTGTACCTCGAGGGGGCATTTGTTGACACCAAAAATGTCACTTTGCCTCTTCAACATCAAGAAAGCTGCATGAAGTCGCAACCTGCCATAAATAGGCGATGCAATTTCTCCAAAAATTCAAATCTTGTCAGAATCAAACAAAAACTGTAAGATCCTTCAAGATAGCCAAGAGAAGAGTACACATGAAGTTTCGGGCCATTTCGACAAC
This sequence comes from Umbellularia californica, assembly GCA_028538565.1. Classification (NCBI taxonomy): domain Eukaryota; kingdom Viridiplantae; phylum Streptophyta; class Magnoliopsida; order Laurales; family Lauraceae; genus Umbellularia; species Umbellularia californica. The sequence goes on from JAPQWN010000009.1 coordinate 2,462,667, forward strand.
ATTTGGCCTAACTTCACTTCTCCGACAGCTAAACGGGAGCTCCCGGCGGCGACATCATCGGAGACGTCAAAACTTCGATCAAAGCCTACAGATGACTCCAGCATGTCTCAAAAGGGCTCTATGCCAAATTTCAAGTCAAACCGACAACGTTTGACCCTCCATCAATGCTCGAGCAGCAAAATCAAGCCTCCCGGCGGTGGGAACCACCGAAGCCTTCGCTCATCAAACCAAGTGCATGAGTGGCTTCAACATGCTTCCAAAAGGCTGCACGTCAAATTTCAGGTCATTCTGACAACGTTTGACCAGGTTTCGATGCTCCGAGAGAAAATCAAGCCTACCGGCGGCGGAGCAACCCGGGACCATGACATCCAAAACGGAGCCCATGGAACGTCTCAAAATGACTCCAATAGGCTCCCCGTCAAATTTCAGGTCAATCGGACATCGTTTGGCCACATATCAACGCTCGGCATTTTCCCCGCAGCAAAATCAAGTGAAGCATCGATGGGACCCCAAACGGCTTCAAAACTAAAACAAAAGCCTATGGTTGGTCTTATTTATTGCTCAGGAGGCTTCACCTCAAATTTCAGGTCATTCCGACATCGTTTGACCAAGTTTCAGCTTCTGGCGGAAAATCAGCAGCTCTACGCGACAAAGTCTTCGGCTTTCCCGGAAAATTGGAAACTTTGCACTCTAAAAATGCAAGGATTCTCATCAGGTTTTCTACAGGGAAATCAAGCCAATAAATGAGAAGAAATGTCAAGAAAAATACAGAAGAAAACGGCGACGAAAAAGACCTCAAAACGACCGCAAAACGGGCTCCGAAGGGGAAAAATCCCCCAGGGTCGCAGACCCCTGCGACCATGGCCCATGGTCGCCGGTCCATGGTCGCCGGCGACCATGGAGGTCCGGGTCACCGGATTTTCCGCCGGTGACCCGTTTTTCCGTCTTTTTTCGCGTTTCGCGCACTTTGGCCCCTGTGGTTTCCTGAAAATGTGATTTTTAGTGCTTGAAATTGACTCATATCCTCCGACATCCGTCAAAATCACGGGTCAACCTCCAAAAGCATAAAATCATCATTGATCGCTCCAAGATCGCCAACCGGTCGACCAAGAAAGTGCACTTTCTGTCCGACCGATCGTGAAATCGACAAGACAGATGTCACCGGCCCGCTCTTAGCTATCAATGTCTGAAGTTACATGTTCATCCGATGTCGATCAGCATGTAGATCCATCGATGATCATCGCCAGAAGAATTCCAGAAGACACGGCACGGCCCGCGACTCTTCGACTGCTCGGCGACCAATTAATGTGGTTAATTGACTAGCTTTATTATAGTCATTAATTCATTTCTTTGGACGGCCCAATCAGAAGCAAGCATTTGGGAGTTACAAGTCAATTGATTCATGGCATTTAAACCATGAAACTCCTCCCATTATGGTAATTAAGGTGATTAAAAGCCCTTAATCTCCATCGGCCAATCAGATTCAAGGAAAAAGGAGTTACAAAATCAAGAAATAAATCTTGTAACTCCTCCCATTAAAGCCATTAAGGCTCATAAACCCTCCTAAATGGCTACCAAAAGCCTATAAATAGGAGAGCATTCCATTGAAATTGAAATCAGAAAAAAGAGGAGAAAATCAGAGGATCAGAAAAAAAGATCAGAAAGAGATCTGAGAGAAAGAAAAAGAGAGAAAAACTCTGCTGAAGTTCTGCACCGGCCACCACTACAAGGTGACAAAAGTCCCTTGGGGGGCACCCCCCCTAAGGTCCTTGCCTTCTCCCGCTGCCTCCAATGGCTTAGACGTGGCTTTTCAGCCCGTCTACTTAGCTTTTTATTGGACATAGGACCTTCTCTTGGTCTTTGTCCTCTAAAAACCCGAGGTTATAGCCAAGCCAAGCGAATCAAGAGCATCTTCTGTTCTCATCTGCATGGATGATGGCGAAGCCCATACATGGCTTGCGACCGTCAATCTGAACGAGGCTCCCACAATCTCCTGAAAAGTTAGATCTTCCTTTTCTTGCTTTTCATTGTAGTTTGTATTTTTCTAAAAGAGACAAAAATCACAACTCTTGTCTTTCATTATTGATGAGAATTGTAAATCGGCTATAAACGCCAAAATCGGCTATAAATGCCAAACAAAATCGCCTTTCACGGCAAACCAAGAAAATGTCTCTTTTCTTAAATATTTGTGCAATGGAAAACTTGAAAGAAGTTGATTTCCTTTTTACTTGCGAAGGTTGATCTCCGGATGACCACTTGCAATTCCAAGTAAAATAGAAAATCTGGCACACCCACATAAAAGAAATGTTGATGCACGCTTCAGGGCCCGCCAGGGCGCGAAAGGGTCGGACCCGACGGACTCCCACGTTCCGCCGACCCCGGTAGCCGCCCCACGGCGCCTCGGAGCGCGTTCCATCAACAAGAAGGGTTACTGCTTACCATTGCTGCACTGCCTTTCGCCTGAAGAAGCTGACTACGCCCTCCGAGAGATTCACGAAGGAATTTGTGGGAATCACTCTGGAGGACGCTCCCTCACCCACAAGGAACTTAGGCAAGGATACTTTTGGCTGAGCATGGTAAAGGACGCCAAAGAGTTTGCCAAAAAGTGCGACAAATGCTAACGCTTCACCACTGTGCCAAGGCAGCCACCAGAGGAGCTGACGACCATTGTGAGTCCATGGCTTTTCTTCAAATGGGGCATTGACATCCTAGGCCCCCTTCCTTTGAGTAGAGGACAGTGCAAGTTTGTTGTCGTCGCCATCGTCTATTTCACAAAATGGTCGGAGGCAGAACCCCTAGCGAAAATAACAGACTCCAAGGTAAAAGACTTCGTCTGGAAAAACCTAGTTTGCCGCTTTGGGATATCTCACGCCATTGTCAGTGACAATGCTAAGCAGTTCGACAATAAACTCTTTAATTCTTTCTGCTCCGACCTTCAGATAAAGCAGCCTCATTCCAGCCCGGCACACCCACATGCGAATGGGCAGGTAGAAGTCATGGTAAGAACGGTCCTACGCAACCTAAAGACAAGGCTCGAAAAAGCGAAGGGTCTTTGGGTCGACGAGCTCCCAGGAGTGCTATGAGCCTATCGAACCACGCCACGAACTCCTACAGGGGAAACCCCTTTCTCTCTCGCTTTTGGGACTGAGGCGGTCATCCCTGTCGAGATAGGAGTGCATTCCCTAAAGGTCCACCACCATGACCCCGTCACCAACGTGGAAGGACTCTGAGTCAACCTCGACTTGGTAGAGGAGGCAAGGGAGATGGCTGTGGTCTGCAACACGGAGTGCAAGCGACGCATGGCAAGGTACTATAACTCGAGGGTAAAGCCTCGTTCCTTCCAATCGGGGGACCTGGTCCTCAAAAAGGTGATCTTCGCCACAAAGGACTCTCGCGAAGGAAAGCTGGGACCAAATTGGGAGGGGCCGTACCTCGTAACGGAAGTAGTGAGGCCAGGCACCTATAGGATCCATAATTCTGAGGGAAAGGTCTTACCTCATCCATGGAACGCAGAACATTTGAAGAGGTACTACCAGTAATATCTTAAGAGAGTTAGAGTAGTGAGGGTTTGGGGCTTGATTTGATTCTTTCTACTTTGTCAATGTTGTTTAAAGCAATGGATGAATAAAACATTATACATTTTATGGCAAAAAGATCCTTGAATTTTAATGTTCCCAAAAGTTAGGCTTACATACTATCTTTCCAGAAGACAGGCTATAAATTGCCTTTCTAAAAAAAAAAAAACAACACATCAAAAAGTCCCCTATCCTCTAATCACTCTCATCCTCCTCCTCATCGTCCTCCTCATCCTCCTCTTCATCATCCTCGGCATCATCAGAGCTGCCACTGCATCATCAGGCGCCTCAGTCGGCAAGAAGCCTGAGAGGTCAATGTCTGGGAAAGCAGCAGAAATCTTCCTTCGGAGCTCGTCATAGCCGTCAATGAAAGTATCAGCGAGGCCATTCTCTAGGTCCCTCTCAGCCAGGGCAGCCCTCTCCTCAGCCTGAGAAGCTCTCTCATGTGCCGCCTTCATCTCTGTCTCCGCAGCAGCCTCTCTAAGCATCACCCTCTCACGAGTCTGTGCAAGCTCAGCCTCACTGAGCGAAGCCCTCTCACGGGCCTTCACAAGCTCAGCCTCTGCCTTGGCCGCCCTTTCGTGGGTTACTGAGAGCTCAGTCTCAAGCCTGGTCGCCCTCTCGCGGGCCACCGTAAGATCGACCTCGGAAGCCCTACCAGCAACTTCAAGAGCCGTAATCTTTCCTTTAGCAGCGGAGAGCTCCTTTTGCATAGTCTCATTATCCTTTTTCAGCTGACTATGTGATCGGGCCCTTGACAACAAGCAGACGGATGCAGTGGAGGCCTGAAAAAATAAGGGACAAAGGAAATGAGACAGTGCATATAAAAAAAAAAAAAGAAAATGAAAGTATGGAGAAAAGGGGAACGGTGAACCTTTACCTGAGCCAGACCTTCCAAAAACATGTTGATAACCCCCTCGGTGCCCAAAGCATTAGCCTGAGAAACCTCGGGCGGAAACACAAATCTCCCGAGCTTTTCCCAGATCGCCCGCGGGTTGCCCAACATGGGACCAGCCCAAGTCAGTACCCCTGTAGGAGTGCCCGAGTGTGGAGGACACAAACGAGGGGCAGAAGGTGTGGCCGGAGAGGCTGAGGAGGTCTCTGCCTGGGGAGACACCACAAGAAAGGCCACCAGATGGGGACACGCCCGAGGCCCCGTTGGAGGGGTGGGTAGAGGAGAGCTCACCTCCAAAGTCACTGGTGGAGAGGTCCCTGGAGAGGCGTTATCTATCCTCGCTGCCTTGGAGGGAGGGGTACTGCTACTAGAGAGGCGGGCCCCGATCACCTTTCTGTTTATGGCTGCAGGAACAAAAGTGCTACTTGGATACGGAATATATCGGGTAAACAGAAAAATTATTACTGAAGCAAAATGTCGTACCTTTTCTTTTGGAAGACGATCCTGGAGGGGATCCACCAGTCCTACCAAAAGAAGAGGAGCCAGGAGGAGGTCCGCTAGTCCTGCCACTCTCTTTGGGAAGGAGAACTCCCAAGTCTTTATCAGGATGAACTCTCACAGCCTGCAGCTTACGCTCCTGATCCGTGGAGAGCACTGGAGGATCTGCAAAAAGACAGTGAGCACATACATGCATAAAGAAAAAAAAAAAAGAAAGAGCAATCAGAGGACGTACCAAGTCTTTTGGCGTCGGTCCTTCGTATGGGCACCAAGGCCCGATTTGCCTCAGAGACCCACTCTCCACCGATGAAGAAGAAACAAGATTTCCAACTGTGACAATTGGAACGCAATTCCGTGAGCAGCTTGCCACCCTAGGGGTAAAATAGTACCATCCCCTGTTAGGGGCTGGGGACTCGATCAAATTGTAGGCAGCATGAAACTCCAGTGGAGAAGCGTCCTCTTGATGTACCTTCCTCCACAGTGCAAGGAAGCCGAGTAGAACTCTCCAGCCGTTGGGTGCTAGCCTCCCTGGGGTCAAGGAAAAGTAATAGAGAATGTGGCAAATGGAGGAGGACATTGGAAACCTCAGCCCGGCCTCGAGCATCTCCTTATAGATGACAATGTCACCATAGGAGTCATCGCAAGCAGGCTCGTCCGTTTCGGCCCGGCGGCATAACACCGTAGGAGGAATATGATAAGAAACAATAATCTTCAAAATGTCACCGTCAGTTTTGAGTACACTAAAAATAGTGCTCACCTTGGATCTGTTGTCGTCAACAACAACTTTCCCATGATACTTTTTGCGATGAGGACGCAAAATTTTACCTGATGCATGGCTAGAAGGGATATCACCAGCCACATAGGCGCCCGTTGTCGCATGCGGACCATGACCTTGGGCGCCCGTAATCGTGCGCAGCTGACCAAGGTCGCCCGCCACACGTCTCGCTCCCGCAGCCGCACTCAAGCTAGCTACCGCGCTCGCCCAGGCCGTCGCTGCCAATCCGACGCCCGCAACAGGTGCCGCTACTGTCCTCACCCCTGCGCCGTGCGCCACTACGGTCCTCATGCCCACCTGGGCCCCAGCGCTGTGCGCCACTACGGTCCTCACGCCCGCCTGGGCCCCAGCGCCTTGCGCCACTGCCGTCCTCAAGCTCGCCTGGGCGCCCGCGTCGGGCGGCGCCGCCTGGCGCCGGTCGTCGCCCCATGCCTGGCGCCGGTCACGGCGCTTGCACCTACCGCGACGCCCGCACCTGCCGCGGAGCCCCTTGCCGCGTCGCCCGCACCTGCCACGACGCCCCCTGCCGCTGTCGCCGCACGCCCAGCACAGGCCACAACGGCTACGCCTGCCACGACGCCCGCGCCTGTCATCGCAGCGCCCTTCGCACGCTCCGTGCCGCCAACACCCGCAGCACCCACGCTGCCCGTGCCCGTGCCCGCGTCACCTGCGCCATCGCCCATACCGTCAGCAGCTCGGGCGACGGCCAGCCTGGCGCTGCCAGCGCAGGCGGCGGCCTGCCCGCTGTGCACCTCCTTCTTGGTTTGCTCAGCCATGGTGGGTTTTCTTCCTTTGGAATGAGGAAGACTTGGAATGGGGAAGACTTGGAACGGAGAGGAACACAGAGAATGGGTTCTTCAAGTCTCAAAATGAAGACAATGGGTATAGAATGGAAGAAATAACCCTATTTGTATCCTAGGGTTTCAAAGCAAGAAAAGCCCCAAACTAAAAGGACTCTCCCAAACACACATCCTAGTAGAAAAAGAAGAGACTGACAGAGTGCAGGAAGACGGAAAAAATTATTTGAAGAGAAAAGAGACCTGGATATTCAAAATGCCCCCCTTTTAAAGCTTCTCTGGGCGCGGGGCATTGAGGGGCAAATGATGAGTCAGGCCCAAGTGGCCCAGTCCGTGATGAGCCAAGGCTTATATTTATGAAGATCCGGTTAGTCCAATGAAGTCCATGTTGGAAGTAGGTGGGCCTCGTGGATAGTGTTTCAAAACTTTTGACCCACTTAACTCAGGGATCAAGTATCCACAAGGCCAAAAACCCAATCCAAGATGCAAACCCTCAATCTCACATATCAAGATCAGTAAAAACATCTATCTAGAAGATAGAATCAGCAACATAAAAGCTTCAAATAAATCTACAACATGCAAGGAAGTAGATTATACATTCGGAGCTCGGTTGTGCTCTAATGGAGAAGTTGCTACTTTATTTGATGTCGAACTCTTTCGCAAATCAAATCAAGATCTCCAAGACCCAATTGTCTTCCACACTATGTCCCTTATCAGATTTCTTTTCTCAAGGAGATGGGTGGGATCTCCTAAAGAAAACTACTAGAGAACAACTAGAAGAGATGTGCAACAACTTGCACAAGAGAGGAGAAGAGAGAGAGGGCTAGCCTTACACAATGATGCTTAGGACGTCCAAAGGGGTTTGCTCCTCTTTTATAACCTCTTGCAACTCCTCTAATACTAATTCCCATAGAAGTCTCACTTCCATTAATCAGTAACCTTCTCTTTCTAATTAAAATAGAAGTCCTACTTCCATTAATAATTAGTAGCTTACTATTACCACTATTAGAAGTCTCACTTCAAATAGAAATAGTAATTCTCTAATTCCTTTCTATCTAGAGTTCTACTAGAATTAGTATCTATCCAATACTTGGGCTAGTGTGGGGACCACTAGGGATTCCTTAGAAAGCTGACTCCAACTGGGACACGCGACCCCACATCTCATGTGCAATCCGGGCCCACAGTTAATTGCAAATAACTCCACAATATAAATGCAATTGAACTCCAGTCTTAGGAATAAATTACATAGAAGACCTTGAACTTCCCTATGACCACAAGTAGGCCCTTCTATCTATATCCATGGATCAATTGGACCTGTCCACCGAATTAGATCCATATCTTATTATCCTTGAGCCCCAATTAATTATAATGATCGATTGGTACCTAGCCAATTAACTCTTAATCGGAATGGGTGTGCACTTACCAATGATAAATCCATTAATTGGCACAAGGGGATAATCAGGATAGATTCCATCTTGACCATTGAATGTTCTCATAGCTCTACTACCATTCACCCAAATCACTGAGGTGTTGACCTACAATTGGCCTCACTTATTGGTGACTCAAAACAAATGAATAGATAGAAACTTGAGTTCATTAATGTCTCAGGATTGAGAGCCTATTGCTAGGGAATTATGAGAGCAGACCTTAAAGTAAAGACAGAATCCCATAAGATGCTTTTCATGGTCCTTCAATACATCCAATATACCAGCACATTGATCCAGAATCTTCCATTCTGATGATCGAGACAAATCACACTATCTCATAGTGATCAAAGTGTTGCAACCTTATCAGATGAGATGCCCAGTTTTATCACTGGTTGTGAAGATATTTTAAGTATAAGATTTGTGACATATATCTCCCGTGTGTGGATCTCATCCATACACATATATCACATCTAATATACTATTGGGACCCGGTTCAACTCAAGAACCATTATGTCATATGTATTGGTCATGTGCATAAAGTAATAAAACAACATTCATCTCATGAAAGAAAAGCATGATTTTATTGATAAATAAATAAATTAATCAATTTATGACATCAACTGATGGATTGAGTCCATACAATCTAACAGTCGAAGCCCAAATCCACGAGGCCTAGCCACGTCAAAGCAACCCACGTCGCTTCGGAAACAGTCAAGTCCACATCCCGCTTTTACAAGTCCTGCGGAGAATATCCCAACTGCCTCGCCCATCGAGGACAGTTCGAAGGCTCCTTGTGAGCGTTGCTGTAAAGTCGTCCCCATCTGTTAGGGGAAGACTATAAATAGAAGTGCCCCACTAGCATTGAGGGGCAAGGAATATTCTCCCTTCAACACCACTCTCCTCTCCCTCTCTAAACTTGTACTCTCTGCTCTCGCAGCACTCCTGAATTAATAAAGTACCCGGCTACCTCAGCTATTCAGAAGTGGACGTAGGTCATACTGACCGAACCACTATAATTTGTGTCGCTCTCTCTCTTCTTTAATCACAGCATTAATTATCGATCACTTGACAGGTGGTGTGAAAAACCAATTTGTGCATCATCAAATTATATTTAAAAACCATTAAATTTTAACATATGTTCAACTTTGGGTCCCAGCTTAGCACGGGGTTTGTTGCGAGTGATTTAGCACGGAGATTTGTTGGTGAAAAGGTGCGACTGCAAGCCTTTGAAGCTTAAAGGCTCGCTCGTGAAAAGGTACGAACAAAATTAGTCTCATGACTGAAGGGAAAAAAATAAAGAAAAAAATGATTCTCCCGAAATTTTGAACACTTTGGACTTGTTTCTTTGGCCTTCGAATTCCGCGAAAGGTCCTGGCCGTAGCATGTAAGATTGACATCGTCCTTTTTTTTTTTTTTTTAGACATCACTCCTCATCTCGCACTCCCGAGTGTCAGGAAGGAGGGATGAAGCCCAGATGCTTTTCTTTACTCTCTTTACCTGCCTTATTTACAAGTTACTCTTTCTATTTTTAATTTTTGTTGGAAGTTACTTTTTCTATCTAATAATGGCAACTGTAATAAGCTAAGTCGTTGTCATTTAACAACTGATTCATTTCAGAGCATTTGACAAAAGAAAGAGGAGCAGCAGGAAAATTTCATAGATCTACGCGGACAAACACCCCACTACCTCCAAATATCGCTAGACAAATTACATACATATACGGACGGCTTCGTTCCTCGATCGTGTCAGGACGGGAGGAACATCAGATCCGATCGATCCCAACGAAGAGAAGAGAAGAGAAGGGAAGGGAAGAAGGACATTGGGGTTTTACTTCATTGCTGCCTTTTGGGTTTCTGTGGCTTCCAATCCCTGATCTCAGATCTTGAAAAAGGAAGGAAAAAAAAAGAGTAGAGATCGTGGGTGGGGGCATTCAGATGGGAATGCCCGAACGATGAGCAATTTGGGAGACGAAGAAGAAGAAGAGGAAGAGCAATTCTTCGAGTCTCTTGATCGGTTCCTCTCGTTGTCTTCATCATCGTCTACTTCATCGTCTGATAACGACGAAGAAGGAGATTGCAGAAGAAGAATAAGAAGCCCTTTCCCTGATTATGGACCGTCGCCGTTGGCTTCATCGTCGACAGCGGACGCAATTCCCTCCATGGCTGTCTCTATGTACCACGTCTGGATCACAGAGCCCGCATCGGTGGAGGAGCGACGGATCCGGCTCCTGTGCCAGATGGGCCTCAGCGGCGACAAAACCCTCTCCAGGCTAAAATCTGACGACGGCATTAGCAGAGAAGGAGAGATGAAGAGATCGATCTCCTCCTGCGACGCCCATCAGCATCTGCTACAGGCAAATGACCACACTTGTAGTAGTGTATCATCATTCAGCAGTCGATCCAGATCCAGATCCAGGTCTGACAGCGTGGCCGATGATTCAAGATCATCATCAGCCAAAAACCATTGTAATTCTTCTTCATTCCCTCCTCAAATTCATTCAATTCAATCAGCATGTCAATCGGACATTGAAATTAATCCTCATGTAAATAACACTGCACACACCCCTTTGCTCTCGAAACATTCAACCAACAATGGATTGCTGGCCACCAATAATAAGCCCCCAATTGGGAAATTCTCTAGGAGGGGGGCGGCGGCAGCCGCCGAAGAGATCAAACCAGACTCCATGAATTCCCCTCTTGTTCCCACGATGGCGGATGACAATTTGGATGGCACTACTTTGGTCTTTGTCGACAACCCTAGTCAGGGTCGGTTGTGCACGATCAAGAATCTCGACAATGGCAAAGAGTTTGTCGTCAACGAGTTTGGGGAGGATGGCATGTGGAACAAACTCAGGGAGGTTGGGACCGGCCGTCAGCTCACCCGGGAGGAATTCGAGATGTGCGTGGGCCACTCCCCCATTGTTCAGGAACTGATGCGGAGACAGAATGTGGAGGAATCCAGTAGGAAGAAAGATGACTTGGACTATAGTGGGAGCAGTGGCGGATCAAGGTCGAAGAAGAAAGGGGGCTGGTTCAAGAGCATAAAGAATGTTGCCAGCACAGTGACAGGTCACAGGGAAAGGCGGAGCAGTGACGAGAGGGATACCTCCTCAGAGAAGGGCGGGCGTAGGTCGAGTTCTGCTACAGACGACAGCCAGGATGTCCTGTTCCACATGCCCCAGAAGACAAAGGTCCGGCAATATGGAAAATCCTGCAAAGAGCTCACAGCACTTTACATGAGTCAAGAGATTCGAGCCCACAATGGATCCATTTGGACTATCAAGTTCAGCTCCGATGGGCGCTACCTAGCGAGTGCAGGGGAAGACTGTTTAATTCACATCTGGCAAGTCATGGAGTCCAAGAGAAATGGCGAACTGTTTACTGAGAAGCTTGAAGATGGAAATTCAAATCCTTTCTTTTCCATCAATGGTTCACCTGAACCGGCACTAGTCTCATCCAACATGGAGAACCATTTTGAGAAGAAGAGGAGGAAGGTTTCTTATAGCAGGAAGTCCATGAACTTGGACCATGTTCAGCTGCCTGAAAATATTTTTGCACTTTCAGAGAAGCCATTCTGCTCTTTCCGAGGCCACCTTGCAGATGTGTTTGATCTCTCATGGTCCAAGTCCCAGGTTATCCTCTATTCTATGCTTTTATGTTTATATTTCACCTTCTTCTTTTACTGGTACTGAACACTTCAGGAGGTGATTATATTGAATCTTGGCTTGGAATAATCCTTTGTTAATTCCTAGATATACTTTACAAATTATACCCTGAATAATAACTTTCATAGTATTAATAATCCATAGTAGATTATTCCCATCTCTCTTGCTTCAATCGATCCTCTCTCTCTCTCTCTCTCTCTCTCTCTCTCTCTCTCTCATATGGCTGGCCTGATTTGTTAGGTGATTTTGCGAGGGTTGAAAGACGACTGATGCTGGTGGTGGTGTTATTTGCATTTGATATTTGACAAAAAAAAGTTCCATGTTATTGAAAATCCCCTTAAAACCCACAATCCTCCATGCCCAGCAACAGCAACTCTTGACTATCCTTTGCATGATTTTGTTTTACTTTTTTGTTGCAAATACGTTGTGTGCTTTTGGTTGTTTCTTTTCTGTTTATTTTTTTATTTTTTTTTTATTTTTATTTTCTATCACTTGTAGCCGAAAAAAAGTTTGTAGTACTACTTTACTAGGGTAACTTAGGGGTATATGATATGTATTCCTTTTTTCTTTTCACACTCCAACTCCTCTCCTTTCAAGCTCATGACACAATGGAGGAAATCATCAAAAGCCTGCTAATTAAATGCATGAATTGGGTTGAGACTTTGTAGTGTAAACTTTCATTAAGATGAATGGACCATAACTGGGAAGTGCTAAATGGAATTATTTTTTAATGGTCAAGTGCTAAATGGAAATTGATCTCTATGTATTATGTGTTCACTTGAATGATATAATTATGAGCAATATGAATAGCACTTCTTTTGGGGGATGTGTAATTTTATTAGAAAACTAGATGGTATTGAAATAACGTACAACATCCAATAAAAAAATAGTAAAGGAGACTTATACCATAACAAACACCAAAATACAGCAATGAGAGAAATGAGGATTACAACAAAAATCCTACAAGGGAATCAACCTCATGTACCCCATGCTTTGCCAACACATTTGCTTCGTAATTAGTAGGTTGAATCATAGGTCTAAAAACCAACTAAAACTTGACAACAAAGAACTGGTCTCATTAAAAATATATTGCAACTTCTATGGAGCCTTACCTTAGACTTGAAACCCAAAAGATATGACACAACGGATAGAGGGGGAAGATTGATCGATGGGATTTTTGTGAGACCCCAATCCCCCTGGGTAATCCCTTGAAGCAAGACCAGGTCAAGTGATCTTTTGAGCCAAGAAAGGGGAATCCATAGGGGTTGGAATGCTTCGGTAGCACCGTGAGGCTTTGTCTAAGTCCCACATCGGAAATATCCAATTCCTAACCCTAGGCTTATAATGTGCGACTTGGCCTTAATCCCATATGAGGCCTTTTAAAACCGCGCGGCAAGATTGGGTAGCAGACCATATCATGTGGATAGTGAGCTTGGGTCGTTACAATTTTGGCCTATGTGCCAAGCCTATGGGCCTTGGGTTGGATCTAACCCTTTATCTAAAAGCCCGTGCTGTGGGATCCAATCAGATCTGATACTAGCGCTGAAACTCAAATCCTGCAGGACATCTTTCATCGAAGATACTCAACAAAGAAACAATGAACATACCTGCATTTCATTGTAAAATACAAAATCCCCTTAAATTTTTGTGATTTGCCACTACAACAAATTTCCGCAACCAGACTGTTAGATCACCTTGCTAGTAGGAAAGTAATCTAAGGCCATAAAGACTGTAGCCTCCACTTTTTACTTCGAGATTTTAAGTTTAAATGCTTTGTGGTGGAGAGCTTACAACAAAATTCCTGCCATTGTGTTTATGCTACCAAAATTCCTTCACTGGGAGATCCTCTAGTCATTTTCTCCAACCATTGTGATTTATTATTATTACTATTTGTTGTTTACGCACATATTCATAGATCTGATGTACTGCGAGCATATCACAATAGCATATCTTCTTTTTTTTGGTTGTTTACCCCACTGGTGTTTGATAAAGACCATAGTTTCCCATACACCCCAAATCACCGAACTCCTCACTTCTTCTTCCTCCTGCGCCTGTAATGTCTCCAATAGAACAAAGACCATAGTTTCCCATACACCCCAGATCACCAGACTCCTCACCTTTTCTTCCACCTGCGCCCATTAGGTCTCCAAACAGAACAAAGACCATAGTTTCCCATACACCCCAGATCACCGGATTCCTTACCTCTTCTTCCAACAGTACGTCTCTAACAGAACAATGCGGACGGTTCCACCTTTGATTGGTAGGTTATTCAAAGATTGTCCATTTTGGTTTTAAATACTTTGGAATGGAGAATGAGTTCTGTTACAGGTACTTATCTTCTCCTTGTTGAGTCTAAGTTCTAATCCGTCTACCCATTTTTTATGGCCTAGGTATTCCCTTTCTGGTTTCCGCCGTGCTCCAATCTTCTGCTCCATTTCTGGTTTTTGCCGTACTCCAATCTTCCCTTTATGGTTTCCGTTTTGAGATACTTCTTTTTTTTTTTTTTTCTAGGGCCTTGTGCGTAGAGAGAGTAGATGGAGGGGGAAGAGTTACTCTCTTACTTGTTTTGAGACGAAAAACATATGTGAGAGGCGCTGTTGCTACAACGAAGATGGAGTTGTAGGCTGACTACGAAGATTGATGTTGCTGCTGGAGTACTTGTCGTCGGTGCCAAGTATTCACTTATTGCCCTCTTGTTTTTTCTTCTGCTGCTCCTCTATTTCTTCTTCTCCTCCTTTGCTATTCATCCTTTTTTTTTTTTTTTTCAAATATTATCTGTATTTGGAGTTGTAGATCAGTTACGTAGTGGGATATATATATATTTTTTGGAGGAAGTTATGGGGGTCAGTTAGTGAGAGTGGAGAGAGGAGATACTGACAGGTGTCTTCATGTATGTAGGAAGTTATGGGGTTCAGTTAGTTAGAGTGGAGAGAGGAGATACTGACAGGTGTCTTCATGTATGCTATGAAATGAGGGATTGATGTTTGGAGCCCTGTGGTTAAAAGAAGGGAAAAAAACATTCCTTTAGAGATATAGATTTGTGTGGAGCGGATGTTTAAAATGTCTCATCTAGTGGAAGTTACTCCCCAAGAAAAAAAGTCGTCTCATGTAATAGACCATGTTGAGGAACCAGTGCCAGCGGATATGCGGACCGATCGGCTAAAGTTAGACACAGAAGATTCCACATCTATAGTTGGCCTTGAAATTTCTCCTATGATTACTAATAATCCCGAACTGCAAACACCAAGTGATGAAGAGCAAGTTGTTGAGATTCCCCACATTAATTCTCCTATTGATTTTGTTTTTGAGGACCGACAATATCAATTGGGAGGTGACCAGGGGATAGTTAGAGATTATGATTTGATGGTGCAAGTTCTACAAGTAAGGCATCCAACGGTTCAATTGCACATCAACACAAATTTCAGCCATCAAAAGCAATTATGCATGAAGCTATGCCAAGAAGTTATAGATCGACCGACAAATCGGAAGTTTGTCCGATTGATCTTTGATCCAGGCCGGCATTTTCCGAATTCGAGGTCGAGTTCTTTTCAAGTAGGGGAGAATGGTGCAACATAGACCTCATGGCCACATGTGTGGGGCCCATGTAGATTTAGGAATTTATTTTTATGTCATTAGTTTCTTTAAATATTGTAATTAGGATTAGATTTCCAATATTATTTAGTTTCCTAGTTTAATTAGGGTTCTTAGGGCTTAAGTCTTCTTTTACTATTTATATGGTGATGTAGACAATTATTTTCTAGGGAGTTAGATTAATGAAATTGGGTTTTCCCATTGAGGTGCATCCTCGTTTATTGTCTCTGAGGAGATTTATTGTATTTTCGGACACTTTCTTCGGCACTTATTGTGCTTTTAGCACTTCCCACGTAAGCCCTAACCCTTGGGCTTGCATCAATTGGTATCAGAGCATAGACCTCATGGCCACATGTGTGGGGGCCATGTAGATTTAGGAATTTATTTTTATGTCATTAGTTTATTTAAATATTTTAATCAGGATTAGATTTCCAATATTATTTAGTTTCCTAGTTTGATTAGGGTTCTTAGGGCTTAAGTCTTCTTTTACTATTTATATGGCATTGTAGACAATTGTTTTCCAGGGAGTTAAATTAATGAAATTGGGTTTTCCCATTGAGGTGCTTCCTCGTTTATTATCTCTGTGGAGATTTATTGTGTCTTCGGACACTTGTTTTGGCACCCATTGTGCTTTTAGCACTTCCCACGCAAGCCCTAACCCTAGGGCTTATATCACGCGGCCAAAGGTTCACATGGCTACCCGGTCATGGAGTTTCGGTAATCCAAACTGTCTACTATGCAGCGACATTAACAATTCTAACCAAGAGTCAACCCCGTCGAGTATCGTCCGGTCGAAGCTAAGTAGTGCCGACTCATTCGAATCAAATGACAATTGAACTTGAGTAGAATACACTATTCATTTCATTTAATATGATCCAATCATTTCATTTTCCATTCACAACATCTACTTAAGACTTCTCAATTTATAATACAATCGGAATACATCAACTTTGAAATGACAATTTAGTTAATAATACGAATGGAGTACAATCTATATATGTGAACACTTATTTAGTATATGAAGTCATGGATATAGTAAATCAATATGCACATGCATTAGAATTTAAGAGAATCAAGGACTTTTACTAGCCTTACTAATTTAAGTAGTCGTTCCTCATTGCCGTCCAATATGTTATAAAATTATAGTATCCCATGTATTGCTATTTTGAAGTTGGTGCCACATTAAGTATTAAAAGTACATCGAATTACCATAACTAATAACCATGTTGCAAAGATAATTGAACGAACACCACACATGCGGCGAAGATAATTGAACGAACACCACACGTGAAGATTCTTGCTTCTAGGGTCCCCCCATGCCAATGTTAAGTTCCAGTGGTCAATTTTAGATAAGGGTACCACTGGGAAGCCCTACAAGGTCCCCTAGAAATTCCTAGAATGTGGGGTTCTCTGGGTGGTTGGTCACCTGGCAGCTAGTCGAGTGACCACTTGGTTAACCGCTGCTCGGTTAACCGCTAGGTAACCACCTGGTCACCTCGGCTTGGTCTGCAATTTTTCTAACTCTCGAATTCTGACCTCCGTCTGGCGGCTAACCGCCTGGTGACCGCCCAGGCTGCGATCATAATTCTGGAATGAGTCTATTTTGAGTACTTTTGGGGCTCAATCACTTCCATTCCATTCCAGTGATTCTCCACCTCTAAAACCTGCATAACTGAGCCTCCTTGCTCCCATTTACACATATATAATCCCATACAACCGTTACCATTTCAACGAAACACAATTAAGAAGAACCCATTTGCAATTACACTTCATGTTTGATTAAAGAGGCTATAAACAGTATTGAACTGAATTTTCATTCTAGAATCAATATAAGAACAACATGCATTGACAGAAATTGCTTATACTTGCCTTAGTTCAAACCTTCTACACACCCTTTTTCCTTTTTGAGCCCAAACAAGCAAAACCCCCAAATTTCCAAACCCTATTAAAGAAACCATGCAAGGACTGACCCTACTAGAAACCAATTTCTGAAGAAAGGAGTAGAGTTCTCACCGATGGTAGCCACTAGAAGGATGTAGGTTGTGAAGCTTGCAAAAATCAATTCAATGAAAGGTGAAGAAGGGATGGAAAGCCCAATTCTTACTTCTAATCCCACATGCATTGCCACTCCTTGGGTGAATTAGGAAGAAGGAGGGGGAGAATTGGAGAAGTCCTCTCTCAATGAAGCTGGAATGATCGACTGAATAGAGGGTAAGATGTTTTGAGTGAATATTTTCCCCATTTTATAAAGAAACCCACTTTCTTTCTTGTATTTACAAGTATGAGTCAATTGATGGTCAAGCTAGCCCTTGTGAAGTCGATTGAAGAAATGCTGAATACAAAAAATGACGTACTCAATGGGATACATGCGATGATACCAAGATGATACGTATATAAAGAGCATTCAGAAAATCTATAATTACGAAAAAGTCCTTTACGCTACCTAATCGGGTCCAACTGGTTCCAACCTACCTATCCATGCCCAAGGTCCAATTTACTAAAGTCATTAGGATTAAACAAGATTAAAATGATTGAATTTACTGCTAAAACATTGTTAATTAAATGAAACACGATTAATTAGTAATAACTAAGATTAAATCAGATCGAGGTGTTACAATAGTTCGGCAAAACATAACCACACAGCACAACAAAAAAGCATAGGTATAAGAGTGTGATACCATACACCACCAGAAATACATAATAGGTCTAAGGTTGCTATTAAGTTTCTGTACATTTAAGCTAATATAAAAATTTATTTGTTCACCTTCAATATATATTTTTATACATAATAGTGGAGTCTTTTTTGTTGGTTGGCTGTGGTGGGCAATTTTTCAACAGTGGACAACTTGAGGAGGGGTAAGATGGCGGATTCCATTTCTGATATGGATTTCTTACGTGGTAGGGAAAGGGAGTCGATTGATTACATATTTTCATATTTCTCAGTTGTGGGATTGCATCCTCACTTTGGGGGCATCTCCTCAAAGAATGTGGTTTAGTTTGGTGCCTTCTAGTTTCTTTAGTCGAGCTATTCGAGGCATGGAGGATGTCTCCCTTACATTGGTGTGGTTTGGTTCTTTGGAGGAGTATTCCTTTTTCCATCCTTTGGTCTATTTGGTGATGCAGGCCAGACAATAGGTTAGCCAACCCATTGAGCCCTGTCCAAAGGCCCAATGAGACACCCATTTAATTAGGAATATTATTTATAGAGTTTGATTTATTTAGTAGTCCTCAAATTAGGAGTTTATTTGATTTGGATTGTTATACAAGTTTAGTGATTTAGTTTCCTCTTTTAATTAGGTTTCTTTAATTATAAGGAAAGTCTCGGTGGATAAGAAAGATTGCCAATGGTATATATAGTTGTCACGACCCAAATTCCGGGGCCTTGTCAGATATCCGGATCGTGATTAGTTACCAATATTCACTACACATTCATCAAATAATTTTTACAAGGAATCAAGCTTTTGGTTAAAAATATATTTCTAATTAAATTATAAATGTCAGACAATCTCAATAATCTCTGAGTATTCAAATTCCAAATCCTAACTCAATTCAAAGATAAGCCAAAACTTTTAATAAAATTCCCTAAACAAGGGTTAATCCCCTTATCAACTAATTGAATTCTTCTCGTTCTCTCCCTCAGCTACGCATGCCAAAATCTACGTGCTGAACGTTGTTCTGCTTTGTCCCACCCGCAACATGATTACTTGAAAGGGGCAACACAACATCAATATTACTGGTGAATGAATTTTCATAATTACACAAACAGAATACTACATAATATTACATAACCAATAAATCTGAATCAATAGATCAATTAGCACTAAAAGTACATCCATATACATAATCGTGCCTATGTACATTGCCACGCCTCAAAGGCTTATCGTATATATGTATACTGGTCACCATGACCCTGTCTCATAAGACATGTCCACTAAGGACTGGCCAATACAATGGCCATTCACATCCACTAAGGACCAGCTAATACAATCGCCATTCACGTCCACTAAGGACCAGCCAATACAATGGCCATTCATCATCTGGACACAAGTCTAACATCCTAAGTCTGTGACCCAATGCACAATTTCATAATGACATAACAACCAGAATTCATTATCATTAACAACTTACACAATCAGTAGTATGGGTCCAACCCTTATACACTTCACTGACTGATGCCCCACTCCTAATCATAATTATTATTGAATGGTATAGGAGTGGCCCACACTATAATATTAACACATCATTAACTAATCATAGGCCAACCAATTAATTGAAATCTAATTAATTGATCACAATCCATATAATTAAATTACAGTGCACATAGCCCCTGATTCACATAGGTGGAAGGTTGAGTTGTAAATATATGTAAAGTCCAGGGTAGTTTCCTTTAACAAGTTCCATCTATACTTTATACAGAACATAGAAAAGCATACTGTTTCCGCTTGAACACAATGGTATAAAATCCAGTGGGTCCCACCCAGCTAAACCAAAATCAGAGCTCAAGGTCATGGTCTCCAAAGGGTAAACCTTCAGCCTAATGGATTTGATCCATCATCAAATCATATTCTGGGGCCCACAAATCAAAACTGGTGTTTGCTGCTATTTGTTCCCAACCACGCCTGGGCTATCTTTGAATTCATTGATTAGTGGGTCCCATTAATCCAAATCCCAGATGTCCTACTCCTCCATGGTCGTCCAGGGCCCCACACTAGATGGCTGGATCAGATTTCTAGTCTTGTGGCTAGATGAATTCCAGTAGGCCTTGTCGACATACAGTCAAACTCTGTGACAGACGCCTCCTATGCATTATGTCGATTGGATGGGGCCTAGGTGGGGTCCACTCTACATGGGACCATCACCAAGCAGGTCGACCTTGGGCCCACTTCAAGATGTGGGATACTAATCGATGATCAGGTGGGCCAGGTGACTCACACCCCCTGTCGGCCATAACTGTTCTATCTCCATAAATCACGCCTTTGCCGTATACTTCCCATGGATGGTGGCTAAAATGGGGCCCAATTTCTATGGGACCAGCACCACTATGGTCGCCCATGGGTCCCCTTTAGGGTCCATGGACCAGATCCTCGATCAAGTGGGCCAGGTGGTCCCACTATTCCCAAACATAAGTCTTCATATATGCTTTGTTTCTAGATTTTTGCATATACAGCCATTAATTCATTCACCAGAAGAGATGAATGGCATGACAATCACTATCTCACTGGAATGAGACCAACCAAAGTGATTTCATGAGTTCTGGTCTCTAAATAGGATTCCCTGCAACTCGATATCTCCCATTAAAGTCTCCATGCACACCAATATACAGGCCCAACACAATCCTAGTATTATCAATCATCTAATATAGTGTATGGATAACTAGGAAGATGCACTCACCTTTGATACGCGATCGTTGCTCTTGCGATGTGTGGACGCAAAAAGGACATCCGATGATCGTCTCCCCTTCGATTGGCTTCTTCCTCTTCTTCCCCTAGATTTCTAGCCACAACTTTCTCTCTCAGATTTTTCTCAAAACAAAGAAGTATATACTACAGAGAAGGTCTCGTTGGTTGTCTTTATATAAAGAGGAGATAGAGTCCTAGTCATTCTCTCATACTTCCTAATTAGAGCTGTCGTACAACTCCTTTCCGTTCCTTTCTAAAATCCATTCACGTGAGGCAACTTCTAATTCCATTATAAGTAATCAACTAAGGTTCCTTCCTGGGCAAACTAATCCTGGGCCCAGGTAACTCAGGATATTACAATAGGGGACATGCCTCAGTTGTAATGAATGCTTATTATCAATTAATGTTTTGAGTTATGAGAGTTTTCTATTCAGTTATGGTATTTTTCCTCATCATGAGTGTGCCCTAGTGGCTGAATCCATCTTTGGATTCGATCAATCCTTTGGGAGATTGATTTATTTTCCGATCGCGGGTCCAGGGCTGCGCCATTTGGAAAGAGAGGAATGAGAGAATTTTTAGAAGAAAGTCTTTGACATGGGAAGATATTGTTTATACAGTAAATTTGAGGATTGCAAAGTCGTATTCTAGGCCGCGACTGAGATGCATCTCATAATCAACATGCTTCGATAATTATTTTCAACAAAGAGAATAGAGCGAATCATAATGACATTAAAGTTGCAAAAGTACGATTACTACATGTCTTAAAAACATTAACTACAACCACCTAGGCCAAACAAGGGCCGATAACAAAATACGACAAAGAAAACTACTCCAGGTAGTGATTGACTCTCATGCACAACGACGAGCTATCACTAGCAAAGCCCCAAGTGCATCTCATGCAAATCCTAGGATTAGGATTTGGATTGTAGCTGCCACAACACAATTTTAGGTTTCCGGAGAAACAATCACACAATGAAGACACTCTCCAACGATAAAATTCCACAAAGGGAGAGATTGTATTCAATTCAACCATGAAATTATGATCTCTACAGTGCTGTATAAATAGTAAAAGAAACTTAGGCTCTAAGAAAAATAATTAAACTATTGAGATTGGGGACGTGGACATCCAGCATCTAGGTCCCCTGTGAGCTCCGATTTAAATTTTTTCTCACATCCAAATGATAAACATTTAAGAGGAAACATTTATATGAAAAATATGAGGAAGCGATAGTAAACATCAGCGGAAGCAATATGAGTATTGATCCAAACATATAGGTATCAAACATCATATATCTTTTTTTTTTTTTTGAATGGTTACTTTGATTAATGAAAGCAAACAGTACAAGAGATGAGTACTGACAAGGAGAAACAGGAGAACAGGAAACCAAAATTAATACAAGAACTCAAAACCAACCACCTAAGGCTTGCTTAAGAAAAGGCCAACTCTTTCCATTGATACACTATTTCATCTAAGGAGTACCCTTTAAAAGACGGGTTGATGGACATCCAAAGAGCCACTAAAAACTTGGTTTTCTCCATCAAACTACTTTCGTTGGGTGATATCCCTTCAAAACATCTTGAGTTCCTTTCTTTCCATATCGTCCAGATAACCACTATAAAAGACAACTTCCACATCTCCTTACCTCTAGGATGCCCAAGAGGAGCCTTCCAAGCCTGGAAGAGCTCGAGGAGAGACTTAGGGAGGACCCAGCTACAATCAAACCACCCTACCACTGTCATCCAAATAGATTGGGTTGTTTTGCAATTCAGCATGATATGGTCGATGGATTCCTCATAACCCAAGCACAAAGGGCAGCCATTTACTATAACCATCCCTCTCCTCCTTAAAATATCCATAGTAGGAATTCTTTTCTAGAGGGCCAACCAGCCAAAGACGATCACCCTTGGGGGAGCCTTCAACTTCCATATGCTGTACACTACATTCCTCTCCCTCGGATTGTTAAGGATGGTCTTAAAGAAAGAGGAAACTAAAAAAGTCCCGTCTTTTGAGGCTTTCCACACCCTAGCATCTTCCTCACTATCCAGGATGCTTATATCATTCAGGAGGTTTAGGAGTGATATAAATTGAGTTTCTTCAAAGTCCTTCAGGTTCCTTCTAAAAGTAGGATGCCAAACCACCTGCCCTCCATTCCTATTCATACACGAATTAACCTTTGCTTCCTTATCCTAAGCACACCAAACATCATGTATCAAACCATAAGGTACAAGTCCCATCTATCATATTCCAATTTCGAAACAAAAGTGTTAATGTTTTATTATAATCCAATCATCAACTACAAAACCACATCTAATATCACTCCTAACAAGGCGTGTCGTACTCAAGCCGTAAGTGATCTGCTACATCATCGACTTCCCACTTGAAATTAGCCGCTATTGACGTATCATAGAACGCCTCACCTTCGGGACATCAGAAGGGGACTCACCTACAACACCAAGGTTACAAAGGGTCAAATCCAAAGATCTGGCAAGACAATATATATATATATATATATATATACAAACATAGAATAAATGTATCAAAATAGAATGAGAACCGATGAATATGATCAATAGAGTAACAATGATAAGAGAACTAGGCAGATAGTGCAAGAATGGATATAAGGTGCTGAATCAATGTAACCTACAATCAGTCCATCCATCTATCAAAAGGCACATCCACATAAGAGAGTACTGCAGGAAATTATGATGATGTCCTTTCGTACTACATATGAGTTAAGGCGGGGATGCATGGGATAATAGCTTGTCCAAAACAAAGTTTGGTGCTGTGCTAAGTGCATGTGTCAAAGTGTGGTACCCAGTGGCGTACGTCCAGCTCAAAGAATCCCATCTAGATGGCAAAGGGAATTAGCCCATACCACAGGTGATCATCCCATGGCTAGACTCTTCAACCGAGTGGATGTCATTGCCCCAATACAAAGGATCATACACAAAGACAGTGTCTGGCTAGACTTCCCTTGCGTGAGCAAGCTGTATGAATCCAAACAAAAAGGGTAAAACCATCCAAACCATCACCATCTTTCCATGCCATGATACCCGGACCCATCAAATTATTATTCCCATCACAACAATCCATCTAAGTATCATAGTCCATTTAATCACAAACAAACCATCAAAGTGTAACGATAAATTCTCAATTGTCTGTATCATGCCAAGGTTCCATATCGAAGGTATCCCGTCCATTGAATAGCCGCCCTAATATCAGACACGGTAATCCATCTCCATCAACACATATCAAGGTCCTAATCATCATCATTATCCATCCATAGGTACACAACACACATCCATACATATGGTGCCCTCGCCTAAGATGAAGGCTACTGTGAAGTCGAGCACTATTGCTTGGCTATGAAGTGCGCAGAGGTGGGATCAAGAAGATGAAGATGGCAAGGAGTAGCAGTGGCTACCGCTGTGCAACGACAATTGCAGGCCATGGAGGTGCTGCAAGGTGTCATGGTGCATGGTACGCTTCTGCACTTATATGTTCTTCCTATCATTTGCTTCTCTTTTTGTTTTTTTTTTTTTTCCCTTGAATGGGTTGGGGGGTTTCTAGGCGAAGTGGGTCTAGAAGGGAAATGGGCTTTGGGATTTAGAAGTTTGGTAGAAAGGGGGTTTGGGATTTTAGTGTTCAGTTGGGGTCCGACAGGGACGGATTGGGTTGAATGAAGGTTGGGGTTCTTTTGGACACATGATTTTGATTCTGGAACTTGTGGGGATTGAAACTATGAGGTCGCAGATGGGTTTGGGACTCAGATGGGGTGGGAGAGGTAGAGGGGGTTGGGATTTGGGTATGGTGGCGGCGGTGGATGGCTGGGTTTGGGGTATGAAAGCAGTGAAGATGGTTAGATTGAAAGTAATGTTGGGTTCAGTGATGGGAACGAGGGTGATAAGAGATGGAGATTATGGAATGGGCTACGGTAGATTGGTGACGGAATGGATGAATTGGAAAAATCCGAATGATCCGACGATGGATTTTCGGCTATGATACCAATTGATGCAAATCGTAGGATTAGGATTTGGATCGTGGGTGCCGTTGCACAATTTTAGGTTTCCACATAAACAATCACACAATGAAGACACTCTCCAATGATAAAATTTCACAAAGGGAAAAATTGTATTCAACTCAACTCGGAAACTTTGATCTCTACAATGCCATAGAAGTAGTAAAGAAACTTAGGCTCTAAGAAAACTAATTAAATTAGGAAACTTAAGTAACTTAGTGATGCAGATGGACCTCAGGCCACATGTGTAGGGCCCAAGTATATTTAGGTTTTATTTGTTATTAGATTTCTAATTTTATTTAGGAGTAGTCATTAGGATTTAGCTTCCAATTCCATTAGGATTCTTATTTTATTTCCTAAGATAGGTTATTAGGTTTCTTAGGCCCTAAGTTACGTTTCTTTTTTATGTGACATTGTAGAGAAGAAATTCTCAGAGAGTTGATTAATGAAAACTGGGTTTTCCCATTGAGGTGTGCCCTCGTTATTGTCTGTACGGATACTTCTTATTGTGTCTTCGGACACATGCTTCGGCACCCATTGTGCTTTGAGCACTTCCCACGCAAGCCCTAACCCTAGAAACTACTCTAATTACAGCTCTTTGATGAATTTAAAAAGTAATAATTTAGAAATAATAATATTCTAAATTATCTTGGGTGGTCCCATACATGGGCCACAAGCCTTCTTGCAACAATCAATTGATGCTGCTACATCAACATCACTCCAACTAACCCATGGTTCCAAAGCTACCGCCTTCCCCTTCACGCTAGTGGTACGGGTACCTGCTACCTACAAGCACCAAGTGCAACATTAAAATTGAGATGTCTGGTAAAAACCAATGTAATTTACATAACATGAAGCATGTGATACTGAACATAAACATGTGATGCAAACATAATGACAGATAATATACCAATGTAGAAAGGTGCTAACAAAAGATATACCTGAACATGATCATACCGGTGGTTTAGCAAGTAAATAGATGTAAGCAAATACTACGGAGTGCGTGACTAAATGATGTGCAAATGTAACCAATGCAGGCAGAGTGGGCGGTCAAGCTTGGTACAAAGTCACCAACATCTCGGCATCTGCAAATGCTTACCAAATGGGCTCAGTACAAATTCACCTACATCTCGGTTTCGTCTGATACCTACCAAAGCAGATATATGCAAGCTTGGTACAAATTCACTTACATCTCAGTATCCGGTATACGTACCAAAAGTGAACATGCTGAGCAATGTGGACATGATGTGTGAAGCGAGCATGATGTGCAAACAGATGCATGTACGCAGATGCATGCAACCACAACTAAAACCATAAATCATAGCGGACAAATCGGGATGGACAGGCAAGCAAGTTGAGACTGGGCAAGGCTAGACAAGGAAAGACAGGTCAAGTAAAGCGGGTGTTTTGGGACTCTAGGTATGGGTCCATTCTAGCTCTATTCATGACTAGCAGCAATTAGGGGATAGGTGCACAACGGCGGTTTCAACGTTCTTAGGTTTGCGCCCCCCCCAACACACAGAGCCGGGTTCCCCATAATAGTCCCAGATTCTAAGGGGCAACTGTCATGGACTCATGGGGATTCGAGTCAACTAACTCGTGTGCATTTAGCCCCCATGAGGGAGTTCCCACAGGATTCCACGTGTGAGGTGTCGTAAGAAATGCATCACAATTTAAAATTTTTCGTGGAAGCTTGTGTAACTCATTCAATTTATAAGCAACATGATAAAGGCATGGTAAACATAAATAATCCATAGCATGATTTAAGGAAATTACAGAGCATCAACATATCCAAAACAGTTTTAAAACATCCCATAGGCCAACAAAGGCTGATAACAAGTCCAATAAAAGAAAAAGGTAAGCCTAGAGCATGAATCGGGCACTCACACAACGTAATGTCTAGATGACATCATCGGGTGTCCACTTAACTGTCCCCTGAGGTGTCTCCTTGAACTCCTCAGTGTCCGTGGCAGGGGGCTTCGGTGTCGTCACTTGTAACGCCAAGTGTAACACCGTTAGATTTCACAATCTAGCAAGTAAACGGATATAATAAGCATAAACATGTAGAATTAAATGAAAATATAGAATGATGATCATATAGATGTCAATACTGTCCATACTAAGCATAATCTTGAATGAATACAGTTAAAAAGTGAATCAAGGATGACAATGTCTAACAAATGCGTTCTAACAAATTGGCGAAACCACATGTTATATTCTCTCAACATTGGTTGCAAATCGCGTGACCCTGATGGGAGCAGATATAGATAATAGATTTAGTACCACAAGGATTACATATTTGGCCGTAAGACAGATACCCAATGTGGCACCAAAGCACAGATACGCCCCTAGATAGATACTATATTGCATATAGTTTAACAGATAACTAAACCCACACTCAACTGGGTCGACTGTGATAGGATCAAAGCTGAGTGGTGCTGACTCAAGATTTAACATAACCTGGTCCACTAAAATCGATATCGTACGTAGATGCGTAGGGACTACTCACAAACATGTTTAACAAAACATATACATAAAGAGTACTCTCGTATGTCTATCAAACTTACATAAACGGAGTAAACATGTAAAGATATTGTTTCATGAAATCTAAAATGCATCCTAAGAGTGTACAGGTCCAATACATGAAGCATATAACATGAAACATAAAACATGAAACATGAGGAGCATAGGATGCATGAACAAGTCATGCGAATAAACAAAACATAACACAATTACACATGCATAAGATTGGTGACAAGTCACGGAGCAAGCTGCAAACCACTCCTAGGGTTTGGGTTGCCCATTGGCAATGCTATCCAACTATGTGTAGGCCTAAGGTCCCTGATGTCCTCAGGCTACCTCAACCTCGGCATTACTTAAGTTGTTGGACACCAAAATCTTTAGGTCAACATGTTTGATTTAGCCTTGCGTCATATGAAATTCCAGGGCATCTCGTAGTTGTATGCTAGCTCAAACATCACATACATTAGACTCACAATCCAGTAGGCCTTGATTAGGGTCCATGGGTTCCAAGCTAAAGTCCCAAAACTAGGTCCAAAGGCCCCTAAAAATCTTAGGTTCTACTCTTACCTTACAGCTAGCCGATGTGTATTCTACGGTTAGCTGTAATGAACCAACGACTAGCTATAGTGTTACAAACCTGGTAGCCAACTCCCAGATTAGGGTTACAGTCAGGGTTAGACGTAAAAAATTTCTACAGTTGGCTTATGGTTAACCGTAGGTTTCTCAAAATGAAGTTTCTGTCTTTGTAACTGTAGAAGGTTCACGGTGACCTTCCAGTGACCTTACAGTTAACTGTTCTGAATCCCGAACCTAAATTGGTTAGTTTTTGGTGGAGTTCTTCTCCATTACATTAGTGCATTTAGAAACACATTAGATAGGAATATTAGAGGCTACATTCAACACATGCAACCAGATCTACGTAGGCATTAAGAGACAGTGGCGGACCCGGGATTTTCCTTTGTGGGGTGTGGATGTTTGCCAATGGAAAAAGTCAATTAACAACCACTCTACCAAAATGACATTGACATTGAAATAAATACATATAATCACCACCCAAAAAATAACAATGACATTAACATCATTATAGTTGACTCCAACAAAGAGTAAAAAAATGCACCTATATACCAAAAAAGAGCAGCAGTGAAAAACGAAGCCATCAAGGAATCTTTCATTGAAGGACAATGAGAGTCAGTAACGAAGCACTTTCAGCCACCAATTTTCACTATAAATTGAAAATGGCAAGGTCACAAAAGATGCAATAGAAGTTAAAAGAGATGATTCACTGATTCTCTCTTCCAAATTGAGAACTGATACCATATGATATGAAAAGATGCAATAGAAGTTAAAATATTTTACCCTTTGACTATACAGTGCGGTTCAACTATGGAGTCATTCAAATAAGTTGATTTTTCAAAACAAAATAAAGAATAACAATGACCTGAAATACAAGAACTCAAGTCCCACCACTGACAACAAAACTGAACGACCAGCAAGAAATACATTCATATAATAAAAGTTCACAGCCCAATCAAAGACATATCAGGTCATGGTCCATCAAAGATTAGAAATACTCAAAATCCATTTAGCCAAAATCTATGAACGTCATGCACTCATGTTGGTTGGCAATTTCTCTCTTCCTCAGAGATTGTCCTGTTAGGCATACCAATTACAAGAGGCTGTGGAATAATCTCTCCCTGATTACCTTCCCATCACCCCAAATAACATATATCCCAAGTGATACTCTCATCTACAGTCTACAGTCTACACACCTTATAACCATTCACTCCTTATCTCTTTCTTAAATCATAATCCTTCCACAAAACCCCTTCTCGTGTTAATTCCTAGAAATCCAATACGAAGCAGTCACACCAGCCCCAAAGCAACAATAAACTAAAATTCCACTACCCAAAAGAATTTCCAACATGGACCATGACGGATTATGCGACTCAACCGACTTAATTTGCAAAATCAGTGACAATGAACACTTCAAATTGTCTTCGTTCATCCATCAAATAGATGTGCATTCTTCATAGAATCAAATCCCAATAGCAAAGCATAAACAATAGAATGAGATTAGAAAAGAAGAGGAGTTGAAAGAAAAGGGACCTGGTGGGATTTAGGAAGGTGGGGAGAGCGGTGAAAGATCTTGACAAGGGGCATGACGAAGGCTAGGGTTTTTCCGAAGCATGTGGCTGCATCTACGGCGACGTCCTTGTAGGAGCAAATAATAGGGATTGTGGCCACCTGGGCCGGCGTGTGGCACCGATGGCTATAGGACCAACACAGCAAGTCGGTAACACCGAGTCACCCACACATTTGTGCCTATGTGAGAGAGGGCGAGAGAGATCAAGAGAGGAATAACTACCCGGGATAGAGAGACGATGCAGATGCAGATGCCGGAGGGGAAGGAGGAGACGAGGGATCGAGATAGTGAGAGGGATTTGCCAATTTGGGGTTAAGACAGAGAAAGAAGAAGAGAGTTTTCGTGTGGAGTAGTGGGGCGACGGCCTTTGTCCAATGGGTGCATGGGCCAAGCATCCCCATAGCCCTAATGGGATTTTTTAAGATTTGGGTGCGGCAAATGCAAACTCCGCCTATGTTGGGGTATCCTTGACATAGCCGGTCCCAAGCCCGGACAAAGGAGGAGGGTTGTGCGTTAGGTAGCCGACAGCCAGCACAATACTCAGTCGGATTTCTTTATGGATTTGAGACCTAATGAAATTTCGTGGGGGCGTCCCCTACTTAGCGACGCGCTGTATGGTACGAGTTCAGTGATAAGTAAGCAAGGACCGCTGCATCGACGCCCGGGTGCAGTGCTAAATAGGCAAGGGTCCCCACACTTTATTGGACGAGTGCGGGGGGTAAGGAAGCTAGCCCAAAATAGAAGGCTGAGATTAGGTACTTGGAACATTGGGAGCCTAACTGGGAAACTTATGGAAGTGGTGGATACAATGGAAAGGAGATGAATCGCAATTGCCTGCTTGCAAGAGACAAGGTGGGTGGGACAGAAAGTTAAAGAGATTGAGAGGACTGGGTATAAGTTATGGTATACGGGACTTAATAGAGCGAGGAATGGGGTCGGCATAGTAGAAAGCAAGGACTTAAAGGAAGATATAGTTAATGTAAAGTGCTGTGGAGATAGGATTATTGCAATTAAGTTGGTGTTAGGAGAAGAGATAGTGAACGTAATTAGTGCTTATGCCCCCTTGGTGGGCTTGGGAGATGGACATAAGGAGAAGTTTTGGGAAGACTTGGAAGGAGTGCTACTAGAGATACCCCAAGGCGAGATGGTCTTCATAGGAGGAGATTTGAATGGCCATGTAGGACGCGACGTAGATGGATATATAGGAGTACATGGGGGACTTGGATATGGTAATAGAAATGAAGAAGGGAAGGATATTTTGGAGTTTTCAGTGGCTTATGATCTCATGGTGACTAACACCTTTTTAGGAAGAGAGAGGAGCATTTGGTGACTTATAAGAGTGGCTCCTCAAGGACACATATTGACTTCTTCTTAACTAGGAAAAGAGACCGCTTAGCTTGTAAAGATTGCAAGGTGATACCGGGGGAGAGATTGACTTCCCAACATCGGTTGTTGATCATAAATGTGCAGCTACAAAGGTGGACTAGAAAAAAGAAGTTGTATAGATGCTCAAAGACTAAATGGTGGAACTTGAAAGGTGATAAGCAACTAGCATTTAGAGATAGAGTACTAGAGGAAGACGTTTGGGCGGTAAATGAGAGTGCAAATAATATGTGGGATAAGGTAGCAAAGTGAATTAGGAGGGTAGGGAAAGAAGTCTTAGGAGAATCCAAAGGGGGTGCTCCGGCACAGAAGGAGGCATGGTGGTGGAGCGAGGCCGTCTAAGACAAGATAAGAGTTAAAAACGCGTGCTTTAAAACTTGGCAAAAGGATCGAAATGCAGCGAACTTAGAGAGGTATAAAGAAGCAAAAAGAGAAACCAAAAAGGCAGTTAGTGAGGCCTAGGCAAAGGCATTTGGGGAGCTATATAGGCGACTTGACACTAAGGAAGGCGAAAGAGAGATATTCAAGCTTGCTAAAGCTAGAGATAGGCAGACCAAGGACTTAAACCAAGTTAAATGCATTAAGGATGAGGATGAAAAGGTATTAGTAAAGGAAGATGAGATAAAGGAGCGTTGGAAGAGCTACTTCTACAAGTTATTTAACGAAAGCAGTAGTAGTGACATACAATTGGGACAACTTACCATTTCTAGGGAAGAATCGAATCATATGTTCTATAAGAGAATCAGTAGGGAAGAAGTTATAGAAGTATTGAAAAGGATGAAGAATGGGAAAGCGGTTGGGCCAGATGGTATCCCTATTGAGGTCTGGAGGTGCTTGGGGGAGAATGGAATAAGTTGGTTGACAAAACTTTTTAATGTAGTGCTAAAGAGCAAGAAGATGCCTGATGCATGGAGGAAAATTATTTTTATACCCATATACAAGAATAAAGGTGATATTCAGAACTGTGCGAACTACCGCGGGATTAAATTGATGAGCCATACGATGAAATTATGGGAGAGTTATTGAGAGAAGACTAAGAAGAACAACAAACGTCTCAGAGAATCAGTTTGGTTTCATGCCTGGGAGATCAACCATGGAGACTATCTTTCTCCTGAGGAGGTTAATGGAACAGTATAGAGAAGGTCAGAGAGATTTACATATGGTGTTCATTGACTTGGAGAAGGCCTATGACCGGGTTCCTAGGGAGATTCTATGGAGAGTACTGGAAAAGAAAAGAGTGTTTGTCGCATATATTGAGGTGATAAAGGATATGTATGATAGAGCCGTGACATCTATAAGGACGACTGACGGAGAGACTAAGGAGTTTCCTATCACGATTGGTCTACACCAAGGCTCAGCGTTAAGCCCGTACTTGTTTGCACTAGTTATCGATGAGATTACAAGACATATTCAGTATGAGGTGCCGTGGTGTATGCTATTTGCAGATGACATTGTTTTAGTAGATGAGACGAGAAAATGAGTGAATGCTAAGCTAGAAGTGTGGCGGAAAACGTTAGAGACAAAAGGGTTTAGGCTAAGTCGATGCAAGACGGAATATATGGAATGCAAGTTTAGCCAAAGTAGGACACTTGGTAACATAGAAGTAAGTTTGGGCACACAAAAGATTGTAGAGAAAGAAAACTTTAGGTACCTTGGATCGATGGTGCAACAGGATGGAGGGATTGATACTGATGTAAGTCACAGGATTCAGGCCGGGTGGACCAAATGGAGGAGTGCTTCGGGGGTCTTGTGTGATCGGAAAGTCCCCCTCAAGGTTAAAGGAAAGTATTATAAGGTGGCGGTAAGACCAGCATTGTCATACGGATCAGAGTGTTGGGCAGTAAAGTATAATCATGTTAAGAAGATGGAAGTTGCGGAGATGAGAATGCTAAGATGGATGTGCGGGATCACAAGGAGAGATAGGATTAGGAATGAGGAGATTAGGGGCAAAGTAGGAATAGCACCGATTGGAGATAAAATGAGAGAAAATCGACTAAGATGGTTTGGCCATGTTAGAAGGTGTCCAACGGAGGCACCTGTTAAAAGATGTGAAGGCATGGAGATGACCAGGAGTAGGAGAGGGAGAGGGAGACCTAAGAGAAGTTGGAAAGAAACTATTAAACATGACCTTACCTACATGGATCTAACGGAGGACATGGCCCTAAACAGATTTGATTGGCGTCATGAAATCCATATAGCCGACCCTACCTAGTGGGAAAAGGCTTGGTTTGGTTTGGTTTGGTTTTGGGTGGGGCAAATGCAACCTATCCCTACTACATGGGTCCGCCCCTGATAAGAAATTCCCATTTCCATTTGCCAAAAACCAACTAAAACATACATTGTCATTGTAAATGGATATCCTGACATGAATAGCATGAAGAATCAACAAATAAAGCTTCCATGTATGATATTATTATTGCTCACTGGCCTTAAATTGGTGCTCAACTCAACTCCAACGAATCCAAGCTAGTTTCCACACAAACCAAGCTATAGAGCAAAACCCCCCAAATCTCTACACTCCAAAATCCCCTACAATGGTAAATAAGAGAAATGGACTTGAGAGGGCTTGCATGCAGGACTCAAACTCTTCTAGCTGTTACTGAGCATGAGGAAGCGTTTGGAAGTGAAGAACTTACCAATTGAAGCAAAGGAGAAGAAATGGAGCTTGATAGTTGAGGAGATAAGTGCCAATGGAGACGAAGATGATGAAAAAAATGGAGAAGATGAAGATGGCTTGGACTTGTCCGATTTCCACTTGAAATGGGCTTCTCTTGGTCGATTGGGGCATGCAAGGAAGAAAGAGAAGCTGGAGAAGGAAAGGGAGCTGCTGGAATTGCTTGAATAGAAGAAGAAATGAGAGATGCATTTGTTTTGTTATTTGAGTGAATTTTTTAAATTACAAGAAAGTACTTTTTTGGCTTAAGTTATGGGGTCTTAGTAAATGGGTTGGGAATGGATTTTAACGGTCTTAAATGAACTCGGACAAAGAACAAAAATTACTCGACATGGAATTCTCTACCCAACGATCCCAAAATCATCCTATTCTCTAAAATTACGAACGACGCCTCACTTTTTCCCAAAATTATGAAGAGGTCCTACTCTCTCAAATTTACAAATAGGTCCCTCTTGGCACTAAACATGGTCTAATTGCTCCGAAACCCAACTCAAGCCCTACTTCGATTAATCTCCTCATTCAGTTTACAAATCAAATCAAATATTATTTAAATATTCTAATTTGGAGTCGGGTTCTTACATACATGAGTCTCATTATGTACTTGTTCACATGTTTTAACATTTTCTTCTTCATTACACCGGACTGAATGTGTGCTTCATGCTTCTAGTGAATTTTTGTCTCGGTGCTGTGATGCCTGAGTTTCTGATGGTAACATGGTTTGTTATGTTTTCTGATAAATTTGAATTCTTTTGCAGTTTCAGTATTTGCTTTCATCTTCAATGGACAAAACAGTTAGGCTGTGGGACATATTCAGAAATTCTTGTTTGAAAGTGTTCTCGCACAGTGATTATGGTAAATTTGTGATTTAATGAATGCACACTTATTTTTAGAGAAGTTGGTTGAGTACTGTAAAACTTGCTTATATCTGCCTGATTCAGTAAATTACTTAGTCAAGTTAAAGTGTACACGGTTCTTAGAACTCAAGAAAGAGGAAGGAAAGGGAAGAAGGTGGAAAATGAGGATTTAGAAACGTCGGTACACTTGACATTAGCTTTCCTATATTTTAAATGTACTCTCAGTCGCAAGTCAATGCTTGCTCGAGCCTTGCTTTATTTATTTATTTTATTTGCATGGCAGCCCAAGTTGAGTCTCTAATTTTTCCCAGCTGAGTCCTTTAAATTGGTATCACTTGATACAGCTTGCTTTGGCCACTTTGCTTTTAACCTTTACGTCTTCTCATGCTCTTATTATTTATTTGCTTGATCAGCCATTCACAGATGCTTTATCCCTTTTGGATTTGTGTTTATTCAGTAACTTGCATACAATTCAATCCTGTCAATGATGATTACTTCATCAGTGGATCGCTAGATGCTAAGGTCCGCATTTGGAGTATTCAAGATCGTCAAGTTGTTGACTGGAATGATCTCCATGAGATGGTCACTGCTGCTTGTTATACACCAGATGGCCAGGTCTTTTAATGCTCCATGATCTTTAATTTCTTGGCTTAAGTGTGTGACATGTATAGCACCTATCGAAAAAGCATATAGAAATTCTTGCCAGTTATCATTTAGAATGTGACATGATGCTGAAAGATATTCATTTATTTTCTTTTGTAGGGTGCATTAGTTGGTACACACAAGGGGAATTGCCGTTTGTATGACGCATCTGGTATGACGCTGACAGTTCAATTGAACTCTCTCTCTCTCTCTCTCTCTGCGTGTGCGCGCGCGCATGCGCTCTTTCTATAACTTATAGTGGAATTCAGTTGCATACTTGGACTTATTTTTTGAATCACCAGCTGCATTTTTGCACTTGGGCATTGCATATTAACATTTGGACAATGCACTTGGTTTACACAAGTAGGTGAAAATCGCATAGATCAGATGCTTCTAACAGATCTAGATACTCTCATTCCATCTTATTATTGATTTCTATTCCAAAAGTGTGAAGATTAGGTTTTATCTACTTGTAACGGTTCTTCGAAGAGAATTATGTTGGTCCTAGCAAATGATGAATCGTATTGACAGCTGCACCATGTTTTAATAAAAATACCGATGCACCCATTTTATAAGGTGACAATGGGATGATTACAAGGCTTTTGATTGGTGCCATTTCTGCCTGTTTGTCTTTTGGAACTGGACTTAACCAAATAGACAGTCCTTATATGGATAGTTAAGGTGACAAAACTACACTGGGTATAAATATATGGTGCACTGGTTTTCATATGCATATTTGTGCATATCTTGGTTCTTCTGTTTAATTTGGTATGGTTTGTATCATATTCAAGTCTTCTTTCCTACATATTTTGATTTGAGCTTCTTGTAAAACGGTATCTTTGCTGTAATGCCATTACACAAGATACCTGAAGCTGATTTTTCTGTTACTAGTCTGTTCAATTGTGCCCATGATGCCACATAAAATGAACTGTTGGTCTATCAATTTCCGCTGCTTCTATCAAGGGTACCATCATGAAAATACTTCACTTTCGTTATTTTCTATAGATATCATTACAGTATATAAATTATCAGATATTATAACATAAGTAATTGTATACTTGTTTTTATTTTATTTTTAATCTCCAAACATTAGGGCATTGTTGTCTTTCCGATATGGTTTTGATGTAAAGAGAACCGAAGGCTTTGATAAATGGGGTGAAGGTGAAGTTGAGAGTTTAGAAATACAAGTTCAGATCCCATAATGGGAGATTGGACTATCAATTTTCTGAAAAATGTGACTATCCACTTCATGATTTAACCACACCACACACCATCCATGGCTTCCCTCCACTCCTTTTTACCTTCTCCACAACAGAGCGGAAACGCATAACCATCCCCTTATTCATGGATTGAGATATAAATGGGACTACTCTGCCCTTGAATGATGATTGATAAGTATTTGCTTAGACATTTGTCATCTTTTTGAGCTTTTATGTAGCATGTGTGACGTGTCATTGTATTTCATTTTCTCTGTGTTCATATTTTTTTTCTCTCTTTCAGACAATAAGCTGCATCAGAGAAGCCAAATTGATCTGCAAAATAAGAAAAATAAATCCCATGTCAAGAAAATTACTGGTTTCCAGGTATCTAAATTGACCATG
This sequence comes from Umbellularia californica, assembly GCA_028538565.1. NCBI lineage: Eukaryota > Viridiplantae > Streptophyta > Magnoliopsida > Laurales > Lauraceae > Umbellularia > Umbellularia californica. The sequence goes on from JAPQWN010000009.1 coordinate 2,499,127, forward strand.
CATATTGACGGGATCTTGTTCTTTATGCGTATGTAATCTTTAATATCTGATTAGGAAAGGGGGTAAAAAACTGTCCCAACTTTACATTAATGAATGCTGGCATCTTGCATGTAAATAATTCATATACCCAACCGGATGCTGAAATGAACAGTCGACTTTGCTCCAGTTTGAACTAATTAGACAATGCTGCCACGAACATTACCTGTAAAACCTGCCAGTCATGGTTCAATTATATGTTGGCATCAAATAAACCTCAGGTTTAATTGGTCACTGGAAGGTTTTGAACATTAGAATGGTTGAGAATGAGGTTCCTTTTGAGCCATTTTGATTGGACTGTTTAGTACCGTGTAAAAGCATATGATGTTTCATGAATCTTTAATTTTTTGTTGCTTGCTATGATATTCTGTTCCTCGGATAATTGCATGGACTGTGAAACTACAATCTCTCTTTGCCTAAACAGTTTGCCCCAGGGAGCTCCTCAGAAGTGCTCGTTACCTCTGCAGATTCAAGAATCAGGGTTGTTGATGATGTTGATCTGGTTCATAAATTCAAAGGTATCAGCAAAATGCTGCATGTCATAGATATGTCAATGTTGCTTCTTTACGATTTCTGTCATAACCATTGTTCTCAAAATCGAAATTGTTTCACAAATCATTCAAGGGGATGAATATAATCAAATTGTGAATAGTAGTTTTTTTCTTTATAAAATGGAAAAAAGAAAAAAGAAAAGAAAAGTAGTTATTCTTAATCCATCCATTTTCCATCCATGGCAACATAAATACAATGAAAAAAAAAAAAAAAGACTATCATACAACCATATGAATAACAGCATTGATATATAATTCATCAATATTATAGGAAAAATACTTTCAGTGATAAACAATTTCTGCAAGCACCCGGCATGTCTTTGTTGGAAGTAGGTGGCCCTTCCAGATGGGATTTTAAAACCTTTGATCCGCTTAACGCAGGGATCAGACACCCATGGGACCAATCCCAAGATCTAAAACCCTTATCTTAGTGCATTAAGATCCCAGATCTATGTCAGAAAATAGATCTGAACATATACAATCTAGATCTACAAACAAACAAGTGCAAATTTATATACCTGAGGAGCTCCGTTGTGCTCAAATCGAGTCTTTCATCTTTATTTCTGCAAAACTCTTTTGCAGACACGATCTCCTAGACCTCGTAGTCTTCCACGTTATGACCCAATAGAAGAGCCCTTGTCAAAGAGAATAATGGGATCTCAATTGAGAAGAAAACCCAAGACACTTTAACTAGAAAACCAGATGAGAGAAGAGACAGGAGGAGAATACCACAAAACTCGTCCACTAATTGTGTTGGACGTCCAGCCCTAAAGGGCTTTTTATACTTTTTGAAACTTCCTCTCCTAGTTCTCTTATGAGTCCTACTACTCTTTCTCTTATGAGTTCTTGTTTGATTAGAACTCTCACTTGAATATGGACAGCTAGGGATTCCTTGGATCTGGCTCCAACTGAAGCATCTGGACCCCACATCTCATGTAAGTTACTGATCAACAATTAATTACAAATAACTCCACTATATATATGTAATTACACTCTAGTCCTAGAAATTTTACAAAAAGACCCTAAACTTTCCAATTACTGCAAACAAGACACTCTATCAATCATATCCATGGATCTATTGGAAATAAATATCAACTTTCTAACCAATGTGGACTACCCTTATTATCCTTGTGACCCAATTAATCACACTCATCATTGATACCATCTGATTAACTCTTAATCAGAATGGGTGCACACTTCATCATCATCATCAAAGCCTTGTCCCAACTATGTTGGGGTCAGCTATACTAATTCTGTTTCTCTATTCCGGTCTATCTCGAGCCAGAACGGGTGCACAGGTACTGATGATAAATTCCATTAATTAGCACAAGGGGGTATTTCTCCTTTAGAGGACATGTTCTATCTTGAGAATATATGTTTCCACTGTCCAGGTTCTATCTTGGGAATATATGTTTCCACAATCCCACCACCATCTACCTAAGATACCGAGGTGTTGACCTACAGTTGGCCTCACTCATTGGTAAGTTAAAGTAAATGTATAGCAGAAATTTAAGTCCATTACTCCCTCAGGATTACGAGCCTATTGCTTGGAAATTACGAGGGCATTCCTTAATTAATGACAATATTTTATATAATGTATTACTCATGGTCCTTCAGTACATCTAATGTACTAGCACAACAATCCAGAGTCTTCCATTCTAATGGCCGAGACAAACCACACTATTTCATAGTAATTGCAGTGCTACAATCTTTTAGATGAGATGTCCAGTTTCATCACTGATTGCGAAACCTTTTAATTATAAGAATTGTGACCTATGTCTCATGCATGTGAATCTCATCCACACACATGGATCACATTTAATATAAGGGCTCGTGTTCATCTCATGAACAACCATGCCATTTTGTATTAATTATGTGCAACGATTAATAGAATCATATTCATCTCATGAATAAAAGAATGAAAAAGTATATCAATTAAGATAATTAATAGAATCATATACATCATCCACTGGATTAAGGACATACAATCTAACAGTTTTGAGATGTCTTAAATCATCCCTGTTTCTCAAAATACTAGGTATAGTTAGGTCCTACATCTTACGCTTCTTTTTTTTTTTTTTTTGTAAAGATCACACAATTCCGTAATAACTACTTGGGCAATTATAATATATTAAGCTAGAAGGTTTTGGATTTGGTTTTGACTGGCGGTTATAATTTTTACTGCAAGTTATTCAGTTTTCAAAACTTCTCTCCCTACTCATGCATCTACCTACTTTATCTCATTATAATCAAAACCACTTGTAACCACTCCCCACTTTTACTTTATTGCAAAAGCTCCATATCAATCAAGTTCTGCATTTCCCTTTCTACTCAAATTCTCCTCTCTGTGCCACTAGCTCTTGAATTGCATAATAAGATACTCTCATAACCTTCCTGTTCTTTAGTTTTTTTCTTCTAAAATCTATGAACTTTTTAATGCATGAATATTTAAATTACAATGTTGGCCATATCCATGCTAAGCATGGGTTATTGTGCTAGTACATTTTAATCTGGATGAAAAAATGATGATCTACGTTTCCTTAATGACATTTGGATAGCTGTGTTCACTTAGCCATTTGCACAGTATGTTTCATTGGTAAGAATAAAAAAAAAATCCATTAAATCAATGATAGGCAATCCACTTTGTCAGGTGGTGCAAGGTGTTGACGTGCCATGGAAAATTGATTCTAATTTCTGTGAACCCAAAACTCAGGAATCTTAAATCAACAGTAAATCCTACTCTAATACAAGGAGAAACACTAGTTTACACTTATCGATAAGTGCTAAAAAAAAAGGTCTTCAATCCGGTGGAAGATAGTCAAACCAAGGAGGAGCAGCCAAAGTGCAGGAAAATTACTACTGTTGAAATAATCTGGAAAATAATGATGTTCCATAAAATAGAATATAAAAGTGCTGGAAAAAATAATCTTACATTAAATCCAATCAATTCATCAAACTCAATAGAATTAAAAAGCCTTAATTGAGTCCTAAACATCCTTAATCCTTCAACAATTTAAGATATGAATGGAAAACAAAATGAATGGTATTGCTGGAAATTCTGGATGACTTGGATGCTCAGTCTTTTAGAGGCTGTGGAGCCTGCTGGCTGGCTTGAATAGCTCACCAGACCTGGGCGACCATGCTTGCTGCTGTCCCGAGTGGGCTGGGTCTGTTTTGGGTCTGGTTCAGGTGGTTCAAAGCCCAAATGCCTTTTCTGTCCACAAACTTGATTGATGGGCTTAGATAGGCATGGTTTGTCTATTTGGGCTGATTGAAGTGGTCCTTTAAGGATCTGATTTGACTTCTTTGTTCAGAATTCTAAAATTTGTTTTGAACCTAGCTCGACCGTCTAATTTCTGATTTGACCCATTCTAGTTAGTTGTACCCTTATTGAGATGGATCAAGACTCCTTTTGACCATTCAATTATTTCCAGATATTCTAGGGCCTGATCTGTGCTGCGAATGGCAGATCGAGATGCGGGGCGGGTAGGGATGGAGATGTGATGCAGCAACAATAGTATGTCATGGCAACAACAACAAGAATCGTGGGCCACATGTGGGACCCATGAAATCCTGATTTTTAATTGTTATTAATTTTATTTTTAGTAAAGAGTGTAATTAGAATTAGGTTTTTAATTTGGATAGAATTATTATTTGTTTCCTAGTTTGATTAGGAATGCTTTCTTAGGGCTTAAGTTTATTTTATTATAAATATAGCATTGTAGAGATCAATGATCTCAGAGATTAGAATTGATTAATAAAATTCCCTGTGTGGATTTTTTTTTCGTTGGAGACCTTTTCTTCTTCGAGTGATTGTTCTTCGGAACCCTAATTGTGCCCCGGCACTTGCATCCTAACCCTAGGATTGCATCAATTGGTATCAGAGCCGAACGATCCCTCGATCGTCTGCGTGTTACCCCTATCCCCACCCCTACCCATCCATCGCCATCCACTTTGTCCATTCCCTGCTCCCACCCTTGGCAACCCACCATCGTCAATCGCTGTTGTCCCCATCTCCAACCCAACGCTAGCCGCTGCCAAAGACTTCTCTTAACCAGTAACCCTAAACCCTCCCTGTCGTCCCAGTAACCCAACCAATAACCCAAAACCCATCCCGTGCGCCCCTGCCAATCCCAAACCCTCGCCGCCCACTCCAAGCCCGTCGACCATCCATACCTCTTCCGATCTCTCCTTCCATCTTCTTCACAAAACCCTATTTTTTCTCACATCCCTGACACCTGATCCCATCTGCACCCCCCTGCCAAAACCCCATTCATCGAAAACCTTCCCTTCCGTCAATAACCCAAACCGCCGAACCCCAACACCGCCCTGCAACCCATCTCATCTCTGACCCTAGACAACCACTTTTCCCCTACCCATTAGCTAAGCGAAACACCACACAGCCGAACCCCAAACCTCCCCTGCCTTCCAAAAAAAAAAAAAAAAAAGCAGCAGAGAAGTGAAGAAGCAGCAACAGAGAAGAGGAAGGAACTGAGTACCTTTCAGCACGGAACTATCCGGCTGCGTCACCATTGCCCTGCACCAGCGGCGCTGTCGCCAGGCCCCTCCATCGTTGACAGCCGCCAGCGCCATCGCCTTCGCCAGCGCCAGCTCCATCCTCTTCTCTTCATCCTCGTTGGAGCAGTAAGCAAAAGGGAAGAGAACCCTTTTCCTCTTCGTGCAGCGAAACGGGCCAACTTAAGTATTATTGGGCCTGGGCTCTAGTTTGGATCCGCTCAGCCACTTTTTGCTGTACATCTTTTGCAAATTTGGATCAGGTGGATCCGACCCAATTAATATTGAAGCCCAACTTATTTTTGAAGAGCACAGCAGTACAAAACCTTCAATCTCAAGCAGCGTGCAGACATCAGCATATCTGATCAACGGTTGAGATTATTTTTTGCGATATCAGGCTCATCCACCGTCCAATTTCAGATCCGTTTTCACCTGCGTGATCGTGAAGAGTAAATCTACACCTCAGGTTAGTTACAAATTTGAAATTTGCATTAACCAAAGATGCCTCCCAAAAGGCAGGTTGACACGGAGTCTTCCTTTCACAATGATGATGAATTGAGGGAATCCGTTGCATAATTATCAGTAACTATTAATCAACAATCCGCAACGGTGGTTCAAATGCAAGTTCAAATGCAATTTCAAATGCAAGCGACTCTTGATAGGATTGAAAGCCGATTAACAAATTTGGAAACTAATCGGCGTAATGATAACCATCGGGATGATGGAGTACACATTTGGAATCAACAAGATCCGCATGCCGTCAATGTTGATCGAGATTTGGGTATTAAACTTGTGATTCCAGAATATGATGGAAAATTGAAGCCAAATGAATTCTTGGATTGGTTAGTGTGTGTTGAAAATATTTTTGCAAATAAACCAATGGCTGATGGTCATAAAATTACATTGGTGGCAACTCAATTTCGCAATTATGTTGCGGTATGGTGGGCCGAGTTGCAAAAGAAGAGGAGATACCAACAAATTGACCATGTTGACACGTGGGCCGAGATGAAAAATCTATTGAAGCAGAAATTCCTGCCTGTCAATTACTCTAGAGATTTGCGTTCACGTTTTCAATACTTGAAACAAGGATCTAAAACAGTTGTTGCATATTCTGAAGAATTTCTGACCATGCAAGCCCGTTGTGGTTTGAATGAAGATGATGAGGTATTAGTTGACCGATACTTTAATGGGCTTATACTTGATATTCAAGATATCCTCGCATTCAAGCACTTTGATAATGTTGATGAGATTATTCAGCATGCTATCAAAGCCTAGGGAATTGCAAATCATCAAGCCCAGAAACTTAATGCAGCTAAATGGATTATGCAGAAGAATTCCTCCATTGCAGGTTCTAAACAGAGTACATCGTCGGAGAAAGTTGTCACCAAGCCCGAAGGTCAAAATAGACTCACATGCTTTAATTGTAAACAACAAGGGCATCGTGCAGCAGAATGTCCAAAACGTCTTCATCTCATTGAGAGTGAAAGTGATGTAAAAGATGTTCCAGATGATCCTAAAGATGATCCTCAAGAGAATGAAACAGAGGAAATTGTGGATACTTCGCCCGAGGAGGGTCTTGAATCTCTCATGGTCATCTAAGAAACTACATCGACTACTGAGAAGAAATGGTTGCGAGAAAATATTTTCCGCTCCAAAGGAACAGTCGATGGTAAAGAATGCATAGTCGTCATCAATGGAGGCAGTTGTCAGAATATTATTTCCCAAGCTTTTGTGGATCGCTTACAGCTGAAAGTTCGGAAGCATCATCGTCCTTATTTTGCTAGATGGTTAATGACAGGTGATGAAGTGCAAGTCCGATATGCATGTCTAGTTACCTTTTCCATTGGTGCAGATTATACGGATACAGTTTGGTGTAATGTGATACCCATGGACAATTGTGATATCTTGTTGGGTCGTCCATGGATGTATGACAAGAATGGAACTAATGGCATGCGCGACAACACCTATACTTTCATGCATGGTGCAAAGCGAGTCACACTCCGTCCTCTGAAACCAACGCCACCAAAGAAAGGATCACGTTCTCGTCTTACCAAGGAAGCGCTTCACGTGCACACTATCTACAGAAATAACATCTAGAAGAAGAGCCGAGTTCGAGGTCGAACTCTTTTCCAACCCGGGGAGAATGATGCAGTAGCAATAGTATGTCATGGCAACAACAACAAGAATCGTGGGCCACATGTGGGACCCATGAAATCCTGATTTTTAATTGTTATTAATTTTATTTTTAGTAAAGAGTGTAATTAGAATTAGGTTTCTAATTTGGGTAGAATTATTATTTGTTTCCTAGTTTGATTAGGAATGCTTTCTTAGGGCTTACGTTTATTTTATTATAAATATAGCATTGTAGAGATCAATGATCTCAGAGATTAGAATTGATTAATAAAATTCCCTGTGTAGATTTTTTTCGTTGGAGACCGTTTCTTCTTCGAGTGATTGTTCTTCGGAACCCTAATTGTGCCCCGGCACTTACATCCTAATCCTAGGATTGCATCAAGATGGAGGATTAAGGGGGTAGGTCAAGGAAACCCTGTAAACTCTTGGCCTCCTGCCAAACTTCCTATATCACAAGCAAGGAAAAGAGAGAACTCCGGGATACCTGAAAGCACTCAAAAAATTTTCATTTATCGTAATACTGAACTGCCTAGCCAAGGAGGCTTTACATCACTTAAATAGGAGAAAACATAAACCTAGGACTAATGTAGTCCATCCAAACATATTGATGGCCCGGATTATAACATCTAATAAATATAATTTAAAATATAGATAAAACATCTATATATGATAGAATATGTGGGCCGGGCCCAAGATGATAGGTCAAGATAGATGGGTTGGGCCCATTGGCTGGTTGACCGATGAGGGACCATGGGTCCGTCCTACATCGAAACTCCCCTTCTCAAGAGAACTCGACCGCAAGTTCTATTGAAATTCTCTCGGGTAAAAAACCCAACATACAAATCTTCTAGTTTCTTCTTGATCTTCAGTTTCTCTGCATCCCTTGGAAGCTTGAGTCAGTCTTTTCCTCCACTTAGAAGTAAATTGGAGGCACTACTTTTGATTTTGGAATTCAGGTTGAATAGAGTTTTAACCATTAAATGCTTCCATTGTTGATCATGTACCATCTGCATACAATCTCCTAATATCAATAGTTGATCTCTGAGAATGAAATCAATATGTGGAGCATCGATGATTGGATCTTCCATTGCAATCAGCTGATCAAATGCCTTTAAATCTGATGATCCGATTAGATAATCAATCTCTGTGCTAACCATGTCCAGCTTTTTAATTTTCGTTTCTCTTTCATTTGCTGCTTGCAGTGGTTTCTCAACACTGCTAGTCCCTTTGTTTTCTAGTTCTTGCAATTCAATGTCAGCTTTGATGTTTTATCCATAGATTGCTCAACATGCGCTTCCACAATTTTTTGAGAGTTTTCTTCTGTAGACTTAGAGTTTTACATGCGAGACTGTCTAAACTTGCACTCGACACAGATGGCTTTTGTAGTTGCTTCTGCAATAGTCTTGCATTCATTCATTTTCTCCAATATATCCGGTCTCAAGCCTCAGAGAAAACTAATTAAATCATGTCCCTTGCCCCCACTAGTTGACATAAATGTCGTGGTCTTGCAAATTCGTACTCATATTCAACAACTGTTAAATCTCCTTGTCCCAAACTAAGAAATTGGTGAAAATAGACTTCATTCTGAACATACCAATCTCCATAATTAAATTTGTAGAAAATTCCTTGAAATCCAATGGAAATTTCAATACTTTCCAATTTCATGTCCACTTGGATGCAGGGACTGAAAATTTAATGCTCCTCAAAATTAAGTCTAACCTGACCTGATGTGAAGACTGGACTCAAGGAGTGCGTAGGTGAAGACGGATCGGCGATCGGAGTTCGGATGGAGAAGATCTTGTTATTTGAAGATGCGAATGGCTGAAAATTTGATGGAATCTGGGCTGACACTTGTTTCTGCACCTTGCTGCCACTTTTCTTTTGTTTCTTTTTTTTTTTTATCACTTTTTTTATATTGTTGGGTCAGACAAAAAGCATCTATCCGGAGATGTGGTCGGGTTGGTCTGGGCTTTGCAGATTCCACCTTTTTTTTAAATTGGGTCAGACTTGACCCAAACTCAAGCCCAACAGTCCTGGGTTTAGTCGAGGCGCTAGGAGAGGACCTCATGTGCCTTTCTCAAGCTCTACGTAAACAAAAGAGAAGGGTTTGAGACCTTTTTTGTTGTTTCAGCCCTAGAGAAAAAGCTAGAGGCGGAGATGCTGCTAGAAGATGGAGATGGAGATGATAATGGTGAATGGACATTATGCTACTATTTCATCTTCTTTGTCCCTTTGAACAACCACGAGGAGTGACGAAGGTGATGATGGTGCAAGTGCTGGTGAGTACTGGCGGTGAAGATGGAGTCGACAGCGAGGACTGATGGCATGAGTCGATCGTGCGGTGGTGATGGATGAAGGCGACAATGCTGGCGGTGGCAAGCACGACGAGCGATGGCGAGGGCTGATGAGGGTGGTTCTATTGCTCCATTTTGGTGCTAGAATGCCGGGTACGTTGGACTTCTTTTTTTCCTACTTGTCTTCTCTTTTCGGCTTTTGGTGCGTCTTTTTTCTTTTTTCTCTTTTATTTTATTATTATTATTTTTTGGTCTGAGCCCAAACGAATGGAAGGGGAAGTGATGGGATGGGGTCTTCGAATCGGGATGTGGGTGAGGTTGGATTGTGGCTCGAGTGGCTTAGGGCAGCAATTTGGGGATTTTGATTTAGGGGTTGGAAAAGGAGTTAGGGTGTGATTCAATGCAAGGAATTCGATGTTGGGGTTTTGTCAAGACAGCGGGTGGGGATTGGAGTCTCAGTTTGGGGATGGGTCTCGAAGATGGAGTCTCAGTTGTCTGCATCAGATAGGAGCTTGCTTCATGGTGGGGACTCGGGAGATGATGGTTTTTGCTAAGGTGGGGTTCTGATGGATTGATTGGGTCTCTATAGTTTGGATTGGAAGGCAATTTTAGGGTTTTGGGGTGACTAGAACATGAGGGTTTCAATTTAGGATTTGGGGATTTTAAATTTGGGCTTGTTCAGCGATGTTGATTTGGCTATGGGCGGTGATTGAGTGATGGGATTGATTAGGGTTGGGGATCAACGCTCTGGATGTTGTTCGGCCATGAATTTTGATGAGTCCGGCCCAAATGGCCCAGTCTGTCATGAGCCAAAGCCCAAAATTAATGAAGATCCGGTTTGTCCAAGGGAGTCCGGGCCCAAATCCATGAAGCCCGGCCACGTCACAGCAACACGAGTCGCTTCGGAATTAGTCAGGCCACGTTATGCTTTTACCAATTCCCATGGAGAATATCTCAACTGCCTCGCCAGTCGAGGACACCTTGAAGGCTCCTCGTAAACGGTGCTGTAAAGTCGCCCCCATCTGTTAGGGGAAGACTATAAATCTAAGAGCCTCTCGATACTTGAGAGCAAGCCATAATCTCCCTTCGACACACTCTTCAAAGTTTGTAATCACCGACACACTTGAGAAATTAATACATTCCGGCGACCATTGCCCTTGAAGTGGACGTAGGTCACACTGACCGAACCACTATAAATCTCTCTTATCTCCATTGATTATTTTATCATTATTACTTGACCGGTGGTGTCTGAACCAGAGTTTGGCATCATCAGTTTGGCGCCGTCTGTGGGAACGTACAAAAAGTTTTCACCCTCATTCAAATTATGGTGACCACCAGATCGACAAGACGCGAAGAGGGCGAGGATGGTCCTCCACTGACTAATCCTGGCCCGAATGCTCCTGCTCCCACTCCTCAGCTAATGTTGGAGACTATGCAACAGATGGTGGCCCAAAACCATCAAATACTACAACTCATGCTCGCGGGGCAAGGAGGAGTCGGAGGAGTACCGCAAGGAGGAACACGCCCGGGGCATCAAAGAGCTCCACGACGGCGAGGAGCTCCCCACCTAGGCGCCCAGGCCTCGGGCGCCCATGCTCCTGGCCCCCATGCCCAGGGCGCCCATGCACAGGGCGCCCAGGCACAGGGCGCCCATGGTGTACCCCCTGGCGCCCGTTCCCAGGGCGCCCCCCGTGGGGCCCAGTTTGGAGGACCCCCACGTCCGGGAGGACCCCCACCTCCGGGAGGGTCAAATCACGGAGAATTTTCACATCCTCCCTCCGCTTCTGATGGGGAGGATCCTCATTTCCAAGAAGGGGAAAGTGAGAATCAGGAGCTGGAAGGCGCGAGCTACTTCTATGATTCGAGCAAAGCAGCCCCCAATTGATGGGACGAGAAGCTCAGAGAGATGCAAGATCAACTGGGCGATGTTTTCAACGCCATGAAGGCACACGCACCAGAGACAGTGGATTACCTAGTCAGGCGAACGGACACACCGTTCAAGCCTGACGTGGTGAACTATCCACTCCCTTGTAAGTTCAAGATGCCATCCGTGGAAACCTTTGATGGAGCGAAGGATCCGCTGGATCATCTAGAGACTTACAAAACAATAATGCAGCTGCACAGTATCCCGGACGAGATTATGTGCAGGGCGTTTCCAACCACGCTGAAGGGTTCCGCCCGACAGTGGCTTTCCAATCTCGCCCCAGCTTCCATCTCCACATTCGAGGAGCTAAGCAGGTCCTTCGTATCACATTTCATTGGAGGACGCCGCCACCAAAAGCCAGCCACACACCTGCTGAGTGTAAAGCAGGATAGTAATGAGAGCCTCAGGGCATACCTCACTCGTTTTAACGAGGAGGTACTTCAGATTGAGGAAGCCGATGACAAAGTAACCATGACAGCCTTCTTGGGAGGCCTCCGTCCTTCCAGTTTCTACTTCTCAGTAATGAAGCGCCCGCCAAAGAGCATGACGGAGCTACTGGCGAAGGCCCAGAAATATATGAATGCTGAGGACGCTACTAGGGCCAGGCGAGGCGAGTCCTCCAGAGCGGCGGACAAAGGAAAGCACGATAGAGACGACAAGAGGGAGCCAAGCAATAAGCGGAGCAGAACCGAGAGGATACCTGCCAGAGACCGACTCGGTCCTGCTCCCCAGAGAGACCGACTCGGCCCTGTTCCGCCGAGAAACCAATAAACTTTCACGGCTCTCAATGCTGCCGTTGGGCACATTCTACTTGAAATACAAGATGATCCTGCAGTAAAATGGCCGGGGAAAATGAAATCTCCACCAAACCGCAGGAACATGACCAAATACTGTCGCTTCCATCGCGACCATGGTCATGACACTGATGATTGCTTCGACCTCAAAAGGCAGATTGAGGATCTCATCCAGCGTGGACACCTGCGCCAATATGTTGCTGGTAGGGGGCAGGCGCCACCACCGCCTCGCAATGCTGAAGAACAGCACCCTATTGGAGAAATCCGAACCATCTCTGGAGTGTTAGCGGAGTCTTTTTCCGCCATGAAAGCCTATGCCAGGAAGGCGAGGCATCCTGATGAGCCACGCCCGTCGAAAGCACCGAGGCACAGCGCTGACGAAACTATATCCTTCTCGGATAAAGATCTAGAAGGGATCCAACACCCTCATGACGACCCTCTGGTGCTCTCAATGACCATCGTCAATTTCCAGGTACATAGGATCTTGGTGGATAGTGGAAGCTCTGCAGATATCTTATTTGTAGAAGCTTATGATAAGCTGAAGCTGGGCCGAGAGAGGTTGCAGCCTGTCAAATTTCCTCTCATTGGTTTTTCGGGGGAGAAAGTGTATCCCCTAGGGGCAATCACATTACCGGTTACAGCCGGGACAGCCCCCCGAACCTCCACCACAATGGTCAATTTCCTGGTGATAGATTGTCCGTCAGCTTACAACATCATTCTGGGGCGACCTACTCTTAACTCCTTAAGAGCCGTCCCTTCCACCTATCATCTCATCCTCCGCTTTCCAACCCTGAATGGAGTAGGGGAGGTTAGAGGAAACCAAGTAGCAGCAAGAGAATGCTACGTCACCTCGATGAAGGCCAAGATAACGCAGGAGGCGCTGCAGGTTGAAGTCTTGGACCCAAGAGATGATGCCACCACAGAAAGAGGGGAACCTGTTGAAAAACTTACCCCTATAATCTTGAATGAAGAGCATCTAGAAAGGAAAGTGTACATTGGCTCTTCACTCCCGAAGGATCTGGTTGGCCGATTGACAGATTTTTTGAGGGATAACATGGGCATATTCGCATGGTCACATGCGGATCTTGAAGGAATCGACCCAGCCGTCGCCACCCACCGCCTCAATGTTAACCCTCTCCACAAACCTGTTCGGCAAAAGCTAAGGGGCGCCTCCACTGAAAGGGCCCAAGCAATAGACAGGGAGGTCGGAAAGCTGATTGATAACGGGGCGGTCAGGGAAGTTGCGTATCCTGAATGGCTCTCCAATGTGGTGATGGTGGCCAAAGCGAACGGGAAGTGGCGCCTCTACGTAGACTTCAACGAACTCAACAAGGCATGCCCAAAAGACAGCTACCCGCTGCCCAGGATTGACCTCCTCATCGACGCCACAGCGGGACACGAGCTTCTCTCCTTCCTGGATGCTTATTCTGGATATAACCAGATTAGCATGCACCCTCAAGACCAGGAAAAAACATCCTTCATCACTCCGAAAGGCGTCTACTGCTATAGGGTTATGCCCTTCGGGCTAAAGAACGCTGGAGCAACCTACCAACGCCTGGTGAACAGGATGCTCCACTCCCAGATCGGGCGAACAATGGAGGTGTATGTGGACGACATGCTGGTGAAGAGCTTTGCTGCAGCAGATCACATCGGTCACCTTCAAGAGACCTTCGGTGTTCTTAGGACCTACAACATGAAGCTGAACCCCGAGAAGTGCGCCTTCGGCGTGGGATCGGGAAAGTTCTTGGGCTTCATGGTCAATCAGAGGGGGATTGAGGCAAACCCCGATAAAATCAAGGCTATACTGGATATGAGGTCGCCATCATCGACTAAGGAGCTGCAGCGCCTCAATGGAAGAATTGCAGCACTAAACAGGTTCGTCTCAAAATCTGCAGATAAATGTCTGCCTTTCTTCAGAATTCTTAGAAAAGCTTTTGAATGGGGATCTGAGGCTGAGGATGCCTTCCTGAAGCTTAAGGCCTACCTGGCCACACCTCCTCTCCTTTCACATGCTTCGCCTGGGGAAGTGCTGTATTTGTACCTCTCGGCTTCTCCCTCAGCAGTAAGCTCTGTCCTCATTACAAACCATAGTGGGGTACAAAAACCCATCTATTATGTGAGCAGAGCATACCGAGGGGCAGAGATCAGATACTCGGAATTAGAAAAACTGGCGCTAGCCCTCATTTCGACTGCAAGGCGTCTACGTCATTACTTCCAGGGCCACAAAATTATCGTCGTCACTGATCAACCTCTGAAGAGAGTTTTGGCCAAACCTGACGTATCTGGAAGACTCCTCAAGTGGGCAGTAGAATTGGGCGAATTTGATATTCAGTACCAGCCAAGGGTCGCCATCAAGGCACAGGCACTGGCTGACTTTGTTTCTGAGCTTACACATGTAGAGGGCCCCACCATGTTGCTGCCTGCGGGCCCAGCCTCTCCCCCGGGCGCCCAGGCATCACTGGGCGCCCAGAACTCTGAAGTGGGCGCCCAGACACCTCTGGGCGCCCAGACTGAAGTGGGCACCCAGACACCTCTGGGCGCCCATACTGAAGTAGGCGCCCAGACCTCCTTTCTCGGCGCCCAGACCTCTTCTGGCGCCCAATCCTCTCTTGGTGCCCCGACACCTTCGGAGAATTCTGCTCCCGACGCCCAGGCAACCTCTGATTCTTCGCCCGGGGACCAGATGCTTACCAAGACATCAGACTTTTCTTCTATGCCTCAGTGGAAGCTGTATGTTGATGGCTCCGCAACAAGTAAAGGAGGTGGCGTAGGACTCCTTCTGAGCAGCCCAGATGGTACACCCATCAAATATGCTGTAAAATTCCACTTCGATGCTTCGAACAATGAAGCCGAATATGAGGCCCTTCTCTCTGGCCTGAAGTTGGCGATTGAGATGGGCGCCCAGTACCTCGTCGCCCATAGCGATTCACAATTGATAGTGAATCAAGTCAATGGGCAGTTCGAAGCGAAGGAGACAAGGATGCAGGAATATCTTGCCATGGCAAAGAGACTAATCCAGCAGTTCAAGCACTTCAAGATTTGTCACATCCCAAGAGGGGATAACATAGCAGCCGACGCACTCGCCAGGCTCGCCTCATCCTTTGAGGCCTCATATGCGGAACCAACTTTCATGGGGCACCAGTTCGAGCCAAGTAAGTTAGATACGGACACCACCAGCATCAACTGCACCACGGCCGAATCGAACTGGATGACCCCCATCAAGGCGTACCTCCAAGAAGAAACAGTACCAGATGATTCCCTGGAAGCCAAGAAACTCAGGATGAGAGCTTCTAAGTTCACCATCCTACAAGACGTACTCTACAAAAAGGGTTACAACCTACCGTTGCTGCGCTGTCTTTCCCCAGAAGAAGCTGACTACGCCCTTAGAGAGATTCACGAAGGGATTTGTGGAAATCACTCTGGAGGACGCTGCCTCGCCCATAAAGCACTTAGGCAAGGGTACTTTTGGCCAAGCATGGTAAAAGACGCCAAAGAATTCACCAAGAGGTGTGATAAATGCCAGCGCTTCGCCACCGTGTCAAGGCAGCCACCAGAGGAGCTGACTACCATCCTCAGCCCATGGCCTTTCTCCAAGTGGGGCATTGACATCTTGGGCCCTCTGCCTTTGAGTAGAGGCCAGTGCAAATTCATAGTCGTCGCCATAGACTATTTCACAAAATGGGCGGAGGCAGAACCCCTAGCAAAGATAACAGACTCCAAGGTGAAGGATTTCGTCTGGAAAAACCTGGTCTGTCGCTTTGGGATACCTCACGCCATTGTCAGTGACAATGGCAAGCAGTTCGACAACAGGCTCTTCAATTCCTTCTGCGCCGACCTTCAAATAAAGCAGCCTCACTCTAGCCCGGCACACCCCCAGGCAAATGGGCAGGCAGAGGTGATGGTGAGAACAGTCCTGCGCAACCTTAAAACAAGGCTTGAAAGAGCAAAAGGTCCGTGGGTCGACGAGCTTCCGGGGGTATTATGTGTCATTCCTATAATTGCAAGATACAGAGAACGGGAGTTTTGGGAAAATTGCTTTGTATTGTTGTGTGTTCTCTTGGAGAACTAACCACCAATATATAGAATTATACATGCCACAATTAAGGGCCTTACAAAGGAAACTAAGAAATTACAGCAATCACTAATCTAGTTTAGGAAAGCAATCAATTTCTAAATATGTACAACTATCTTAATATTTGACCAAATCAATCCACGTAAGATGAAGCTTTGCTGGACTGGAATGACTAATGGGCCTTGGACACTTCATGGGTCATGGGCCAAACTTAACACCCTCCCTCAAATTGATGCGGGAGAATCAACGAGCATCAATTTGCCAACCAAGAATTGATGGCGTGGTCGGGGAAGACCTTTAGTGAGGATATCTGCAATTTGAAGTTCAGAGGAGACATGCGGAAGGCTGATGACATCACGTTTAAGTTCATCACGGATGAAGTGACAAGCAACCTCGATGTGTTTGGTGCGTTCATGAAAAATCGGATTTTCAGTAATCCTAATTGCACTGGTATTATCGGCATAGAGGGGGGTAGCGCCTTCTGCAGGAAAACCAATGTCAGAGAGTAGACCTCGGAGCCAAAGAATTTCGGAGCACGCAGCAGACATAGCGCGGTACTCAGCCTCGGTAGAAGATTTAGAAACTTTGTCATTTTTCTTGCATTTCCAGGAAATCAGACTATCACCCAAAAACATGCACCATCCTGTCGTCGATCTGCGAGTATCGGGACAACCAGCCCAATCAGCATCGGAATAAGCTTGGAGAGAGGATTGTTGGATGGAAAAAACAACCCACGAGTCGGTGTGCGAATAAGGTACCGAATGATGCGACGAACAGCGGCCATATGAAGATGACGAGGAGCAGTCATGAACTGACTCATGAGATTGACCGCAAATGAGAGATCAGGACGGGTGATCGTGAGGTAGATCAAACTCCCCACTAACTGGCGATATGCGGTAGGATCTGGAAGAAGATCACCCTCCTCTTTACTGAGTTTGACATTCAGTTCGATTGGAGTATCGACTGGAGCAGAAGCAGTAAGGCCAGCCAAGTCAATGAGATCCACCGTGTATTTGTGCTGATTGAGAACTATACCAGTAGGGGATTGATGAACTTCAAGACCAAGGAAATAGTGTAAGGGGCCGAGATCCTTCATTTGAAAGGTCTGATGAAGAGAGGCTTGAAGTTCATGAATCATTTGTGCATTGGGACCAGTAATGACAATGTCATCAACGTAGACCAGCAGAATAGTAATTCCAGAAGGAGCATGATGTAAGAACATAGAAGGATCATACGGGCTCGGATGAAAACCCAAGTGAAGAAGAGCATCTTGAAATTTCTCAAACCATGCGCGAGGTGCTTGCTTCAGACCATAAAGAGAGCGACGGAGCTTAGCAACCATGCCCGGCCCAGAGGATGACCCTGGAGGCAGACGCATATAAACGTCTTCTTTGAGATCACCATGAAGAAACGCATTTTTGACATCCATTTGATAGAGAGGCCAGGACTGAGATGCAGCAACAGCAAGGATGATGCGTACGGTGGTCATCTTAGCGACGGGAGCAAACGTTTCATCATAATCAATACCATATTCCTGCCGATTTCCGAGAGCAACAAGGCGCGCCTTATAGCGATCAAGAGTGCCATCTGGTTTTAACTTGAGAGAGAAGATCCACTTGCAGCCAATAGGTTTGACACCCATAGGAGAGGGGACAATGTCCCATGTGTGATTTTTCTCTAAAGCCTCCAACTCATCTTGCATAGCCAGGTTCCAACATTTGTCCTGCACAGCCTGAGAATAGGATCGGGGAAGGGAAGAAGAGGATAAAGTGGCCATTAAGGAAGTATGGGAGAACCCATAGCGGTCGGGTGGTACCGAAATGCGTGTTGAGCGACGCAAAGTAGGAAGTCCAGAAGAACTAACTGCCGGAGGTGGACCAGATGCTGGAGGAAGATCAGGAGGGGAACCCCTGGGAGGCGCGTCTGGATTCCGTCTGTGGTACACAAAGTTAGGATTAAAACGAACAACGGAAGTGTTGTCAGAGAAACCAGGTAAAGACACTAAAGAGGAGTCAGGAGGGTCAAGATGTTGGTGAAAAAAATACTGTTGTTCAAAAAAAACGACGTTTCGAGAGGTCCGTAAGCGACGAATGTGAGGATCGTAGCAAAGGTACCCTTTCTGGAAGGGGGCATAACCTAAAAACACACACTTAGCTGATTGTGCAGTTAATTTGGTTCGCTCAGAAGGAGGCAAGTGCACAAAGCAAACGGAGCCGAAAACATGAAGATCATCATAAGATGGAGATGTCTGGTACAATCGGTAAAAAGGGCTCTGATTTTGAAGAGAGGGAGAAGGCAGACGATTAATGAGATGAGCAGCCGTAGCCAGTGCCTCAACCCAAAATCGGGTAGGAACGGAGGATTCAATAAGGAGGGAGCGAGTGACA
This sequence comes from Umbellularia californica, assembly GCA_028538565.1. NCBI lineage: Eukaryota > Viridiplantae > Streptophyta > Magnoliopsida > Laurales > Lauraceae > Umbellularia > Umbellularia californica. The sequence continues at coordinate 2,517,833 of JAPQWN010000009.1, forward strand.
TCGAGCAGATGTCTATTTTTCCGTTCAGCAACTCCATTCTGCTGGGGAGTATAGGGACAGGTTCGTTGAGAAATAATGCCTTTGTGCTGCAAAAACTTTTGAAAATCAGAGGACACATATTCTCCGCCTGAATCAGATCGCAAGATTTTGATGCAGGTGGAAAATTGGTTCTCAACATAAGCTAAAAAATTTTTAAAAACAGTAAAAACATCAGATTTGGAATGCAGAAAGTAAATCCATGTGAAACGACTGAAATCATCAATAAAAGTCACAAAATATTTGTAGTGAGCATGAGAAAGAGCTGGAGCAATTCCCCATACATCGCTATGAACTAAATCAAAACACCTAGTGCTGTGTGAAGTGGAAATAGGAAAAGGAAGAGTTTTGCTTTTTCCCATTTTACAAGTAGCACAATCAAAAGGGACACAAGAAGATAAGCCAATAAATTTATTTAATAAACCAGAATTTAACATAAGGGACAAAGCCTTGGAATTAGGGTGTCCGAGTCTTTTATGCCACAATTGGCAGTTGTCTCTAATAGAGAAACAAAACACATCATTTGCAACTCTAGGCCTAGGAATTTGAAAAAAATCCAACGGAAACAGGCGTCCACACTTAGGTCCCCTCGCGATCTCCTTCCCGGACATCTGGTCCTGCACAACACAACCAGAAGAAGAAAAAGAGATGTTACAATTATTTTCAACAAGTTGCCCAACTGACAATAGATTAGAAGTTAAATTGGGACAAAGGAAGACATTTTTCAAGGGGATGGGGCCAGGAATGTCTCCAAGGGCAGTAATGGGAACAGTACCTCCGTTGGCAGTTTGTATTTGAAGATTACCATTGTATTTTTTCACATTGGAGAGAGGATTCCGGGAATATGTCATATGATTAGATGCCCCGGAATCAAGAAACCAAGTAGAAGATGGAGGCGAGGTACCTGAGAGACCTAAAGCAGAAAGGGCATTGACAATCATTTGCTGAACCAATTCAGGAGTCAGAGAGGATGAGGGCCCAGGCTGTGAGGATGCAGAGGGAGGAGCAGGCATATCTGAAGAAGCAACATAAGCATGCGGAGTTGGAGACTGAGTCTGATATAGCGGAGCCTGATACTGTGGGGCCGGATACTGTGGTGCCGGACGTTGTGGGCGGCGGCGACATTCAGAGATGATATGTCCCGGCTTTTTACAGTAACTACATACTTTCTGTTTGCATTGAGATGCAAGATGCCCAAATTTTTGACAACTGTAGCATTGTGTTTTGCTCAAGTCACGAGATGAAGGCTGAGAAGCTTTATTTGCTGAAAACGCGACTGAATAGGTCTCAGTCTTTTGTTGAGCCAAATGGGCTGAAGTCGATATGCGCTGTTCCTCTCGTAAGAGTTCATTGAGGCAGACATCCAAGGATGGTAAAGGCGTCCGATTCATGAGGGCAGATCGAATACTTTCATATTCATTCCGTAATTTCATCAAAAATTGATCCCGCTGACTAGAGGCCTGAAGATCGCTTATTACGATCAGAACATCAGCAGCCACATCTGCATATTTAATACTATCATATTCCGACCAAAGGGTTCGGAATCCTGAATAGTAGTCTTGGATGGACAAGTTCCCCTGTGCATATTCAGCAATCGCACATTCAAGATGGAATTGACGTGCGGAGTTATCTTGATGGTACACTTGCTTCAGATACCCCCACATGTCTTTAGAAGTGGGATAAGGTTTAAGGTTCATTATCAGATGGGGCTCTACTGAACCCAGTATCCAAGTTTTTATTTTTGCATCTTTAGTAAGCCAAGTGGATATCTTCTTCTCATCTTCCGTGGGTTTAGGATCAGATCCAGAAATATAGCCCCACAATTCCTTAGCTTCAAGGTAAATCTGGAACTGAAACGACCAAGCGGGGTAATTTTTTCCCGTGAATCGGATCAAGGTAACCTCAGATTTTTCCATTGTTAATTAAGATTGTAAAAAAAAAAAAACTGAGTGAAACAGTGAACAACCAGTAGATGATCGAGCAATCAGAGAAGGGATGAAATCACAAAGTGGATCTGACCAACCAGTGATCACAGAACACAAGACAGGCAGAAAAAACACCCCAGACGACCTTAAAAACATGCACTGATCCTTGACGTGGGCCCCACTGGTAGATCTGAACAAAGATCAGATCACTGATCTGAGGAACCACACTAATCTGGCTTCTAATGGAAGAAGAATGATCCAATTCTATCACAGATCCAAGATTCTGGACGGTCTAGATGAAACCAATATTAAAAATCTGGAAAAACTCTAGAATGGGTAAATCACCAACCTGGAAGTGCTGAAAAAATCTGAAAAAATCTCCAATATTCCTAGGTAATCCAGGCGACCAAGACTGGACAGATCTCTGATGATGATTTGATGATCAGAGGTGGGCACCATGAACAGGATGATGCTGCAACGTCTGGATTCCTTGAAACAGATTTCTGATCTGTCGATCTTCACAAGAGAGATCAATTCCTCTCTATCCTTAATGTCTTAATGCTATATAAGATCATAAGACAAGATTTTCTTGAACTTGGCTCTGATACCATGTCATTCCTATAATTGCAAGATACAGAGAACGGGAGTTTTGGGAAAATTGCTTTGTATTGTTGTGTGTTCTCTTGGAGAACTAACCACCAATATATAGAATTATACATGCCACAATTAAGGGCCTTACAAAGGAAACTAAGAAATTACAGCAATCACTAATCTAGTTTAGGAAAGCAATCAATTTCTAAATATGTACAGCTATCTTAATATTTGACCAAATCAATCCACGTAAGATGAAGCTTTGCTGGACTGGAATGACTAATGGGCCTTGGACACTTCATGGGTCATGGGCCAAACTTAACATTATGGGCCTATCGAACCACGCCACGGACTCCCACCGGGGAAACCCCTTTCTCTCTTGCTTTTGGGACTGAGGCGGTCATTCCTGTCGAAATAGGGGTACATTCCCTAAGGGTCCACCACTACGACCCTACCACCAATGAGGAAGGACTCCGCCTCAACCTCGATTTGCTAGAGGAGGTAAGAGAAATGTCTGTGGTCCGTAATGCGGAGTACAAACGACGCATGGCCAAGTACTACAATTCGAGGGTGAAGCCTCGTGCCTTCCAACCAGGAGACCTTGTCCTCAAAAAGGTGATTCTCGCCACAAAGGACTCTCGTGAAGGAAAGTTGGGTCCAAATTGGGAAGGTCCGTATCTCATAATAGAAGTGGTGAGACCGGGCACCTACAGAATCCAGAACTCTGAAGGAAAGGTCTTACCTCATCCATGGAATGCGGAACATTTGAAGAAATACTACCAGTAACATCAGAAGAGGATTAGAATAGTGAGGGTGTGGGGCTTGATTTAATTTTTTTAAATTTCTGTCAATATTGTTCAAGCAATGAATAAATAAAACATTCTATGTTTGTATTATGACAAAAAGTTGCATGTTCCAAAAGATAGACTTCCGTACAAAAGTCAGGCTACCTACCTTTACAAAAAGAAAAAACAGAAGCAATAGTCCCTATACTCTAATCACTCTCATCCCCCTCCTCGTTATCCTCCTCTGCATCGTCCCCAGCATCACCAGAGCTGCTGCCACCATCATCAGGCGCCTCCATCGGCACAAAGCCTGATATGTCAATGTCTGGAAAGGCAGCCGAAATCTTCTCTCGAAGCTCCTCGTAGCCATCAATGAAGGCATCTGCAAGGCCAATCTGTAGGTCCCTCTCAGCTTGAGAAGCTCTCTCGTACGCTGCCTTCGTCTCTACCTCCACAGCAACTTCTCTGAGCCTCGCCTTCTCAAGGGTCCGAGCAAGCTCAGCCTCACTGAGCGAAGCCCTCTCACGGGCCTTCATAAGCTCAGCCTCACTGAGCAAAGCCCTCTCGCGGGCCTTCGTAAGCTCAGCCTCATTGAGCGAAGCCTTCTCGCAGGTCTTCGAAAGTTCAACTTCTGCCTCGGCCGCCCTCTTATTGGCTGCTGAGAGTCCGATCTCAAGCTCGCTCACCCTCTCACGGGCTGCAGCAAGATCAATCCCCGAAGCCCTACCAGCGGCTTCCAGAGCAATAATCTTCTCTTGAGCAGCGCAGAGCTCTAGCCGCACAGCCTCCTTCTCCCGTCTTATCTGACCATAAGATTGGGCTCTCGACAGCAAGCAGATGGATGCGGTGGAGACCTGAAGAGATAAGGGACAAGAAATGAGACGGTTAAAAAGAAATAAAGGGGTAACAGTCTGGAGAAAAAGGAATAAAGAATAGTGAACCTTTACCTGAGCCAGGCCCTCTACAAATGAGTCAATAACCCCCTCGGTGCCCAAGGCATTAACCCGAGAAACCTCATGCGGCAGCACATATCTCCCTAGCCTGTCCCGCATCTCCCACGAATGGCCCAGCATGGAACCAGTCCTAGCCGATACCCCTGTAGAAATGCCCGGTTGTGAAGGACACAGTTGAGGGGGCAGGAAGTGTAGCTGAAGAGGAAGACTGCGGGAAAGCAGTCTTAGCGGAAGAGATCCCTGCCTGAGGAGACACTGTGGGTGAAGCCACTCGAGGAGGAGGCACCTGGGGCTCGACGCGAGTCGCTGGCGGAGAGGTTCTTGGAGAGGCATCCTTCGTCCTCGCCGCCTTGGGGGAAGGGGTACCCATATCCGAGAAGCGGGCTCCAATCATCTCTCTGCTTATCTCTATGCCTATTAAAGAGAAGTGTTAGCGAATGGTACATGGATACAACATATCAGGTAAAGTTTAAGATTATTGCCAAAGCAGAGTAGCTTACTTTTTCTTTTGGATGACGGTCCGGAGGGGGACCCGCTTGTCCTGTCCGAAGAAGAGCCCGGAGGAGGTCCACTGACCTTACCACTATCTTTGGGAATAAGAACTCCCAAGTCTTTCTCAGGTGATCCCTCACCGCTTGCAGCTTCGATTCTTGATCTTTTGAAAGTATGGGAGGATCTGCAAAAAGACAGTGAAAAAAAAAAAAAAAAATATATATATATATATAAAGGTACGGAGAAAAGGACAGTAGAGAACATACCGAGTCTCTTGGCGTCAATCCATCGTGTGGGTACCAAAGGTCGATCTGACTCAGCAACCCACTCTCCACCAATGAAGAAGAAGCGACATTTCCAATCATGGCAGTTGGAACGCAATCCCGTGAGTAACTTGCCGCCCCTAGGGGTAAAATAGTACCATCCCCTGTTTGGGGCTGGGGACTCGATCAAACTGTAGGCAGCGTGAAACTCGAGAGGAGAAGCGTCCTCTTGATGTACTCTCCGCCACAATGCAAAGAAGCCAAGCAGAACTCTCCATCCGTTAGGTGCTAATCGCCCTGGAGTTAAGGAAAAATAGTGAAGAGTACGGCAAATGGGGGAAGGTATTGGAAATCTTAACCCGGCCTCGATCATCTCTTCGTATATCACGATGTCACCAGAAGAATCGTTACAAGCTGGCTCGTCCGCCTCGGCCCGGCGGCACATCACAGTCGGAGGGATACAAACAGTAATCCTTAAAAGGTCACTGTCTGTTTTGAGTACACTGAAAATACTGCTTACTTTGGATCCGGCATCCTCAACAATCACTTTTCCTTGATACTTTGTGCGACGACGCAAAATTCTGGTAGGTACATTACTAGGACTTGCGCCCTCGCCCGCATGGCCCCGCTCGCACGCCGCCACCACCGAACACTTCGACTTCAAGCCTGCGCCTAAGGGGGCTGATGAGGCTGCCGCTGTCACCCGCGTAGAGACACCCGATGTTCCCGCACCGGGCGCCGCCGTTGCCTGGGCGCCCGTGCCAGGCGCTGCCCTCGCCGCCGCCGTCCTCGACGCTGCCGCCACACCGGGCGCTGCCCCCACCGTCGCCACAGCCGCCACGCCGAGCGCTGCCATCACGGCCCGGGCGCCCGCCCTAGGCGCTGCCAGCACGGCTTGGGCGCCCGCCCCTGGCGTTGCCACCAACGCTGCTGCCGTCCGTCTGGCACTGGCGCTCATGACCGCTACATCCGGCGTCGCGGGAAATCTCGACGCCGCCCGACCCCCATCGCCAGCGCCCCTACCGCCAAGGGCCGTGCTGCCCTCGTCGCCCGTGCCAACGGCCGCACCACTGCCCAAGTGGACGCCGCCCACGGCAGCGCCGCCCAAGGCACCGCCGCCCACTGCAGCATCGCCCAAGGCATCGCCGCCCACGGCAGCGCCGCCCAGGGCAGCGCCACCCAAGGCAGCGCCGCCCACTGCGGCGCCGCCCAGGGCATCGCCATCCACTGCAACTCCGCCCAAGGCGGGACCGTCGCCGCCCGCGGCGCCCACGCAGGGCACTGCGGTCACGCCCGCCACGCGTGAACCTGGCGTTTGCTGCGCGACGTCCGGGCCCAATTCCGCCAGCTGCCCAGCGCCCGGGACCGTCGCCGCCACCTGCCCCTCGCCAAGGCCGACCGGCGCTGCACCAACGTTCGGTGCCGCCGTCGCGACGACCGCCGTCGTGGCTGCCATCTCAGCTTTGTCTGCAATGGAATGCTCCATGGCCTTGAAGAGTGAACCACTTCCCCTTTTCTAGGAATGAAGACTCAATGGATGAAGAAGATGGGTGAAAAAGAAAACCTTTCTCTTGGGAATGGGAATAGTTGGGTCTCCTCTCTCTCCAAGCAAGGGATTTTATATGCTAGGATCCCACAAAGCCTAGGATTTCAAAAACCCCAAACTAAGAATAAAAGAAGTCCCACACTGCAGGAACTCTCCCAAAAATCCTTCTCCTCAGGGCCGGGGAAGAATACAAGAAGCTGGCAGGGAGAGGAACGCGGCAACAATTATTTGAATGGGAAAGAAGCCGGATATTCAAAATGCCCCCCTTTTCAAAGCTTCTTTGGGCACGGGGAATTGAGGGGCAAATGATGAGTCCGGCCCAAATGGCCCAGTCTGTCATGAGCCAAAGCCCAAAATTAATGAAGATCCGGTTTGTCCAAGGGAGTCTGGGCCCAAATCCATGAAGCCCGGCCACGTCACAGCAACACGAGTCGCTTCGGAATTAGTCAGGCCACGTTATGCTTTTACCAATTCCCATGGAGAATATCTCAACTGCCTCACCAGTCGAGGACACCTTGAAGGCTCCTCGTAAACGGCGCTGTAAAGTCGCCCCCATCTGTTAGGGGAAGACTATAAATCTAAGAGCCTCTCGATACTTGAGAGCAAGCCATAATCTCCCTTCGACACACTCTTCAAAGTTTGTAATCACCGACACACTTGAGAAATTAATACATTCCGGCGACCATTGCCCTTGAAGTGGACGTAGGTCACACTGACCGAACCACTATAAATCTCTCTCTTATCTCCATTGATTATTTTATCATTATTACTTGACCGGTGGTGTCTGAACCAGAGTTTGGCATCATCAAATTTGATTCAAGGAAAAGGTTTAGCTAATTAGATGAAGGCCATCGGAGGATCAACTGAGCTATGGTTGGTGGATGGATTTTGATTTAGATGGGACTTCCGAATGTAATGGTGATGGTTCGGTAGAGATTATGGGGTGTCAATTATCGAATCCGGTTGGATCGATCTTCGGCTTTGATACCAATTGATTGGATGGCGGATCAAGATGCTGGGCAGGTAGGGATGGAGATGGAAGATAAAGGGGGTAGGTAAGGGGTTTCTTGACGCCAAATTTCCTATCATAGGAAAGAACTCCGGGATACCCAAAAGCACTTGGAAAATTTTCATTTATTGTAATACTAAACTGCCTAGCCAAAGAGGCTTTACATCGCTTAAATAGGAGAAAACATAAACCTAGAACTAATCTGGACCATCCAAACATATTGATGGCCATGATTAAAACATCTGATAAATATAACTTAAAATATAAATAAAAACTCTAAATATGATAGAATATGTGGGCCGGGCCTAAGATGATAGGTCAAGATGGATGGATCGGGCCCATTGGCTGGTCGACCCATGGGGGACCATAGGTCTGTCCTACATCAATGTGTCACGTGATTGTCATTGATAAGTGATTTAAGGCCAATGGGCTAGCGCAATTGGCCTGTTCTGATCGCACCTCAAGTGCAAGGTTGTCTTCAAGTAGTAATTACTCGATGACTTTGAGGTCGATCCACACGGATGGAAGTGGTAGCACGCTTGACCTAGCCTACTTTAAGTCTAAATTTAACCTAATTAAAATCTATTCATCCAATAATGTTTGAAATAAAAATTAATTACAAGATTGCACACCAAGAAAAACTCCTAGACTAAAAAACCTAGATCTAAAAATCCTAATTAAATTTAAAATAATGCTGCAACTAAAGAAAATAAGTCGAACAACCAATTTAAAATAAAAATCAGAAATAAAAGAAACTGAAATAACAATAATAATTAAGATTTTCTAGGTATCGGGGATCCACTTTCCTCCTAATGATTGGAAGTGTGAATAGATTAGAATCTCCTTCCCAAAATAGTTTGTCAGGCTATTTTAGAACAAGAACAAAACAAGTAATTTAAACAATTAGTTTCTAGAATGATTACTAACGCATCAATGGCTCTTTTTGTTCTTTTTTCACAAATCCATAGTGATTCTAAGCATGCTATATATCTAGAAAAGAAAATAAAGCATCAAAGAATTTACGGAATTACGCATTTAACACCAAAATCATTCCTTTACATTAAAATTGCTAAATACATCTATTTTTAATTCTATCTACGCATAAGAACATTAAAAATACAGAAAGTATCACCCATTTCGAAAAAGAATTCCAGCCTTTGTGGTGGACCCCACATGGACGTCCCATGCTTCTTTGTTTTCTCTTCTTTCTTTCTTTTCTTCTTTCCTTCTTGGCTTTGCTTGAGCTCCCAAGTCTTCTTAGTCCTTCCTTCCTTGGACTCTTTTTGAATTTGAATTTTCAAATTTTTATTTCAAATCTTGCATGCATTGCAACAAAGTTGGTCGGTCCAACAAGATGGTACCTTCTCTTGAAATTCTTCAAGTTCTCCTCTCTTTAATTACTCTCTTGCTTCATCTTGAGTTTTCGCTTCATGTGCGGGTCCCAATTTCTTGGATTTCCTACAGAAATAAAACAATAATATCGAAAAGAATAATTTTGCAACGAAAACTATCATGCCATGCATGGGACCCATTTCAACGCGCCTGAATGCATGCAAATACACCATTTGACTCGGTTTTTCATGTAAAATCCAACTATGCAAAGAACGCAAGTTTATGTGTAGATTTGAAGATATTCAAGATGATAATCCGATAATCCAGAAAGAATAATTTCCATAAAAACCAATTTTCACATGAAATCAATTTTGATCACCATAATGCATGATTTTATGAAATTCAATGCATTTCCCCCTAAATAAGTCCAAATTCTACATGAAATAATCATTTTGATATGAAATTTCGTGGACTTATCATGTGCCCACACGTGTGACTGAATGAAATCTCGGTTTTTGTTTCTTCTTGTACTTCCTAAATAAGTTGCAATTAGGATTAGTGTTCTAATTCAGTTTGAGCTTTTAATTTTCTAGTTTAGTTAGGAGTGTTGTAATTGTAGGGTTGTTTTCCTATATATATGAGCATTGCAACTTGTAAAACAATAGAGGTAGAGTTAGACATTAATAAATGTTACCCTTTGAGGGTTATTTTCCTTGGTTCATTCCTTTTTTTTTCTTTCTTTCTTTCTTTCTTTCTTTTTTTTTTTTTTTTTTTTTAGACTTTGTTTCATGTGCTTCGACACTTTCCTTTGCGATCCAATTCCTTCCATAGGGTTTGCATCTATATGGTGTTAGAGCTTTAGGTTATTGGTGTGACAAATTGAAAATCGAAGGAGCCCTATTTGATTGTGAGTGGTGAAGAAGAGGGGGGCGTCTTGATCATTTGACCCTTGTGCTGGAGTAGTATGTGAAGAGTGAATGAGAAAGTTGAAAAAAAAAAAAAGAAAAAAGAAAAAGAGATGAAGGAAAATAGGAAAAGTTCTTCTGCATCAGTAAGGAAGAAGAAATCAACAAAATCTCTTTATCGCTGCAATAGCGGAGACAAAATTTGTCTCCTCGTCTTGAGCATCAACAATTGAAGAAGAGATTACCACATCCTCTTCCCTATGCTTTACTGGCGCAAAATAAGAGAATTCTTTTTGAAAGAAAACTCAGGAAGACGGAAAGATTGAACACCACCAAACCCTCAATGTTGCTTCCTTCATGGGCAAAACCCTAACCTAACAGATGATAAAAGAAGAAAGTAGGGAGTGAGGAGAAAAAAACCTATCCGGTTTAAGTTGCAAACATATAAGATGAAAACAAAATAAAGATAGGGGGAATTGGTGGGACCTGATTTATTGTTGCTCGGGCTGCCAATCAAAAAGCCTCTCTTGCTTTTAGGACCTCGGGAAGAAGATGATGCGTATCTCTCCCCCCTTTTCATTTGCTTCAGATAGGCAGACCTTCCCTTTTTTTTCTTTTTCCACCAATATGGAAGACTGAGGGAAGAAAAAAAGAGAGAAGAGAAACCAAAAGAGGAAAAAAGCTTTAAAACAATTAATAGAAAAGGAACTGAGAGAGAGAGAGAGAGAGAGAGATGGAAGCCTCTAGGATTTTGTGCTCGTATGAAACCCTGGATGGCCTGCACATCATCTGTTCAGTGACTAGACCTTGTTCAGTCTCAGATCTTGGTTTAGGTCAGATCTAACCTGCTACAAAAGCCTAATTTACATCATGTTCAACCTGACCACAGATCGGAACTCAACCCAATATAGCAGAGGAATGATACTGTAATGATGCCACTGCTAACATCGTTAGAGCACAGTCAACGATTGAGTTGACCAAGATTAACTGACCTGGATTTGTTTGACAAAATTTAGATCCATACGGACTCGAATTTTCAATCCTTTTTCACCAGTGTGCTCTTGAAAAAAAGATCCACACGGCTGGTTAGTTTGTTTTAACTTTCAATATGTACTTCATCCCATAAAAAGTTGAAGATGCCTTAAAAAGAAATAAAATGTAGAGGTGACTTTTTCCCCCCCAAATAGATAAGTGAATCAATCTATGTTCTAATGCAACAAGTAGATAAGTTGAGAAAGGGTTACGATCAGCTCATGTCTGATGAGCTGTTGATGTCAATTAAATTAGGGATACATTACATGCCTGCCTCAAATTCAACTATTAACTCAAACAGACACTTGACTTATAAACCTCAAGCGCAACCACATCGACAACAACCATTGGGAAAATAATCGCAGAGAAGAATTCAATTTTCGGAATCAACAAATCCATGCCTTCAAAACATTGATAGGTATTGGAGTATTAAAATTCCTATTCCTGAGTATGAGGTAAAGATGCAACTTGTGATATTCTAGGATTGGCCACTGTTTGTGGAAAATGTGTTTGCACACATACCAATGACAGACACATACCAATGACAATGGCCATAAAGTGACATTAGTGATTACCAGATTCCGTGGGTATGCAAATATCCGATCGAACAACAACAATGATGCTAAAATATGAATCTAGTGGAAACATGAACAGAGAAGCAGCTCCTGATAAATCAGAAATTCCTTCTGGTCAATTATCAAAGGGGATTATTCTCTGGACTTTTAGGATTTGAAACAGGGCAACAAATTACTGGTTGGGTACAAAAGTGTTCTTTGTAGTCCAAGCAAGGTGTGACTAATGTCATAAGACATCTATTAGCTCTTCAGAAATTTGAGATTGTTCGATTAAGTGGTGCAATGTGTTAAAAGCACGAGAAATTAACTATACCTCAAAATATGAGTCTTTGATATTGCAAGCTATACCTCAAAATTAACTTTCTTTTGGACATTTTTATTTATAATATTGGAGGTAATAGACTTGATGCACTGTTATAAGTTAAATGATATGGTTGCTTTAAGAAAAAAAAAATAAAAAATGAAGAGAAATAAGAACCGGTTTTGGAACTAGATTCAAGTCCTCTTGGTGGACCCAGTTCCAGAACCGGATCCGGGTTTTCCTATCGAAACCAAGTCTGGAACCAACAAAATAGGTTCTGAGTCAAAACCAGACCTGGAACTGTTATTTAGAAATGGGTTCGGGTCCAGTATAGTTCCTACCCAGAACCGTTCCGTTTGCAACCCTACATATGATGGAAAATCATAAAATCTAAAATTATGAAAAAGTCCTTTGTTCTCCCAAATCGAGTCAAACCTACCTATCCATGACCCAAGGTCTAACCCAATAGACTCACTTAAGACTAACTAAGGTTAGCACAACTTTATTACTAATTAAACATACTTAGTTTTAATAATAAACTCAATTAATTAGTAATAAATATGATTAATTCGGGTCGGGGTGTTACATGACCCGAAGGCGATACAAAGCCAATGGGCCTACACAACCTGCCTTGTGACCCACACGTGGACCCCAATGAAGTATAAGATTTTTGTCTCTTATTTATTTGCTTAATATGTTGTAAGTCGGATTAGCTTTCCGATTCCAGTTGGAGTCTTTATTTACTTTCCTAGTTAGTTAGGAGCAATGTATTAGTTTTCCTTTACATTTGAGCATTATATAACATCTGAGGTAGAGTGAATATTAATAAAAGTTTCCATTCATGGGTTTATTTTCCTTTGAGGTTCGTTCCCTCTTTCTGAGAGTCTCATTGAGACATTGTTTCACGTGCTTTGGCACTTTCCTCCTATGCGATCCTTCACACGTCCCAAAATGCAAGAGCTTGGATTTATGATTGAGTAGAGACCGCAACTTGCAGATTTGGTTTTCACTTAAAAACCATTGCTCATAACCTCATACTCCCACACGGACATTTATATTTCAGACGACAATGAAGCTAATTATCTTATTTGCACATAGACATAAGTAATTAGGGGAATTATGATCAATCAGCGTCCTCCGGCAAATCCTTTCCTAATTACAATAGGATAAATGCACCAAGTGTATCTTGACATGTTCTCTCTACCTATGATGCCCAGATACAGATATGGATTTAAACACTAATGCGGGAATCGGGGATACGATTCACATTTGAAAATCTATGACACGGAAATGGATGAAGATGTCCTAATTTCTTCTTTAGATCAATTTTGAATCAATGAAGTTATCATTGTTTTCTTCCCTTTCTAGCATAAAAAATATTAAAAGAACTATATGAAATAATGGACTTTATAAGTAGGATATGTTAAACTTGTTCCCTACAAGTATCAGTGCAGTATCAGGTACCAATACAAGTGTCGTCTTGGTCCGATACGGATACGTTGGACTTGTACAAGTATCCGGGTATCATAGCTCTCTACCTTCTACTTTGTTTAGGGCTCCTGAAGGACACTGGCCAAGCATTTTTCTTGTTTTGAAATAGGACACAGGTTTTTTAAAGTGGATTCAACCATGGTTTCAAAAAGTGCACCCTACTAAGATTCTATTTACTTCAAGAATCTTATTTGACAAATAGGAAACTTAGGGCAAACCACAGTTTCTGATTCTATTTTTAGCTTCTAATATTGATCCTATTCCTTATATAGTCAGATTACCTATGTTGGTTTGTGCCCAGTCTGTGGACTTATTTCGTTTCTATCTTTTGGGATGTTACTTGTTTAGGAATTTTCCCCTTCTCTTTTAAACCTTTTCTTGTTATTTCTTCTTTGAGTGCTGCAGGTGCCCAGTATTTCTGGTCACTTTTCTAGCAGTAAGGGGACTTATATTAAGAGTTCCAGCTTCTTTGCTGGTATTATAGGGGGGTATTTTCCTGTTTGAATTAATATAATCTTAATTTCAAAGGACATCACAGTCACACCATGTGGGACCACTGTTATGACTACACGACTTTCATCAATCAAGATCTTGACTGTTATGAGCTAAGACAAATGGTAATATGCTTCTGCAGGGTTTCGTAACACAAACAGCCAAATCTCTGCATCCTTGACAGCAAATGGTAAGTATGTGGTCTGTGCCAGTGAGGATTCTCATGTGTATGTGTGGAGAAATGACAGTAATTTTCGGCCAAGCAGAAACAAAGGTGTGACAACCACACAGTCATATGAACATTTTCACTGTCCAGACGTATCAGTGGCCATTCCATGGCCGCACATCAACATGGGAGGTATGCAGGAAACCAGCAGTGATGAACAAACTGAAGTTTACACATCTGCTGATACCCAAGTGCTGGGGGATGAGTCCAACAGGCAACAAGGGTCGCCTTTGGCATATGGGTGCACCAATAGCCCACTGCACGGTCGTGTCTCTGATTCAAACAGCAATTACTTTTCCGATAGGGTATCTGCAACATGGCCCGAGGAAAAGCTGCTCCTCGCTGCGACTGACAAACGTAACCTTCAGAACAGCAATGGCGATCTTGCTAGTGACAGGTCAGCATGGGGGATGGTGATTGTGACTGCAGGCCTTGGAGGGGAAATCAAGACATTCCAAAACTTTGGCTTGCCGATTCAGATGTGATGGATGGCCAAGAAACGAAACTGGTGTGCCTCAGATGGTGGCAATAGCTTGGCATGTAAAATGTGTGCATTGCATGCTTTTCTTAATATTCGGCGCATTGATACTTTTTGTGTATAGGTAAATGTTGGTTGGGTGAGAATTGTAATATTTTACGAGTTCCATCCCTTGCTTCCATGCACAGCAACTGTTGAGTAAGTGCAGACAACATACAGTTCGATATCAATGGATTCTTTACCATTTGCTTGATAATAGCAGTGGTGTAACCATCAATATTTAGCAGAGGAAAAAGTGACAAATGCCTCGAGTGTTGAAACAAATAAAAGGTTCTATGATTCACTCTTGTGCTCTAATGTATGCTGTTTTTAGTATAAGGTGAAACGCGAAAGGAAAAAGAAAATTTAACCAAACAGGTGAAAAGAAAGAAAAACTTGAGATTTCGACTCTGTTGAATGAAAAAATAAAATCCATGACACTCGAATATTTTTGACGTATCATATTTTTAACCTTCAAGTTTCCATATTAAGAAGGAAATCTACCGTAAATGCTCCTACCAAATTATTTTAGATGTGTTAAGATTTTTAATCAATATATAGCTAGGATCTCATGGAAAATATCACCTGTATGAAGTTATATCGCAACATCAACATTGTACTCAGCAGTGTCTTTTTTTAGGAACGACCAGGCTGCCCCTAAGCACGGCCTCTGGGGCTCACGAGAAAGCACAAAATTCATATTTAATTCAGTATCTGTAAGGTAACCATGATGAAAGGAGATGGTTTTGAGTACCTCAAAGCTTTTGAATTCTAACAGTTTGGTAAGGTTGGATGGGTACCAATATTACATGATCAATCTACCCCTAATTCTAATGATTAGCATGGTTTAAGTTTTTTGTTAGCATTTTAAATGAGGTTAGAGGTTGTTTGACTCAACTTGTGAGCTAGATTAGCTTTTTCATAGCTTTGGGGAATTTTGAAAGCCTTTGAGCCTAGTCTGGCACGCTTTGGCAGGCTTTTTGTTTTTTGTGTTTGTGTGGGGGGTTGATAATGATTTTGAAATATTTGAATTTTTTTTACTCCTAGTTCAAATTAGCCCCCACAACTTTCGTGTTCATTCCATCCGTGTTCGGAGTCTAAAATCCCCTTTTTTACAGTCAAAAGGGCAAAATAGACTTTTCACATCAAAATTTATGTACGATTTTCAACATTTTCAAACCATGCAAATAATATGCTCTTTGGAAACTAGATTTTATGAGGATCGTTTCTCTCGGTTTCCAAGCCCTTGAAGTTATAGAGTTGTGAGACCCATAACCCACTTAAGTTTTAAACAAACTAACGTATTTTCTTCTTCATTTCTGTTTCAGCTCAAACCAGAGAAGAGCTTTCTCTTCTTCTTCCTTTTCCAGCTCTTTCTTGCCTTTACATGCTCCACCAACCCAACCCAACCCAAATTGGAAATCTAATCTCAACTTCATCTTCTCCATCTTCCCAGCTTTCCATCAAAACCAATTTCTCTGCTTTCCAACTGGACAACCATCTCTCCTCACCATTTCTTCCCTACTAGAACCTTTCCAGGTAAGGGATGGATTTCGGGTTTTAAATATGGGTTTAGTAGGTTCTTTAGAACCATGATTTGATGCATGAAACTCTGTTTGAAAAGATTTCTTTTTTCTATTCTATTATGAGGGATTTTTGTGTAGGATTTTGGGGCTTTTGTGGATGAGTTCTTTTAACAGCTTCATGGTTCTTAGCAGAGTGTTTTGGGAGCTTTTGGAGATCAGGCAAGTGAATAATCTGATAATAAAATGCATGCAAGTGATTGACTTGAATTTATATTATGCATGCCAACTATCTTAAGTTTATTAGTTCCTATCTCATGTTTCTCTATAATGGTATGCTGGAAATTCATTAGATTGTAATTAGTTTTGCAAACTTGATTTATATACATCATGCACGCCTTGCTCTTTAATTTATCTCATGGTTCTTGTTTAATACTCTTAATTTGGTCTCAATGCATGGCCTTTTCATTCAATTGAGTTTTGAGGAGGGATTTTGTTTATGAATTAATGGATAGACGGAAATGAGGAATCTGGTGTGGCTAGGAGAGGCCAAATTTGTGTAGGAAGTGGTTTTGCAGGGTGAAAAAGTAAGGAAGGAAGGGACCTAACTGATGTAGGAAAATTATGCTTCAACCTAAGCAGCATCCAGTAGTTATGCTCGCCATAACAAGCTTGACCCTCACTACAGAGGGCATAGTTGTTTCCTCAAGCAGCAAGCCAGCTCGCTATAGCAAGTAGCAAGCTTTAGGTTTTAGTTTATATGGTCTCAATCCATTAGATGATGTAATAAATTGATTTATTTCTTTATTTATCAATATAATCATGTTTTCCTTCCATGAGATGAATGGTGCTTTATTACTTACTTACACATAACAAATACGAATGACATGATGGTTCATGAGATAAACTAGAGTCCACAAGTTTACTAGATGTAACACATGTGTTTGGATGAGATCTACATATGGAGACATGTGTCGCAAATCTTATACTTTGATCACTATGAGATATTGTGATTTGTCTTGAATGTAAGATTATGGATCATGGTGTTGGTACATTGGATGTATTAAAGTACCATGAGAAGCACACCTTATGAAATGCTGTCTTTACTTTAAGGTCTACTCTCATAATTCCATAGTAATTGGCTCGCAATCCTGAGACATTAATGAACTCGAGTTTTGGTCTATTCATTTGCTTTGAGTCACCAATGAGTGAGTCCGATTGTAGGTCAACACTTCGGTGTCTTGGTTACATGGTAGTAGGACCGTGGGAACATTCAATGGTCAAGATGAAATCTATCCTCATTATCCCCTTGTGCCAATTAATGGATTTATCATTGGTAAGTGCGCACCCATCTCAATTAAGAGTTAATTGGATAGGTATTGATGATCACTATAATTAATTGGGTCTCAAGGATAATAAGATATCGATCAAATCTGGTGGACAGGTCCAATTGATCCATGGATATAGATGGAGAGGCATACTTGTGATAATAGGGAAGTTTAGGGTTTTCTTTGTAATTTATTCTTAAGACTGGAGTTCAATTGCATTTATATAGTGGAGTTATTTTTAATTAACTGTAGGCTTGGATTGCACATGAGATGTGGGGTCGGGGTGTTTCAGTTGGAGCCATCTTTCTATGGAATCCCTAGTGGTCCTCACGCTAGCCCAAGTTATTAGAAATAAACTAATTCTAGTTGAACTCTAAAAGGAAATGAAATAGAAAGTTACTATTTCTATTTGAAGTGAGACTTCCAATAGTGGTAATAGTAAGTTGCTAATTGTTGGGGAAGTAAGACTTCTATAATTATTAGAAAGAAGAAAGTTACTAATTCTTAATGGAAGTAGGACTTCTATTTTAATTAGAATGAGGAGGTGGGTTAAGTGCTACAAATAAGGGCAGGGGGCTTATCCTGACCTAGGAATACATGCCCAGCCCCTATTTGTGCAAGTGTTGCACGTCCTCTCTCTCTTCTAGTTCCCTTCCGGATTCCTTTAGAGCTTCTAGTTCGTTTCTTTTGGAGATCTCACCCAGCTCCTTGAGAAAAGAGATCTGATACAGGATATAGCTTAGAAGACGATTGGCTCTTGGAGATTCTAATTTGTTAAGAAAGAAAGAGTTCTTCATCCGACAAGTTATCAGTTTCTCCATTAGAGCACTACCGGCTCCCAAGGTAAAACTTACTCCTTGTATGTTGTAGATTTATTGTGGATACATGATGATGCTATTTTCTATCTTAGAGATAGTTTATTTATTGATCTTGGTTGATGATTTTGAGGATTGGATCCTGAATTGGGTTTGAAGCCTTATGGATAATTGATCCCTGCATCAAGTGGGTCAAATTTTTTTGAAACCTATCCACAAGACCCACCTATTTCAAACACTAGGTTCGCTATAGCGAGCTGGCCCGCTAGACACAGCTTTGCTCTTTTTAAACTGTCATAACTTTTGAACCAACCGTAGGATTTCGGAGATCTATATACCATTGGAAAGCTCTCGAAGTATAGTATTAATGGTCCATACAATCAAATTATCGGAGGTTGGTAAAGAAATGGGATACTCGTACCAATGAATCTAGCCCCATAACTCATGTTACCCAAATTGTACCTAGGTGAACCTAGTGTAGTCTTGGGTAGGACCCAGGGAACCTAAAACCCTTGCCTATTGACCCTATATTGATGAAAGAGAGGGGCTCATGTGGGGACCAATATCGGGACACTACAAGACCCATTAACTTGATGAGGTGCACTTGGTGACTTGGAATGTTGTCTAATTTCGGGGGCACCAATCGATACGAAAACCTGACATTTGGGCCCTAAGTGAACGTGGTGTCAAATGGTGTGGTATTATCGCGTCCACGAGTGCGTGTTTTGGAAAAATTGCCAATTGATTTTTAAATCACCCGACATGTAACTATTTTAGTTCGAAATACTTGGTTTAACATGTTTTACTAGAAAGACCACTTGGGATCATGATTTATTGTAATTCTCAACCAGTAAATATGATGGTGGAAATCTTTAAAGGTTTTGATTCGTAAAGGAATTGGTTTGCAAAGGTTTGGGTTTGTAAAGGCTTTCATTCGTAAAGGTATGGGTTTCCAAAAGGTTTTGAACTAGTGTCAAGTATGAATTTTGTGTGGTTTGCCACGTTATATGCGTCTTGAAAACGCTAGTCATTCTATTTGCTTACGTATGTATGATCTGTTTAGTTTGCATAATAGTCCCTTATCAAGTCGAAATATGGTTTGCTAATTTGTAAGTGTTTGCATGGATTTAAGTGTCGGCACCACTCAGCTTGGGTCGTCGGGTCAGTCTGATCATCCGGCCTGGGATCCTTAAATATTTCTGCCAGCTGTAGCTTGGGATTCTTTTTGTATGCCATCCTTTCCACGGCGGATTTTGTTCGATGCCTAGCTATACTGGGTTATTATATATATATATATTTGTCTGCTCCGGCCATCTTGTATGGCGACAATTATTTGTTTGTCTACTCTCATCACCTTGGTGATAGGAAAATATAGCTTAGTGTGGTTGCCATCTATTTTATCCAATTTGTTTGTTTTATCAGTTTGTTTCAGCATGTTTTCTACTTCACACAAATAATTTTGATACTTAACTCTTGCTACTTCATTATTACTTCTCTTTAAATTTCAAATGTGCTTTACTATTGAAAAGTGATTTTTATATAAATTTACCATGTTCTTATCTGTATTATTCACCTGCCAGACCATTGTGTCTGATACATTACTTTTGGTGCTCTGGTAGCAGGTCTTTCGTTCTGAGTTGGAGCGCGTGCAGTGGCTTTGGAGCCTTGCATTTTGGTGAATTTGTTGTGCTGACGATGTCATTTAGGCATCGTATTTGGCATTGGAGTTCATCGTTTAATTGGAGGGTAGTATTTTGTTTAATTAGTTATTTGTATGGCTTGTTGTAGCCTTTTTCTTTGGGACTTTAATAGCTATGCTTTTAAAATTTGTGACTTGAACATATGTGGGAAATGAATTGCCCTGTTACTGTCAGCTTGGTATTTTATGGTTTCAATTTATTGTAGTCTGATTATGTGCCTTGTGATGCAGCATCATTACACAATCGTTGGAGCAAGAGGCATGGCCCACATGTGGGACCCAAGTAAGTTTAGGAATCCTTTATTAATTATTAGTAGTTTTAAATTTTTATTTAAGAAGCTGCATTTAGGATTAGTTTCTAACTTAGGAAGGATTCTTCTTTTGTTTTTGTTGGAAGTAGGTGGGTCTTGTAGATAGGTTTTCAAAATTTTTTAACCCACTTGACTCAGGGATCAAGTACCCATAACACCATAAACCACATCCAGGATCCAATCACTCAATCTCATCAACCATGTATAACAATATACTCTATCTAGAAGATAGAAACCAATAGCAAACAAATAACCAAAAATCTACATCATACAAGGAAGTAGATTATACATTTGGAGCCCGGTATTACTCTAATGGAGAAGAAGACAATTAGCTTGAACAAGAACTCTTCTTGTAGCAAAATAGGATCTCTAAGACCTTGATGTCTTCCACGCTATGACCCACTTTCAGATCTCAATTCTCAAGAAGAATGGTGGGATCTTTAAGAGAAAATCAACTAGAAGCTCTTAAGGAACTAGAAGAGAAACTAGAAGAGAATGAGAAATGGGCGTGATGGAACGCGCTCCTGCCGAGGGTGCTACCGGGGTCAGCGGACGTGGGAGTTCGTCGGGTCCGGCCCTTTCGCGCCCGAGGGGCTGAAGCGTGCATTAACATTTCTTTGTGTGGGTGTGCCAGATTTTCTACTTTACTTGGAATTGCAAGTGGTAATCCGGAGATCAACCTTCGCAAGTAAAAAGGAAATCAACTTCTTTCAAGTTTTCCATTGCACAAATATTTAAGAAAAGAGACATTTTCTTGGTTTGCCGTGAAAGGCGATTTTGTTTGGCATTTATAGCCGATTTTGGCGTTTATAGCCGATTTACAATTCTCATTAATAATGAAAGACAAGAGTTGTGATTTTTGTCTCTTTTAGAAAAATACAAACTACAATGAAAAGCAAGAAAAGGAGGATCTAACTTTTCAGGAGATTGTGGGGGACTCGTTCAGATTGACGGTCGCAAGCCATGTGTGGGCTTCGCCATCATCCATGCAGATGAGAACAGTGGAATGCTCTTGATTCGCTTGGCTTGGCTATGACCTCAGGTTTTTAGAGGACAAAGACCAAGAGGAGGTCCTATGTCCAATAAAAAGCTAAGTAGACGGGCTGAAAAGCCACGTCTAAGCCATTTGGAAGCAGGAGGAGAAGTCGAAGGACCTTGGGGGGGGAGGTACCCCCCAAGGGACTTTTGTCACCTTGTAGTGGTGGCCGGTGCAGAACTTCAGCAGAGTTTTTCTCTCTTTTTCTTTCTCTGGATTTTCTGTGTTTGATCCGTCTGGATTCGATTCTCTTCTGGATACGAGCTCTGGATTCTTTCCTATCCCTTTCTTCTTGGAAAGCTCTCCTATTTATAGGCTCTTGGTAGCCATTAGGAGAGTTTATGGGCTTTAATGGCTTTAATGGGAGGAGTTACAAGATTTATTTCTTGATTTTGTAACTCCTTTTTCCTTGAATCTGATTGGCCGATGGAGATTAAGGGCTTTTAATCACCTTAATTACCATAATGGGAGGAGTTTCATGGCTTGAATGCCATGACTTAATTGATTTGTAACTCCTGGATGCTTGCTTCTGATTGGGCCGTCCAAAGAAATGAATTAATGACTGCAATAAAGCTAGTCAATTAACTGCATTAAATGGTCGCCGAGCAGTCGAAGAGTCGCGGGCCGCGCCGCGTCTTTTGGGATTCTTTTGGAGATGATCACCGATGGATCTACATGCTGATCGACATCGGATGATCGTGTAATTTCAGACATTGATAGCCAGCAGCGGGCCGGTGACATCTGTCTTGTCGATTTCTCGATCGGTCGGACAGAAAGAGCACTTTTTAGGTCAACCGGTCGGCGATCTTGGAGCGATCAATGATGATGTTATGCTTTCGACGGCGGATCTGAGATGTCGTCGGATATGAGTCAATTTCAAGCACTAAAAATCACATTTTCAGGAAACCACAGGGGCCAAAGTGCGCGAAACGCGAAAAGAGACGGAAAAACGGGTCACCGGCGAAAAATCCGGTGACCCGGACTTCCATGGTCGCCGGCGACCCTGGGGGTTTTTCTCCCCTTTTTGGTCCGTTTTGCGGTCTTTTTCGTCGCCGTTTTCTTCTGTATTTTTCCTGACATTTCTTCTCATTTATTGGCTTGATTTCCCTGTAGAAAACCTGATGAGAATCCTTGCATTTTTAGAGTGCAAAGTTTCCAATTTTCCGGGAAAGCCGAAGACTTTGTCGCGTAGAGCTGTTGATTTTCCGCCAGAAGCTGAAACTTGGTCAAACGATGTCGGAATGACCTGAAATTTGAGGTGGAGCCTCCTGAACAATAAATAAGACCAACCATAGGCTTTTGTTTGAGTTTTGAAGCCGTTTGGGGTCCCGTCGCCAGTAGACTTGATTTTGCCGCGAGGGAGATGCCGCGCGTTTGATGTGCGGTCAAACGATGTCCGATTGACCTGAAATTTGACAGGGGAACCTATTGGAGTCATTTCGAGATGATCCACAGGCTCTGTCTTGGAAACCATGGTCCCGGGGAGCTCCGCCGCCGGTAGGCTTGATTTTCTTTCGGAGCGTCGAAACCTGGTCAAACGTTGTCGGAATGACCTGAAATTCGACGTGCAGCCTTTTGGAAGCATGTTGAAGCCACTCATGCACTTGGTTTGATGAGCGAAGGCTTCGGTGGTTCCCGCCGTTGGAAGGCTTGATTTTGCTGCTCGAGCATTGATGGAGGGTCAAACGTTGTCGGTTTGACTTGAAATTTGGCATGGAGCCCTTTTGAGACATGCTGGAGTCATCCGTAGGCTCTGATCGAAGTTTTGACGTCTTTGATGATGTCGCCGCCGGGAGCGCCAATTTAGCTGTCAGAGAAGCAAAGTTAGGCCAAATGATTCTGAAATGGCCCGAAACTCCTTGTGTACTCCTCCCTTGGCTGTCTTGAAGGATCTTGCAGTTTTTGTTTGATTCTGACAAGATTTGATTTTTTGGAGAAGTTGCATTGCCTATTCTGACAAGAGGTTCTTTTTTTTTTTTTTTTTTTTTTTTGGAAGGAGAGCTTGTGTCTTGACCAAGAGTCTTTGAGCAATCTTTCCTTTAGTAGAGTAGCCTTTGAGCTTCCAGGGGAATTTTATGGTAACGAAAGGAATCAAGTACCATCTCGAGGCAAAGTTTTGAAGATGACATTAGGGATGTGGATTTGGGTTTCTGTTTTTGATCTTGTGACCTAACCAGCTATATATGGTAGGTTAGGGGATCGGTTTAGTTTTGATCTTGTAGATCTAACAGGCTGTATGTGGCAAGTTAGGGGATCAGGATTTGGTTTTTGGCTTTGGTCTTGTGACCTAACAAGCTGTATGTGGCAAGTTAGGGGACCAGGATTTGGTTTTTGGTCACTCTTTGGGACTGTGTGGGTCCATTGGAGTGGTTTGGATTTTTGTGGAATGTCAATTTCAAGATTTTGGCTCAATTTGGTATATGAGGCTGGATGGTTTGATTCTTTGGAAGCTCATGGGGCCTGGAATTTTTTTTGTATGGTTCAATCAACTCAAAAGAGGCATGGAACCATTTTTGTATGCTCTTGGTAAGAGGGATTTTTTTCCTGACTAAAAGCCCATTTTTTTTTAGTGCCTAGGTGGTCAAACCTGGCTCATATGGGCTGACCCATGGGACCTTAAGCTTTTTAGGATGGCTTAGATCTCATGTGGGGCCATTTTTGTAAAGAATATCTAAAGATATCTCATTTGGATAGAGAATATCTAAAAATATCTTTATGGGAGAGAATCTCTCATATTCCCTTAATTTGGGAGAGAATATCTCAAGGTATCTTTCTTTTTGGGAAAGAATCTCCAATCTCCTATTTTGTTGGAGAGAATCTCTCATTGATTGATTTTGGGAGAAAATCTCTTAAAGACATCTTTCTTTTTGGGAAAGAATTTTTCTAATTCCTTCTCTTTTGGTAAGGTTACTAATTAGTAGCACTTACCTTTCTCTTTTTTTTTTTTGTTTCCTTCTTTGATTTGCTCTCTTCTATAAAAGCAAGGAGGAGGCTAGATCTCTTGCCCTTATTGCTTTCTTTTGCAACAATCTCAAGAGAGCTCCAAGACCAAGAGTTCTTCTTCTTCAAGGATCTTCAAGCTTTTTCCTTCTTCTTCTCCATCAATGGCTTCAAGTAAGTTTTCTCTCTTTTTCTTTCAAGAAAACTCCATGTAGAGAATAGGATGGTAAAAAAAAAGAAAGTTTCTCTCTCTCTTTTTTTTCTTTTCTTTTTCTTTTCTTTTTTTTTCTTTTTTTTTTCACGTGATTTATTTTTTTTTTTCGTGCTTCTTTCTTTCTCTTTTTCTTTTTGCACGTTTTCTTTCTTCTCCTTTTTTTTTCTTTTCTTTTTTTTTCTTTTTTTTTCTTTTTTTAGAAAGTTTCTTTTTTTTTTGTTTTCTTTCTCCCCTTTTTTTTTGAGAAAGTTTCTTTTTTTTTTTTTTTTTGCTCATCATGATAATGCGTTTTTATGCAAATCTAGATGTTCATGCATGTACTTTTTGTAGATTGAATTTTAGAGCATGATAGCATACCTGAAAATCTTTGCAAATTTGGGAATTTGGAGCTCGCAGCGATGTTGAGCCCTTCTAGACCCTGGGTTCCGACCGATGAGGTGGTGATGGAGCCGGTTATGGCATCTGAAGAAGAACCGAGGGACTCTGGAATGATTCCAGAATCTCCAATTGGTATAACTTCTTTCGCTTTCTCTTTTTTTTTTTTGCCTGCTACTTGATTTGCTAACATTTTTCTTGTCAGCTGACTTGCCACAGGATTCCGATGACTTTGAACCATCAATGGACGCAAATGTTGATGATGCTTCCGATGAGTTCATGGAGGAAGAGAGTGTTTCGCCAGTCGTCGAAGAAGGTACTTTGTAGTGATGACCCTAATGAATTTTTTTTAACAGGATCATATTCATACCTTTTTGTGTTTCATTTGCAGGTTTTGAAGTGACAGAAGAGAGTCCATCGCTTTCTTCAGAACCAGAGCAAGGGATGCCAGAGGTCGATCCGGAGGTAGAGACTCCTACAACCAGTTCTGACGCGATAGAGGAGATACCTCGTGCTGAGATTCCTTCTCCAGTGGCTCCAAGTGGAAAGAGTTCTTTTGTTACTCTTCCAATGGGACATGACATGAGCAGCCGATCAACGGAGAAGGGTGAATCTTCATCCAGCTCGTCTCTTCAATTTCGAAGAAGGTGCTGGCGCGGGTTTTGAGTTCTTGGATCGAGACTCTCTTTTCTGGACACCTGGATGCCGGATTTGGCATGATCCCTCATGTACAGGAGATTCTCACTGATACCGAAGAGGTTGGTCTGGATGTCACAGGTGCCAGGGCGATCGTTGATAGGATCATTGCACTGGGTGACAAGTGGTTTGAGACCATGGATTTCCCTGACGACCAATTCTTCAAGGAGATGTTCTTGAACCCTGCTGATAAGGCTAAGTCTGACCTGAATGAGGCTACACAAAGCAAGAAGCAGCTAGTTCGGGAGAAGAACTTGGAAGAGCTAGCCATCATCGGATTGAGGCGTGACCTTAACGTTCTTGATAGAGAAGTTGAGGAGGCCAAGAAACGTCTTGAGCATTTGAAGGCGCAAGTCGCTGCCAAGTGGGCTGCTATAACAGAGGCTCGTGACAGGGAGAGTGCTCTGATTCGCAGGGTTGTAGATGCCGGTCAAGTTCTCGAGAGGAGGACTCTAGAAAACGAACAATGGCAAACTGCTGGGGAAAAGCTTCCCGGTGCAAAAGAAGGGTTACGGCATTCGCTAGCATCTCATGGCAAGTTCCTGAAGAAGCGTGCCTTGGAAACTCTAACGGCTGAGGCCAAAAGTTTGCTTGAGGAGCTGAAGCTTTGGCTGGAGACCATTTTTGGCTGAGCTCCTATTTTTTTTTTTATAGCAGAAACTACTCTTCTTTCTTTTGGTACCACATGTATATATATATTTTTTGGTACTTTTTTTTGCCGTGCTTGTGAACACTTTCCCTTTTTTTTTTGGTACCACATGTATTTTTTTTGGTACTTTTTTTTTTGTTTTCCCTACGCTCACTCAAATCTTTTTGTGATGAAAGCAATTGCTAAATGGGATTTGATCAAAAGCTTTGTCATTTTGTGAAAATCTTTTGTCAAATGATTGTTTTGGTAGGGGAAACGAATTTGGCATGAAAGCCGGATTTTTGTGGCATTTACATCCAGTTTGGTGGCATTGATAGCCAATTTGTGGCATTTATAGCCGGTTTGGTGGCATTGATAGCCGGGTTTTTTGAAAGCCAAGTTTTGGTTTGTCGGCGTGAAAGCCATTTTTTGTGGCATTGATAGCCGGTTTGTGGCATTTATAGCCGGTTTTGACATGAGAGTCAGGTTTTTTTTTTTGTGGCATTTATAGCCGATTTGGTGGCATTTATAGCCGGTTTTGGCAAAAGAGCCAGGTTTTTGGTTTTCAAAAATGCAAGTATCGACTAAGAGTCGCCTCCCTGCTGAATGGTCTTGCAAGTATCGATGGAATGTCGCATCCTTGCTCATTCGGTTGCGAGTATCGATGGAATTTCGCCTCCTCGCGGATTTGGGTGCAAGTATCGATGGAATGTCGCCTCCTTGCTTTTTTCAAAATTTGGTTTTGCGGGTACTGACTTGATGTCGTTTCCCCACGATTTTTTGAAATTTGTGGTTTTCTCGAACCTTTGAAGTTTGGGTTGTGGATATCAACTGAAATATTGTGTTTCCACGATTTTAGGTTTTCTCGAACCTTTGAAATTTGGGTTGTGGATATCAACTGAAATGTTGTGTCTCCACGATTTTAGGTTTTCTCGAACCTTTGAAATTTGGGTTGTGGATATCAACTGAAATGTTGTGTCTCCACGATTTTAGAGGTTTTGGAAGTATCGAATGGGGTTCGCATCCTTCCGATTTTTTGAGTTTTGCGAGCATCGACTAAGTGTCACTTCCCCGCGGTTTTTGAAAAACCATTTTTTTTGTTTAAAGACAGGAGGGTCGTAAATTTTGACCTAAAACCATTTGGCGGTAAAAGGTAAGGTGGACTAGGGTGGAAATCCCTGAATCCGGATTTTTGTTTCAAACCATGAATTTTGGTTCAAGGATCGAAAGTTTTGGTCAAGTTAGGGAGAGGCTCCTAAACTTGGATTTTTTTGTTTTTGAACAATGAAACGGTAAAAGTAAGCATTGTTTTTGAATCTCTAGAAATTTTGACATTTGATATGAAAATTCTAAAGAGAGTGGGTTTGACGAGCGAGTACCTAAGAACAGGTTTTGGCCATACAGGCATTGCTCTTACCCAGTTGGGTAAGTCTTCAAGGGTAGTACCGCTTCAAGAACTTGCCATTGATGGGCAGCATACACCGTCGCCTTCCATGTTTAGGAGGGCATATGCGCCGTTGGAGAAGACCTTGTCGATGACGTAGGGTCCCTCCCATTTTGGCTCAAACTTGCCTTTGGACTTGTGAGCGAAGACCATTGGTCTTTTTACCGCAAGAACCAAGTCACCCTTTTTGTAGGCGCGTTGCCTGACCTTTTTGTCAAAAGATCCTGCCATGCGTGCTTGGTAAAGTTCAATGCTTTGTCGAGCTTCGAGCCGTCTCTCATCGAGATTGTCCAGCTCATGAAGTCGTAATTTGACATTGCTTTCTTGAGTCATGTCATTTTGTAGAGATACCCTCAGAGAAGGAATTTGAACTTCTAATGGCACGACAGCTTCGTATCCATAGACCAAGGAGAATGGTGTGCTATGGGTTGGTCCTCGAACGGTGGTTCGATAGGCCCACAAAGCTTCAGACAGTTTGTTGCTCCAGTCTCTTTTGTGACTAGAGACCATTTTCTTGAGGATTTTGCAGAGTGTCTTGTTGAAGGCTTCTGCTAATCCGTTTGCTGCCGGATTGTATGGAGTCGAAGGACAGCTTTGGATTTTGTATTTGTCGCAAAACCTGTAGAATCGATGATCCCGGAATTGTGGTCCGTTATTATGGACGAATCTTTTGGGTATGCCGAAACGACAAATGATGTTGGTGCGCAGGAACTGAAGAACTGATGAGGTCTTCATTTCGTTGAACGCAAATGCTTCTGACCACTTGGAGAAATAATCCGTAGCGGCGAAGATGAAGCGATGACCTTTGCTTGAAGGGGGAGAGATAGGACCTATGATGTCCATGCCCCATGCTTCAAAAGGCCATGAGATTGCTGTAGGATGCAGCCATTCTGGAGGCATGTGAATGTAGTCTCCATGAACTTGGCATTGTTGGCAGCGCTTAGCAAATTGCATTGCGTCGGGTACCATGGTAGGCCAGTAGTAACCCAACCTTTTGATTTGGTCGTAGAGCTTGGGACCAGCCTGATGAGCTCCACAAAGACCAGCGTGAACTTCTTTGAGTGTTTCTTCAGCTTCTTGTTGTGACAAGCAGCGTAGGAGTACTCCATTGAAGGATTTCCTATAGAGGATTTTTGAAGGAATATCCAAATGAAAGTTTGGGGCTCGCCTTTGGATGCTTACCCATTCTTTTGGATCTTCAGGTAGGATTCCGAACATAGTGTAATCAATGAACGGATCCCTCCAGTCGCCGATTGAAGGTTGAAGGATAGAGATCCGACTTCCAACCACTCGGTGGCATTCAGCAACTGCTTGGTGTGTGTTAAGAGGAGGGAGGATCCTTCTCTCACACACTGTGATTTGCATATTTTCCCCTTCCTGGATCGCCATTGATGCGGCAAGTCCGGCCAGGGCATCTGCACGGATGTTTTCACCTCTACGAATGTGGGTGATGTGACAGATGTCAAACTTTTGCAGAAGCGATTGTGCCTTGTTGTAATAAGGCAGCAGATCGGGCTTCCTGACTTCATATATCTGATTCATCTGGTTGACGATCAGTTGAGAGTCTCCAAAGACTTCCAGCATAGTGATACCGGATTCGATGGCGAGTTCCAATCCTAGGATCAGAGCTTGGTATTCAGCTGCATTGTTTGTGCATGGTTCCAGTAGCTAGAAAGCGTGTGGAATCATGTATTTGTCGGGGCTAACAAAGAGGATGCCAACTCCCGAGATCAGCTTTCTGTTTTCATTTGTCCTGGTTGCACCGTCAAAGTACATGTCCCAGGAGGCATTTGGTGAGGAAGTCTCCACGTTGTAGACAGGTTCGTCTGGGAGATCATCTCTGAGTGGAGAATCTTTAGGCAATGGATGCTCTGTGAGAAAGTCTGCTAGAGCTTGGCCTTTGATTTCTTTTTGTGGCACATACCTAATATCAAATTGTGACAAGAGGATGGACCATTTTGCCAGTCGGGCATTGAGAGAACCTGCCTTCGTGACAAGGACCTTCAAGAGGTTGATCCTTGAGACGAGGTAGACTGTGTTGGAAAGCAAGTAGTGACGTAGCTTTTGTACGGCGAACATCACTGCAAGGCATTCTTTTTCGACTGGAGAGTATCGATGCTCTGCACCTACTAGCATGCGGCTGAGGTAATATAGAGTAGCTTCCTTTCCCTCACCATTCTCTTGTGCAAGCAGAGCGCCTACAGAATGATCAAGAGCTCTTGTGTACAAGATGAATGGTTTTCCAGTGGCAGGGGCAGCTAACACTGGAGGTTTGGTCAGGTATGACTTGATATCTTGAAATGCGGCTTCACAGTCGGCATCCCAGACAAAGTCTACACCCTTTTTCATCAATCGAGAGAATAGACGGCATTTCCCCGAAAGATTGGAGATGAATCGTCTGATGTAGGCCAATCTCCCTTGGAGCCCTTTTAATTCTCTCAAGGTTCTTGGAGAGGGCATTTCTAGAATAGCCTTGACTTTTATGGGGTCAAGTTCTATTCCAGCTTTCCGAACAAGGAATCCGAGAAACTTACCCGATGAGACGCCGAAGAAGATTTTAGAGGATTCATCCACAATTTGTGTTTGCGGAGTCGGAGGAAGTCTTCTCGAAGATCTTTGAGATGGTCTTCTTTTCTTCTGCTTTTGACGACGAGGTCATCAACGTAACATTCGACCGTCTTGTG
This sequence comes from Umbellularia californica, assembly GCA_028538565.1. Classification (NCBI taxonomy): domain Eukaryota; kingdom Viridiplantae; phylum Streptophyta; class Magnoliopsida; order Laurales; family Lauraceae; genus Umbellularia; species Umbellularia californica. The sequence continues at coordinate 2,547,997 of JAPQWN010000009.1, forward strand.
CTGCATATCTTGGGATATTTTCATCATAGCCCTCTGATATGTGGCACCAGCATTTTTCAGACCAAATGGCATGACAGTGTGGCAATACACGCCAAATGGAGTCCGAAATGAAGTGTGCTTTTCATCTTCAGGATGCATCTTTATCTGATTGTAGCCAGAGAAGCCATCCATGAATGTCATTCGCTCGAACCCACAGGTATTGTCAATCATTACCTCTGGTATGGGGAGCGGGAATTCATCTTTAGGGCAAGCGCCATTCAAGTCTCTATAGTCAATACAGACTCTGATCTGCCCATTTTTCTTTGTCACGGGGACAATTTTGGCCAACCATTCAGGATGTTGTTCCTCACGGATGAAGCCAACGCTTTTGAGTTTATGAACTTCTTGTTCAGTTTTATCCATCACATCCGGACGGAATCTTCTTTGGCCTTGTTTGACAGGCTTGATGTCTTTTTGAAGATTGAGTTTGTGGACTGCTACTTTGGGGTCTAAACCAGGCATTTCAGCGTAAGACCAAGCAAAGCAATGAACGAACTCACGAAGAAAAGAGATATACTCGGGTAACTCATCATCCTTTATATTCTTGCTTATGAATACAGGACGTGGGTTATCAGGTGTTCCCAAGTTTATCTTTTGAACAGGATCTTCTGTCGGAAGGTTCGAAGGTGGTTCCTCCGCAATATTTTCGGAGGTTTCCAACTCAACGAAACCTTCTGGAGTTTCAACTGCATTACCAGACCAAGGCTCTGTTCCTTTCCATGGATTTTCTTTATTGGTGATCTCCTCAAGGCTTGCTATGAGATAGTCCCAATTGCCTGTTGAGTCTGGTATTTCTTTTGGAGACGAGGGTTCTTCTGGGTCAGGATGCCACCCGTCTGTGTCATCGGGCGATTCCTCTTCATCATCAGAGAAATCGTACCAATTGGAGGAGCTTCCTGGATCTTTGTCAAACGACTCTTCAAAGAGATATCCAGGGAGATCGATGTCTTTATGGACTTGAGATGTTGAGGCTTGGTCGGTAAATCGACTTTTAAGCCTTTGTGTCAACTGTCTCAGGGGAGTGTCGGGATCATACCCTAACCCATATGAAGACTTCTCTACATGACCGTAGAGTCTCCAATCTTCCAGCTGGCTTTTGGTCAAGGCGGGCCCCAATGGCGTGAGAATACCGCGGCCTTCTCCCAGACCGACTGGGTTCTGAGCGTCAAAGCCCATTTTCTTCATGATAGCTTGTGCCACAGGACTATATAGAGATAGTTGAGGCATACCTTCGTTTTGGAAAGGTTCAAGCAAGGAAATTGATGAAGAAGCATCCGATCTATGAAAGAAGATCAGTCTTTGCATTGGTGATGTTGCCGGAACAACAAAGGTAGCAGACGTAGGATCTTCTACATCAGTAGGTGTCTCCATCGGAGTGAGAGCAGGCTGAACTTGCTGAGCATCAGCTTGGCTTGACGATGCATCGTCTTCTGGCTCTGAGTCCGAGTCTATGTCTTGCATGATAGACACGAGAGAAACAACAAATTTGCCCCCAGACTTTTGTTTTGCCCTCTTCACTTTAGTCGTGATGACCAAAGGTTTTGAATTCTTGAGGGAGATGACGAAGGGAGATTGACTACTCTCTTCTAATTTGTCGGAGGGTTTGTTTTCTTCCGGTGATTTTTGAGGAGCCTTGCCTTTATCTTTCTGGAGATTTTCAGCAAAGGGTGCTATTTCCTCTTCTTCTTTTTCTCCTTCATACATCTGGGAGTCTGCGAAGTGGACTTCTTTACCTTTGAAGGGTTTTCTGTCTGCAAAGACACGATGTACCATGCCGTCGTCGCCGACGAACTTGATTCATTGATGTAGAGTTGAAGGGACAACACCGTTCTCGTGTATCCAAGGACGTCCGAGAAGGATGTTGTAGCATGAAGGGGTTTTTATTGCATACACAGTGACTTCAGAGATAAGATCACCGATCTGCAATTTGAACCTGATTTTGCCGATAGGCCTTTGAGTACTCCCATCGTATCCGAAGATAGATTCGGATGTGTGGCTCAGCTTGTTGGGTGGGATGCCCAACTCTTCAAGAGCTGAAGTGGAGATAAGGTTGAGTGCAGAACCTGGGTCGATCTGAACTCTATGTATCGACATTTCTTTGATGTACCCTGTGAAGTACAGGGGTCGGTTGTGCTTTATTTCGCTTAGGAGGAGGTCATCCTTGTCGAAGGCAATGGTTGCACTGGCTGCTTTTTGCACCGAGAGGCATTCAATGCATGATCCCTCAGTTTTCTTTTCTCCCTTTGAGGAAGTTTCAGAGTTTTTGACCCGGTAGTCTATTTCAATTTGGAGGACTTGCGGGGCATATTTGTCGACATCCTCATTCAGTTTTTGTAATTCTGAGATGAGATTATCACGAGTGCGTGGAGACATTCGTAATAAATCCAGGATGTGCAGTCGTGCAGGTATGTGTTTGAAGTGCTCGATCAAATCATACTTGAAAGCCTCCTTAGGGCCTGCATGTTCATCATTGTTGCCACTGGGGGCGCTTACAACATCTTTTCCCGAAGGATTTACATAAGTAAAGGAAGATTGGTTGTAATTTTTATGGTAGTCCCGGCCAGAGCGGGTGCCTCTACCAACTTCGAGAGCTTCTTGAGAAGGATCTTCGTTTGGAAGATTGTCTTCAGGATCAAGAGGCTGTCGTTTTTCATCTACTGGGGATGTATCTGCAGCAAAGTTGCCATCCTCAGTGATTGTGTTGCACGGAGCATTTTCCGGGAGCAAGTCCTGAACAGCATCCAGCAGCTTTTCTTCTGTGTTGACTATTTCATCATCCCAAACATCATTATCCGGGTTTTCTTCATGATGATCAGTCGGGAAGAATGTGTATCCTGAAGTCACAGTCTCAGGAGAAGAAACCTGAGAGGGTGTCATCTCTGTGAAAGTCACGTGAGACGAGGTAGCTCCAGAGGATACGTTGCTAGGTGTCGCCGGTGTGTAAGTGATCTCATCAGATGATGCATCGGAAGAGCTATAATCCCGAATTATCACATTACAGGCAGCTCTTAAAGGAGACGTTGTCTGCTCGGAGTCAGACTCATCCTCAGATGTAAGAGGATCGTCTACCCAGCAATTTTCTCCATTTTCAGGAGTTAAGGGTGGATGTACCTGATTATCTTCAGGGACTTCCGGCTCTGGATTGTGAGGAATCTCGTTGACGCGGTCTTGCTCTTGTTCTAGAGCGAGATGCTGCAAGATCCTCGCATATTCTTCAAGATCAGGCATGGGAGCCAAATCTTCTTCTTTGTCTGCTCTTTGTGGCTCAACATGGTTGATTTCCACTGGAGCAACGAATGGTGCTGGCTCAACATCATTTTCTTGTACAGCCTCTTGGTCTTCCTCATCATCAGACCAGGATCCTTGTGGCTGTAAAGGGTTATACCAGATTACTGGCATAAGGTGAGTTTCAGGAACCCATTCTTCGTCGGAGAGATACTCTCCTGTTTCAAGAGATTCCTCCCACTCGCCGGTGTAGTTGGGCTCGAATCCATCGTCGGTGTCGCTGGACTCGTATCCATCAAGGGAGAATCCAACTACCGAGTTGCAAGAGTATGATGCCCCCTGCATAGCTTCTTTTTTTAATCGAGGTGGCATGAAATCACTGAGAGTGAAGTTTCTTACCACCTTTGAAGTCTCTGGAAGGGACGTTTCTGTTGCCCCGAGTGAGGTGGTAGAGGAGGCCTCTGCCTTTTCATTGACTTCTTGTTTTGCCTGGGTCTTCTCTTGCCGTTTGAGCCTGAGGAGATGTTTCCTAGCCTGCCTTCGCTGTTGAGCTGTCGGCTTTGTTTTGACGATCTCCCAGTTTTCATCATCTAGGAGATCGGGATGCACCCATATAGGTTGTCCATCTGGTGTTGGATAGGGAACCCATTCTTAGGACGCTTGAGCCATTTTTATCACCTTGAATGAAGTAGTGATCTTCTCCTTCGGTGACTTTGAAGTTTGCCGACATGACACCATGTTGACAGAGGCGGGGCCATAGTTTTTATCAAAGGTTATGACTCCGTTTTTTCCACATCTCATTGATCTTCTCTCTCACAACGAAACATTGATTGAGAGGATGTGAGATCATCTGATGGTATGGACAGTATCGGGGATCATTGGTTTTGCCAACATCTCCCGGTCTTTTGGGCTCTGGCAAAATGAGTTTGCCATTTGCTAGGAGAGCCTCAAAGATTTCTTCAACGTCTTCATCGAACGGATATTTCTTTTCTACACGTTCTTTGAAGGCATCAGAGAGTTCAGGCCTTTTACCTGCAGTTTTGTTTTCAGCTTTCTTTGATTGCTGAGGAGCTGACTTGGTTTGCACATTGAGGACCTCTTTTTTCTTTGGTTTAGAGGTTACAATGGCGGTTGGCTCTTTTCTTGATGATTTCTGACTGTTGAGGTCTTTAATCACCGTTTCAGCTTCCATAGAAGCTTCCAGGAGTTCTCCCAGGTTTTTTGATTTGTTGCCGATGATCATGGAGCAGATTCTAGCTCTCATGTTGTTTCGGCAGATGTCGACTAGCGACGCTTGTGGCAGTACATCTGAGCATTTGTACGCCATTGCTTTTCACTTGTGAATGAAGTCGTATGTTGACTCATTCTCCCCCTGCTTTAGGCTGCAGAGTTGAGCCATAGTAACAGGATGATCCTCACCTTGGAAGTGGGTCAGGAAGCGTGTCTCCAGCATAGCCCAGTTTTGGATGGAGTTCTCCAGCAGAGTGGAGTACCAATCGAAGGCCGTACCTTTTAGGGTACTTGCAAAGAGGCGAATCTTGAGTGCATCTTGATCCGCGATAGCTCCCGTCAAAATCTTGAAGTGGATGACGTGCTGTCTGGCTGATCCTTTCCCCGTATATGTTTGGAGAGTAGGATGTTTGAATTTTGTGGGGAACGGGACCGAGTCCATCCATAAAGGATATGGTGGCTTGATCCCATGCTCCTTGAGTATATCCTCTTCTTTTGCTTTGGCGAGGATACTGTCTACGTCCTTTTTGGTAAGGGCGCGTGACTCATTTTCTTCACGATTTTCCTCGTTATTGCGATGATTCGGAGGAGGCTCATTGTTCACCTGATTTTGGACAAAAAGGAGAAGGTTTTCCATCAGAGTTTCAATCCTCTGCTGGCCTTGTTCCAACTGCTGGATGCGTGTGAACGCATCATCTTGAGGTGGATTCTGAGGTGGTGGCTCAGAATTTGTAACCAGGACGTTCATTCCTCGGGATTCAAATGAAGAAACCGTCCTAGTGACTGAGCTGGGGCTCATTCTTTTTTATGAAGAGCTTGATGAAGGATTACTCTCCCATCCTTGGCTTGAAGGGGCAGGAGATTCTTCGGGATGTCTTTATGTCCTGGTGACGCTACGGGTCACCGGACGTCGGACATGGATTTTTGATGCTGACTTTTGGCGTCTTCTGGTTTTTCCAACCATATGGACGGCAGCAACTTGGTCGGGTCTTTCTTTTTCGACCCATTTGTGGGAGACTTGAAGTGTAGGAGGCTGGGTCCGTTGGTTCTCTAGTCTCTTTTGTCGATATGACGCATGGCGGCGTGCTCGACGAGCGATTTGAGCTTCAGTCAGCTCTGGCTGGGCTTTAACAATGAAGGATGTACTCCCTCGGGCGCAGCAGCCGAGCTTGTCTTCTTTGTAATTGGGCAAGGACAGGATGCGGACCCGGTCCTTTGCCTGATGCAGTGAAGCTTTGAACCTTTCGAGTTCGGCCCCTGTAGAGATGAAGGGTCGAACTGAAGGAGTGTAGGCCTTGGCAGGTGCTTGTAGATGCCTAGTGATGCATGATCTGATTTTGGGCTTGTGGGAGCAAGCCGGTTCATGCTGGGTTGACTTGGGAGTCAAGTTGGAGATGGGTCTCTCCTCTTTCATGTAGGCAAGAGGGTAGAACTGGTTCTCTTTGAGTGGGGCCAGGTATGCTGGCTTGGTGGAGGTTTGAGACCTTCTTTGTTTTGGGGAAGGTCTTGGAGTCCAAGTCTTAGGGTAGACCTGGTTGGTTGTTGGTTGAGGTTTCGCGGGGATGCCGCGGGTTTTAGTATTCTTGGGGTTCGCCCTTGGTGTCACAGAAGTGACACGTTGAGGGGCGATCTTCTGCTTCTCGGCAGTTGCCTTTGGTGTCACAGTAGTGACACGTTGCGAGGCGACCTTCTGCCTTTTGGCAGGAGCAGTTTCTTCTTCGGGAAGTGGGAATGGTCCCAGTGTCCCGAAGACGATGGTCCGGGGAGTCGAGGTCGACCCGGAGTTCAGAGAGTTGCTGAGGGAGTTGGTGCTTCGGCAGCTAGCAGGGCGCTTGTAAGTGCGCTCGGTTTGCTTCTGTTGAAGCATGAGCTGGTGCTTGTTTTCATCGAAGGTGATGATCAGTGAAGCTGCCATTGTTAGTTTCAAAATTTCTGAAACAAGACCACATCCACTAGTAATCACAAGAATATGATGATCATAAATGGGGAATTCTATGATTTTGTCTTTTCAAATCGCTCAAGGGACATTACCCAAGCAATATGAAGAAGGCAAAAAGCCATAGAGGGTACAATTGTTCTGGTAGCAAGTATGGTGAGCCCAGAATGAGCGTTTTAGTGACTGCTAGAAGCAATTGTAAACCTAAATTCGACTTATCGAGAAGCAGGGCTTGCTCGAGGTAAGACAAATATAAGGTTGGAGTTACAAATGTGCCGGTCGCAAATACAGTAGACCCTAAAAGGGCATACCAGTATTGCTAGGCACAAATGTTGGAAATTGCATCCATGAGATGAAATTCTCTATTTTGAAAGGTCAGAAATGGATTCGTCAAAGAGAGCAGGTGGCATTCCGATTCAAATACGGGCTCAACGATTTCCGTGAGCGCCAGTACTCAGGAGGAAAGAGACCACAATTTCTCGAATCTGAATCCAAAAGTGACAAGTTTTTTTTTTTGAAATGTCAAGATTGGTTCCATCAAGGAGAGCAAATGGTATTCCAATCTAAACACGGTCTCGGCGATTTCCGCGAGCGCCAGTGCTCAGAAAAGAAGAAACCAAAATTTCTCAGATCTGAAATCAAAAGTGACAAGTTTTTGAAGATTTTTTTTTTGAAATGATTTTATTTATTTTATTTATTTATTTTTTATTTATTTTTTTTAAAATATTTTTTTTAAGATTATTTATTTTTATTTTTTTGAAGATTTTTTTTATTTTTATATATTTTCTTGAAGGTTTTTAAGGACGAGAGAGTACACATAGGCCTCCTAACCCGGTCTTATGAAACCTCAATTGATAGAATTGCCCCCAGGTAAGGGTAGGATTACTTAATGAACCCGTTTGGAGGACCCTTGCCTAGAACAGTCAAGCTGTCTCCACACTCTGGACAAGGCTTTTCTTGAATCAATCGTGATCAAAGAACGCAATTGGTTTAACCCTAGTGGTTTATGTCTTTTTATTTATTTATTTAAATTTTTTTTTAGATCCCTGACAGACTCATCGAAGAGAAACGATGGCCCAATCCCCGATCCGAACACGGGCTCAACGATTTCCGCGAGCACACATGCCCAGAAGAGAAAGGATCAAAGTTTCTCAATTTTGAATTCAAACTAAGAAAACTGATTTTTTTGATTTTTTATTAATTTTTTTTTGAAATCTCTAATGAACTCATCGAAGAGAAACGATGGCCCAAAACCTTAGTCGAACGGGCTCAACATTTCTGCAAGCACCAAAGAACGATAGGATAGGATCAAAGTTTCTCAATTTTGAATTCAAACTAAGAAAACTGATTTTTTTTATTAATTTTTTTTTTGAAAAGAGAAAGAGTGGAAACAAACTCAAAGAAATAGAAATTTCCAAAAAATCCCATCTCATTTTTTTTAAGATGCAAAATCCAACATAGGCTACCAGCTAGAAAGTAGCCAAGGAATCCGGAAAAGAAGTATAAGCATAGAGCAAAAAGTATGATATGCAAATATTTCATTTCCGATCATCGTGTTCTCAAATGAACGAGTCCCACCGGGTGTGCCAGCTTGATGGAACGCGCTCCTACCGAGGGTGCTACCGGGGTCGGCGGACGTGGGAGTCCGTCGGGTCCGGCCCTTTCGCGCCCGGGGGGCTGAAGCGTGCATCAACATTTCTTTGTGTGGGTGTGCCAGATTTTCTATTTTACTTAGAATTGCAAGTGGTAATCCGGAGATCAACCTTCGTAAGTAAAAAGGAAATCAACTTCTTTCAAGTTTTCCATTGCACAAATATTTAAGAAAAGAGACATTTTCTTGGTTTGCCGTGAAAGGCGATTTTGTTTGGCATTTATAGCCGATTTTGGCGTTTATAGCCGATTTACAATTCTCATCAATAATGAAAGACAAGAGTTGTGATTTTTGTCTCTTTTAGAAAAATACAAACTACAATAAAAAGCAAGAAAAGGAGGATCTAACTTTTCAGGAGATTGTGGGGGACTCGTTCAGATTGACGGTCGCAAGCCATGTGTGGGCTTCGCCATCATCCATGCAGATGAGAACAGTGGATGCTCTTGATTCGCTTGGCTTGGCTATAACCTCAGGTTTTTAGAGGACAAAGACCAAGAGGAGGTCCTATGTCCAATAAAAAGCTAAGTAGACGGGCTGAAAAGCCACGTCTAAGCCATTTGGAAGCAGGAGGAGAAGTCGAAGGACCTTGGGGGGGGGGGGGGAGGTACCCCCCAAGGGACTTTTGTCACCTTGTAGTGGTGGCCGGTGCAGAACTTCAGCAGAGTTTTTCTCTCTTTTTCTTTCTCTGGATTTTCTGTGTTTGATCCGTCTGGATTCGATTCTCTTCTGGATACGAGCTCTGGATTCTTTCCTATCCCTTTCTTCTTGGAAAGCTCTCCTATTTATAGGCTCTTGGTAGCCATTAGGAGAGTTTATGGGCTTTAATGGCTTTAATGGGAGGAGTTACAAGATTTATTTCTTGATTTTGTAACTCCTTTTTCCTTGAATCTGATTGGCCGATGGAGATTAAGGGCTTTTAATCACCTTAATTACCATAATGGGAGGAGTTTCATGGCTTGAATGCCATGACTTAATTGATTTGTAACTCCTGGATGCTTGCTTCTGATTGGGCCGTCCAAAGAAATGAATTAATGACTGCAATAAAGCTAGTCAATTAACTGCATTAAATGGTCGCCGAGCAGTCGAAGAGTCGCGGGCCGCGCCGCGTCTTTTGGGATTCTTTTGGAGATGATCACCGATGGATCTACATGCTGATCGACATCGGATGATCGTGTAATTTCAGACATTGATAGCCAGCAGCGGGCCGGTGACATCTGTCTTGTCGATTTCTCGATCGGTCGGACAGAAAGAGCACTTTTTAGGTCAACCGGTCGGCGATCTTGGAGCGATCAATGATGATGTTATGCTTTCGACGGCGGATCCGAGATGTCGTCGGATATGAGTCAATTTCAAGCACTAAAAATCACATTTTCAGGAAACCACAGGGGCCAAAGTGCGCGAAACGCGAAAAGAGACGGAAAAACCGGTCACCGGCGAAAAATCCGGTGACCCGGACTTCCATGGTCGCCGGCGACCCTGGGGGTTTTTCTCCCCTTTTTGGTCCGTTTTGCGGTCTTTTTCGTCGCCGTTTTCTTCTGTATTTTTCCTGACATTTCTTATCATTTATTGACTTGATTTCCCTGTAGAAAACCTGATGAGAATCCTTGCATTTTTAGAGTGCAAAGTTTCCAATTTTCCGGGAAAGCCGAAGACTTTGTCGCGTAGAGCTGTTGATTTTCCGCCAGAAGCTGAAACTTGGTCAAACGATGTCGGAATGACCTGAAATTTGAGGTGGAGCCTCCTGAGCAATAAATAAGACCAACCATAGGCTTTTGTTTGAGTTTTGAAGCCGTTTGGGGTCCCGTCGCCAGTAGACTTGATTTTGCCGCGAGGGAGATGCCGCGCGTTTGATGTGCGGTCAAACGATGTCCGATTGACCTGAAATTTGACAGGGAACCTATTGGAGTCATTTCGAGATGATCCACAGGCTCTGTCTTGGAAACCATGGTCCCGGGGAGCTCCGCCGCCGGTAGGCTTGATTTTCTTTCGGAGCGTCGAAACCTGGTCAAACGTTGTCGGAATGACCTGAAATTCGACGTGCAGCCTTTTGGAAGCATGTTGAAGCCACTCATGCACTTGGTTTGATGAGCGAAGGCGTCGGTGGTTCCTGCCGTTGGAAGGCTTGATTTTCCTGCTCGAGCATTGATGGAGGGTCAAACGTTGTCGGTTTGACTTGAAATTTGGCATGGAGCCCTTTTGAGACATGCTGGAGTCATCCGTAGGCTCTGATCGAAGTTTTGACGTCTTTGATGATGTCGCCGCCGGGAGCGCCAATTTAGCTGTCGGAGAAGCGAAGTTAGGCCAAATGATTCTGAAATGGCCCAAAACTCCTTGTGTACTCCTCCCTTGGCTGTCTTGAAGGATCTTGCAGTTTTTGTTTGATTCTGACAAGATTTGATTTTTTGGAGAAGTTGCATTGCCTATTTATGGCAGGTTGCGACTTCATGCAGCTTTCTTGATGTTGAAGAGGCAAAGTGACATTTTTGGTGTCAACAGGGCGTGTGCGACAACTTGCACTATGGGCTGAGCATGCACTCCAATGTGTTGGACGTCCAGCCCTCTCTTCTCCTCTATTTATAGCCTAGCAACCTTCTCTTTTACTAATTGAAATAGAAGTCTTACTTCCATTAAGAATTAGTAACTTTCTCCTTATCAATTATTGTAGAAGTCTCACTTCCACAACAATTAGTAACCTACTATTACCACTATTAAAAGTCTTACTTCAAATAGAAATAGTAACTTTCTAATTCATTCCTTTTAGAGTTCAAGTATGATTAGTATCTTTCTAATAACTTGGGTTAGCATGGGGACCACTAGGGATTCCATAGAAAGCTGGCTCCAACTAGGACACTGCGACCCCACATCTCATGTGCAATTTGGGCCCACAGTTAATTGCGAATAACACTACTATAAATGCAATTGCACTCTAGTCTTAGGAATAAATTACAAAAAAGACCCTAAACTTCACAATTACCACAAGTAGGCCCCTCTATCAATATCCATGGATCAATTGGATTAAACATGTCTTTTCCAATCTTAGATCCACTTCTTATTATCATTGAGCCTCAATTAATCACAGTGATCATCAGTACCATCCAATTAACTCTTAATCGAGATGGGTGTGCACTTACTAATGATAAATCCATTAATTGGCACAAGGGGATAATATAGATAGACTCCATCTTGACCATTGGATATTCCCACAATACTACTACCATATACCCAAGACACTGAGGTGTTGACCTACAGTTGACTTCACTCATTGGTGACTCAAAGCAAATGAATAGATAGAAACTTGAATTCATCAATGTCTCAGGATTGAGAACTTATTGCTAGGGAATTATGAGAGCAGACCTTAAAATCGAGACAGTATTCCATAAGGTTCTTCTCATGGTCCTTCAATACATGCAATGTACCAGCACCATAATCCAGAATCTTTCATTCTGATGTTCGAGACAAATCACACTATCTCATAATGATCAAAGTGCTGCAACTTAATCGGATGATATGCCTAGTCAGGCATCTCATCACTGGTTGTGAAGATATTTAAGTATAAGAATTGTGACACATGTCTCCCGTATGTGGATCCCATCCATACACATATATCACATCTAATATACTAATGGGACCCAGTTCATCTCATGAACTAGTATATCATATGTATTGGTTATGTGCATTAAGTAATAAAACACCATTCATCTCATGAAAGGAAAGCATGATTTAATTAATGAATCAATTTATTACATCATTTGATGGATTGAGTCCATACAATCTAATAGACAACAACGTCTTGGAGATTCTAATTCACTACAAAAAGAGTTCTTATTCAAGCTAATTGTCTTCTTCTCCATTAGAGCACTACCGAGTTCTAAATGTATAATCTACTTCCTTGTTTGTTGTGGATTTATTTTGGATGCATGGTAATGTTTTATCTATCTTAGAGATAGTGACTTATTAATCTTGATCATGATTTTGAGGTTCTTGGATCCTGGGTGTGGTTTACGGCCTTATGGGTACTTGATCCCTGATTCAAGTGGGTTAAAAGTTTTGAAAACTTATCCATGAGGCCCACCTTCTTCCAACAATTGATATCAGAGACATACCTTATCTCTAATCATGTTAGATCAATTGTCTAGATCTAATCTTTGCATGAGATGCGAAGAGGGTAGACCTAGGGCTATGTGAGAATCAGTTTTGATGTTTTTGTGCATGTTGTATCTTTTATGTGTGCATGAGAAGGGACTGGTTCGGGCAAATGATGGACCCTCGATTTCCGTCCTCTCCTTCCGCCCCAGGGGCTGCCGGGTTTCGGCGGAGTTGTGATTTTTGTCTCTTTTAGAAAAATACAAACTACAATAAAAAGCAAGAAAAGGAGGATCTAACTTTTCAGGAGATTGTGGGGGACTCGTTCAGATTGACGGTCGCAAGCCATGTGTGGGCTTCGCCATCATCCATGCAGATGAGAACAGTGGAATGCTCTTGATTCGCTTGGCTTGGCTATGACCTCAGGTTTTTAGAGGACAAAGACCAAGAGGAGGTCCTATGTCCAATAAAAAGCTAAGTAGACGGGCTGAAAAGCCACGTCTAAGCCATTTGGAAGCAGGAGGAGAAGTCGAAGGACCTTGGGGGGGGAGGTACCCCCCAAGGGACTTTTGTCACCTTGTAGTGGTGGCCGGTGCAGAACTTCAGCAGAGTTTTTCTCTCTTTTTCTTTCTCTGGATTTTCTGTGTTTGATCCGTCTGGATTCGATTCTCTTCTGGATACGAGCTCTGGATTCTTTCCTATCCCTTTCTTCTTGGAAAGCTCTCCTATTTATAGGCTCTTGGTAGCCATTAGGAGAGTTTATGGGCTTTAATGGCTTTAATGGGAGGAGTTACAAGATTTATTTCTTGATTTTGTAACTCCTTTTTCCTTGAATCTGATTGGCCGATGGAGATTAAGGGCTTTTAATCACCTTAATTACCATAATGGGAGGAGTTTCATGGCTTGAATGCCATGACTTAATTGATTTGTAACTCCTGGATGCTTGCTTCTGATTGGGCCGTCCAAAGAAATGAATTAATGACTGCAATAAAGCTAGTCAATTAACTGCATTAAATGGTCGCCGAGCAGTCGAAGAGTCGCGGGCCGCGCCGCGTCTTTTGGGATTCTTTTGGAGATGATCACCGATGGATCTACATGCTGATCGACATCGGATGATCGTGTAATTTCAGACATTGATAGCCAGCAGCGGGCCGGTGACATCTGTCTTGTCGATTTCTCGATCGGTCGGACAGAAAGAGCACTTTTTAGGTCAACCGGTCGGCGATCTTGGAGCGATCAATGATGATGTTATGCTTTCGACGGCGGATCCGAGATGTCGTCGGATATGAGTCAATTTCAAGCACTAAAAATCACATTTTCAGGAAACCACAGGGGCCAAAGTGCGCGAAACGCGAAAAGAGACGGAAAAACCGGTCACCGGCGAAAAATCCGGTGACCCGGACTTCCATGGTCGCCGGCGACCCTGGGGGTTTTTCTCCCCTTTTTGGTCCGTTTTGCGGTCTTTTTCGTCGCCGTTTTCTTCTGTATTTTTCCTGACATTTCTTATCATTTATTGACTTGATTTCCCTGTAGAAAACCTGATGAGAATCCTTGCATTTTTAGAGTGCAAAGTTTCCAATTTTCCGGGAAAGCCGAAGACTTTGTCGCGTAGAGCTGTTGATTTTCCGCCAGAAGCTGAAACTTGGTCAAACGATGTCGGAATGACCTGAAATTTGAGGTGGAGCCTCCTGAGCAATAAATAAGACCAACCATAGGCTTTTGTTTGAGTTTTGAAGCCGTTTGGGGTCCCGTCGCCAGTAGACTTGATTTTACCGCGAGGGAGATGCCGCGCGTTTGATGTGCGGTCAAACGATGTCCGATTGACCTGAAATTTGACAGGGAACCTATTGGAGTCATTTCGAGATGATCCACAGGCTCTGTCTTGGAAACCATGGTCCCGGGGAGCTCCGCCGCCGGTAGGCTTGATTTTCTTTCGGAGCGTCGAAACCTGGTCAAACGTTGTCGGAATGACCTGAAATTCGACGTGCAGCCTTTTGGAAGCATGTTGAAGCCACTCATGCACTTGGTTTGATGAGCGAAGGCGTCGGTGGTTCCTGCCGTTGGAAGGCTTGATTTTCCTGCTCGAGCATTGATGGAGGGTCAAACGTTGTCGGTTTGACTTGAAATTTGGCATGGAGCCCTTTTGAGACATGCTGGAGTCATCCGTAGGCTCTGATCGAAGTTTTGACGTCTTTGATGATGTCGCCGCCGGGAGCGCCAATTTAGCTGTCGGAGAAGCGAAGTTAGGCCAAATGATTCTGAAATGGCCCGAAACTCCTTGTGTACTCCTCCCTTGGCTGTCTTGAAGGATCTTGCAGTTTTTGTTTGATTCTGACAAGATTTGATTTTTTGGAGAAGTTGCATTGCCTATTTATGGCAGGTTGCGACTTCATGCAGCTTTCTTGATGTTGAAGAGGCAAAGTGACATTTTTGGTGTCAACAGGGCGTGTGCGACAACTTGCACTATGGGCTGAGCATGCACTCCAATGTGTTGGACGTCCAGCCCTCTCTTCTCCTCTATTTATAGCCTAGCAACCTTCTCTTTTACTAATTGAAATAGAAGTCTTACTTCCATTAAGAATTAGTAACTTTCTCCTTATCAATTATTGTAGAAGTCTCACTTCCACAACAATTAGTAACCTACTATTACCACTATTAAAAGTCTTACTTCAAATAGAAATAGTAACTTTCTAATTCATTCCTTTTAGAGTTCAAGTATGATTAGTATCTTTCTAATAACTTGGGTTAGCATGGGGACCACTAGGGATTCCATAGAAAGCTGGCTCCAACTAGGACACTGCGACCCCACATCTCATGTGCAATTTGGGCCCACAGTTAATTGCGAATAACACTACTATAAATGCAATTGCACTCTAGTCTTAGGAATAAATTACAAAAAAGACCCTAAACTTCACAATTACCACAAGTAGGCCCCTCTATCAATATCCATGGATCAATTGGATTAAACATGTCTTTTCCAATCTTAGATCCACTTCTTATTATCATTGAGCCTCAATTAATCACAGTGATCATCAGTACCATCCAATTAACTCTTAATCGAGATGGGTGTGCACTTACTAATGATAAATCCATTAATTGGCACAAGGGGATAATATAGATAGACTCCATCTTGACCATTGGATATTCCCACAATACTACTACCATATACCCAAGACACTGAGGTGTTGACCTACAGTTGACTTCACTCATTGGTGACTCAAAGCAAATGAATAGATAGAAACTTGAATTCATCAATGTCTCAGGATTGAGAACTTATTGCTAGGGAATTATGAGAGCAGACCTTAAAATCGAGACAGTATTCCATAAGGTTCTTCTCATGGTCCTTCAATACATGCAATGTACCAGCACCATAATCCAGAATCTTTCATTCTGATGTTCGAGACAAATCACACTATCTCATAATGATCAAAGTGCTGCAACTTAATCGGATGATATGCCTAGTCAGGCATCTCATCACTGGTTGTGAAGATATTTAAGTATAAGAATTGTGACACATGTCTCCCGTATGTGGATCCCATCCATACACATATATCACATCTAATATACTAATGGGACCCAGTTCATCTCATGAACTAGTATATCATATGTATTGGTTATGTGCATTAAGTAATAAAACACCATTCATCTCATGAAAGGAAAGCATGATTTAATTAATGAATCAATTTATTACATCATTTGATGGATTGAGTCCATACAATCTAATAGACAACAACGTCTTGGAGATTCTAATTCACTACAAAAAGAGTTCTTATTCAAGCTAATTGTCTTCTTCTCCATTAGAGCACTACCGAGTTCTAAATGTATAATCTACTTCCTTGTTTGTTGTGGATTTATTTTGGATGCATGGTAATGTTTTATCTATCTTAGAGATAGTGACTTATTAATCTTGATCATGATTTTGAGGTTCTTGGATCCTGGGTGTGGTTTACGGCCTTATGGGTACTTGATCCCTGATTCAAGTGGGTTAAAAGTTTTGAAAACTTATCCACGAGGCCCACCTTCTTCCAACAATTGATATCAGAGACATACCTTATCTCTAATCATGTTAGATCAATTGTCTAGATCTAATCTTTGCATGAGATGCGAAGAGGGTAGACCTAGGGCTATGTGAGAATCAGTTTTGATGTTTTTGTGCATGTTGTATCTTTTATGTGTGCATGAGAAGGGACTGGTTCGGGCAAATGATGGACCCTCGATTTCCGTCCTCTCCTTCCGCCCCAGGGGCTGCCGGGTTTCGGCGGAGGAGGAAAAGCGGGTATCAACATTTTTGTACGGGTATGCCAGATTTTCTATTCTACTTGGAATTTGGAATGCTGATGATCCGGAGATTCACCTTCACAAGTAGAAAGGAAATCAATCATTCTTTCTAACTTTTCAAATTGCATAAATATTTAAGAAAAGAGACAATTTTTGTTTTGAATGCCGTAAGAGGCAATTTTTTGTTTGTTTGCCGTAAAAGGCGATTTGGTGCCGTGAAAGGCGATTTACAAATCTCATGAAAATGAAAGACAAGAATTGTGACTTTTTTTGTCTCTTTAAAAAAAATAAAGTACAATAGAAAAGAAAGAAAAGGGATCTAACTTCTCAGGAGATTGTGGGGACATGTTCAGATCGACGGTCGCAAGTCATGTATGGACTTCACCATCGTCCTTCAAATGAGAACACTTGATGCTTCGATTCTTCGGCTTGACTCCAACCTCAGTTTTTTAGAGGATAAAGATCAAGGGGAGGTCCTACATCCAATGAAAAACCGAGTAAACGGGCTGAAAAGCCGCGTTTAGGCCATGTTGTAGAAGAAGAGGACATTGGGGGGGTGGCCCACCAAGGGACTTTGATCACCTTGTAGTGTTTCTTGCAGCAGAGCAGCAGGACTTCGTCAGATTTTCTCTGGGATTTTCCAGACTCCGGATGGGTGTTGGTGTGGATGTGCAAATGCAAGGATTCAAAGTTGTTTCTCTCTTTGGGATGGACCTCCTTTTATAGGCTTTTGGTAGCCATGAGGTGGTTTATGGGCATTGATGGCCATGATGAGAGAATTGATGGCATTGATGCTTCATGATGGGAGGAGTTACAAGTTTTTATTTCTTGATTTTGTAACTCCTTTTTCTTGGCTTGTGATTGGCCGATGGAGAATGATGGGCATTTAATCACCTTTAATCTCCATGATGAGGGGAGTTTCATGGTTTTAATGCCATAATTGCTTGGACTTGTAACTCTCATTTGCTTGAATTTGATTGGGCCGTCCAAAATAATGGGTTAATGACCGCATTAAGTTGTCATAAAACGGGTCAATTAACGACATTAAGTGGTCACCGGGGCATTTGAAGAGTCGCGGGCCGCGCTGCGTCCTTTGGGATTCTTATTGTGATGATCGCTGATGGATCCACATGCTATTTGATGTCGGATTGCGATGCAATTTTAGACATTGATTGATGTTGGTGGGCCGGTGACATCTGTCTTGTCGATTTCTCGATCGGTCGGACAGGAAGTGTATTTTCTTGGTCAGCCAGTTGGCGATTTTGGAGCGATCAGTGATGAGTTCATGCTCTTGACTGTGGATCCGAGATATTGGCGAAGATCAGTCATTTTCAAGCATAAAAAATTGGATTTTTAGAAAATCACAGAGGCAGGAACTCTCGAAAAGCAGAAAGATCGAAAAACAGACCATTCAGCGAATAATCCGACTACCCAGATTTCCAGGGTCGCGGGCGACCATGCACCCATGGTCGCCGGCGACCTTGGGTCCTTTTGGTCGCCGAGTGTTTTTTTCCGGCCATTTCTTCTTCTTTTTCGTTCCTTTTTTCTTCTGTATTTTTCTAGACATTTTCCACAATTATTGACTTGATTTTCTTGGAGAAAACTTGACGAGAAGTCGCATAAAACAGGAGCACAAAGTTTCCCATTTTTCGGGAAAGCCGAAGACTTTGTAGCCGATTTTCCGTCAAGAGTCGAAACTAGGTCAAACGATGTCGGAATGACCTAAAGGTTGAGGTGAAGCTTCTTGAGCAGTGGATAGGACCAACCATGGGCTTTTATCTGAGTTTTGAAGCCATTTGGGGTCCCATCGATGCTTGACTTGATTTTGCTGCGGGGAAGATGTCGAGCTTTGATATGCGGTCAACCGATGTCTGATTGTCCTGAAAATTGACAAGGAGCTTATTGGAGTCATTTTGAGATGACCCATTAGCTCCGATTTGGATGTCATGGTTCTGAGAGGCTCCGCCGCCGGTATGCTTGATTTTCTTTTGGAGCGTCGAAGTCTGGTCAAACATTGTCGGAATGACCTGAAATTCGACGTGCATCCCTTTGGAAGCATGTTGAAGCCACTCATATGCTTTGTTTGATGAGTGACGACCTCAGTGGTTCTCGCCGCCGAGAGGCTTGGTTTTGTTGCTCGAGCATTGATGGGGGGTCAAACGTTGTCGGTTTGACTTGAAATTTGACAAGGAGCCCTTTGGAGGTATTTTGGAACCATCCTTAGGCTCTGATTGAAGTTTTGATGTCTTTGACACTGTTGCTGCCGAGAGCGCCTGTTTAGCTGTCGGAGGAGTTAAGTTAGGCCAGATGATGTCGGAATGGCCCGCAACTTCATGTGTACCCCTCTTTTGGCTGTCTTGAAGGATCTTGCAGTTTTTGTTTGATTCTAGCAAGATCTAATGCTTAAAGTAGCTTTGCCTGTTTGTAGCAGGATGCAGCTTCATGTGGGTTCTTGATGTTGAGGAGGCAAAGTGACTTTTTTTGGTGTCAGCAAATGCCCCATCGAGGTACAGCGACGAGTAGCTTTTGGAGTCGATGTGCCTTGAAGAGAAACTTGAAGGAGAGCTTCCAATTTGACCAAGAGTCTTGAACTTTTTTTTTCTTTTGAATAGCCTTCTGAGTTTCCGGGGGAATTTTATAGTAGTGAGAAGGATCACGTACCATCTCAAGGCAAAGTTTTGAAAATGACATGGGAGATTTGGATTTTTGGGTTTTGGATTTTAGTTTTTGACCTTGTGACCTAACAAGCTGTATGTGGCAGGTTAGGGGTTCAAAGTTTGGTTTTTGATTTTGACCTTGTGACCCAACAAGCTGTATGTGGCAAGTTGGGGGGTCAGATTCGGTTTTTTTTTTTTTGGTTTGGATTTTGATTTTGGTTTTGGTCTTGTGACCTAACAAGCTGTATGTGGCGAGCTAGGGGACCAGGGTTTAGTTTTTTATGGAATGTCAATTTCAAGATTTTGGCTTAATTTGGTTCATGAGGTTGAATGGTTTGGTTTTTGGAAACTCATGAGGCTTTCTTTTTTTTTTTTTTTGAATGGTCCAATCAACTCAAAAGAGGCATGAGACATTTTTTTTTTACATGCTCTTGGTAAGAGGGATATTTTGACTAAAAGCTATTTTTAGTGCCTAGGTGGTCAAACCTGACTCATATGGGCTAACCCATGGACCTTAGGCTTTGGAGATGGCCTAGATCTCATATGGTGTCATTTTTGTATAGAATATCTAAAAATATCTCTTTTGTGTAGAGAATATCTAAAAATATCTTTACTTGGAGAGAATCTCTCAAGTTTCCTTATTTTTGGGAGAGATTTTCTCAAAATATCTTTCTTTTGGGAAAGTAGCTAAATTTTAGCACTTACCTTCTTTATTTTCTCGTTGTTTCCTCTTTTGATTTGCTCTCTTCTATAAAAGCAAGGTGGTTGGATCTTTAGCTCCATTGCTTCCTTTTTGCAAGAATTTTCAAGAGTGGTCTAAGATCAAAAACTCTTCTTTGTCTTCAAGAATCTTCAAGCTTTTTGTTCTTCTTTTCCATGGCTTCAAGTAAGTTTTCTTTCTTCACAAGAAACTCCTTTGTAGAAGTAGAAAAATTCATCTTTCTTTTCTTCTCTTTTTTTTTTTTTCTTTTCTTTCCTTTTTTTTTTTCGTGCTCCCCTTTTTTTCTTTCTTTTTTTTTCTTTGCTCACGGTTTTTTTTTCACTGTGCTTTCTCTTTTTTTTTTCTTCACCGTTTTTTCCTTTTTTTTTCAGCGTTGTTTTTTTTTTTCTTTTTCTTCTTGGCTGTACGGACCTGGCCGTACTGCCACATGGCAGTGGGCCACGGCCTGTGGGCCAAATTTTTTTTTTTTTTTGAAGATATTTTCTCTCTTTCCTTTGTTCTTTCTTTTTTTTTTTGCTCACCATGATAATGAGGTTTGTGCAATTTCAAAATGTTTATGCATTTTTTGTTTGATGCATCAAGATAGAAGGCTAGAGTCTCTAGGTCAACTCAAAATAATTTTTGACTTGGACAGAGTTTGATTGGTTTTGACCAAGTTGGGTTGGAATTGGTCAAACTTTGGTCAAGGTTTTCCTTGCATCTAATGCATGATGATGTTCTTTGATGCATGATTTTGAGTAAATGGACTTGGAAGCATGATGATGCATACCTGAAAATCTTTTGCAAGTATCGAGATTTGGAGCTCGCAGCAATGTTGAGCCCTTTCTTGGTCTTGCGGGATTTAAGGAATTTTGCAATTTCTGGATTTTGGAGCTTGCAGCAATGTTGAGCCCTTTTCCAATTTTGTGGAGATTTGATGAGATTGGTTTGATCTCGCAGCAATGTTTGAGTTCGAACATTCTTTGAGAATTTTCCATCGACTATGAGCTCGCAGCGATGTTGAGCTCATCTTCAGGCTTCCTATCTTTTTCGTGGTGTTTCCCTTTTCTTCGGAATTGCCCCGGAACCATGTCAAAATTTTGTTAGAATTTTTTTTAGCAAAACCCTGTCATTTTGGTGATGATTGATCTTTTCTTTTCCTTCCATTCTCTGCAGGTAGTTCTTCCAGAACGAACAAGGGTAAGGGGCCTGTTACTGACGAACCTCGTCGGTCTGCTAGATCTTCCAATGCGTCCGTTTAGTAGGCCTGGGAGAAGGTCCAGTTTGTTGAAAAGAACTTGGAAGAATGTGACTCCCTCAATCGTGATGAGATGAGACAGCGATTGATCTTTCTCAAAGATGAGGAATTTTACAAGATTATGGTAAGCAGCCGTCCTTGGGTTACAGACGATCAGAGCATTGTGCCCAAGCCTTCCTTCTTCTTTGGTGATGCAGTCCCTGACGACTTGACATACCAAAGGAGATGTTTTCAGTTCTCTTACACAGCAGATGGTGAGGAGAGAACTATTTCTACCCAGTCGACCTTTGATCGCACCATCTCGATCATGAGTCTTTCTCCCACATGCCCTTAGAGGGAGGATCCTCTGAGCTGGGTGAAGAGGACTAGTGTGATCAAGACCGGGGTTTTTGTTGGCGGCCCTTCCAGTTTTGTAGAGAAGTCGCTTGTCCGTATGGACATGTTGATGCCAGCCAGTGGCTAACAAGGTTCTGATCATCCGTCGGTCGATTTAAGACCGGTGGGCCTTGGCATTTTTCGGGTTGACGGCAGCAATTGGGTGAAGCCTTTTCAACTTCGTGGCCATTTCAGTGTTGACTTGAGCTGGGAATCATGGACTGATCACACCCTGAAGATTGGTGAGGCCATTCTGCGGGAAGCCGAGATTTTTGACGCGGTTCGCGCTTTTCGGCAAACCGTGGTTTTCTCCGATAAGGCTTTCATGGCCATGCTGGAGTCGTTCCTTCCACAAACCAACACCTTCATTGTTACGACTGGTTAGATTGGTTTTTCTTTGAAGGAATTGAGCGCTATCACCGGGCTGCCTATCTTCGGCAAACTCTATGGGGAGTTCATGCCTATCGACAGCGTCCTTGAGGAGTAGTCTGAGGAGTTCAGGCTTTTGTACTTTCAGCTCGTCGCCTTCTATGATTTTTTGAAGGAGAAGGAGGGCTCGAAAGTCAGGTGCAGCAGTTGGAAGAGTTGCAGCTCCAATTTTTTGGACAACGGGGAGTTTCTGATAGCATGGCTCAGGATGTTAGGGCTAAAAACCCAAGTTTGAAGAAGATCTCCGTTATGCGAGAAGAGTTGAGGAAGTTCTTTGCAAGCACAAATGCCATTTGTCATGACATTACATTGCGGAGAAATCTCGCTGTTTACCTCACTTATTCGCTGGGCGAGGCCGTTTTTGTTGGAGGAGATGGAACGCACATCAGGCCGCATTGTATTTTTCCGGCTTGTCAGATGGCATTCAGAGAGCGGCTAGCTTTGGTGCTTGCTCTTTACTCTTACTTGTGTACCGAACAGTAGGCTGCTGCTTTTCTGGTTCGGCTTGGGCTCCTTATGAATAGGGTATTTTCAGCCCATAACTTCTATTCGTGGTATGTATACCACTGTCCTAGCTTCCATTAGTTAGGAGTTGTGCAGGACAAAGATCCTTTTATGATTCGTTTGGCTAGAGGGACAGCCGTTTCCGAATCTCTTTTGTCTGCCTGTTTGAGGATCCGACAGTTCAGGGACGTCGAGATTGGGCAGTCTTCAGTGAAGCTTTCTCCAGGTTTGCGGAAGAAGGCTTTTGACTTTGGTGTCTCCCGTGATTCGACTAGGGCAGGGTCGGGAAGACACTATGCTTTGACAAACGCGGAGAAGAGATGGCTTTTCAACATACGAGTTGGTACGATGGTGTACCGTAGACATCTTTTTGTCGACATCCAGCCGTATGTCCCTTCGCGTTTTGTATTACAGCTTGGCTTCTCTTAAGGCGTTGTTGGAGCGCCTTCGAGCATGGTGAAGCGTTTTGGAGGTTTGCAAGATGGGAGGAATGCATGGGCTTTTTACAGCGTAGAGGACACTACTGCCATGATTTCCTATCCCGAGCTGCCCACTTTCCGGAGTTCTGGCTTCACGAAATGGTTTGTGGAGAGCTTCTCAGTGTACCGGGGGCTTTCCAAGAAGGAGCTTCAAAAGGTTGTCATTTTGTGAAAATCTTTTGTCAAAGGGTTGTTTTGGGCTTGAAAGCCAATTTTCGTGGTAAAAGCCTGGTTTTTTTTTTTTGATGGCTTGAAAAAACGAATTTTGGAATGGCATGGAAGCCGAATTTTGTGGCGTAAGAGCCAAAATTTGTTTGCGGCATGGAAGCCAAAAATTGAAATGGCATTAAAGCCAAATTTTTTTGAGATGGCATGAAAGCCAAATTTTGGAATGGCATAGAAGCCGAATTTTATAATGGCATGAAAGCCAAGTTTTGTTTCTTTGTGGCATGGAAGCTGAAATTTTAAGATGGCGTGAAAACCGAATTTTTTTTTGTTGTTTTTTGCATGAGAGCCAGATTTTTTGAAAACCAAGTTTTGTTTTGTTTTGTTTTGGCATGGGAGCCAGAGTTTTGGAAACCAAGTTTTGTTTTGGCATGGGAGCCAGATTTTTGGCATTTATATCCGATTTTGGCGTGAGAGCCGGATTTTTTGGGATTTATAGTCGATTTTGGCGTGAGAGCCGGATTTTTGGCGTTTATAACCGATTTTTGGCGTTTATAGTCGGGTTTTGGTTTTCAACATGCAGGTATCGACCATATGTCACCTCCCCGCTAAATGGTCTTGCAAGTATCGATGGAATGTCGCTTCCTTGCTCATTCGGTTTGCGAGTATCGATGGAATGTCGCTTCCTCGTGGGCTGGGTTTGCGAGTATTGATGATATGTCGCTTCCTTGCAGATTGGGGTGCAAGTATTGACTAAGCATCGCTTCCCTGCTTTTCAAAAAATTTTGGTTTTATGGGTATCAAATGAATGTCGCTTCCCCATGCTTTTTGAAATTTGAGGTTTTCTCGAACCATTTGAAATTTGAGTTGTGGATATCAACTGGAATGTTACGTCTCCACGATTTTTGAAATTTGAGGTTTTGCAAGTATTGAATGGGTTTCGCTTCCTTGCGATTTTTGGGTTTTGGAAGTATCGAATGGGGTTCGTATCCTTTCGGTTTTTTGGATTTTTGGAAGTATTGAATGGGGTTCGCATCGTTCTGGTTTTTAGGTTTTGCGAGTATCAACTGAATGTCGCTTCCTCGCGGTTTCTAAAAACCAATTTTTTTTTTGTTTAAAGACACAAGTGTCGTAAATTTTGACTCAAAACCATTTTTTGGTTGTAAAAGTCGGGGTGGACTAGGGTGGAAATTCTTGAGTCCTGATTTTTGTTTCAAACCATGAATTTTGGGTTCAAGGATCGAAAATTTTGGTCAAGTCTGGGAAGGGGCTCCTAAACTTGGATTTTGGTTTTGATTTGATTTTTTTTTTTTAACAATGAAACGATGAAAGTAAGCATTGTTTTGAGAGTTTTTTCTTTTAAGAAGTTTCAACATAAATATGAAAATTTCAAAAGGGGTGGGTTTGACGAGTAAGTACCTGGAAATAGGCTCTGGCCTGTGTAGATATCGCTCTGACCCGTTTGAGGAAGTCTTCAAGGGTAGTACCGCTTTAATAACTCGCTGTTGATGGGCAGCATACATCTATCTCCTTCCATGTTTAGAAGAACGTATACACCGTTGGAGAAGACTTTGTCGATGACAAACGGTCCCTCCTGAAAGTTCCGGATCCTTACCCTAGAGGGGGGGGGGGGTGAATAGGGTTAGCTACAAATTGATTGGCAATTTTAATTTTCTTCAAATTAAACTCCAACTAGTGATGATAACATGAAAAGATGCGGAAGATAAACAAATCAATCACCACAGGTCATTCACCATTGCACAAAGATTTATAGTGGTTCGGCCTCAATGCCTACATTCACTACCGGCTTGTGATCACACACCCCACAATATTTCCACTATTTATGCTTTTACAAAAGGCTAAGCAATAACCCTAAACACTATGCTTTTAATAGGCTAAGCAATAACCTTACAATGTGCTTTTATAGGCTAAGCAATAACCTTTTACACTTTGCTTTTCTTAGGCTTAGCAAAAACCTTATATACAAATAGTTTTTCTTTTTCAAGATGGTGTCTAAACACTAGGAGAGAAATACATTAAGCACAATATATATTGCCTCTAAAATAGGCGAATGAGAAAGTGATAATCAACTCACACAACACACTATAACTTACAAAGATTAATGCTCATGATGTGTGTGTGTGAAAACTTCAATCAAGTTGAAAATGAAAGCTCAATCAGTTTATGCTTTGAAGCAATTAAAAGTTTAATGCACATAAAATGATTTAATTGAAGTGATATGCAAATCACATGAACAAAGTACAAACTTGGTGAAGAAATGAAAAACCAAAGCTTGCAAGTTGTATGAAATTAATTATGTCTAAACATGTGATGCATGATATGTTGTTTTCAAAATCAAAATAATTCAACTAAAGTTTTAAAGATTGAAAACAACAAAGAAGATTCATACAAGTTAGTGAAACATGTTATAACATAAATTGAAGATTTTGATAAAACATGTCTAAGAAGTTTTCTACCACAAACTTGATTTGAATCAAGGTGAAGAATCCAATAACTTAAATCAAAGATTAAGAGAGGAATGGATTCAACACATCATAGTTAATATGCTAAAAATCATTTACCAATAATTTAGACAATGCATAAAAACATATGATTAGGAAAAGTCAAAGCTTACTTGGTGATTGAACTTCATTAATCCAAGCTTAGCTTTACTTAATGATCCTTTGGCCTTCTTAGTTCATTCCCTTTGATTTGCCTTAGTACACCTCAGAAATGGCTTCTTGAATCAACCCTTTTGGCCTTTGAATGAACTTTATTTTATAGAAATTTTGGCCCAACGGCTATATGTCGGTTAGCCGACATCCAGGGGTCGGTTAACCGACACCCCCAACGGTCACTAGCCAACGGTCATAATTTTGAAATTTTGCTGACCAAAAAGCATGGTTCGGTTAACCGACAAGTTCGGTTAACCGAAGCCTGACCGACACCCTAACCGACAATGAAAACAGGGTCAGAAAATACCTCTCTGGAAATCTAACCGAGAGAGTTTCGGTCAGGATCAGAAGCAACGTCGGTTAACCGATCCTTGACCGACATTCTGACCGACGTGTAAAATATATGACAATGCAGCTCTCTGGAAATCTGACCGATAAGATGTTCAGTTAGTCCATTTTCTATTGTCGGTTAACCGACACTTAACTGACATGCAGACCGACAACTGAAACACCATTCAGAAAAGCTAACCGAGTGAGTTCGGTTAGGCTTCGGTCCAAGGTCGGTTAACCGACACATGACCGACAGGCTGACTGACAGTATGGTCAGACTGTTTTCTGAAGATCTGAGTTTACAAGAAAAATCTAACTTTTGAAAGCTCTTGAAACACAGAATGTAAAGGTGATTGAGACAAGGTTTTCTCAAAAAAAATCTTTTCAAAATAAGACTAAAATCAACCAAAAGGTTTAAAACAGAGTTTGAGCAAGTTGATTTAAATCCTGTGATTTTCAAGATAAACCTATGAGAAATGATATGAGATGATCATGATGCAAATGTTGGATATCAAATTGCAAACACAACTTAGGGTCTAACACCTCCCATTTTGGTTCAAATTTGCCTTTGGAATTGTGGGCAAAGACTATGGGTCTTTTTACTGCAAGAACCAAGTTGCCTTTTTTGTAGGCGCGTTGCCTGACTTTCTTGTCGAAAGATCCTTCCATGCGTGCTTGGTACAACTCAATGCTTTGTAGAGCTTCGAGCCGTCTCTCGTCGAGATTATCCAGCTCTTGAAGTCTCAATTTGACATTGCTTTCTTGCGTCATGTCATTTTGTAGAGATACCCTTAAGGAAGGAATTTGTACTTCCAAAGGGACAACAGCTTCGCATCCATAGACCAAGGAGAATGGTGTGCTATGGGTTGGTCCTCGAACGGTGGTTCGATAGGCCCACAAAGCTTCTGGTAGTTTGTCGCCCTATTATCTTTTGTGACTAGAGACCACTTTCTTGAGAATTTTGCAGAGTGTCTTGTTGAAGGCTTCTGCTAGTCTGTTCGTTGTTGGATTATATGGAGTCGAAGGACAACTTTGGATTTTGTACTTGTCGCAAAACCTGTAGAATCTATGATCCCAGAATTACGGTCCGTTATCATGGATGAATTTTTTAGGTATGCCGAAGCGACAAATAATGTTGGTGCGCAAGAATTGAAGAACTGATGAGGTCTTCATTTTCCTGAACGCAAATGCTTCTAACCACTTGGAGAAATAATCCGTAGTGGCGAAGATGAAGCATGACCTTTGCTTGATGGGGGAGAGATAGGACCTATGACGTTCCATCAGCTCCGTTTTGGATGTCATGGTCCCGGGTTGTTCCGCCGCCGGTAGGCATGATTTTCTCTCGGAGCATCGAAACTTGGTCAAACGTTGTCGGAATGACCTGAAAATTAATGTGCAGTCCTTTGGAGGCATGCTGAAGCCACTCATGTACTTTATTCGATGAGTAATGGCTTCTGTGGTTCCCGCCGCCAGGAGGCTTGATTTTGTTGCTCAAACGTTGATGGAGGGTCAAACGTTGTCGGTTTGACTTGAAATTTGGCATAGAGCCCTTTCAAGACATTCTGGAGTCATCCGTAGGCTTTGATCAAAGTTTTGGTGTCTTTGATGATGTCGCCGCCGGGAGCGCTTGTTTAGCTGTCGGAGCAGTGAAGTTGGGCCAAACGATGTCGGAATGGCCCGAAACCTCAGGTGTACCCCTCTTTTAGCTGTCTTGAAGAATTTCTCAGTTTCTGTCTGATTCTGACAAAATCTGATGCTTGAAGTAGCCTTGCCTGTTTTGTAGCAGGATGCAGCTTCACGAGGCTTCTTGATGTTGAGGAGACATAGTGACTTTTTTGGTGTCAACAAATATCTGTCTAAGAAGAAGACCTCAAGTATGATTGAGTCACTTATTTCTGAAGTTAATTTTGGGACCCGGTTGATGTGGACTCATTCTATCAGTTGATGTGATAAATTGATTAATTTCTTTATTTATCAATAAAATCATGCTTTACTTTCATGAGATGAATGTTATTTTATTGCTTTATGCACATGACCAATACATATGACATAATGGTTCATGAGTTGAATCGGGTCCCATTAGTATATTAAATGTGATATATGTGTATGGATGAGATCCACACATGGGAGATATATGTCACAAATCTTATACTTAAAATATCTTCACAACCAGTGATGAGACTGGGCATCTCATCTGATAAGGTTGCAACACTTTGATCACTATGAGATAGTGTAATTTGTCTCGATCATCAGAATGGAAGATTCTGGATCATGGTGTTGGTACATTGGATGTATTGAAGGACCATGGGAAGCACCTTATGGAACTCTGTCTCGATTATAAGGTCCGCTCTCATAATTCCCAAGCAATAGGCTCTCAATCCTGAGACATTGATGAACTCAAGTTTCTATCTATTCATTTGCTTTGAGTCACCAATGAGTGAGGCCAACTATAGGTCAACACCTCGGTGTCTTGGGTATGTGGTAGTAGGACTGTGGGAACATTAAATGATCAAGATGGAATCTATCTCTATTATCCCCTCGTGCCAATTAATAGATTTGTCTTTAGTAAGTGCGCACCCATCTCGATTAAGAGTTAATTGGATGGTACTGATGATCAGAGTGATTAATTGGGGCTCAAGGATAATAAGATGTGGAACTAAGATTGGAAGAGACAGATTTATTCCAATTGATCCATGGATATTGATAGAGGGGCCTACTTGCGGTAATTGGGAAGTTTAGGGTCTTCATTGTAATTTATTCCTAAGACAGGAGTGCAATTGCATTTATATAGTGGTGTTATTTGCAGTTAACTGTGGGCCCGGATTGCACATGAGATGTGGGATCGCATGTGTTGACACCAAAAAAGTCACTATGTCTCCTCAACATCAAGATGCCTCGTGAGGCTGCATCCTGCTAAAAATAGGCAAGGCTACTTCAAGCATCAGATTTTGTCAGAATCAGACAGAAACTGAAAGATCCTTTAAGACAGCCAAAAGAGGGGTACACCTGAGGTTTCGGGCCATTTCGACATCGTTTGGCCGAACTTCACTGCTCCGATAGCTAAACAAGCACTCCCGGCGGCGACATCATCGAAGACACCAAAACTTCGATCAGAGCCTACGGATGACTCCAGAATGTTTTCAAAGGGCTCCATGCCAAATTTCAAGTCAAACTGACAATGTTTGACCCTCCATCAATGCTCGAGCAACAAAACCAAGCCTCCTAGAGGCGGGAACCACCAAAGTCATCACTAATGAAACTAGGTACATGAATGGCTTCAACATGCTTCCAAAAGGCTGCACGTCGAATTTCAGGTCATTCCGACAACGTTTGACCAGGTTTCAATGCTCCGAGAGAAAATCAAGCCTACCGGCGGCGGAGCAACCCGGGACTATGACATCCACAATGGAGCCAATGGAACGTCTCAAAATGACTCCAATAGGCTCCTCGTCAAATTTCAGGTTAATCGGACATCGTTTGACCACATATCAAAGCTCGGCATTTTCCTCGCAGCAAAATCAAGTCAAGCATCGACCGGACCCCAAACGGCTTCAAAACTCAAATAAAAGCTCATGGTTGGTCCTATCCACTGCTCAAGAAGGTTCATCTCAATTTTCAGGTCATTCCGACATCGTTTGACCCAGTTTCGACTCTTGACGGAAAATCGGCTACAAAGTCTTCGGCTTTCCTGAAAAAATGGGAAACTTTGTGCTCTGATTTCGCGCAGGTTCTCGTCAAGAGTTCTCCAAGAAAATCAAGTCAATAATTGAGGAAAAATGTTAAGAAAAATACAAAAGAAAAAAGGAACGAAAAAGACGAAAAAACGGCAGAAAATGATGCTCGGCGACCAAACGGGCCAAAGCCCGCCAGGGTTGCCAGCGACCGTGCATATCTGGGTCGCCGGATTTTGCACCAAAAGCCCCGTTTTTCGATCCTTTTCGCGTTTCGGGTGTTCCTGCCTCTGTGATTTTCTGAAAATCCAATTTTTGATGCTTGAAAACGACTGATCTTCACCGACATCTCGGATCCGCCGTCAAAAGCATGAAATCATCACCGATCGCCTCAAGATCGCCAACCGGCTGACCAAGAAAGTATACTTTCTGTCCGACCGATCGTGAAATCGACAAGACAGATGTCACCGGCCCACCAACATCAATCAATGTCTGAGATTGCACTGCAATCCGACATCAAACAATGCGTGGATCTAGCTGTGATGATCGCAAGAAGAATCTCAAAAGGTGCAGCGCGGCCCGCGACTCTTTACATGCCTTGGCAACCACGTAATGACGTTAATTGACCCGTTTATGACAACTTAATGCCGTCATTAACTCATTATTTTGGACGGCCCAATCAGATTCAATCATTTGGGAGTTACAAATCCAAGCAATCATGGCATTTAACCTGTGAAACTCCCATCATCATGAAGCTTAAAGGTAATTAAAAGCCCACTACCTTCATCGGCCAATTACAAGCCATAAAAAAGGAGTTACAAAATCAACTTGTAACTCCTCATCAATTCTCTCATCATGGCTATCAATGCTGATAATCACCTCATGGCTATCAAAGGCCTATAAAAGGAGATCCATTTCCAAGAGAGAGAGAGGATCATTGACGGATCTATCAGCAAATCGATACACACATCGACTTGAAGTTCTGCATTTCTCCCAAAGAAATCCAGATGAAGTCCTGTTGCTCTGCTGCAAGAAGCACCACAAGGTGATCGACGTCCCTTGGGGGGCCATCCCCCAAGGTCCCCTCCTTCTCCAACATGGCCTAAACGCGGCTTTTCAGCCCATTTACTTGGTTTTTCATTGGATATAGGACCTCCTCTCGGTCCTTGTCCTTTAAAAAACCGAGGTTAGGAGCCAAACAAAAGAATCAAAGCATCAACCGTTCTCATTTGAAGGACGATGGCGAAGTCCATACATGACTTGCGACCGTCGATCTCAACGTGTCCCCACAATCTCCTGAGAAGTTAGATCCCTTTTCTTACTTTTCTATTATAGTTTGTATTTCTTAAAGAGACAAAAAGAAATCACAATTCTTGTCTTTCATATTTGATGTTTTTTATAAAATCGCCTTTCACGGCAAATAAACAAAAAAACGCCTCCTACGGCATTCTCAAAAACAAACTTGTCTCTTTTCTTAATATTTATGCAATTTGAAAAGTTAGAAAAAAGGATTGATTTCCTTTCCACTTGTGAAGGTGAATCTTAAAAACAAAAACGCCTCCTACGGCATTCTCAAAAACAAACTTGTCTCTTTTCTTAATATTTATGCAATTTAAAAAGTTAGAAAAAAGGGTTGATTTCCTTTTCACTTGTGAAGGTGAATTCCGGATTATCACCATTCCAAATTCCAAGTAGAAAGTAAATCTGGTATACTCGTACAAAAAAATGTTGATACCCGCGATTTTCCCTCCTCTGCCGAGACCCAGGTCAGCACCCGGGGTGCGGAAGGAGAGGACGGAAGATTCCCGAGGGTCCATCAAGTTGGCATACCCGGTGGGACACGTTGACTTGAGAACGTGATGCTTTGATTCCTTGGCTCATTTCTAGTTGGTGGCCTATGTTGCATCTTGCATCTAAAAACAAAAAAAACATGAGATAGGATTTCAATTGTTCTTTCTCACTTAAAAAAAAAATCCGATTTCTTTTTCTTAAAAACTCAACTTTGAGAAATTTTGATCTTTCCCTCTTCAAACTTGATAACTCATAGAAATGTTCGCTGCTATCATTCATATCGGGGATTGGGCCATGTTTTCTCTTTGATGAGTCCAATTGGGATTTCAAAAAAAAAATTATAATTTAAAAAAAAAATTAGTTTTCTTTCTTTTGGGCTCAAAATTGAGAAATCTTGGTTCTTTCCCTTTCGGATTTAACGCTCGCAGAAATGTTGAGTTGTGGTTCGGATTGGAACACCACTTGTTCTTTTTGATGAGTTCATTAGAAATCTTTCAAAAAAAAAAAAAAAAAAAAACACTAAGGTTGCATCAATTGCGCTCTTTGACTAAAGTGGATTCAAGAAAAGCCTTGTCCTGAGTGTAGAGACAGTTAGACTGTTCGAGGCAAGGGTCCTCCAAACGGGTTCATTAAGTAATCCTACCCTTACCTGGGGGCTAATCTATCTACTAAGGTTTCATAAGATCGAATTGGAAACCTATGTGCATTTTTCAAAAAAAGAAAAAGAAAAAAAAAAGAAAGAAAAACTTCCCGTCATTTTTGAGTTCGGAATTGAGAAATCTTGGTTCTTTCCCTTCTGGATTTAACGCTCGCAGAAATGTTGAGTTGTGGTTCGGATTGGAATGCCATTTGCTCTCTTTGATGAATTTAATATTGACCTTTCAAAAAAAAAAACTTCCGTCAATATTGGATTCACATTTGAGAAATTCTGGTCCCTTTCTCTTTTGGATTTAACGCTCACAGAAATGTTGAGTTGTGGTTCGGATTGGAATACCAGTTGCTCTCCTTTATGAACCCAAATTTGACCTTTTAAAAAAATCCCATCTCGTGTCCTTCCTAAGGATGCGATTTGTAACATTTGTGCCTAGCGGTGCTAGTATGCCCTTCGGGTCTACTGTATTCGCGACCGACACATTTGTATCTCCAACCTTATATCATTTTACCTCGAGCGAGCCTTGCTTCTCGGTAATTTGAATTAAGGTCTACAATTGCTTCTAGCAGTCACTGGAACGCTCACTCTGAGCCTACCATACTTGTATTTTAGAACAATTGTATCCTCTATGGCTTTTTGTCTTCTTCATCGTCCTTGGGTTGGGCCATGTCCCCTCAAGTGATTTGAAAAGACAAAACCATAGTTGTTCCCCATTTATGATCACCATATTCTTGTGATTACTAATGAATTTGGTCTTGTTTCGGAAGTTTTCCAAAACTAACAATGGCAGCTTCATTAACCATCACTTTCGATGAGAACAAGTACCAGCTTATGCTTCAAGACAAGCAAAACAAGCATAAGCGCCCTGCCAGTTGCCGAAGCGTCATCTCCCTCGACAACTCTCCAAACACCGGGTCAACTTCAACTCCCCGGACCATCGTCTTCGGGTCGTTGGGACGATTCCCACTCCTGCAGAGGACACTGTACCTGCCAAGAAGCAGAAAACCGCCCCGCAACGTGTCACTAAAATGGCACCAAGGGCGAACACCAAGTAGCCTGAAGCCCGTGGCGTTCCCACGAAGCCTCAACCCACAAGAAACAAGGTTTACCCCAAAACCTGGTCCCCGAGATCTTCACCAAAGCAACAGAGGTCCCGAACATCTACAAAGCCAGCATACCTGGCCCCTCTCAAAGAGAATCGGTTCTACCCTCTCTCTTACATGAAAGAGGAGAAACCTACCCTCCGCTCAAAAAACAAACAAAATCATCATGAGCCGGTTTGCTCCTACAAACCCAAAATCAAATCCTGCATTGTTAGGCCTACGCAAAAACATGCTGAAGCCTGTACTCCTGCGAGTGGACCCTTCATCTCAACAGGGGCCGAGCTCGCAAAATTCAAATCTTCCCTGCGACAGACAAAGGACCGCATCCAGATTCTGTCCTTGCCAAGCTTCAAAGAAGACAAACTCGGCTGCTGCGCACGAGGGACTACATCCTTCATTGCCAGAGCCCAGCCAGAGCTAACTGAAGCTCAAATTGCTCGTCGTATGTGTCGCCTTGCAGTATATCGACAAAAGAGACTTGAGAAACAAAGAACCCAGTGTTCTAATCTCCATGTCTCAAACAAATGGGTCGAAAAAGAAAGACCCGACCAAGTCGTTGCTGTTCATATGGTTGGCAAAACCAGAAAATGCCAGAAGTCAGCAACCAAAATCAGTGTTGGCGTTTGGTGACTCGCAACGTCTCCCGTATACGAACACATCTAGAAGAATCCTTCTAAGCCAAGGACACCGGATTAACCACTCAGATTCTTCATCCAGAAGAATGAGCCCCAGCTTAGTCACCAGGATAACTTCTTCGTTCGAATCCTGAGGGATGAACGTCTTGGCTACAAGTTCTGAGCAGCCTCCACCGCATGATGACGTAACCACACGCATCCAGCAGTTGGAACAAGGACAATAGAGAATTGAGGCTCTGATGGAAAACCTTATTCTCACTTTACAGCGTCCACTACCTAACAATGAAACCCCTCCGAATCATGAAGATGATGAGGGCAATGCAGAAAACAATGAGTCTCGCGCCCTTACCAAAAAGGACGTGGACGATATCCTCGCAAAAGCAAAAGAAGAGGATACATTAAAGGAACATGGGATCAAGCCACCCTACCCTTTATGGATGGACTCGGTTCCGTTCCCTGCAAAATTCAAGCAACCTACTCTCCAGACATATACTGGGAAAGGTTCGGCCAAACAGCATGTCATCCATTTCAAGATCCTGACGGGAGCTATTGCGGATCAAGATACCCTCAAGATTCGCCTCTTTGCAAGTACCCTAAAAGGTACAGCCTTTGATTGGTACTCCACTCTGCCGGAGAACTCCATTCAGACCTGGGCTATGCTGGAGACACGCTTCCTGACCCACTTCTAAGGTGAGGACCATCCTGTTACTATGGCTCAACTCTGCAGCTTAAAACAGGGAGAGAATGAGTCAACATACGACTTCATTCACAAGTGGAAGGCAATGGCGTACAAATGCTCAGATGTACTGCCACAAGTGTCGCTAGTCGACATCTGCCGTAACAATATGAGAGTAAAAATTCACTCCATGATCATCGGCAACAAATCAAAGAACTTGGGAGAACTCCTCGAAGCTTCCATGGAAGCTGAAATGGTGATCAAAGACCTCAACAGTCAGAATTCATCAAAGAAAGAGCCGACTGCTGTTACAACCTTAAAACCAAAGAAAAAGGAGGTTCTCAATGTGCAGACTAAATCAGCTCCTCAGCAGACAAAGAAACCTGAAAACAAAACTGCAGGTAAAAGAACTGAACTCTCTGATGCCTTCAAAGAACGTGTATAAAAGAAATATCCATTCGATGAAGATGTTGAAGAAATCTTTGAGGCTCTCCTAGAAAATGACAAACTCATTTTGCCAGAGCCCAAAAGACCAGGAGATGTTGGCAAAACTAATGATCCCCAATACTGTCCATACCATCAGATGATCTCACATCCTCTCACATCAGTCGATTGGTCCCAGATGCCCGATCTCATAGACGATGTCTGGACTAATACATAAAGGTTGTCGGATGCTGTTCAGGACTTGTTCCCGGAAATTGCTCCGTGCAACACAATTACTGAAGACACCAATGCTGTTACAGAGACGTCTTCAGCAAAGGATCAACCCTTTGATCCTGAGAGTGATCTTCCAAAACAAGACCCTTCTCTAGAAGCTCTTGAAGTTGGTAGAGGTACCCGTTCTGGTCGGGATTACCACAAAAATTACAACCAACCTTCTTCTTATGTAAATCCTTCGGGAAATCAAGTTGTAAGCGCCCCAAGTGGCAATAATAATGAAAATGCAGGCCCGAAGGAGGCTTTCAAGTACGACTTGATTGAGCACTTCAAACACATACCTGCACGTCTGCACATCCATGACTTATTACGAATGTCTCAACAAACTCGTGATAGTCTCATTTCAGAATTACAAAGGCTGAATGCAGATGTCGACAAGCACGCCCCACAAGTCCTACAAATTGAAATGGACTACAGGGTCAAAAAATCAAATACTCCCCCAAAGGGAGAAAAGAAGAAAACTGAGGGATCAAGGAATGAATGCCTCTCGGTACAAAAAGCAGCAAGTACAACAATTGCCTTCGACAAGGGTGACCTCCTGCTAGGCGAGACAAAGCACAACCGACCCTTGTACTTCACAAGGTACGTCAAAGAAATGCCAGTACACAGAGTTCAGATCGATCCAGGTTCTGCACTCAACCTCATTTCTACTTTGGCACTCGAAGAGCTGGGCATCCCACCTATCAAGCTGAGTCACACATCCGTATCCATCTTCGGATATGACGGCAGCGCTCAAAGGCCTATCGGCAAAATCAGGTTCAAATTGCAAATCGGTGATCTTATTTCTGAAGTCACCGTGTATGCGATAAAGACCCCTTCATGTTACAATATAATCCTTGGATGCCCCTGGATACATGACAATGGTGTCGTCCCTTCAACTCTACATCAGTGCATCAAGTTCGTTGGCAACGATGGCTTGATACATCGAGTGTTTGCAGACAAAAAGCCCTTCAA
Source organism: Umbellularia californica (assembly GCA_028538565.1). Lineage (NCBI taxonomy): Eukaryota > Viridiplantae > Streptophyta > Magnoliopsida > Laurales > Lauraceae > Umbellularia > Umbellularia californica. The sequence continues at coordinate 2,584,210 of JAPQWN010000009.1, forward strand.
AGGCAGAGATGTCCATTTTTTAGATGCTCAAATGTATAAAGATGGAAAAAAGAACAGGAGGAAGAAACAATTCACTTTGGTGACAGTCTCCAGAAAGATAAAGGCAAGGCTCCTCAGCAATCACCGGAGGTAAACAAACCCTCCACCAAACTCGAAGTAAGCGGTCAAGCTCCCTTCGTTGTCTCCTTTAAATGTCTAAAGCCTTTGGTAATCACTACCAAAGTAAAGAAGACAAAACAAAAGGCTGGGAGCAAGTTATTGTCTCCTTTGTGTCTATTATGCATGACACAGACTCGGAGTCAGAGTCGGAAGATGACACAGCATCAAGCCAACCTGATACTCAGTAAGATCAGCCCCCTCTCAATCCATTGGAGAGAACTACAGACATAGAAGACCCTACGTCTGCTTCCTTTGTTATTCTGGCAATTTCGCCAAAAGAAAAAGCAATCTTCTTCCATAGATCGGGAGCATCTCCACTGAACTCTTTTCTTGAACCTTTCCAATATGAAGGTATGCCTCAGCTATCCCTGTATAGTCCAATGGCACAAGCTATCATGAAGAAAATGGGCTATGACACTCAAAATCCGACTGGTTTGGGAGGTGGTCGCGGTATTCTCACACCATTGGAACCCACCCTGACAAAAAGTCAGTCAGAAGATTGGAAAATCCACCTTCACAAAGGCAAGTCTTCATATGGGTTGGGGTATGATCCTACCGCTCCTATGAGACAATTGACACCATGGCTGCAAAGTCGCTTTGCTGACCAAGCCTCAACATCTCATGAAGAAATTGATATCCTTGGATATCTCTTTGAGGAGTCACTCGTCAAGGGTCCAGAAAGCTCCTCCAATTGCTATAATTTCTCTGATGATAAAGAGGAATTGCCCGATGACACAGACGAGCGGTTCTCTGAACCAGAAGAATCATCGTCTCTAAAAGAAGTACCCTACTTCAACCCAATTCCAGCAAATGATTGGGACCATCTCATTGCGAGCCTTGAGAAGGACACTGATCGAGAAGATCCATGGACAGAAATAGAGCCTCAGTCTGAAAATTTCTCTGGCACTCTAGAAGGTCTTGTTGAGTTGGAAGCCTCCGAAAATACTGTGGAGGAACCACCTTCAAACCTTCCGACAGAAGACCCTGTTCAAAAGATAAACTTGGGAACACCTGATAACCCACGTCCTGTATTCATAAGCAAGAATATAAAGGATGATGAGTTACCCGAGTATATCTCTTTTCTTGGCAAGTTCGTTGATTGCTTTGCATGGTCGTATGCTGAAATGCCTGACTTGGATCCCAAAATAGCAGTCCACAAGCTCAACTTGCAAAAAGAAATCAAGCTTGTCAAACAAGGCCAAAGAAGATTCCGTCCCGACATGATGGACAAAATTGAACAAGAAGTTCAGAAACTCAAAAACGTTGTCTTCATCCGCGAGGAGCAGCATCCTGAGTGGTTAGCCAACATCGTCCTCGTGACAAAGAAAAATGGGCAGATAAGGGTCTGTATTGACTACAGAGACCTGAATAAATGCATGTTCTAAAGATGAATTCCCACTTCCCATACCAGAGGTGATGATTGACAACACCTATGGGTTCGAGCGAATGATATTCATGGATGGGTTCTCTGGCTACAATCAGATAAAGATGCATCTTGAAGATGAAAGGCATACGTCATTTCGCACACCATTTGGCGTGTATTGCTACACTGTCATGCCATTTGGTCTGAAAAATGCAGGTACAACGTATCAGAGGGCTATGATGAAAATATTCCAAGATATGCAGCACAAGACGGTCGAATGCTATGTTGACGATCTCGCCATCAAAAGCAGAACAAAAGAAGACCATCTCGACGATCTTCGAGAAATCTTCCTCCGACTTCGCAAACACAAATTGCGAATGAATCCACTGAAGTGCTTCTTCGGTGTCTCATCGGGTAAGTTTCTCGGATTCATAGTACGAAAAGCTGGAATAGAACTTGACCCTACCAAAGTCAAGGCTATCCTGGAAATGCCATCTCCCAGAACCCTAAGAGAATTAAAAGGGCTTCAAGGAAGGTTGGCCTACATTCGACGGTTCATCTCCAATCTATCAGGGAAGTGTCGTCCATTCTCTTGCCTGATGAAGAAAGGTGTAGACTTTGTCTGGGATGCTGAATGTGAAAATGTATTTCAAGACATCAAAGCATACCTCACCAAACCTCCAGTACTGGCTGCCCCCTCAACTGGAAAACCATTTATCTTGTACACAAGAGCTCTCGACCACTCTTTGGGTGCTCTGCTCGCACAAGAAAACGACGATGGAAAAGAAGCTGCTCTATGTTACCTTAGCCGCATGTCGGTAGGTACAGAGCATCGCTACTCTCCATTCGAAAAAGAATGCCTTGCAGTGATGTTTGCCGTACAAAAGCTACGTCACTATCTGCTGTGGAACACAGTCTACCTAATTTCGAGGATCAACCTCTTAAAGGTCCTTGTCACAAAAGCAGGTTCTCTCAATGCCCGACTGGCAAAATGGTCCATTCTTCTATCACAGTTTGATATTAAGTATGTACCACAAAAAGGAATCAAAGGCCAAGCTCTAGCAGAGTTCCTCGCAGAGCATCCATTGCCTAAAGATTATCCACTCAGGGATGATCTCCCAGATGAATTTGTCTACAACGTGGAAACTTCCTTATCAAATGCTTCTTGGGACATGTATTTTGACGGTGCAACCAGGACAAATGAAAAATGAAAGCAAATATCAGGAATTGGCATCTTCTTTGTCAGCCCCGACAAATACATGATTCCACATGCCTTCTCGCTACTGGAACCATGTTCAAACAATCTAGCTGAGTACCAAGCTCTGATTGTAGGATTGGAACTCACCCTCGAATCCGGCATCACCATGTTGGAAGCTTTTGGGGACTCTCAACTGATCGTCAACCAGATGAATCAGAAATATGAAGTCAGGAAGCCTGATTTGCTACCTTACTACAATATGGCACAGTCGCTTCGACAAAAATTCAACATCTGTCACATCACCCACATCCTCAAAGGTGAAAACATCCGTGCAGATGCCCTGGCTGGACTCGCCGCATCCATGGCAATCCAAGAAGGGGAAAACATGCAAGTCACAGTGTGTCAAAGAAGGATTCTCCCTCCTCTCAACACACACCAAGCAGTTGCTGAATGCCACCAAGTGGTTGGAAGTTGGATGTCCATCCTCAAACCTCCGATTGGCGACTGGATAGATCCGTTCATTGATTACATCATGTTCGGAATCCTACCTGAAGATCTAAAAGAGAGAGTAAACATCCAAAGACGAGCCCCGAACTTTTATTTGGATATACCTTCAAAAGCACTTTACAAAAAATCCTTCAACGGAGTACTCCTACGCTGCTTGTCACAACAAGAGGCTGAGGAAACTCTCAAAGAAGTACATGCTGGTCTTTGTGGATCCCATCAGGCTGGTCCTAAGATCTACAACTAGATAAAAAGGCTAGGTTATTATTGGCCTACCATGGTAGCTGATGCAATACAATTTGCCAAGCACTGCCAAAAATGCCAGATTCACGGAGATTATATCCACATGCCTCTAGAATGGTTACATCCAACAGCAATCTCGTAGCCTTTCGAAGCCTGGGGTATGGACATCATAGGTCCTATCTCTCCCCCATCAAGAAAAGGTCATCGCTTCATCTTCGCCGCTACGGATTATTTCTCCAAGTGGTCAGAAGCATTTACGCTCAGCGAAATGAAGACCTTATCAGTCATTCAATTATTGAGCACCAACATTATTTGTCGCTTCGGCATACCTAAAAGATTCGTCCTTGATAACGGACCACAATTCCGGGATCACAGATTCTACAGGTTCTGCAACAAGTACAAAATCCAAAGTTGTCCTTCGACTCCATATAATCCAGCAACGAACGGACTAGCAGAAGCCTTCAACAAGACACTCTGTAAAATTCTCAAGAAAATGGTCTCTAGTCATAAAAGAGACTGGGGAGACAAACTACCAGAAGCTTTATGGGCCTATCGAACCATCGTTCGAGGACCAACTCATAGTACACCATTCTCTTTGGTCTATGGATGTGAAGCTATTGTCCCTTTGGAAGTACAAATTCCTTCCTTAAGGGTATCTATGCAAAATGACATGATACAAGAAAGCAATGTCAAATTGAGACTCCAAGAGCTGGATAATCTCGATGAAAGACGACTCGAAGCTCTACAAAGCATTGAGTTGTACCAAGCACGCATGGCAGGATCTTTCGACATGAAGATCAGGCAACGCGCCTACAAAAAGGGTGACTTGGTTCTTGCAGTAAAAAGACCCATAGTCTTTGCCCACAAATCCAAAGGCAAATTTGAACCAAAATGGGAGGGACCCTTCGTCATCGACAAAGTCTTCTCCAATGGCGCATGCGCTCTTCTAAACATGGAACGAGACAGATGTATGCTACTCATCAACGATAAGTTCTTGAAGCGGTACTACCCTTGAAGACTTCCTCAAACGGGTCAGAGTGATATCTACATGGCCAAAGCCTATTTCCAAGCATGGTTTTCAACCAAAGGTTCAACTCCTCAAGCAGACCCTTGGCCTTAACTTCCAAAGTTTTTAGGCCACGCTTCTTCAAAATGTTCCCATAAAACGCAGCCGAATGCCGCGACCCATCTGCAGCACGAGGAAGTTCTTCCCAGAGGACTTGCCACTGCTCATGCTCCTGAGTCTTCCTCCGGACTTTACCTTCAGCTTCCTCAACCTGGCGAATGAGGGTCCTTTCTTTGTCACGAGCCTCCATAATGGCGGTCCATTTGGTAGCGGCTTCTTCCTCCAAAAGCTCAAGACGCTGCCAAGCCTCGACAACCTCCTTATCAAGGCGGTCTAAGTCTTGCTTCAGCCCCATAGTGGATAACTCGGTAACGTTCTTCTCCCGAACGATCTGCCTCCGAGTCTACGTGACCCCAGTTAGTTCAGCTTTGACTTTGCTGGATGGCTTTATGACCATCTGGGAAACTCTTGGTCTCAGTCCATTTGTTCCCTAAGGCGATGACCTCCTCAACAAAATCTTTGGCCCTTGCGATGTCCAGACCGACTTCTTTGATATCAGCAAGGATGTCCTGCACATGCTTGATCATGCCAAAACCAGTTTCCAAGTGACCTGAAGAAAGAGTCTCAACCCATGAGCTAAAGATAGTCTTCAACACCTTCCTTGCATACTGAAGGTGCGGTACAGATGAGTATTCACCGTGCTCTGGTGCCCGCCTGCCCATGTCATGCTCCATTGGAAGAGTAATCAATAAACTCTTTCCAACTGAAGAAGCTGACTCATTGAAGGAAGCAGAAGCCCCTACTTCTGTATCAGCCGCAGGTATCCCCTGTTCTGGCTCTGAGGAAGACGGAGGAAACACTCCTGCTGCTTCACAATCTGTCAAGAAAAAGACAAAAAGGTATGAATATAATCTTGTCCTTGTCAAAAATATGTCAAGATTATTATTGCAAAAATACCTACTTCGACAACCGGCGGAGTACTCTCTGCCTCTCTGAGCTCATCCGAAGCATCATCAAAAGTTGCGTCCATGGATGGCTCGAAATCATCAGAATCCTCTGGCAAGTCAGCTACCTGTTAGCAAATGACAGTACAAACAAAAAGAAGAAAAAAAAAGAAGCCAAAACAATCATACCAGGTGAAGGTTCTGGAACCACTCCAGAGTCCCTGGGCTCTTCCTCAGATGCCACGACTGGATCCGTTATTGCCTCATCAGCCGGAACCTCGGGCATCACCAGGTCATCATCCTCTGCCAAAAGAAAGAAAGCAGCGGATTAAAAACAAAAAATCTCTTACAAGAGAAAAGAAGAAACAAAATAAAGAAAGAGGATCATACCAGCTGTCTCCTCTTCTCTGCTCCTCTTCCCCGGAGGCTCGTCAGCATCCTCAGACACCTCCTCAACAATGGTGAGAGGAACTTCAATATCAGAAGGACTATCGTGACGTTTCATATTTCAGCGTTGTCCTCTCTTCCTCTTGCTACGGCGGGTCAATCTGCTTGAAGATCCTGCCCCATTATCAACATCAGGCCTCTCGCTAGAGTCCTCACTGGATGGTCTACTCTTCTCAGTAGACTCCACAGAAGCCTTCTTATGCTCTGCCTGTATCATAGCATCGATCTCGGCCTCCTCCTCTTCCAGCTGTCTCAAGACCTCACCAGGAATCCCTTGTGCAGCTCCTGATCTGATGACGTCCTACTCATTGAGAAAGCCTATCTTATGCTTCTCTCCACAAAGGAAGGCCAAAACTTCCTCCCGATGGACACCATCCGATGTGCCAAGACCTTTCCCAGGAGATTGCTTGACATCGAGCTCTTTCTTGGAAAGCCCCCGGTACACTGAGAAGCTCTACAAACCATTTCGTGAAGCCAGCAGTCCAGAAAGTGGGCAGCTCAAGATAGGAAATCATGGCGGTAGTGTCCTCTGCACTGTAAAAAGACCATGCATTTCTTCCATCCTGCAAACCTCCAAAACGCTTCACCATGCTCGAGGGCGCTCCAACAACGCCTTGAGAGAAGCCAAGCTGCAATGCAAAACGCGAAGGGACATACGGCTGGATATCGACGAAAAGATGTCTGTGGTACACCATCGTACGTACCCGTATGTTGAAGAGCCATCTCTTCTCCGCGTCTATCAAAGCATAATGTCTTCCCGACCCTGCCCTGGTCGAATCACGGGAGACACCAAAGTCAAAAGCCTTCTTCCGCAAACCCGGAGAAAACTTCTCCGAAGACTGCCCAATCTCGATGTCCCTAAATCGTCAGATCCTCAAACAGGCAGACAAAAGTGATTCGGGAACGGCTGTCCCTCTAGCCAAACGAGTCATAAAAGGATCTTCGTCCTGTGCAGCTCCCAAACGATGGAAGCTAGAACAGTGGTATACATACCACGAATAGAAGATGTGGGCAGAAAATACCCTGTTCATGGGAAGCCCAAGCCGAACCAGGAAAGCAGCAGCCTGAAGTTCGGTACACAAATAGGAGTAAAGAGCAGGTACCAAAGCCAGCTGCTCTCCAAAAGCCATCTGACAAGCCGGAAAAATACAGTGCGGCCTGATGTGCGTTCCATCTCTTCCAACAAAAATAGCCTCACCTAGCCAGTAAGTGAAGTAAACAGCGAGATCTCTCCGCAACGCAATGTCAGGACAAATGGCATCCGTGCTTGCGAAGAACTTCTTTAAATCTTCTCGCACGGCGGCGATCTTCTTCAAACTTGATGCTCTAGCCATAGCATCCTGGGCCATGCCATCAGAAGAATCCCCGCTGTAAAAAAAGTTGGAGCTGCAACTTCTCCAACTGCTGCATCTAACTTTCGAGCCCTCCTTCTCCTTAAAAAAATCATAGAAGGCAACGAGCTGAAAGTACACAAGCCTAAACTCCTCAAATTGCTCCTCAAGGACGCTGTCAATAGGCATAAACTCCTCATAGAGTTTGCCGAGGATAGGCAATCCGGTGATGGCGCTCAGTTCCTTCAAAGAAAAACCAATCTCACCATTCATCACAATGAAGGTGTTGGTTTGTGGAAGGAATGACTCCAGCATGGCCATGAAAGCCTCATTGGAGAAAACGACGGTTTGCCGAAAAGCGCGAACCGCATCAAAAATCTCGGCCTCCCGCAGAACGGCCTTGCCAATCCTTAGGGTGTGATCAGTCCATGACTCCCAGCTCGAGTTAGCTCTGAAACGACCATGAAGTAGAGAAGGCTTCACCTAATTGCTGCCGTCACCCCGAAAAACACCAAGGCCAAATCGGTCTCAAATCAACCGATGGATGATCAGAACCTTGGTAGCCACTGGCTGGCATCAACATGTCCATACGGACAGGTGGCTTCTCTGCAAAACCGGAAGGGCTGCCAACAAAAATCCCGGTCTTGATCACACTGGACCTCTTCACCCAGCTCGGAGGATCTTCCCTCTTAGGGCACGTGGGAGAAAGGCTCAGGATCGAGATGGTCCGATCGAAAGTCGACCGGGTGAAAATAGTTCTCTCATCACGATTTACTGTGTAAGAGAACTGAAAACATCTCCTTTGGTATGTCAAGTAGTCGGGGACTGCATCACCGAAGAAGAAGGTAGGCTTGAGCACAACCCTCTTGCTTTTATAGAAGAGAGCAAGCCAAAAAAGGAAACAAGGAGAAAGAAAAGAGGTAAGTACTAAAATTTAGTTACTTTCCCAAAAGAGAGATATTTTGAGAGAATCTTTCCACAAAAAGAAAACTTGAGAAATTCTCTCCAAGTAAGGATATTTTTAGGTATTCTCTACACAAAAGAGATATTTTTAGATATTCTCTACAAAAATGACACCATATGAGATCTAGGCCTTCTCCAAAGCCTAAGGTCCAATGGGTTAGCCCATATGAGCCAGGTTTGACCACCTAGGCACTAAAAGTGGCTTTTAGTCAAAATATTCCTCTTACCAAGAGCAAAAAAAAAAAAAAAGAGCAAAAAAGTCCCATGCCTCTTTTGAGTTGATGGGACCATTCAAAAAAAAAAGAGAAAAGAAAGCCTCATGAGTTTCCAAAAATCAAACCATCCAACCTCAAGAACCAAATTGAGCCAAAATCTTGAAATTGACATTTCACAAAACCAAATTCCGATCCCCTAGCTCGCCACATACAGCTTGTTAGGTCACAAGACCAAAACCAAAATCAAAATCCAAACCAAACAAAAACCAAAAACCCAAATCTGACGCCCCAACCTGCCACATACAGCTTGTTGGGTCACAAGGTCAAAATCAAAATCAAACCCCGACCCCCTAACCTGCCACATACAGCTTGTTAGGTCACAAGGTCAGAAACCAAAATCCAAAACCCAAAATCCAAACACCCCATGTCATTTTCAAAACTTTGCCTTGAGATGGTACGTGATCCCTCTCACTACCATAAAATTCCCCCGGAAACTCAAAAGGCTATTCAAAAAAAAAAAAAAAAAGCTCAAGACTCTTGGTCAAGTTGGAATCTCTCCTCCAAGTTTCTCTCCGAGGCACATCGACTCCAAAAAGCTACTCGTCGCTGTACCTCGAGGGGGCATTTGTTGACACCAAAAAAGTCACTATGTCTCCTCAACATCAAGACGCCTCGTGAGGCTGCATCCTGCTAAAAATAGGCAAGGCTACTTCAAGCATCAGATTTTGTCAGAATCAGACAGAAACTGAAAGATCCTTCAAGACAGCCAAAAGAGGGGTACACTTGAGGTTTCGGGCCTAACTTCGCTGCTCCGATAGCTAAACAAGCACTCCCGGCGGTGACATCATCGAAGACACCAAAACTTCGATCAGAGCCTACGGATGACTCCATAATTTCTTGAAAGGGCTCCATGCCAAATTTCAAGTCAAACCGACAATGTTAGACCCTCCATCAACGTTCGAGTAGTAAAATCAAACCTCCCGGCGGCGGGAACCACCGAAGTCATCACTCATGAAACAAAGTACATGAATGGCTTCAACATGCTTCCAAAAGGCTGCACGTCGAATTTTAGGTCATTCCGATAACGTTTGACCAGGTTTCGATGCTCCGAGAGAAAATCAAGCATACCGGTGGCGGAGCAACCCGGGACCATGACATCCAAAATGGAGCTGATGGAACGTCTCAAAATGACTCCAATAGGCTCCTCGTCAAATTTCAGGTTAATCGGACATCGTTTGACCACAAATCAAAGCTCGACATTTTCCCCGCTGCAAAATCAAGTCAAGCATCGATGGGACCCCAAACGGCTTCAAAACTCAAATAAAAGCTCATGGTTGGTCCTATCCACTGCTCAAGAAGCTTCACCTCAATTTTCAAGTCATTCCGACATCGTTTGACCTAGTTTCGACTCTTGACGGAAAATCGGCTACAAAGTCTTCGGTTTTCCCGAAAAAATGGGGAACTTTGTGCTCCGATTTCGCGCGGGTTCTCGTCAAGATTTCTCCAAGAAAATCAAGTCAATAATTGAGGAAAAATGTCAAGAAAAATACAGAAGAAGAAAGGAATGAAAAAGATGAAAAAACGGCCGAAAACGACGCTCGGTGACCAAACGGGCCAAAGCCTAATGGTTGCCGGCGACCCTGCAAATCCGGGTCGCTAGATTTTGCACCAAAAGCCCCGTTTTTCGATCCTTTTCATGTTTCGGGTGTTCCTGCCTCTGTGATTTTCTGAAAATCCAATGTTTGATGCTTGAAAACGACTGATCTTCACCGACATCTCGGAGCCGCCGTCAAAAGCATGAAATCATCACCGATCGCCTGAAGATCGCCAACCAGCTGACCAAGAAAGTATACTTTCTGTCCGACCGATCGTGAAATCAACAAGACAGATGTCACTGGCCCACCAACATCAATCATTGTCTGAGATTGCACTGCAATCCGACATCAAGCAATGCGTGGATCCACCTGTGATGATCGCAAGAAGAATCTCAACTGGCGCAGCGCGGCCCGCGACTCTTCACATGCCTTGGCAACCACTTAATGACGTTAATTGACCCGTTTATGACAACTTAATGCGGTCATTAACTCATTATTTTGGACGGCCCAATCAGATTTAAGCATTTGGGAGTTACAAATCCAAGCAATCATGGCAATTAACCCATGAAACTCCCATCATCATGAAGCTTAAAGGAAATTAAAAGCCCACTACCTTCATCGGCCAATCACAAGCCATGAAAAAGGAGTTACAAAATCAACTTATAACAGCCGAAAACGACGCTCGACGACCAAATGGGCCAAAGCCCTATGGTCGCCGGCGACCCTTGGTGCATGGTCGCCCTGCAACCCTGCAAATCCGGGTCGCCGGATTTTGCACCAAAAGCCCGTTTTTCGATCCTTTCGCGTTTCGGGTGTTCCTGCCTCTGTGATTTTCTGAAAATCCAATGTTTGTTGCTTGAAAACGACTGATCTTCACCGACATCTCGGATCCGCCGTCAAAAGCATGAAATCATCACCGATCGCCTCAAGATCGCCAACCGGTTGACCAAGAAAGTATACTTTTTGTCCGACCGATTGTGAAATCGACAAGACAGATGTCACCGGCCCACCAACATCAATCAAAGTCTGAGATTGCACTGCAATCCGACATCAAACAATGCGTGGATCCAGCTGTGATGATCGCAATAAGAATCTCAAAAGGCGCAGCGCGGCCCGCGACTCTTCACATGCCTTGGCAACCACTTAATGACGTTAATTGACCCGTTTATGACAACTTAATGCAGTCATTAACTCATTATTTTGGACGGCCCAATTAGATTCAAGCATTTGGGAGTTACAAATCCAAGCAATCATGGCATTTAACCCATGAAACTCACATCATCATGAAGCTTAAAGGGAATTAAAAGCCCACTACCTTCATCGGCCAATCACAAGCCATGAAAAAGGAGTTACAAAATCAACTTGTAACTCCTCATCAATTCTCTCATCATGGCTATCAATGCTCATAATCACCTCATGGCTGTCAAAGGCCTATAAAAGGAGATCCATTTCCAAGAGAGAGAGGATCATCGACGGATCTATCGGCAAATCGATACACACATCGACTTGAAGTTCTGCATTTCTCCCAAAGAAATCCAGACGAAGTCCTGCTGCTCTGCTGCAAGAAGCACCACAAGGTGATCAACGTCCCTTGGGGGGGCCATCCCTCAAGGTCCCCTCCTTCTCCAACATGGCCTAAACGCGGCTTTTCAGCACGTTTACTTGGTTTTTCATGGGATATAGGACCTCCTCTCGGTCCTTGTCCTTTAAAAAATCGAGGTTAGGAGCCAAGCCAAAGAATCAAAGCATCAACCGTTCTCATTTGAAGGACGATGGCGAAGTCCATACATGACTTGCGACCGTCGATCTCAACGTGTCCCCACAATCTCCTGAGAAGTTAGATCCCTTTTCTTACTTTTCTATTGTGGTTTGTATTTCTTAAAGAGGCAAAAAGAAATCACAATTCTTGTCTTTCATATTTGATGAGTTTTGTAAAATCGCCTTTCACGGCAAAATCGCCTTTCACGGCAAACAAACAAAAAAATGCCTCCTACGGCATTCTAAAAAACAAACTTGTCTCTTTTCTTAATATTTATGCAATTTGAAAAGTTAGAAAAAAGGATTGATTTCCTTTCCACTTGTGAAGGTGAATCTCCAGATTATCACCATTCCAAATTCCAAGTAGAAAGTAAATCTGGCATACCCGTACAAAAAAATGCTGATACCCACGATTTTCCCTCCTCCGCCGAGACCCAGGTCAGCCCCCGGGGTGTGGAAGGAGAGGACGGAAGATTCCCGAGGGTCCATCGGCATGTCCCAATTGGAGCCAGCTTTCTATGGAATTCCTAATGGTGCCCACGCTAGCGCAAGTTATTAGAAAGATACTAATCCTATTAGAACTCTAAAAGGAAGGAATTAGAAAGTTACTATTTCTATTTGAAGTAGGACTTCTAATAGTGGTAATAGTATACTTACTAATTGTTGTGGAAGTGAGACTTCTATTTCAATTAGGAAAAGAAAATGTTACTAATTTGTAATGGGAGTTAAACTTCTATTTCAAATAGGAAAAGAGGAGGCTTAAAGTGCTATAAAAGGGGAATTCTCCCTTATGGACGTCCATCTTTTTGAGTCCAAAACGTCCAGCCTCCTTTTGTGCAATTGTTGCACTGCTCTCTCCTCTCTTCCTCTTCTAGTTCCTTGGAGTTTCGAGTTGGGTTTTCTCTTGAAAATTCCACCAATCTTCTTGAGAAGAAAGATCTGATTCGGGTCATAGCGTGAAAGGCTAAAAGGTGTTGGAGATTCTAATATAATCTTGTAGAAGAGTTCTACATCAAGGAAAGTCATCAACTTCTCCATTAGAGCACAACCGAGCTCCAAAGGTATAATCTGCTTTGTTGCATGTTGTAAATTTTATGGATGCTTGTTGGCTGCTTGTTTCTATCTTTTAGATAGTTTTATTTACTGTACATGATCATGAGATTGAGGGTTATGCATCCTGGATTGGGTTTTTGGCGTTATGGGTACTTGATCCTTGTATCAAGTGGGTCAAAAGTTTTGAAAATCTATCCACGAGGCCCACCTACTTCCAACATCGATGTCACAGCTTCAGGAGATGAGGGCTGAGAAGATGATATCTCAGTGGAAGTCACCTGAGAAGATGTAGATCCGGAGGATACACTACCGGTTGGGGAGTACGTGTCTTCGGAAGCTTCAGAGGCACTATCATCCTGAGCTATCGCATTGCAGGTTATCCTGACAGGAGATGCCCCCAATGGATTCATCCGCAATTTGTGTTTGTAAAGTCAGACGAAGACTTCTCGAAGATCATTGAGATGGTCTTCTTTTCTTTTGCTTTTGATGGCGAGGTCGTTGACAAAGCATTCGACCTTCTTGTGCTGTATATCTTGGAATATTTTCATCATAGCCCTCTGATATGTTGCACCTACATTTTTCAAACCAAATGGCATGACAGTGTAGCAATACACGCCAAATGGAGTCCGAAATGATGTATATCTTTTGTCTTCAGGATGCATCTTTATCTGATTGTAGCTAGAGAATCCATCCATGAATGCCATTTGCTTAAACCCATAGGTGTTATCAATCATCACCTCTGGTATGGGGAGCGGGAATTCATCTTTAGAGCATGTATTATTCAGGTCCCTGTAGTCAATACAAACCCTTATCTGCTCATTTTTCTTTATCACAGGGACGATGTTGGCCAACCATTCAGGATACTGTTCCTTGCGGATGAAGCCAACGCTTTTGAGTTTCTGAACTTCTTGTTCAATTTTGTCCATCACGTTAGGATGGAATCTTCTTTAGCCTTGTTTGACATGCTTGATTTCTTTTTGTAAGTTGAGTTTGTGGACTGCTATTTTGGGGTCTAAACCGGGCATTTCAGCATAAGACCATGCAAAACAATCAACGAACTCATGAAAAAAAGAGATATACTCGGGTAACTCATCATCCTTTTTATTCTTGCTTATGAATACAGGACGTGGGTTATCAGGTATTCCCAACTCCATTTTTTGAACATGATCTTCTGTTGGAAGGTTTGAAGGTGGTTCCTCCACAATATTTTCGGAGGCTTCCAACTCAACAAGATCTTCTGAAGCATTTATAGACCAAGGCTCTTCTCAAGACTTACAATGAGATGATCCCAATCACCTGTCGAAACTGGGTCGAAGTAGGGTATTTCTTTTGGAGACGATGGTTCTTCTGGGTCAGAAAACCGCGCATTTGTGTCATCTGACAATTCCTCTTTATTGTCAGAGAAATTATACTAATTGGAGAAGCTTCCTGGATCCTTGACGGGTGACTCTTCAAAGAGATATCCAAGAAGATCAATGTCTTCATGGACACGAGATGTTGAGGCTTCATCGGTAAAACGACTTTGCAGCCTTTGTGTCAACTGTCTCATGGGAGTGGTAGGATCATACCCCAACCCGTATGAAGACTTGTTTTTATGAGGGGGGTGGAGTTTCTAATCTTCCGGTTGATTTTTGGTCAGGGTGGGTTCCAATGGTGTGAGAATACCATGGCTACCTCCCAAACCGGTTGGATTTTGAGCGTCGTAGCCCATTTTCTTCATGATTGCTTGTGCCATTTGACTATATAGGGATAGTTGAGGCATACCTTTGTTTTGGAAAGGTTCAAGCGGAGAATTTGATGAAGAGACTCCCGATCCGTGGAAGAAGATTGTTTTTTCTTTTGCTAAAGTTGCGGGAACGACGAAGGAAGCAGACGTAGGATCTTCTACATCAGTAGGTGTCTCCAATGGAGTGAGAACATGCTGAACTCGCTGAGTATCACTTGGTTTGACGCTGTGTCATCTTCTGGTTCTGAGTCCGAATCTGTGTCATGCATAATAGACACAAAGGAGACAACGAACTTGCCCCCAGCATTTTGTTTTGTCTTCTTTGCTTTGGTAATGATCACCAAAGGCTTTGAAGGTTTGAGAGAGATCACGAAGGGAGAATGACTGCTCTCTTCGGATTTGCTGGAAGGTTTGTTTTCTTCCGACAATTGCTAAGGAGCCTTGCCCTTATCTTTCTGGAGATTTTCGGCAAGGGGCGTTGTTTCGTCCTCCTGTTTTTCTTTTCCGTCCTTATACATTTGAGTAACTACAAAATGGACATCCTTGCCTTTGAAGTGATTTTTGTCTGTAAACGCTCGATGTATCAAACCGTCGTTGCCAACGAACTTGATGCACTAATGTAGAGTTGAAGGGACGACACCATTCTCATGTATCCAGGGGTGTCCAAGAAGGATATTGTAGCATGAAGGGGTCCTTATTGCATATACAGTGACTTCAAAAATAAGATCACCGATTTGCAACTTGAACTAGATTTTGCCGATAGGCTTTTGAGTGCTCCCATTGTATCTAAAGATGATTACAGACGTGTGACTCAGCTTGCTAGGTGGGATGCCTAGCTCTTCGAGTGCTGAAGTAGAGATGAGGTTGAGTACAGAACCCGGATCGATCTGGACTCTATGTACTAGCATCTCTCTGACGTACCCCGTGAAGTACAAGGGTCGGTTGTGCTTTGTCTCGCCTAGCATGAGGTCATCCTTACGAAGGCAATTGTTGTACTTGCTACTTTTTGAACTGAGAGGCATTCAATGCTTGATCCTTCAGCTTTTTTCTTTTCTTCCCTTGAGGAATCACTTGATTTTATGACCATATAGTCAATTTCAATTTGTAGGACTTGTGGGGCATGTTTGTCGACAGCATTCAGCCTTTGTAATTCTGAAATGAGACTATCACGAGTTTGTGGAGACATTTGTAATAAGTCAAGGATGTGTAGTTATGCAGGTATGTGTTTGAAGTGCTCAATCAAGTCGTACTTGAAAGCCTCCCTCGGGCCTGCATTTTCATTATTGTTGCCACTTGGGGCGTTTACAACTTGTTTTTTCGAAGGATTTACATAAAAAGAAGAAGGTTGGTTGTAATTTTTGTGGTAATCTCGGCCAGAGCGGGTACCTCTACCAACTTCAAGAGCTTCTAGAGAAGGGTCTTCTTTTGGAAGATCACTCTCGGGATCATGAGGTTGATCATTGTCATTTGCTAAAGACGTTCCTCCTGCAGCAGTGTTGCCGTCTTCAGTGATTGCGTTGCACAGAGCATTTTTCGGGAACAAGTCCTGAACAGCATCCAGCAACTTCTCTTCTTTGTTGAGTAATTTATCGGTCCAGACATCGTCTATGAGATAGGGTATCTGGGACCAATCGACTGGATTTTCATTGAAGAAGATTTCATTGGCACGAGCTTCTTTAAGATGATCAATCAGAAGAGGTGTGAGCTCCGATGTCATAGTTTCAGGAGACGAAGGCTGAGAAGATGATATGTCAGTGGAAGTCACCTGAGAGGATGTAGCTCCAGAGGATATACTACTAGTTGGGGAGTATGTGTTTTCTGCAGATGAAGCTTCAGAGGCACTATTATCCTGAGCTATAGCATCGCAGGTTATCCCGATAGAAGATACCCCCAGTATAGACTGTTGGGAGTCGGACTCATCCTCAGATGTAAGAGGATAATTGATCCAGCAATTTTCTCCATTTTTAGGAGTTGAAGGAGGAAGTTCCTGTTGATTATCAGGGATTTCTGGTTCTGAATTTTGATCGTGACGAAGACTGTTGATGCGATCCTACTCTCGCTCTATGGCAAGATGTTGCAAGATTCTTGCATATTCTTCAAGATCAGGCATAGGAGCCAAATCTTCTTCGTCATCTGCTCCTTATGGTTCATCAATGTCGGGTTCCACTGGAGCATTGACTGGTGTTGGATCAACAATATTTTCTTGAACAGCCTCTTGGTCATTTTCATCATCGGACCAAGATCCTTGTGGCTGTAATGGGTTATACCAAATTACTGGCATAAGATGAGACTCGGGAATCCATTCCTCATTGGAGATGTATTATCCAGTTTCAAGGGATTCTTCCCACTCATCAGTATCACTGACAGTGTCACTGGACTCGTATCCATCCATGGAGAATCCAATTACTGAGTTGTAAGAGTATGATGCCCCCTGCGTAGTTTTATTTCTATAATGAGGTGGCATGAAATCACCAAGGGTGAATTTTCTTACCGCCTTTGAAGCTTTGGGAAGGGATTCTTCCGTTGTCTCTAGTGAAGCAGTGGAAGGGGTTTCTGCCTTTTCAGGGAATTCTTATTTTGGTTGAGACTTCTGCTGCTGTTTGAGCTTGTGTAGTTGTCTCTTGGCTTGCCTTGGCTATTGAGCGGTCGGCTTTGTTTTGTGATCTCCCAATTTTCATCTTCTAGGAGATCGGGATGCACCCATATGGGTTGTCCATCTGGTGTTAGATAGGGACCAACTCTTGGGACTTTTGTGCCATTTTTATCAACTTGAATGAAGTAGTGGTTTTCTCCTCCGGTGACTTTAAAGTTTGCCCACATGACACTATGTTAACGGAGGCAGACCCGTAATTTTTGTCAAAGGTGATGACTCCGTTTTTCCACATTTCATTGATCTTCTCTCTCACAACAAAGCATTGATTGAGAGGATGCGAGACCATCTGGTGGTATGGACAATATCGGGGATCGTTGGTTTTGCCAACATCTCCCGGTCTTTTGGGCTCAGACAAGGTGAGTTTGCCATTTGTTAAGAGAGCCTCAAATATATCTTCAACATCTTCATCAAACGGGTATTTCTTCTCTACTCATTCTTTGAAGGCATCAGAGAGTTCAGCTCTTTTACTTGCAGCTTTGTTTTCAACTTTCTTTGGCTGCTGAGGAGCTGAGTTGGTTTGCACATTAAGAACCTCCTTTTTCTTTGGTTTGGAGGTCGTAATGGCAGTCGGCTCTTTCTTTGATGATTTCTGACTATTGAGGTCTTTGATCACCGTTTCAGCCTCCATTGAAGCTTCTAGGAGTTCTCCCAGGTTCTTTGATTTGTTGCCGATTATCATGGAACGGATCCTTGCTCTCATGTTGTTACGGCAGATGTCGACTAGCGACGCTTCTGGCAGTACATCTAAGCACTTGTACGCCTTCGCCTTCCACTTGTAAATGAAGTCATATGTTGACTCATTCTCTCCCTGTTTTAGGCTGCAGAGCTGAGCCATAGTAACAGGGTGATCCTCACCTTTGAAGTGAGTTAGGAAGCGTGTCTCCAGCATGTCCCAGTTTTGGATGGAGTCCTCCGGCATAGTGGAGTACCAATCAATGGCTGTACCTTTTAGGGTACTTGCGAAGAGACGGATCTTGAGGGCATCTTGATCCGCGATAGCTCACGTTAGGATCTTGAAGTGGATGACATGATGTTTGGCTGAACCTTTCCCCGTATATGTTTGGAGAGTAGGTTGTTTGAATTTTGCAGGGAATGGAACTGAGTCCATCCATAGGGGATAGGGTGGCTTGATCCCATGTTCCTTCAGTGTATCATCTTCTTTTGCTTTGGAGAGGATATCGTCAACGCCCTTTTTGATAAGGGCGCGTGACTCATTGTTTTCTGCATTGTGCTCGTCATCTTGATGACTTGGAGGAGCTCCATTGTTTGGTGGACGCTATAAAGTGAGAAGGAGGTTTCCATCAGAGCTCAATTCTCTGTTGTCCTTGCTCCAACTGCTGGATGCGTGCGGTTACGTCATCATGAGATGGAGGCTGCTCAGCATTTGTAACCAGGACGTTCATCCTTCGAGAATCAAATGGAGAGATCGTCCTGGTGACTGAGCTGGGGCTCATTCATTTGGTAGAAGAGCTTGAGGAAGGGTTACTCCGATGTCCTTGGTTTGAAGGAGTAGAGGATTCTTCCAGATGTCTTCATGTTCGGGAGACGCTGTGAGTCACCGGCGTTTGACACAAATTTTGGTTGCTGACTTCTGGCTTTTTCTGGTTTTGCCAACCAGATGGACAGCAACAACTTGGTCGGGCCTTTCTTTTTTGACCCATTTTTTAGAGATCTAGAGAGTAGAATGCTGGGTTCTTTGCTTCTCTAGTCTTTTTTTTTGATATGCTGCGTGATGACGTATACGACTAGGAATTTGAGCTTCGGTGAGCTTCGGTGAGCTCTGGCTGGGCTTTAGCGATGAAGGACGTAGTCCCCCATGAGCAGCAGTCGAGCTTGTCTTCTTTGAGCAAGCCGTGGATAGGATCTGGATGCGGTCCTTTGCCTGTCGCAGTGAGGCTTTGAATTTTGCGAGTTCAGCTCCTGTTGAGATGAAGGGTCGACTTGCAGAAGCGTAGGCTTCAGCGGGTTTTTGCGGAGGCCTTACGTTGCACGATTTGATTTTGGGCTTGTAGGAGCAAGCCAGCTCATGTTGGGTTGATTTGTTCATTTGACAGAGGCTAGGTTTTTCCTCTTTCATGTAAGAGAGAGAGTATAACCGGTTCTCCTTGAGAGGGGCCAGGTATGCTGGCTTCGTAGATGTTCGGGACCTCCTTTGTTTTAGTGAAGGCCTCGGGGACCAGGTCTTGGGGCAGACCCGGTTTCTTGTAGGTTGAGGGGTCGTGGGAGTACCACGGGCTTCAGGCTTCTTTGTGTTCGCCCTTGGTGCCATGTTAGTGACACGTTGCGGGGTGATTTTTTGCTTCTTGGCAGGTACAGTTTCTTTTGCAGGGAGTGGGAATGGTCCCAGCGACCCGAAGACGATGGTCCGGGGAGTAGAGGGCGACCCGGTGTTTTGAGAGTTGCCGAGGGAGGTGACGCTTCGGTAGCTGGCAGGGCGCTTATGAGTGCGCTTGTTTTGCTTGTCTTGAAGCATGAGCTGGTACTTATTCTCATCAAAAGTGATGGTCAATGAAGCTGCCATTGTTAGTTTGGAAAAATTCTGAAACAAGACAAAATTCATTAGTAATCACAAGAATATGGCGATCATAAATGGAGAATAACTATGGTTTTGTCTATTCAAATCGCTTGAGGCAACATGGCCCAACCCAAGCAAAATGAAGAAGGTAAAAAGCCATAGAGGATACAATTGTTCTAAATACAAGTATGGTAGGCCCAAGGTGAGCGTCCCAGTGACTGCTAGAAGCAATTGTAGACCTTAATTGAAATTACCGAGAAGCAAGGCTCACTCGAGGTAAAAAGATATAAGGTTGGAGATACAAATGTGTCAGTCGCGAATACAGTAGACCCGAAAGGGCGTACTAACACTGCTAGGCACAAATGTTGCAAATTCCATCCTTGGAAGGGACGCGAGATGGGATTTCTTTTTGAAAGGTCAAGATTGGATTCATAAAGGAGCAAATGGTGTTCCAATCTGAACATAAGCTCAAACATTTCTACGAGCACTGAGTCCGAAAGGGAAGGAACCAGAATTTCTCGAATCTGAACCCAAAAATGATAGAAGTTTTTTTTTTTGAAAAGGTCAAGATTGAATTCATCAAAGAGAGCAAATGATGTTCCAATCCGAACATAGGCTCAAACATTTTTACGAGCACTAAACCCGAAAAGGAGAGAACCAAGATTTCTCAATTCTGAACTCAGGTGATGGAAGTTTTTTTTTTTTTTTTTTTTTTGGTTTGAAGGGTCAAAATTGGATTCATAAAAGAAAGCAAATGGTGTTCCAATCCGAATATAGGCTCTAACATTTCTACGAGCACTAAATCCGAAAAGGAGAGAACCAAAATTTCTCAAATCTGAACCAAAAAGTGACGGAAGTTTTTTTTGTTTTGTTTGAAGGTGTTTTTTTTTTTGAAAGGTGCACATAGGTTTCCAATTCGGTCTTATGAAACCTTAGTCGATAGATCAGCCCCTAGGTAAGAGTAGGATTACTTAATGAACCCGTTTGGAGGACCCTTGCCTCAAACAGTTTAGCTGCCTCCACACTTTAGACAAGGCTTTTCTTAGATCCACTTTGGTCAAAGAACACAATTGGTGCAACCTTAATGTTTTTTTTTAACTCTTTTTTTTTTGAAAGATTTTTAATGAACTCATCAAAGAGAGCAAATGGTGTTCCAATCCGAACATAGGCTCAAACATTTCTGCGAGCACTAAATCCGAAAGGGAAAAACCAAAGTTTCTCAAATTTGAATCCAAAAGAAAGAGAACTGATTTTTTTGAAATGATATTTTTTTTTGTTTTTGAAAATCCCTATCGGACTCATCAAAGAGAAAAGATGGCCCATTCCCCGATATGAACAATAGCTGCAAACATTTTTGTGAGCTATCAAGTTCGAAGAGGAGAGGATCAAAGTTTTTCAAAATTGAATCCAAAAAAGAGAAATTAGATTTTTTTTAAAGAGTTTGAAATGAGAGATTTTTTTTTGAAAACCCCTATCGGACTCATCAAAGAGAAAAGATGGCACAATCCCCGATACAAACAATAACTGCAAACATTTCTGTGAGCTATCAAGTTCGAAGAGGAGAGGATCAAATTTTCTCAAAATTGAATCCAAAAAAGAGAAATCAGATTTTTTTTTTTGAATTGAGAAAGACTGAATGAAATCCCATCTCATGTTTTTTTTTTAAGATGCAAGATCCAACATAGGCCACCAACTAGAAAGGAGCCAAGGAATCGAAGCATCACGTTCTCAAATGAACGAATCCCACCGGGTGTGCCAACTTGATGGACCCGGCTTCCGTCCTCTCCTTTTGCCCTGGGGGCTGCCAGGGTCCGGCGGAAGAGAAAAGAGGGTATCAACATATTTTTGTATGGGTATGCCAGATTTTATTCTACTTGGAATTTGAAGTGGTGATGATCCAGGGATTCACCTTCACAAGTAGAAAGGAAATCAATCCTTTTTTCTAACTTTTCAAATTGCATAAATATTTAAAAAAATAGACAAGATTTTTGAATGCCGTAAGAAGCGATTTTTTTTGTTTGTTTGCCGTGAAAGGCGATTTTTGACATAAAAGGCGATTTTGTGTCGTGAAAGGCAATTTACAAATCTCATCAATAGTGAAAGACAAGAATTGTGATTTTTTTGTCTCTTTAAAAAATACAAAATACAATAGAAAAGAAAGAAAATGGATCTAACTTCTCAGAAGATTGTGGGGAATCGTTTAGATCGACGGTCGCAAGTCATGTATAGACTTCGCTGTCGTCCTTCAGATGAGAATGCATGATGCTTTGACTCTTTTGGCTTGGCTCTAACCTCGGATTTTAAGAAGACAAAGACCAAGGGGAGGTCTTATAACCAATAAAAAACCGAGTAAACGGGCTGCAAAGCCTCGTTTAGGCCATTTTGGATAGAAGGAGAGGAAGAGCTTTGCCTTGGGGGGTGGGCCCCCAAGGGACTTCGATCACCTTGTGGTGTTTCTTGCAGCAGAGTAACGGGACTTCTTCAGAATTTCTCTGGGATTTTCCAGACTCCGGCCTTCTTGTTGTGGATGTGTGTAGAGATGTCTCGGTGTCTAGGTGCCTCTCTTTGGAGTGAACCCCCTTTTATAGGTGATGGAACGCGCTCCTGCCGAGGGTGCTACCGGGGTCGGCGGACGTGGGAGTCCGTCGGGTCCGGCCCTTTCGCGCCCGGGGGGCTGAAGCGTGCATCAACATTTCTTTGTGTGGGTGTGCCAGATTTTCTATTTTACTTGGAATTGCAAGTGGTAATCCGGAGATCAACCTTCACAAGTAAAAAGGAAATCAACTTCTTTCAAGTTTTCCATTGCACAAATATTTAAGAAAAGAGACATTTTCTTGGTTTGCCGTGAAAGGCGATTTTGTTTGGCATTTATAGCCGATTTTGGCGTTTATAGCCGATTTACAATTCTCATCAATAATGAAAGACAAGAGTTGTGATTTTTGTCTCTTTTAGAAAAATACAAACTACAATGAAAAGCAAGAAAAGGAGGATCTAACTTTTCAGGAGATTGTGGGGGACTCGTTCAGATTGACAGTCGCAAGCCATGTATGGGCTTCGCCATCATCCATGCAGATGAGAACAGAGGATGCTCTTGATTCGCTTGGCTTGGCTATAACCTCAGGTTTTTAGAGGAAAAAAACCAAGAGAAGGTCCTATGTCCAATAAAAAGCTAAGTAGACGGGCTGAAAAGCCACGTCTAAGCCATTAGAGGCAGCGGGAGAAGGCAAGGACCTTGGGGGGGAGTACCCCCCAAGGGACTTTTTGTCACCTTGTAGTGGTGCTTGATGTAGAATTTCTGCAGAATTTTCTCTCTTTCTCTAGATTCTGTCTGTCTGGAATTCGGGATTCTCTGCACCTTTTGATGTTCGATCTTTGGTTTTCCGTTTGTCCTTTTCCGATCCCTTTCTTCTTGGAAAGCTCTCCTATTTATAGGCTCTTGGTAGCCATTAGGAGAGTTTATGGGCTTTAATGGCTTTAATGGGAGGAGTTACAAGATTTATTTCTTGATTTTGTAACTCCTTTTTCCGTGAATCTGATTGGCCGATGGAGATTAAGGGCTTTTAATCACCTTAATTACCATAATGGGAGGAGTTTCATGGCTTGAATGCCATGACTTAATTGATTTGTAACTCCTGGATGCTTGCTTCTGATTGGGCCGTCCAAAGAAATGAATTAATGACTGCAATAAAGCTGCATTAAATGGTCGCCGAGCAGTTGAAGAGTCACGGGCCGCGCCGCGTCTTTTGGGATTCTTTTGGAGATGATCACCGATGGATCTACATGCTGATCGACATCGGATGACCTAGTAATTTCAGACATTGATAGCTAGCAGCGGGCTGGTGACATCTGTCTTGTCGATTTCTCGATCGGTCGGACAAAAAGCACACTTTTTTGGTCGACCGGTTGGCGATCAATGTTGATTTTGATACTTTTGGAGGTTGACCCGTGATTTTGACGGATGTCGGAGGATTTGGCGCCTCAAAAGTATGAATTTTGGAAAGTCCCAGGGGTTGGAAGCTTCGAATTGCGAAAAACGACGGAAAACGGAGCTCCCGGGGCGAAACCGGAGATTCCGGGCTTCCAGGGTCGCAGGGGCTGGCGACCCTGGGGGAATTTTCCCCTTCGGAGCCCGTTTTGCGGTCGTTTTGAGGTCTTTCTCCTTCGTTTTTTCTTTTGTATTTTTCTTTGACATTTTTGCTCATTTGTTGGCCTTATTCCCTTGTAGAAAAATTGATGAGAATCCTTGCAATTTGGGTTGCAAAGTTTCCAATTTTCCAGGAAAGCCGAAGACTTTGTCGCGCAGGGTTGCCAATTTTCCGTCAGAAGCTGAAACTGGGTCAAACGATGTCCGAATGACCTGAAATTTGAGGTGGAGCCTCCTGAGCAATAAATAAGACCAACCATAGGCTTTTGTTTGAGTTTTGAAGCCGTTTGGGGTCCCGTCGCCAGTAGACTTGATTTTGCCGCGAGGGAGATGCCGCGTGTTGATGTGCGGTCAAACGATATCCGATTGACCTGAAATTTGACAGGGAACCTATTGGAGTCATTTTGAGATGATCCACAGGCTCTGTCTTGGAAACCATGGTCCCAGGGAGCTCCGCCGCCGGTAGGCTTGATTTTCTTTCGGAGCGTCGAAACCTGGTCAAACGTTGTCGGAATGACCTGAAATTCGACGTGCAGCCTTTTGGAAGCATGTTGAAGCCACTCATGCACTTGGTTTGATGAGCGAAGGCTTCGGTGGTTCCCGCCGCCGGGAGGCTTGATTTTGCTGCTCGAGCATTGATGGAGGGTCAAACGTTGTCGGTTTGACTTGAAATTTGGCATGGAGCCCTTTGGAGACATTCTGGAGTCATCCGTAAGCTTTGATCAAATTTTTGGTTTCTTTGATGATGTTGCCGCCGGGAGCGCTTGTTTAGCTGTCGGAGCGGTGAAGTTGGGCCAAACGATGTCGGAATGACCCGAAACCTCAGGTGTACCCCTCTTTTAGCTGTCTTGAAGGATCTCTCAGTTTTTGTCTGATTCTGACAAAATCTGATGCTTGAAGTAGCCTTGCCTATTTTTAGCAGGATGCAGCTTCAGGAGGCTTCTCGATGTTGAGGAGACATATTGACTTTTTTGGTGTCAACAAATGCCCCCTCGAGGTACAGTGACGAGTAGCTTTTTGGAGTCGATGTGCCTCGAAGAGAAACTTGGAGGAAAGGTTCCAACTTGACCAAGAGTCTTAAGCATTTTTTTTTTCTTTTTTTTTTTTTTTTTTTTGAATAGCCTTCTGAGTTTCCGGGGGAATTTTATGGTAGTGAGAGGGATCACGTACCATCTCAAGGCAAAGTTTTGAAAATGACATGGGGTATTTGGATTTTGAGTTTTAGTTTTTGGTTTTTCGACCTTGTGACCTAACAAGCTGTATGTGGCAGGTTAGGGGGTCGGGGTTTGATTTTGATTTTGACCTTGTAACCCAACAAGTTGTATGTGGCAGGTTGGGGGGTCAGGTTTGGTTTGGTTTGGATTTTGATTTTTGGTTTTGGTCTTGTGACCTAACAAGCTGTATGTGGCGAGCTAGGGGACCGGATTTTGGTTTTGTGAAATGTCAATTTCAAGATTTTGGCTCAATTTGGTTCATGAGGTTGGATGGTTTGGTTTTTGGAAACTCATGGGACTTTCTTTTTTTTTTTTTTTTCTTTTGAATGGTCCCATCAACTCAAAAGAGGCATGGGACTTTTTTTTTTTGCTCTTTTCTTTTTTTGCTCTTGGTAAGAGGAATATTTTGACTAAAAGCCAATTTTAGTGCCTAGGTGGTCAAACCTGGCTCATATGGGCTAACCCATGGGACCTTAGGCTTTGGAGATGGCCTAGATCTCATATGGTGTCATATTTGTAAAGAATATCTAAAAATATCTCTTTTGTGTAGAGAATATCTAAAAATATCTTTACTTGGAGAGAATTTCTCAAGTTTTCTTTTTTGTGGAAAGATTCTCTCAAAATATCTTTCTCTTTGGGAAAGTAGCTAAATTTTAGCACTTACCTCCTTTCTTTTCTCCTTGTTTCCTCTTTTCGCTTGCTCTCTTCTATAAAAGCAAGAGGGTTGATGCTTTTGCTCCATTGCTTTCTTTTTGCAAGAAATCTTTAAGAGTGCTCCCCCAAGGCAAAAAGTGCTTTCTCTTCTTCAAGGATCTCCATGCTTTTCTTCTTCTTCTCCATCAATGGCTTCAAGTAAGTTTTCTTCCTCAAGAATCTCCATTGTAGAAGTAGCTTCTTCCTTCTTTTCTTTTTCTTTTCTTCTTTCTTCTTCTCTTTTTTTTTTCCTTTTTTCTTTTCTTTTCTTTTCATGCACGTTTTTCTTTTTTTTTCGTGCTTCTCTCTTTTTTTCTTTCTTTCTTTTTTTTTCACGGTTTTCTCTCTTTTTTTTTTCGTGAACTCCTTTTTTTCTTTCTGTTTTTTTTGTCCACGCTGATTCCCTTTTTTCTTTTTAGCGTGTTTCTCTTTTTTTTTTTTTTTTTTTTTTTTTTTTTTTTTTTGCTGTTTCTGTTTTTTTTTTTTCTTCTGGTTGTACGGACAGGTCCGTACGGACTTGACCGTACTGCCACGTGGCAGTGGGCCACGGCCTGTGGGGCCAAATTTTTTTTTTTTTATCTTTTTCTTTTTCCTTATTTGCTCACTATGATAATGAGGCTATGCAATTTCAATATGTATGCATTTTTTTGTTTGATGCATCAAGATAGAAGGCTAGAGTCTCTAGGTCAAGCCAACATGATTTTTGACTTGGACAAAGTTTGATTGGTTTTGACCGAATTGGGTTGGAATTGGTCAAACTTTGGTCAAGGTTTTCCTAGCATTTAATGCATGATGATATATTTTTGATGCATGAGTTTTGGTAAATAGACTTGGAAGTATGATGATGCATACCTGAAAATCTTTTGCAAGTGTTGGGATTTTGAGCTCGCAGCGATGTTGAGCTCTTTCTCGGTCTTGCTGGATTTTGAGGAAGTTTGCAATTTTTGGATTCTGAAGCTCGCAACAATGTTGAGCTCTTTTCCAGATTTGGCGGAAGTTTGATGAGATTGGCTCGTTCTCGCAGTGATGTTGAGTTCGAACCTTCTTTGAGAATTCTCCACTGACTATGAGCTCGCAGCGATGTTGAGCTCATCTTCAGGCTTCCTGTCTTTTTTCAGAGTATTTTCCTTTTCGTTGGAATTGCCCCGGAATCATGTCAAAATTTTGGTAGAATTTTTTGTAGCAGAATTCTGTCATGTTGATTGATCTTTTCTCTTCCATCTTTTGCAGGCAGTTCTTCTAGAACGAACAAGGGTAAAGGTCCTGTTACTGACGCACCTCGTCTGTCTGCTAGATCTTCCAATGCGGCCGTTCAGCAGGCTTGGGAGAAGGAAGGGGACTCTCATTCGCCAGGTTGAGGAAGCTGAAGGTAATGTCCGGAGGAAGACTCAGGAGCATGAGCAGTGGCAGGTCCTCTGAGAAGAACTTCCTCGTGCTGCAGATGGGTCACGGCATTCGGCCGCTTTTTATGGGGATATTTTGAAGAAGCGTGGCCTACAAACTTTGGAGGTCAAGGCCGAGGGTCTGCTTGAGGAGTTGAATCTTTGGTTGAAAACCATCTCGGATTGAGCTCCTGGGTTGTAACAAACTCTTTTTGCTTCTTCTTTTTTTTTGGTACCTCTATGTATAAACAGTTTTGGTACTATATTTTTTGTATCCCATTCTTTTCACTTAAATCATTTTCTGATGAAAACAAATTTGAGCAAAAGTTGGCGGGAATGTTTGTTTAAGAATTTGATCAAAAGGTTGTCATTTTGTTAAAATCTTTTGTCAAATGGTTGTTTTGGGCATGAAAGCCAATTTTGTGGCGAAAAGCCTGTTTTTTGATGGTTTGAAAACCGAATCTTGGATGGCGTGAAAGCCTAATTTTGTGGCGTAAGAGCCAAAATTTGTTTTGCGGCATGGGAGCCAAAATTTTTGGATGGCGTGAAAGCCGAATTTTGGAATGGCATAGAAGCCGAATTTTGTTTTGTTTGTCTTGGCATTTATAGCCGAATTTTGGCATTTATAGCCAGATTTTGGCGTTTATAGCCGATTTTTGGCGTTTATAGCCGATTTTTTTTGTTTTGGCATTTATAGCCGACTTTTGGCGTTTATAGCCAAATTTTGTTTTGTTTTGTTTTGGCATAAGAGCCAGATTTTTGAAAACCAAGTTTTTGTTTTGTTGGCATGAAAGCCGATTTTGGCGTTTATAGCCGAATTTTTTTTTTGTTTTGGCATTTATAGCCGGATTTTGGCGTTTATAGCCGAATTTTGGTTTTCAAAATGCAGGTATCGACTAAATGTCGCCTCCCCCTGAATGGTCTTGCAAGTATCGATGGAGTGTTGCTTCCTTGCTCATTCGGTTTTGCGAGTATTGATGGAATGTCACTTCCTCGCGGGCTGGGTTTTGCGAGTATCGACGGAATGTCACTTTCTTGCGAATTGGGGTGCAAATATCAACTAAGCGTCACTTCCCTGCTTTTCCCAAAACTTTTGGTTTTGCGGGTACTGACTTGGTGTCGTTTCCCCGCGACTTTTGAAATTTGAGGTTTTCTCGAACCATTTGAAATTTGGGTTGTGGATAGCAACTGGTATGTTGCGTCTCCACGATTTCTGAAATTTGGGTTGTGGATATCAACTGGTATGTTGCTTCTCCACGATTTTTGAAATTTTGCAAGTATCGAATGGGGTTCGCTTCCTTGCGATTTTTTGGGTTTTGGAAGTATCGAATGGGGTTCGTATCCTTCCGGTTTTTGGGTTTTGCGAGTATCGACTAAGTGTCGCTTCCCCACTGTTTCTAAAAACCAAAATTTTTTTTTGTTTAGAGACACGAGGGTCATAAGTTTTGGCTTAAAACCATTTCAGTTGTAAAAGCCAAAGTAGACTAGGGTGAAAATTCCTGAGTCCTGGTTTTTGTTTCAAACCATGAATTTTGGGTTCAAGGATTGAAAATTTTGGTCAAGTTTGGGAAGAGGCTCCTAAACTTGGATTTTGGATTTGATTTTTCTTCTGAACAATGAAACGATGAAAGTAAGCATTGTTTTGAGAGATTGTTTTTTTGGAAACTTCAACAAAAAGATGAAAATTTCAAAATGGGTGGATTTGACGAGCAAGTACCTTGGAAATAGGCTTTGGCCGTGTAGATAACGCTCTAACCCGTTTGAGGAAGTCTTCAAGGGTAGTACCGCTTCAAGAACTTGCCGTTGATGGGTAGCATACATCTGTCTCCTTTCATGTTTAGAAGAGCATATGCACCGTTGGAGAAGACTTTGTCGATGATGAAGGGTCCCTCCCATTTTGGTTCAAATTTGCCTTTGGATTTGTGGACAAAGACTATGGGTCTTTTTACTGCAAGAACCAAGTCACCCTTTTTGTAGGCGCGTTGCCTGACATTTTTGTCGAAAGATCCTGCCATGCGTGCTTGGTACAAATCCAGCTCTTGGAGTCTCAATTTGACATTGCTTTCTTGCGTCATGTCATTTTGCAGAGATACCCTTAAGGAAGGAATTTGTACTTCCAAAGGGACAACAACTTCACATCCATAAACAAAAGAGAATGGTGTGCTATGGGTTGGTCCTTGAACGGTGGTTCGGTAGGCCCACAAAGCTTCTGGTAGTTTGTCTCCCCAGTCTCTTTTGTGACTAGAGACCATTTTCTTGAGAATTTTGCAGAGTGTCTTGTTGAAGGCTTCTGCTAGTCCGTTCGCTGCTGGATTATATGGAGTCGAAGGACAACTTTGGATTTTGTATTTGTCACAGAACCTGTAGAATCTGTGATCCCGGAATTGTGGTCCGTTATCATGGACGAATCTTTTAGGTATGCCGAAGCGACAAATAATGTTAGTGCTCAAGAACTGAAGGACTGATGAAGTCTTCATTTCGCTAAGCGCAAATGCTTCTGACCACTTGGAGAAATAATCCGTAGCGGCGAAGATGAAGCGATGACCTTTGCTTGATGGGGGAGAAATAGGACCTATGATGTCCATACCCCAGGCTTCGAAAGGCCATGAGATTGCTGTTGGATGTAGCCATTCTGGAGGCATGTGGACATAATCTCCGTGAATCTGGTATTTTTGGCAGCGCTTGGCAAATTGCATTGCATCAGCTACCATGGTAGGCCAATAATAACCTAGCCTTTTTATCTGGTTATAGAGCTTAGGACCAGTCTGATGGGCTCCACAAAGACCAGCATGTACTTCTTTGAGAGTTTCCTCAGCCTCTTGTTGTGACAAGCAGCGTAGGAGTACTCCGTTGAAGGATTTTTTGTAAAGTGCTTTTGAAGGTATATCCAAATGAAAGTTTGGAGCTCGTCTTTGGATGCTTACCAGTTCTTTTGGATCTTCAGGTAGGATTCCGAACATGATATAATCAATGAACGGATCTCTCCAGTCGCCAATCGGAGGTTTGAGAATGGACATCCGATTTCCAACCACTTGGTGGCATTCAGCAACTGCTTGGTGTGTGTTGAGAGGAGGGAGAATCCTTCTTTGACACACTGTGACTTGCATGTTTTCCCCTTCTTGGATTGCCATGGATGCGGCGAGTTCGGCCGGGGCATCTGCACGGATGTTTTCACCTCTAAGGATGTGGGTGATATGACAGATGTTGAATTTTTGTCGAAGCAACTGCGCCTTGTTGTAGTAAGGTAGCAAATCAGGCTTCCTGACTTCATATTTCTGATTTATTTGGTTGACGATCAGTTGAGAGTCTCCAAAAGCTTCAAGCATGGTGATGCCGGATTCGAGGGCGAGTTCCAATCCTGCAATCAGGGCTTGGTACTCAGCTGAATTGTTTGAACATGGTTCCAATAGCGAGAAGGCTTGTGGAATCATGTATTTGTCGGGGCTGACAAAGAGGATGCCGATTCCCGATATTTGCTTTCCTTTTTCATTTGTCCTGGTTGCACCGACAAAGTACATTGTTGACACCAAAAAAGTCAATATGTCTCCTCAACATCAAGAAGCCTCCTGAAGCTGCATCTTGCTAAAAATAGGCAAGGCTACTTCAAGCATCAGATTTTGTCAGAATCAGACAGAAACTGAGAGATCCTACAAAACAGCTAAAAGAGGGGTACACCTGAGGTTTCGGGTCATTCCGACAACGTTTGGCCCAACTTCACCGCTCCAACAGCTAAACAGGCGCTCCCGGCGGCAACATCATTAAAGACACCAAAACTTTGATCAAAGCCTACAGATGACTCCAGATTGTCTCCAAAGGGCTCCATGTCAAATTTCAAGTCAAACCGACAACGTTTGACCCCCCATCAATGCTCGAGCAGTAAAATCAAGCCCCCAGGCGGCGGGAACCACCAAAGCCATCACTCATCAAACAAAATACATGAGTGGCTTCAACATGCTTCCAAAAGGCTGCACGTCCAATTTCAGGTCATTCCAACAACGTTTGACCAGGTTTCGATGCTCCGAGAGAAAATCAAGCCTACCGGCGGCGGAGCAACCCGGGACCATGACATCCAAAACGGAGCCCATGGAACGTCTCAAAATGACTACAACAGGCTCCTCGTCAAATTTCAGGTCAATCGGACATCGTTTGACCAAATATCAAAGCTTGGCATTTTCCCCGCAGCAAAATCAAGTGAAGCATCGATGGGACCCCAAACGGCTTCAAAACTCAAATAAAAGCCCATGGTTGGTCCTATCCACTGCTCAAGAAGCTTCACTTCAATTTTCAGGTCATTCCGACATCGTTTGACCTAGTTTCGACGCTTGACGGAAAATCGGCTACAAAGTCTTCGGCTTTTCCGAAAAATAGGAAACTTTGTGCTCCGATTTCGCGAGGGTTCTTGTCAAGATTTCTCTAAGAAAATCAAGTCAATAATTGAGGAAAAATGTCAAGAAAAATACAGAAGAAAAAAGGAACGAAAATGATTAAAAAACGGCCGAAAACGACGCTCGGCGACCAAACGGGCCAAAGCCCTATGGTCGCCGGCGACCCTGGGTGCATGGTCGCCCGGCGACCCTGGAAATCCGGGTCGCCGGATTTTGCGCCAAATCGTCCGTTTTCTGATTCTTTTCGCGTTTCGGGTGTTCTGGCCTCTGTGATTTTCTGAAAATCCAATGTTTGGTGCTTCAAAACCACTGATCTTCGTCGACATCTCGGATCCGCCGTCAAAAGCATGAAATCATCACCGATCGCCTCAAGATCGCCAACCGGCTGACCAAGAAAGTGCACTTTCTGTCCGACCGATTGTGAAATCAACAAGACAGATGTCACCGGCCCACCAACGTCAATCAATGTCTGAAATTGCATCGCAATCAGACATCAAATAATGCATGGATCCACCCGTGATGATCGCAAGAAGAATCTTAAAAGGCGCAGCACGGCCCGCGACTCTTCACATGCCTTGGCAACCACATAATGTCGTTAATTGACCCATTAAAGCAGTCATTAACTCATTATTTTGGACGGCCCAATCAGAACCAAGCATTTGGGAGTTACAAATCCAAGCAATCATGGCATTAAACCCATGAAACTCCCATCATCATGAACCATAAAGGTGATTAAATGCCCACTACCTTCATCGGCCAATCACAAGCCTTGAAAAAGGAGTTACAAAATCAACTTGTAACTCCTCATCAATTCTTTCATCATGGCCATTAATGCCAATAAACACCTCATGGCTACCAAAAGCCTATAAAAGGAGGTCCATTCCAAGAAGAAGGCATGATGAAAAGAGATCCCAAGTGCAAGCTCTGAAAAACCAGAAAATCCAAGAGAGAGACGAAGTCCTGCTACTTTGCTCCCGGAAGCACCACAAGGTGATCAACATCCCTTGGGGGGCCACCCCCCTCCCCCCCCCAAGGTCACCTCCTTCTCCAACATGGCCTAAACGCGGCTTTTCAGCCCGTTTACTTGGTTTTTCATTGGATGTAGGACCTTCTCTTGGTCCTTGTCCTTTAAAAAACTGAGGTTAGGAGCCAAGCCAAAGAATCAAAACATCACATGTTCTCATTTGAAGGACGATGGCGAAGCCCATACATGACTTGCGGCCGTCGATCTCAACGTGTCCCCACAATCACCTGAGAAGTTAGATCCCTTTTCTTCCTTTTCTATTGTAGTTTGTATTTCTTAAAGAAACAAAAAGAAATCACAATTCTTGTCTTTCATATTTGATGAGTTTTGTAAAAACGCCTTTCACGGCAAAAACGCCTTTCACGGCAAACAAACAAAAACGTCTCTTACGGCATTCTAAAAACTTGTCTCTTTTCTTAATATTTATGCAATTTGAAAAGTTAGAAAAAAGGATTGATTTCCTTTCCACTTGTGAAGGTGAATCTCCGGATTATCAGTATTCCAAATTCCAAGTAGAAAGTAAATCTGGCATACCCGTACAAAAATGTTGATGCCCGAGATCTTCCCTCCTCCGCCGAGACCCAGGTCAGCCCCCGGGGTGCGAAGGGAGAGGACGGAAGATTCCCTTTTTTTCTTCGGGTCTATCATACATGTCCCAGGAAGCATTTGATAAGGAAGTTTCCACATTGTAGATAAATTCGTCTGGGAGATCATCCATGAGTGGAGAATCTTTAGGCAATGGATGCTCTGCGACGAGGTCTGCTAGGGCTTGGCCTTTGATTGCTTTTTGTGGTACATACCTAATATCAAACTGTGATAGAAGGATGGACCATTTTACCAGTCGGGCATTGAGAGAACCTGCTTTTGTGACAAGGACCTTTAAGAGGTTGATCCTCGAAATCAGGTAGACTGTGTTCGACAGCAGATAGTGACGCAGCTTTTGTACGGCGAACATTACTGCAAGGCATTCTTTTTCGACTGGGGAGTAGCGATGCTCTGCACCTACCATCATGCGGCTAAGGTAATATAGAGCAGCTTCTTTTCCGTCGTCGTTTTCTTGTGCGAGCAGAGCACCCGAAGAGTGGTCGAGAGCTCTTGTGTACAAGATAAATGGTTTTCCAGCTATGGGGGCAGCCAGCACTGGAGGTTTGGTGAGGTATGCTTTTATGTCTTGAAATGCATTTTCACATTCAGCATCCCAGACAAAGTCCACGCCTTTCTTCATTAAGCGAGAAAATGGACGGCATTTCCCTGATAGATTGGAGATGAACCGTTGAATGTAGGCCAGCCTTCCTTGAAGCCCTTTTAATTCTCTTAGGGTTCTAGGAGATGGCATTTCCAAGATAGCCTTGACTTTAGTAGGGTCAAGTTCTATTCCAGCTTTCCGTACTATGAATCTGAGAAACTTACCCGATGAGACACCGAAGAAGCACTTTAGTGGATTCATCCACAATTTGTGTTTGCGAAGTCAGAGGAAGACTTCTCGAAGATCATCAAGATGGTCTTCTTTTCTTCTGCTTTTGATGGCGAGGTCGTCAACATAGCATTCGACTGTCTTGTGCTGCATATCTTGGAATATTTTCATCATAGCCCTCTGATATGTTGCACCTGCATTTTCAGACCAAACGTCATAACAGTGTAGCAATACACGCCGAATGGTGTGCGAAATGACGTATGCCTTTCATCTTCAGGATGCATCTTTATCTGATTGTAGCCAGAGAATCCATCCATGAATGTCATTCGCTCAAATCCATAGGTGTTGTCAATCATCACCTCTGGTATGGGAAGCGGGAATTCATCTTTAGGACATGCACTATTCAGGTCTCTGTAGTCAATACAGACCCTTATCTGCCCATTTTTCTTTGTCACGGGGACAATGTTGGCCAACCATTCAGGATACTGTTCCTCACGGATGAAGCCAACATTTTTGAGTTTCTGAACTTCTTGTTCAATTTTGTCCATCACATCAGGACGGAATCTTCTTTGGCCTTGTTTGATAGGCTTGATTTCTTTTTGCAAGTTGAGCTTGTAGACCGCTACTTTGGGATCCAAGCCAAGCATTTCAGCATAAGACCATGCAAAGCAATCAACGAACTCGCGAATAAAAGAGATATACTCGGGTAACTCATCATCCTTTATATTCTTGCTTATGAATACAGGACGTGGGTTATCAGGTGTTCCCAAGTTTATCTTTTGAATAGGGTCTTCTGTCGGAAGGTTTGAAGGTAGTTCATCCATAATGTTTTCGGAGGCTTCCAACTCAGCAAGACCTTCTGGAGTGCCAGAGGCATTTTCAGACTGAGGCTCTGTTTCTGTCCATGAATCTTCTTGATCAGTATCCTTCTCATGGCTATCCTTTTCAAAGCTTGCAATGAGATGGTCCCAATCATTTGCTGGAATTGGGTTGAAGTAGGGTACTTCTTTTGGAGACGATGATTCTTCTGGGACAAAGAACCGCTCGTCTATGTCATCAGGCAATTCCTCTTTATCATCAGAGGAATTATACCAATTGGAGGCGCTTTCTGGACCCTTGACGAGTGACTCCTCAAAGAGATATCCAAGGATATCAATGTCTTCATGAGATGTTGAGGCTTGGTCGGTAAAGCGACTTTGTAGCCATGGTGTCAACTGTCTCATAGGAGCGGTAGGATCATACCCCAACCCATATGAAGACTTGCCTTTTTGAACGTGGATTTTCCAATCTTCTGGTTGACTTTTGATCAGGGTGGGTTCCAATGGTGTGAGAATACCACGGCCACCTCCCAAACCAGTCGGATTTTGAGCGTCGTAGCCCATTTTCTTCATGATAGCTTGTGCCATTGGACTATACAGGGATAGCTGAGGCATACCTTCGTTTTGGAAAGGTTCAAGCAGAGAGTTCAGTGGAGATGCTCCCGATCTGTGGAAGAAGATTGTTTTTTCTTCTGGCGAAGTTGCCGGAATAACAAAGGAAGCAGACGTAGGGTCTTCTATGTCTGCAAGTGTCTCCAATGGAGTGAGAGTGAGCTGATCTTGCTGAGTACCAGCTTGGCTTGATGCTGTGTCATCTTCTGGATCTGACTCTGAGTCTGTGTCATGCATAATAGACACAAAGGAGACAGTGAACTTGCCCCCAGTCTTTTGTTTTGTCTTCTTTGCTTTGGTAGTGATTACCAAAGGCTTTGGAGATTTGAAGGAGACGACAAAGGAAGCTTGGCTGCTTACTTCAAGTTTGGTGGAGGGTTTGTTTACCTCCGGTGATTGCTGAGGAGCCTTGCCTTTATCTTTTTGGAGACTGTCGACAAAGCGAATTATTTTTTCCTCCTGTTTTTCTTTTCCATCTTTATACATTTGAGCATCTGCAAAATGGACATCTCTGCCTTTGAAGGGCTTTTTGTCTGCAAACACTCGATGTATCAAGCCATCGTTGCCAACGAACTTTATGAACTGATGTAGAGTTGAAGGAACGACACCATTCTCATGTACCCAGGGGCGTCCAAGGAGTATATTGTAGCATGAAGGGGTCCTTATTGCATACACAGTGACTTCAGAAATAAGATCACCGATTTGCAATTTGAACCTGATTTTGCCGATAGGCCTTTGAGCGCTACCGTCATATCCGAAGACTGATACGGACGTGTGACTCAGCTTGCTAGGTGGGATGCCCAGCTCTTCGAGTGCCGAAGTAGAGATGAGGTTGAGTGCAGAACCTGGATCGATCTGAACTCTGTGTACCGGCATTTCTTTGACGTACCCCGTAAGGTATAAAGGGACGGTTGTGCTTTGTTTCGCCTAGGAGGAGGTCATCCTTGTCGAAGGCAATTGTTGCACTTGCTGCTTTTTGTACCGAGAGGCATTCATTGCTTGATCCCTCAGTTTTTTTCTTTTCTCCCTTTGAGGGAGTATTTGATTTTTTGACCCTATAGTCCATTTCAATTTGTAGGACTTGTGGGGCATGTTTGTCGACATCCGCATTCAACCTTTGTAATTCTGAAATGAGACTATCACGAGTTTGTGGAGACATTCGTAATAAGTCAAGGATGTGCAGACGTGCAGGTATGTGTTTGAAGTGCTCAATCAAGTCGTACTTGAAAGCCTCCTTCGGGCCTGCATTTTCATTATTATTGCTACGTGGGGCGCTTACAACTTGTTTTTCCGAAGGATTTACATAAGAAGAAGAAGGTTGGTTGTAATTTTTGTGGTAATCCCGGCCAGAACGGGTACCTCTATCAACTTCAAGAGCCTCTAGAGAAGGGTCTTCTTTTGGAAGATCGTTCTCAGGATCAAGGGGTTGATCCTTTGTTGAAGACGTCTCTGTAACAGCATTGGCGTCTTCAGTGATTGTGTTGCATGGAACAATTTCTGGGAACAAGTCCTAAACAGCAGCCATCAACTTTTCTTTATTAGCCCAGTCATCGCCCGTGAGATAGGGTATCTGTGACCAGTTGACTGAGTTTTCATTGAAGAAGATTTCATTGGCAGAAGTTTCTTCAAGATGATCAATCGGGAGAGGCTTGAGTTCCAATGTCACAGCTTCAGGAGACGAGGGCTGAGAGGATGTTATCTCAGTGGAAGTCACCTGAGAGGATGTAGCTCTGGAAGATACGCTACCAGTTGGGGAGCACATGTCTTCGTAAGCTTCAGAGGCACTGTCGTCCTGAGCTATTGCATTGCAGGTTATCCTGACAGGAGATGCCCCCAGTGTAGACTGTTAGGAATCGGATCCATCCTCGGATGTGAGAGGATCATCGATCCAACTATTTTTCCATTTTCAGGAGTTAAGGGAGAAAGTTCCCGCTGATTTTCAGGGACTTCCGGTTCTGGATCATGACGAAGATTGCTGCGATCCTGCTCCTGCTCTATGGCAAGATGTTGCAAGATTCTTGCATATTCCTCAAGATCAGGCATAGGAGCCAAACCTTCTTCGTCATCCGCTCCTCGTGGTTCGCCCATGTTGGGTTCCACTGAAGCATTTGCTGGTGCTGGATCAACAATGTTTTCTTGAACACGGCCCTGGTCTTCTTCATCATCAGTCCAAGATCCTTGTGGCTGTAACGGGTTATACCAGATTACTGGCATAAGATGAGACTCGGGAATCCATTCCTCGTCGGAGAGGTATTCTCCTGTTTCAAGGGATTCTTCCCACTCATCTATATCACTGGTAGTATCACTGGACTCGTATCCATTCATGGAGAATCCAACTACTGAGTTGCAAGAGTATGATGCCCCCTGCATGTTTCCATTTTTGTATAGAGGTGGCATGAAATCATCAAGAGTGAATTTTCTTACCGCCTTTGAAGTTTTGAGAAGAGATTCTTCCGTCGTCCCTAGTGAAGCAGTGGAAGAAGTTTCTGCTTTTTCAAGGACTTCTTGTTTTGGTTGAGACTTCTGCTGCTGTTTGAGCTTGCAGAGTTGTCTCTTGGCTTGCCTTCGCTGCTGAGCGGTCGGCTTTGTTTTGACGATCTCCCAATTTTCATTATCTATGAGAACGGGATGCACCCATATAGGTTGTCCATCTGATGTTGGATAGGGAACCAATTCTTGGGACGCTTGAGCCATGTTTATCTCCTTGAATGAAGTAGTGATCTTCTCTTTCGGTGACTTTAAAGTTTGTCGACATGACACCATGTTGACAGAGGTGGGGCCATAGTTTTTATCAAAGGTTATGACTCCGTTTTTCCACATCTCATTGATCTTCTCTCTCACAACGAAGCATTGATTGAGAGGATGTGAGATCATCTGATGGTATGGACAGTATCGGGGATCATTGGTTTTGCCAACATCTCCCGGTCTTTTGGGCTCTGGCAAAATGAGTTTGCCATTTGCTAGGAGAGCCTCAAAGATTTCTTCAACATCTTCATCGAACGGATATTTCTTTTCTACACGTTCTTTGAAGGCATCAGAGAGTTCAGGTCTCTTACCTGCAGTTTTTTTTTCAGGTTTCTTTGGTTGCTGAGGAGCTGACTTAGTCTGTACATTGAGAACCTCCTTTTTCTTTGGTTTTGAGGTTGTAACAGCAGTCGGCTCTTTCTTTGATGATTTTTGACTGTTGAGGTCTTTGATCACCGTTTCAGCTTCCATGGAAGCTTCGAGGAGTTCTCCCAGGTTCTTTGATTTGTTGCCGATGATCATGAAGCAAATTTTTGCTCTTATATTGTTATGGCAAATGTCGACTAGCGACGCTTGTGGCAATACATCTGAGCATTTGTACGCCATTGCCTTCCATTTGTGAATGAAGTCGTATGTTGACTCATTCTCTCCCTGTTTTAGGCTGCAGAGTTGAGCCATAGTAACATGATGATCCTCACCTTGGAAGTGGGCCAGGAAGCGTGTCTCTAGCATAGCCCAGTTCTGAATAGAGTTCTCCGGCAGAGTGGAGTACCAATCAAAGGCTGTACCTTTTAGGGTACTTGCAAAGAGGCGAATCTTGAGGGCATCTTGATCCGCAATGGCTCCCGTCAGGATCTTGAAATGGATGACATGCTGCCTGGCTGAACCTTTCCCAGTATATGTCTGGAGAGTAGGTTGCTTGAATTTTGCAGGGAACGGAATCGAGTCCATCCATAAAGGGTAGGGTGGCTTGATCCCATGTTCCTTTAATGTATCCTCTTCTTTTGCTTTTGCGAGGATATCGTCCACATCCTTTCTGGTAAGGGCGCGAGACTCATTATTTTCTGTATTACCCCCGTCACCTTCATGATTCGGAGGGGTTTCATTGTTAGGTGGTGGACGCTATAGAGTGAGAATCAGATTTTCCATCAGAGCCTCAATTCTCTGTTGTCCTTGCTCCAACTGCTGGATGCGTGTGGTTACATCGTCATGTTGGGGAGGCGGCTCAGAACTTGTAGCCAAGACGTTCATCCCTCGGGATTCGAATGAAGAAATCGCCCTGGTGACTGAGCTGGGGCTCATTCTTCTGGATGAAGAATCTGATGAGTGGTTACTCCGGTGTTTTTCGCTTGGAGGAGTGGAAGATCCCTTCAGATGTGTTCGTGTCCGAGAGACGCTGCGAGTCACTGGACATCTAACACTGATTTTGGTTGATGACTTCTGGCGTTTTCTGGTTTTGCCAACCATATGAACAGCAACGAATTGGTCGGGTCTTTCTTTTTCGACCCATTTGTTTGAGACGTGGAAAGTAGAATGCTGGGTTCTTTGTTTCTCGAGTCTCTTTTGTCGATATGCAGTGCGGCGACGAATACGACGAGCAATTTGAGCTTCAGTCAGCTCTGGCTGGGCTCTGGCGATGAAGGATGTAGTCCCTCGTGCGCAGCAGCCGAGTTTATCTTCTTTGAAGCTTGGCAAGGACAGAATCTGGACGCGGTCCTTTGCCTATCGCAATGAAGACTTGAATTTTGCGAGCTCGGCCCCTGTTGAGATGAAGGGTCGACTCACGGGAGTACAGGCTTCAGCATGTTTTTGCATAGGCCCAACGATGCAGGATTTAATTTTGGCCTTGTAGGAGCAAGCCGGCTCATGATGATTTTGTTTGTTTTTTGGGTGGAGGGTAGGTTTCTCCTCTTTCATGTAAGAGAGTGGGTAGAACTGATTCTCCTTGAGAGGGGCCAGGTATGCTGGCTTTGCAAATGTTTGGGACCTCCGTTGCTTTGGCGAAGATCTCGGGGACCAGGTTTTGGGGTAAACCCGGTTTCTTGTAGGTTGAGGCTTCATGGGAACGCCACGGGCTTCAGGCTTCTTGGTGTTCGCCCTTGGTGTCATTTTAGTGACACATTGCGGGGCGATTTTCTGCTTCTTGGCAGGTACAGTGTCTTCTGCGGGAAGTGGGAATGGTCCCAGCGATCCGAAGACGATGGTCCGGGGAGTTGAAGTTGACCCGGTGTTTGGAGAGTTGTCGAGGGAGATGACGCTTCGGCAACTGGCAGGGCGCTTATGCTTGTTTTGCTTGTCTTGAAGCATAAGCTGGTACTTGTTCCCATCGAAAGTGATGGTCAATGAAGCTGCCATTGTTAGTTTTGGAAAACTTCTGAAACAAGACCAAATCCATTAGTAATCACAAGAATATGGTGACCATAAATGGAGAACCACTGTGTTTTTTGGCTTTTCAAATCGCTTGAGGGGACATGGCCCAGCCTAAGGACGATGAAGAAGGCAAAAAGCCACAGAGGATACAATTGTTCTAAAATGCAAGTATGGTAGGCTCAGAGTGAGCGTTCCAGTGACTGCTAGAAGCAATTGTAGACCTTAATTCAAATTACTGAGAAGCAAGGCTCACTCGAGGTAAAATGATATAAGGTTGGAGATACAAATGTGTCGGTCGCGAATACAGTAGACCCGAAAGGGCGTACTAGCACCGCTAGGCACAAATGTTGCAAATCGCATCCTTGGGAAGGACACGAGATGGGATTTTTTTTGAAATGTCAAAATTTGGATTCATAAAGGAGAGCAAATGGCGTTCCAATCCGAACAAAGGCTCAACATTTCTGTAAGCGCTAAATTCAAAAGGGAAGGAACCAGAATTTCTCGGATGTGAATCCAATAATGACGGAAGTTTTTTTTTTTTGAAGGGTCAAGATTGAATTCATCGAAGAGAGCAAAGGTGTTCCGTTTCGAACAAAGGCTCAACATTTCTGCGAGCGC
This sequence comes from Umbellularia californica, assembly GCA_028538565.1. Lineage (NCBI taxonomy): Eukaryota > Viridiplantae > Streptophyta > Magnoliopsida > Laurales > Lauraceae > Umbellularia > Umbellularia californica. Next base: position 2,625,362 of record JAPQWN010000009.1, read on the forward strand.
TAAATCTGAAAGGGAGGGAACCAAAATTTCTCAACTCTGAACTCAAAAGTGACGGAAGTTTTTTTTTTTTTTTTGAAAGGTTAAGATTGAATTCATCGAAGAGAGCAAATGGTGTTCCGTTTCAAACAAAGGCTCGACATTTCTGCGAGCGCTAAATCCGAAAGGGAAAGAACCAAGATTTCTCAACTCTGAATTCAAAAGTGATAGAAGTTTTTTTTATTTGTTTTTTTTTTAAAAAAAGATTTTTTTCTTTAGAGGATTTTTTTTTGAAAGGTGCACATAGGTTTCCAATTCGATCTTATGAAACCTTAGTAGATAGATCAGCCCCCAGGTAAGGGTAGGATTACTTAATGAACCCGTTTGGAGGACCCTTGCCTCGAACAGTCTAACTGTCTCCACACTCTGGACAAGGCTTTTCTTAAATCCACTTTGGTTAAAGAACGCAATTGGTGGAATGTTAGTGTTTTTTTTTTTTTGAAAGATTTTTTAATGAACTCATCAAAGAGAGCGAATGGTGTTCCAATCCGAACAAAGGCTCAACATTTCTGCGAGCGCTAAATCCGTAAGGGAAGGAACCAAGGTTTCTCAAATTTGAATGCAAAAGAGAGAAAACTAATTTTTTTTCGAAATTATAATTTTTTTTTTGAAATCCCAGTTGGACTCATCAAAGAGAAAAGATGGCCCAATCCCCGATATGAACGATAGCTGTGAACATTTCTGTGAGCTATCAAGTTCAAAAAAGGAAGGATCAAAATTTCTCAAAGTTGAATCTTGAGAAAGAGAGATCATTTTTTTTTTTTTTGAAAGAGTTTGAAATGAAGGTGTTTTTTTTTTGAAATCGCAATTGGACTCATCAAAGAGAAAAGATGGCCCAATCCCCGATATGAACGATAGCTGCGAACATTTCTGTGAGCTATCAAGTTCGAAGAGGGAAGGATCAAAATTTCTCAAAGTTGAGTTTTTAAGAAAAAAAATCAGATTTTTTTTTGAAGTGAGAAAGAACAATTGAAATCCCATCTCATTTTTTTTTTTTTTAGATGCAAGATGCAATATGGGCCACCAACTAGAAAGGAGCCAAGGAATCAAAGCATCACGTTCTCAAGTCAACGTGTCCCACCGGGTGTGCTAACTTGATGGACCTGAAAAGGGGAATCTTCTGTCCTCTCCGTCCGCACCCCGGGGGCTGACCTGGGTCTCGGCGGAGGAGAGAAGATCTCGGGCATCAACATTTTTTGTACGGGTATGCCAGATTTACTTTCTACTTGGAATTTGGAATGGTGATAATCCGGAGATTCACCTTCACAAGTGGAAAGGAAATCAATCCTTTTTTCTAACTTTTCAAATTACATTAATATTAAGAAAAGAGACAAGTTTGTTTTTTTTAGAATGTCGTAGGAAGCGTTTTTGTTTGTTTGCCGTAAAAGGCGATTTTACCGTGAAAGGCGATTTTACAAAACTCATCAAATGTGAAAGACAAGAATTGTGATTTCTTTTTGTCTCTTTAAGAAATACAAGCTACAATAGAAAAGTGAGAAAAGGGATCTAACTTCTCAGGAGATTGTGGGGACACGTTGAGATCGACGGTCGCAAGTCATGTATGGACTTCGCCATCGTCCTTCAAATGAGAACGGTTGATGTTTTGATTCTTTGGCTTGGCTCCTAACCTCAGTTTTTTAAAGGACAAGGAACAAGAGAAGGTCCTATATCCAATGAAAAACCAAGTAAACGGGCTGAAAAGCCGCGTTTAGGCCATGTTGGAGAAGGAGGTGACCTTAGGGGGGTGGCCCCCCAAGGGACGTTGATCACCTTGTGGTGCTTCCGGGAGCAAAGTAGCAGGACTTTGTCTCTCTCTTGGATTTTCTGGATTTTCAGAGCTTGCACTTGGGATCTATTTTCATCATGCTTTCTTCTTGGAATGGACATCCTTTTATAGGTTTTTGGTAGCCATGAGGTGTTTATTGGCATTGATGGCCATGATGAAAGAATTGATGAGGAGTTACAAGTTGATTTGGTAACTCCTTTTTCAAGGCTTGTGATTGGCCGATGAAGGTAGTGGGCATTTAATCAGCTTTATGCTTCATGATGATGGGAGTTTCATGGGTTTAATGCCATGATTGCTTGGATTTGTAACTCCCAAATGCTTGAATCTGATTGAACCGTCCAAAATAATGAGTTAATGACTGCATTAAGTTGTCATAAACGGGTCAATTAACGTCATTAAGTGGTCGCCCAGGCATGTGAAGAGTCGCGGGCCTCGCTGCGCCTTTTGAGATTCTTCTTGCGATCATCACAGGTGGATCCACGCATTGTTTAATGTCGGATTGCAGTACGATTTCAGACATTAGTTGATGTTGGTGGGCCGGTGACATTTGCCTTGTCGATTTCACGATCGGTCGGACATAAAGTGCACTTTCTTGGTCAGCCGGTTGGCGATCTTGAGGCGATCGGTGATGATTTTATGCTTTTGACGGCGGATCGGAGATGTCGACGAAGATCAGTGGTTTTTAAGCACCAAACATTGGATTTTCAGAAAATAACAGAGGCTAGAACACCCGAAACGCGAAAAGATCGAAAAACGGACGTTTTGGTGCAAAATCCGGCGACCCGGATTTGCAGGGTTGCCGGGCGACCTGGTCGCCGGCGACCTTAGGGTTTTTTTTCCCTTTGGTCGCCGAGCTCCGTTTTCGACCGATTTTGCGTCTTTTTCATTCCTTTTTTCTTCTGTATTTTTCTTGAAATTTTTCCTCAATTATTGACTTCATTTTCTTGGAGAAAACTTGATGAGAACCCGCACAAAATCTGAGCATAGAGTTTCCCATTTTTCGGGAAAGCCGAAGACTTTGTAGCCGATTTTCCGTCAAGAGTCGAAACTAGGTCAAACGATGTCGGAATGACCTGAAAATTGAGGTGAAGCTTTTTGAGCAGTGGATAGGACCAACCATGGGCTTTTATTTGAATTTTGAAGCCGTTTGGGGTCCCATCGATGCTTCACTTGATTTTGCTGCGGGGAAAATGCCGAGCTTTGATATGTGGTCAAACGATGTCCGATTGACCTGAAATTTGACGGGGAGCCTACTGGAGTCATTTTGAGACGTTCCATGGGCTCCGTTTTGGATGTCATGGTCCCGGGTTGCTCCGCCGCCGGTAGGCTTGATTTTCTCTCGGAGCATCGAAACCTAGTCAAACGTTGTCGGAATGACCTGGAATTTGGCGTGCAGCCCTTTGGAGGCATGTTGAAGCCACTCATGTACTTTGTTTGATGAGTGATGGCTTCGGTGGTTCCCGGCGCCGGGAGGCTTGATTTTGCTGCTCAAGCATTGATGGAGGGGCAAACGTTGTCGGTTTGACTTAAAATTTGGCGTGGAGCCCTTTGAAGACATTCTGGAGTCATCCGTAGGCTCTGATCGAAGTTTTGGTGTCTTCGATGATGTTGCCGCCGGGAGCGCTTGTTTAGCTATCGGAGCAGTGAAGTTGGGCCAAACAATGTCAGAATGGCCCGAAACCTCAGGTGTACCCCTCTTTTAGCTGTCTTGAAGGATCTCTCAGTTTCTGTCTGATTCTGTAAAAATCTGATTCTTGAAGTAGCCTTGCCTGTTTTGTAGCAGGATGCAGCTTCGCGAGGCTTCTTATGTTGAGGAGACATAGTGACCTTTTTGGTGTCAACAGATAGGTTCTTGTTTTCAGGGGGAGTCTTATGAGGCAATCCCAGAATAACTGGAACAAGAGCCCTACAACTATGATGAAGTAATCAATGACATAGATTCGGGATGTTGGCAAGATGTTATGAAAGCCGAGATGGAGTCCATGTACTCCAATCAGATCTGGACACTTATGGACTTGCTTGCTAATATTAAATCGATTTGGTGCAAGTGGGTCTACAATAGAAAAAGAGGAACAGATGGAAGAGTGGAGACCTTTAAGGCCAGGGTTGTTGCGAAAGGGTATACTCAGAAAGAGGATATCGATTATGAGGAAACCCTCTCTCTGGTAGCTATGCTCAAGTCCATCTGGACACTCTTATCCATTACTGATCATCTTGATTATGAGATTTGGCAAATGGATGTCAAGATGGCGTTTCCCAATGGCCATCTTAAGGAAGGCATCTATATGATGCAGCTAGACGGTTTTGTAGCTAATAACCAAGAGCAAAGAGTTTGCAAGCTGCAAAAATACATTTATGGACTGAAACAGGCATCCCGAAGCGGGAACATCCATTTTGACCAGGCAATCAAGTCATTTGGTTTTTGTCAGAATCCGATGAGTTATGTGTGTACATGAAAAATGAAGGAGGCAGGACAGTTTTTCTGGTATTATATGTCGACGACATTCTTCTCCTAAAGAGTGATATAGGGATGTTGTCAATAGTAAAAGTTTGGTTAGCCAAGACTTTTGATATAAAGGACTTGGGAGAAGCTAGCTAAATCTTAGGGATCAAACTCCATCGAGAAAGAAGAATAGGATGATAGACTTATCCCAAGCTGCTTACCTTGATAAGGTACTGGTACGGCTTGCTATGCAAGACTCCAAGAAGGGTATCACACCTTTTGTGTATGGAGTGCACCTTTCTAAGGATCAGTGTCCTAAGACGTCCGAGGAAAAGGAGCATATGAGGGTCATTCCATATGCTTCGGCTGTTGGTAGCCTCATGTATGCTATGTTTGTACTAGACCGAATATCTATCATGCAGTAAGCTTAGTCAGCAGATATCAATCTAACCCAGGTCCTGACCATTGGACTGCTGTAAAATGTATTCTCAAATACTTGAGAAGGACTAGAGATTGCATGTTGATTTACGGTAGTGATGAGCTGATTCCATTCGATTACATAGATTCTAACTTCATATCAGAAAAGCATTCCAAGAAACCAACCTCTGGTTATGTGTTTATACTTGGCAGCGGAGCAATTAGCTGGAGGAGTATTAAACATGAATGTACCGCTGATTCCACCTCAGAGGCTGAATATGTAGCGGCTTGTGAAGCAGCTAAAGAAGCAGCATGGCTCAAAAGATTCATTCTGGAACTTGGAGTGGTGCCTTTGGAGCGACAACCGCTCGTAGTTTACTGTGATAGCAGTGGGACAGTCGCTCAGTCCAAGGAACTCAGGAGCCACAGGAGCCAAAAGCACGTATAGAGGAAGTATCACTTGGTCAGAGAGATTGTTTAGAGAGGTGATATTGCAATCACCAAGATAGCCTCTGCAGACAATTTAGGAGATCCCTTTACTAAGCCTTTGACCACCAAACTCTTTGAGCAGCATGTAGATGGGATGGGCATGAGATGCAACCCTGACTGGCATTGAGCTCAAGTGTGAGATTGTTGGATTTTGTGGTCTCAATCCATTATAAGATGTAATAAATTGATTTATTTCTTTATTTATCAATATAATCATGTTTTCCTTTCATGAGATGAATGATGTTTTATTACTTACATACACATAACAACTACGAATAACATGATGGTTCATGAGATGAACTAAAGTCCACAAGTTTACTAGATGTAACACGTGTTTGGCTAAGATCTACATACGGGAGACATGTGTCACAAATCTTATACTTAAATATCTTCACAACCAGTGATGAGATTGGGCATCTCATTTGACAAGGTTGCAGCACTTTGATTACTGTGAGATAGTGTAATTTGTTTCGATCATCAAAATGAGGGTCATTCCATATGGTTCGGTTGTTGAGGCATATCCCTAAATGGATCATGGTTCTGGTACATTGGATGTATCGAAGGATCATGAAAAGCACCTTATTAAACACTATCTATACTTTAAGTCTTGTCATAATTTCTTAGCAATAGGCTCTCAATTCTGAGACATTAATGAACTCAAGTTTCTATCTATTCATTTGCTTTGAGTCACCAATGAGTAAGGCCAACTGTAGGTCAACACCTCGGTATCTTGGGTATTGATGGACTCGCCCTTCCGCGCGTGGCGCTATGGAGGTTAGCGGATGTGAGAGTCCGTGGGGTCCAACCCTTTCCCGACCGGTGTCGGAATGCAAGCATCAACATTTTTTATACCGGTATGCCAGATTTTCTACTCTACTTGGAATTGACAGGTGGTGGTTCATAGATCCAACTTCGCAAGTAGAAAGGAAAATCAACTTTTTTCTAGTTTTCCATTGTACATATATTTAAGAAAAGAGAGATGGTTTGTTTGCGTGAAAGGCGGGTTTTTTGCCATGAAAGGCGATTTACAATTCTTATCAATAAAGAAAGACAAGAGTTGTGATTTTTTTATGTCTCTTCAGAAAAATATAAAATACAATGAAAAAGCAAGAAAAGGGGATCTAACTTCTCAGGAGATTGCGGGGACTCGTTCAGATTGACGGTCGCAAGCCATGTGTGGACTTCGCCATTAACCTTTCTGATGAAAATAGAGGTTGCTTTTGATTTGCTTGGCTTAGCTTAAACCTTAGTTTTTTATATGACAAAGACCAAGAGGATGTCCTATGCCCAATAAAAAGCTAAGTAGACAGGCTGAAAAGCCACATCTAAAACATAGAGGATGAAGGAGAGGTCCTTGGGGGGAGTGACTGTCGCGACCCCGGACCGAGACCCGGGCCCGCGATGTAGTTGTTAAATACAATAAAATATACTGCCTGTCTTCCCACAGGTTTCCGCGGTGAGGATCCCAAGACACGGGTCGAGCTCACACGAATAGGTATGCAGAAGCGTGTAGCAAACAGAATCATACAGATTTAATACAATAAGATGTAACATAAATAAGGTATCAAGGCATGATATCGAAGAGGAGTATCAACAAAGCAATCCTATCTTGATATAAAGTTTCATAGTTAGACAAAAGTATATTAATTCAAAATACATATCCATGAGAGGCCAACAAAGGCTAATACAACAAAATAAGATCCCAAAAGATAACCCAAAACTAGGTGAACAAGAAATCAAGATCCCGCCCGGCGTCTAGATGACGTCGGCGGGCTGCCACTCATGTGCTGGGGGTGGCTCAATAGCCTCCTCCGGGCACTCCTCGTCAAACGCGATACCTCTTACACCTGGACACCAAAATAAAATGCATCAAACACGACGGTTTGGCAAAATAAATAATTTAGGCATGAATATGAAAATTAGTGCTAAAACAGTTCAAGTTTAAAGTACACTTTTCAAGTTTACGAAACTAGCATGAATACTTATAATATCATGATTAGTAAATTCATAACGAGTCCATCCTTTCTCCATCATACAGGATGACAAGAGCAAGCACGCACGACAAGCACGACATGTAAAACACGATCCCACGCCACAAAGATGACAAGAGCAAGCACGCACGACAAGCACGACACGTAAAACACGATCCCACGCCACACAAGGTAGACGGGGAGGCTGGCCACGGAACCGGAACACGAACATGCACGATGTGTAGTATAATACACGATTAGTCTGCAGACAGTCCACATGTTTAAGGACCCCCAGATAGTGGATCAAGCTAAAAGGGCAGTCCAAGCTCAGTGGTATTCACTTATATCATGAATGCATAAAACACGACAATGTTAGTCGAGAACACGTCAAAATAAGAGGGAAATCATTTAACAAACATGACACGACGAGACTAGCAAAATAGCATTATATAAATGCTTAACAAACTTAAGAAATGATTTCCTTTTTTTATTCTTGAAACAAGTCTTAAAACGAGCTTATACTTGAAACTCAAGGCGAGTACGCGATGATGTACGTAACATCAAAACAGAAGTTCAAACACGAAATCTATCAAGTTTAAGCTAAGACCATTCATTGACCCTTGTGGAGTTGAAACCCAATGTCGGAGTTTTGACAAGATTTGGTGCCCCAGAAGTTATAGTACATTTTGGAATTCCAAGTGCACAATGTCAAATAAAGGTCTAAATCCTAGTCTAGTTTCCATTCTCACAAAAATCCTTCAAACACAGTACTTTTGGTAAATTTCGGTTAGTCCTCAGTTACCTGTCTGTTAACCGAGGTTGATATGTTGGTTAACCGACAGCCGACCGATGGCTGACCGACAAGTCTCAGTCTAGAAAATGTAGCTCTTGGGAAAGGGGACCGACAGGTCCTCGGTTGGCTATCGGTCGACCGAACCTGGGAGTTCGGTCAGCTGACAGCTGACCGACCAATTTTCTGACGCGATGTTGCTCTCTGGAATTTATACCGACAGGTCTCGATTGGCTGTCGGTCGACTAAACTTGGGAGTTCGGTCAGCCGACAGCTGACCGACACCTGATCGACAGAACACGGGCAGTGTGTTTCAAGTCAGATTTTTCACAACTTCTTTCCCTTCTTCACTCCCTTTTCTGAGTAACCTGGACTCCCTAAGCCACCATGCTTTCCAAGGGATAAATTACAACATTTAACATCATTCAATCCATAAATAAACCATTCACTCCATTGAGAAACATCCAGACATTTCCATGTACAAAATCATAAAAACTTACAAGATCAAACATGATTCTAAGGACTTGAAAAATCATTAATAACAAGACAAGTGAAGAAACTAAAACCCATGACTTGAAAGAGTATAAACATAACTTGCATTATGAAACTAACATAGAAGTCATGTCTTAATGAAAATAATAAAGCCATAATGCAATGTACATGAAGAATCTTATAGAGTTCACTTGCCTCAAGTCCAAATGCCAAGCAAAACTCCACAAAACCCAACAAGAAGGGGAGATCCATGAAATCTACACAAAACCCCTAAAATATAGTACACAAAATCACCATTTGGTCATTACAAACCCTCATTTCGAAAATGGGTTTGAAACCATGGAAAACAGGCTCTAAATGAGCTAAATAAACATCAAATGAAAGAATGAAGAGGAGTCCTAACCTTGAGCTAGCTGAACAAGAAGAAGAGGGCTTGAATATCTTCACAACCAGTGATGAGAGTGGACATCTCATACTGTCAAGGTTGCAGCACTTTGATCACTATGAGATAGTGTGATTTGTCTCGATCATCAGAATGAAAGATTCTGGATCATAATGCTGGTACATTGGATGTATTGAAGGACCATGAGAAGCACCTTAAGAATATTGTCTTTACTTTAAGGTCTGCTCTCATAATTCCCTATCAATCGGCTCTCAATCCTGAGACATTAATGAACTCAAGTTTCTATCTAATCATTTGCTTTGAGTCACCAATGAGTGAGGCCAATTGTAGGTCAACACCTCGGTGATTTGGGTGAGTGGTAGTAGAGCTGTGAGAACATTCAATGGTCAAGATGGAATCTACCCTGATTATCCCCTTGTGCCAATTAATGGATTTATCATTGGTAAGTGCGCACCCATTCCGATTAAGAGTTAATTTGATAGGTACCAATCGACAATTATAATTAATTGGGGCTCAAGGATAATAAGATATGGATCGAATTTGGTGGACAGGTCCAATTGATCCAAGGATAAAGATGGAGGGACCTACTTGTGGTCATAGGGAAGTTTAGAGTCTTCTATGTAATTTGTTCCTAAGACTGGAGTTCAATTCCATTTATATTGTGGAGTTATTTGCAATTAACTGTGGGCCCGGATTGCACATGAGATGTGGGGTCGCGTGTCCCAGTTGGAGCCAGCTTTCTAAGGATTCCCTAGTGGTCCCCACACTAGCCTAAGTATTGGATAGATACTAATTCTAGTAGAACTCTAGATGGAAATGAATTAGAGAATTACTATTTCTATTTGAAGTGAGACTTCTAATAGTGGAAATAGTAAGCTACTAATTATTAATGGAAGTAGGACTTCTATTTTAATTAGAAAGAGAAGGTTACTAATTAATGGAAGTGAGACTTCTATGGGAATTAGTAATAGAGGAGTTGCAAGAGGCTATAAAAGGGAGCAACCCCCCTTTGGATGTCCCCAAGCATTATTGTGCAAGGCTTGCTCTCTCTCTCTCTTCTCCTCTCTTGTGCAAGTTGTTGCACATCTCTTCTAGTTCCGTTTCTAGTTGTTCTCTAGTAGTTTTCTTTAGGAGATCCCACCCATCTCCTTGAGAAAAGAAATCTGATAAGGGACATAGTGTGGAAGACTATTGGGTATTGGAGATCTTGATTTGATTTACGAAAGAGTTCGTCATCAAAGAAAGTAGCAACTTCTTCATTAGAGCACAACCGAGCTCCGAAGGTATAATCTACTTCCTTGCATGTTGTAGATTTATTTGAAGCTTTTATGTTCCTGATTCTATCTTCTGGATAGATGATTTTACTGATCTTGATATGTGAGATTGAGGGTTTGCATCTTGGATTGGGTTTATGCCCTTTGGGATAGATGATCACTGAGTCAAGTGGGTCAAAAGTTTTGAAACCTATCCTAAGGGCCCAACAGTATTCCAACAGAGATGAAGGGTCGACTCGCGGGAGTGCAGGCTTCAGCATGTTTTTACGTAGGCCTAACGATGCAGGATTTTATTTTGGGCTTGTAGGAGCCAGCCAGCTCATGTTGATTTTGTTTGTTTTTGGGCGGAGGGTAGGTTTCTCCTCTTTCATGTAAGAGAGAGGGTAGAACCGATTCTCCTTGAGAGGGGCCAGGTATGCTGGCTTTGCAGATGTTCGGGACCTACGTTGCTTTGGTGAAGATCTCGGGGACCAAGTTTTGGGGTAAACCTGGTTTCTTGTGGGTTGAGGCTTCGTGGGAGCGCCACGGGCTTCAGGCTTCTTGGTGTTCGCCCTTGGTGCCATGTTAGTGACACGTTGCGAGGTGATTTTCTGCTTCTTGGCAGGTACAGTTTCTTCTGCGGGGAGTGGGAATGGTCCCAGCGACCCGAAGACGATGGTCCGGGGAGTTGAAGTTTTCCCGGTGTTTAGAGAGTTGTCGAGGGAGATGACACTTCCGCAACTGGCAGGGCGCTTATGCTTGTTTTGCTTGTCTTGAAGCATAAGCTGGTACTTGTTCTCATCGAAAGTGATGGATAATGAAGCTTCCATTGTTAGTTTTGGAAAACTTCTGAAACAAGACCAAATCCATTAGTAATCACAAGAATATGGTGATCATAAATGGAAAACAACTATGGTTTTGTCTTTTCAAATCACTTGAGGGGACATGGCCCAGCCCAAGGAAGATGAAGAAGGCAAAAAGCCATAGAGGATAGAATTGTTCTAAAATGCAAGTATGGTAGGCTCAGAGTGAGCGTTCCAGTGACTGCTAGAAGCAATTGTAGACCTTAATTCAAATTACCGACAAGCATGGCTCATTCGAGGTAAAACGATATAAGGTTCGGGATGCAAATGTGTCAGTGGCGAATACAGTAGACCCGAAAGGGAGTACTAGCACCGCTAGGCACAAATGTTGCAAATCGCATCCTTGGAAAGGACACGAGATGGGATTTTTTTTGAAAGGTCAAATTTGGCTTCAAAAAGGAGAGCAAATGGTGTTCCAGTCCGAACAAAGGCTCAACATTTCTGCGAAGGCTAAATCCGAAAAGGAAGGAACCAAGATTTCTCAGATGTGAATCCAATAATGACGGAAGAAGTTTTTTTTTTTGAACGGTCAAGATTGAATCCATCAAAGAGAGCAAATGGTGTTCCATTCCAAACAAGGCTCAACATTTCTAAGAGCGCTAAATCCGAAAGGGAAGGAACCAAGATTTCTCAACTCTAAACTCAAAAGTGATGGAGGTTTTTTTTTTTAAAGGGTCAAGATTGAATTCATCAAGGAGAGCAAATGATGTTCCCTTCCGAACAAGGCTCAACATTTCTGCGAGCGCTAAATCCGAAAGGGAAGGAACCAAGATTTCTCAATTCTAAACTCAAAAGTGACGGAAGTTTTTTTTTTTTTTTTTGAAGATTTTGAAAGGTTCTTTTTTTTTTTAAGATTTTTTTTTGAAAGGTTTTTTTTTTCTTTTTTAAGATAGGTTTCCAATTTGATCTTATGAAACCTTAGTAGATAGATTAGCCCCCAGGTAAGGGTAGGATTACTTAATGAACCCGTTTGAAGGACCCTTGCCTCGAACAGTCTACCTGTCTCTACACTCTGGACAAGGCATTTCTTAAAACCACTTTGGTCAAAGAACGCAATTGGTGGAACCTTAGTGTTTTTTTTTTTTTTTTGAACTCTCTTTTGAAAGATTTCTATGAACTCATCAAAAAGAGCGAATGGTGTTCCAATCCGAACAAAGGCTCAACATTTCTGCTAGCGCTAAATCCGATAAGGAAAAACCAAAGTTTCTCAAATTTGAATTCAAAAGAGAGAAAACTGATTTTTTTTTTGAAATTATAATTTTGTTTTGAAATCTCAATTGAACTCATCAAAGAGGAAAGATGGCCAATCCCCGATATGAACGATAGCTGCAAACATTTCTGTGAGCTATCAAGTTCGAAGAGCAAAGGATCAAAATTTCTCAAAGTTGAATTTTGAGAAAGAGAGATCATTTTTTTTTGAAAGAATTTGAAATGAAGGTGTTTTTTTTCTTGAAATCCCAATTGGACTCGTAAAAGAGAAAAGATGGCCCAATCCTCGATATGAACGATAGCTGCGTTTGTGAGCAATCAAGTTCGAAGAGGGAATAATCAAAATTTCTCAAAGTTGAGTTTTTAAGAAAAAGAGATCAGATTTTTTTTTTTTTTTGAAGTGAGAAAGAATAACTGAAATCCCATCTCATGTTTTTTTTTTTTTTTAGATGCAAAATGCAACACAGGCCACCAACTAGAAAGGAGCCAAGAGATCAAAGCATCACGTTCTCAAGTCAACGGATCCCACTGGGTATGCCAACTTGATGGACTCTCAGAATTCCCGTCCTCCCCTTCCGCACCCCAGGGGCTGACTTGGGTCTCGGCGGAGGAGGGAAAACGTGGGTATCAACATTTTTGTACGAGTATACCAGATTTACTTTCTACTTGGAATTTGGAATGGTGATAATCCGGAGATTCACCTTCACAAGTAGAAAGGAAATCAATCATTTTTTCTAACTTTTCAAATTGCATAAATATTAAGAAAAGAGACAAGTTTGTTTTTTTTTTTTTTAGAATGCCGTAGGAGGCGTTTTTGTTTGTTTGCCGTAAAAGGCGATTTTGCCGTGAAAGGCGATTTTACAATACTCATCAAATATGAAAGAAAAGAGTTGTGATTTCTTTTTTTCTCTTTAAGAAATACAAACTACAATAGAAAAGTAAGAAAAGGGATCTAACTTCTCAGGAGTTTGTAAGAACAGGGATCTAACTTCTCAGGAGATTATGGGGACACGTTGAGATTGACGGTCACAAGTCATGTATGAACTTCGCCATCGTCCTTCAAATGAGAACGGTTGATGCTTCGATTCTTCGGCTTGGCTCCTAACCTCAGTTTTTTAAAGGACAAGGATCAAGAGGAGGTCCTATATCCAATGAAAAACCGAGTAAACGGGCTGAAAAGCCGCGTTTAGGCCATGTTGTAGAAGGAGAGGACCTTGGGGGGGTGGCCCCCCAAGGGACGCTGATCACCTTGTAGTGCTTCTGGGAGCAAAGTGGCAGGACTTCGTCTCTCTCTTGAATTTTTTGGATTTTTAGAGCTTGGGATTGCACTTTGGTTTCTCTTTTTTTTTTCTTTCTTCTTGGAACCCACCTCCTTTTATAGGCTTTTGGTAGCCATGAGGTGATTGTGGGCATTAATAGCCATGATGAGAGAATTGATGAGGAGTTACAAGTTGATTTTGTAACTCCTTTTTCATGGCTTGTGATTGGCCGATGAAGGTAGTGGGCATTTAATTCCCTTTAAGCTTCATGATGATGGGAATTTCATGGGTTAAATGACATGATTGCTTGGATTTGTAACTCCCAAATGCTTGAATCTAATTGGGCCGTCCAAAATAATGAGTTAATGACCGCATTAAGTTGTGATAAACGGGTCAATTAACGTCATTAAGTGGTGGCCAAGGCATGTGAAGAGTCGCGGGCCGCGCCCCGTCTTTTGAGATTCTTCTTGTGATCATCACAGGTGGATCCACACACTGTTTGATACCGGATTGCGATGCAATTTCAGACATTGATTGATGTTGGTGGGCCGGTGACATCTGTCTTGTCGATTTCACGATCGGTCGGACAGAAAGTATACTTTCTTGGTCAGCCGGTTGGCGATCTTGGGGCGATCGGTGATGATTTCATGCTTTTGACGGCGGATCCGAGATGTCGGTGAAGATCAGTCATTTTCAAGCATCAAACATCGGATTTTCAGAAAATCATAGAGGCAGGAATGCTCGAAATGCAAAAAAGATAAAAAAACGGGGCATTTGGTGCAAAATCCGGCAACCCGGATTTGCAGGGTCGCCGGTGACCATGCACCCAGGGTCGCCGGCGACCTTGGGCCAAGGTTGTCGGCGACCTTAGGGTTTTTCCCCTTTGGTCGCCGAGCTTCGTTTTCGGCCGATTTTCCGTCTTTTTTGTTCCTTCTTTCTTCTGTATTTTTCTTGACATTTTTCCTCAATTATTGACTTGATTTTCTTGGAGAAAACTTGACGAGAACCTACGCAAAACTGAAACACAAAGTTTCCCATTTCTTCGGGAAAACCGAAGACTTTGTAGCCAATTTTCCGTCAAGAGTCGAAACTAGGTCAAACGATGTCGGAATGACCTGAAAATTGAGGTGAAGCTGTTTGAGCAGTGGATAGGACCAACCATGGGCTTTTATTTAAGTTTTGAAGCCATTTGGGGTCCCATCGATGCTTGACTTAATTTTGCTACGGGGAAAGTGCCTAGCTTTGATATGTGGTAAACCAATGTCCGATTGACCTGAAATTTGATGGGGAGCCTATTGGAGTCATTTTGAGATGAACCATGAGCTCCGTTTTGGATTTCATGGTCGCGGGTTGCTCCGCCGCCGGTAGGCCTGATTTTCTTTCGGAGCATCGAAACCTGGTCAAACGTTGTCGGAATGACCTGAAATTTGACGTGCAGCCTTTTGGAAGCATGTTGAAGCCACTCATATACTTGGTTTGATGAGTGATGGCTTCGGTGGTTCCCACCGTCGAGAGGCTTGATTTTGCTGCTCAAGCATTGATGGAGAGTCAAACGTTATCGTTTTGACTTGAAATTTGGCATGGAGCCCTTTGGAGACATTCTGGAGTCATCCGTAGGCTTTCATCGAAGTTTTAGTGTCTTCGATGATGTCGCCGCCGGGAGCGCTTGTTTAGCTGTCGGAGCAGTGAAGTTAGGCCAAACGATGTCGGAATGGCCCGAAACCTCAGGTGTACCCCTCTTTTGGCTGCCTTGAAGGATCTTGCAATTTTTGTCTGATTCTGACAAGATCTGATGCTTGAAGTAGCTTTGCTTGTTTTGTAGCAGGATGCAGCTTCACGAGGCTTCTTGATGTTAAGGAGACATAGTGACTTTTTTGATGTCAACAAATGCCCCCTCGAGGTACAGCGACGAGTAGCTTTTTTGGAGTTGGTGCGCCTCGAAGAGAAACTTGGAGGAGAGATTCCAGCTTGACCAAGAGTCTTGAGCTTTTTTTTGTTTTTGAATAGCATTCTGAGTTTCCGGGAGAATTTTATGGTAGTGAGAGGGATCACACACCACCTCAAGGCAAAGTTTTGAAAATGACATGGGGTGTTTGGATTTTGGTTTTTGACCTTGTGACCTAACAAGCTGTATGTGGCAGGTTAGGGGGTCGGGGTTTGATTTTGATTTTGACCTTATGACCCAACAAGCTATATGTGGCAGGTTGGGGGGTCAGATTTGGTTTTTTTGGTTTTGGTTTTGGGTTGGATTGGATTTTTGTTTTGGTCTTGTGACCTAACAAGCTGTATGTGGCGAGCTAGGGGACTGGAATTTTGGTTTTGTGAAATGTCAATTTCAAGATTTTGGCTCAATTTGGTTCATGAGGTTAGATGGTTTGGTTTTTAGAAACTCATGAGGCTTTCTTTTCTTTTTTTTTTTCTTTTGAATGGTCCCATCAACTCAAAAGAGGCATGGGACTTTTTTGCTCTTTTTCTTCTTTCTTTTTTTTTTTTTTTTGCTCTTGGTAAGATGAATATTTTGACTAAAAGCCACTTTTAGTGCCTAGGTGGTCAAACCTGGCTCATATGGGCTAACCCATGGGACCTTAGGCTTTGGAGATGGCCTTGATCTCATATGGTGTCATTTTTGAAGAGAATATCTAAAAATATCTCTTTTGTGTAGAGAATATCTAAAAATATCCTTACTTGGAGGGAATTTCTCAAATTTCCTCCTTTTGTGGAAATGTTTTCTCAAAATATCTTTCTTTTTGGGAAAGTAACTATTTTTAGTACTTACCTCCTTTCTTTCTCCTTGTTTCCTCTTTTGACTTGCACTCTTCTATAAAAGCAAGAGGGTTGGTTCTTTTGCTCCATTGCTTTCTTTGTTTGCAAGAAATCTTCAAGAGTGCTCTCCAAGATAAGAAGTGCTTTTGCTCCAAGCTTTTCCTCTTCTTCTCCATCAATGGCTTCAAGTAAGTTTCTTCCTCCAAGAGAATCTCCATTTGTAGAAGTAGCTTCTTTCTTGCTTTGCTCTCTTTTTCTTTTTCTTTTCTTTTCTCTTTTTTTTTTCTTCTTCTTTTTTTTTCTTTTTTTTTTCTCTTTTTTTTTCAAGCACGTTTTTCTCTTTTTTTCTTTTTCGTGCTTCTTCGTTTTCTTTCTTCCTTCTTTTTTTTTTCTCTTTTTCTTTTCTCACGGTTTTTTTCTTCTTTTTTTTTTCTTCGCTGATTTTCCTTTTTTTTTTTTTTCTGTCAGCGTTTTTCTTTTTGTTTATGTTTTTTTTTTCACGCTGGTTTTTTTTTTCTCTGTTTTTTTTTTCTGCACGCTGATTTCCCTTTTTTTTCAGCGTTTTTCCCCCTTTTTTTTTGCTGTTTGTTTTCTTTTTTTTCCCTGTTTTTTCTTAGCTGCACGGATAGCATGCCACGTGGCAGTGGGCCACGACCTGTGGGCCAGCAAATTTTTTTTTTGCTGAGATTTTTCTCTCTCTCTTTCTTTTTCTTTTTCTTTTTCTTTTTTTTGTTTGCTCACCATGATAATGAGGTTCATGCAATTTCAATATGTTCATGCATTTTTTTTTATGCATCAAGATAGAAGGCTAGGGTCTCTAGGTCAAGCCAACATGATTTTTGACTTGGACAAAGTTTGATTGGTTTTGACCAAATTGGGTTGGAATTGGTCAAACTTTGGTCAAGGTTTTCATATCTTCTAATGCATGATGGTATTCTTTTGATGCATGATTTTTGTAAATGGATTTGGAAGCATGATGATGCATACCTGAAAATCTTTTGCAAGTATTGGGATTTTGAGCTCGCAGCGATGTTTAGCTCTTTCTCGGTCTTGCTGGATTTTGGGGAACTTTGCAATTTTTGGATTTTGAAGCTCGCAGCAATGTTGAGCTCTTTACCAAATTTTGTAGAAATTCGATGAGATTGGCTCGTTCTCGCAGCGATGTTGAGTTCGAACCTTCTTTGAGAAATTTGCATTGACTGTGAGCTCACAGCAATGTTGAGCTCATCTTCAGGCTTCCTGTCTTTTTCAGGGTATTTTCCTTTTCTTCGGAATTGCCCCAGAACCATGTCAAAATTTCGCTAGAACTTTTGTAGCAAAATTCTGTCATTTTGATGATGGTTGATCTTTTCTCTTCCATCTTTTGCAGGTAGTTCTTCCAGAACGAACAAGGGTAAGGGTCTTGTTACTGACGTACCTCGTCGATCTGCCAGATCTTCCAATGCGGCCGTTCAGCAGGCTTGGGAGAAGATCCAGTTTGTCGAGAAGAACTTGGAAGAGTGTGATTCCCTCAATCGTGATGAGATGAGACAGCGATTGATCGCTCTCAAAGATGAGGAATTCTACAAGATCATGGTAAGCAACCGTCCTTGGGTTACGGACGATCAGAGCGTTGTGCTCAAGCCTACCTTTTTCTTTGGTGAGGCAATCCCTGACGACTTGACATACCAAAGGAGATGTTTTCAGTTCTCTTACACAGCAGATGGTGAGGAGAGAACTATTTCTACCCGATCGACTTTCGATCAGACCATCTCGATCCTGAGCCTTTCTCCCACGTACCCTAAGAGGGAAGATCCTCCGAGTTGGGTGAAGAGGACCACTGTGACTAAGACAGGGATTTTTGTTGGCGGCCCTTCCGGTTTTGCAGAGAAGCCACCTGTCCATATGGACATGTTGATGCCAACCAGTGGCTACCAAGGTTATGATCATCCATCGATCGATTTGAGACCGGTGAGTCTTGGCATTTTTCGGGGTGATGGCAGCAATTGGGTGAAGCCTTTTCGACTTCGTGGCCGCTTCAGTGCTGACTCGAGCTGGGAATCATGGACTGATCACACCCTGAGGATTGGGGAGGCCGTCCTGCGGGAGGCCGAGATTTTTGATGCGGTTCGCGGTTTTTGGCAAACCGTCGTTTTCTCCGATGAGGCTTTCATGGCCATGCTGGAGTCATTCCTTCCACAAACCAACACCTTCATTGTGACGAATGGTGAGATTGGTTTTTCTTTGAAGGAACTGAGCGCCATCACCAGATTGCCTATCCTCGGCAAACTCTATAAGGAGTTTATGCCTATTGACAGCGTCCTTGAGGAGCAGTCTGAGGAGTTTAGGCTTGTGTACTTTCAGCTCGTTGCCTTCTATGATATTTTGAAGGAGAAGGAGGGCTCGAAAGTTAGATGCAGCAGTTGGAGAAGTTGCAACTCCAACTTTTTTGACAGCGGGGAGTCTTCTAATGGCATGGCCCAAGATGCTAGGGCTAAAGCATCAAGTTTGAAGAAGATCGCTGCTATGCGAGAAGATTTGAGAAAGTTCTCCGCAAGCACAAATGCCATTTGTTCTAACATTGCACTGTGGAGAGATCACGCTGTTTACCTCACTTATTGGCTGGGTGAGGCTGTTTTTGCTGGAGGAGATGGAACGTACATCAGGCCGCACTGTATTTTTCCGGCTTGTCAGATGGCATTTGGAGAGCGGCTGGCTTTGGTACCTGCTCTTTAAACTCCTATTTGTATACCGAACTTCAGGCTGCTGCTTTCCTGGTTCGGCTTGGGCTTCCCATGAATAGGGTATTTTCTGCCCACATCTTCTATTCGTGGTATGTGTACCACTGTCATAGCTTCCATCGTTTGGGAGTTGCACAGGACGAAGATCCCTTTATGATTCGTTTGGCTAAGGGACAGCCGTTCCCGAATCGCTTTTGTCTGCCCATTTGAGGATCCGACGATTTAGGGACGTTGAGATTGGGCAGTCTTCAGTTAAGCTTTCTTCGGGTTTGTAGAAGAAGGCTTTTGACTTTGGTGTCTCCCGTGATTCGACCAGGGCAGGGTCGGGTAGACACTATGCTTTGACAGACGTATAAAAGAGATGGCTCTTCAACATACGGGTAGGTATGATGGTGTACGACAGACATCTTTTCGTCGATATCCAGCCGTATGTCCCTTCGCACTTTGCATTGCAGCTTCGCTTCTCTCAAGGCGTTGTTGGAGCACCTTCGAGCATAGTGAAGCGTTTTGGAGGTTTGTAGGATGGGAGAAATGCATGGGCTTTTTACAGCGCTGAGGACACTACCACCATGATTTCCTATCCTGAGCTGCCTACCTTCCGGACTTCTGGCTTCACAAAGTGGTTCGTGGAGAGCTTCTTAGTGTACCGGGGGCTTTCCAAGAAAGAGCTCGATGTCAAGCAGTCTCCTGGGAAAGGTCTTGGCAGATCAGATGGTGTCCATCGGGAGGAAGTTTTGGCCTTCCTTTTTGGTGAGAAGCATAAGATAGGCTTTCTCAATGAGCAGGACATCATGAGATCAGGAGCTGCAGAAGGAATTCCTGGTGAGGTCTTGAGACAGCTAGAGGAGGAGGAGGCCGAGATCGATGCTATGATACAAGCAGAGCGTACGAAGGCTTCCATGGAGTCTACTGAGAAAAGTAGACCATACAGTGAGGACTCTAGTGAGAGGCCTGATGTTGATAGTGGGGCAGGATTGTCGAGCAGATTGACCCACCGAGGCAAGAGGAGGGGAGGACAACGCCGTAACATGAGACGGCATGATAGTCCTTCTGATCTTGAAGTTCCTCTCACCATTGCTGAGGAGGTGTCTGAAGATGCTGATGAGTCCGAAGAAGAGGAGCAGAGAAGAAGAGACAGCTGGTATGATTCTCCTTCTTTCTTTTGCCACTTCTTTTCTTTTGTGAGAGATTTTTTTGTTTTGATCCGCTGCTTTCTTTTTTGTGGCAGAGGATGATGACTTGGTGATGCCCGAGGTTCCGGCCGATGAGGCGATGACGGATCCAATCGTGGCATCTGAGGAAGAGCCCAGGAACTCTGGAGTGGTTGCAAAACCTTCACCTGGTATGATTGCTTTGGCTTTTTTTCTTTTTTTTTTTCTTTCTTTTGTGCTGTGTTTTGCCAACATGTAGCTTTTGTTTTCTTGGTTTGCCAGAGGATTCTGACGACTTCGAGCCATCCATGGACGCAACCTTTGATGATGCTTTGGATGAGCTCGGAGAGGCAGAGAGTACTCCGCCGGTCGTCAAAGCAGGTATTTTTTGCAATAATAATCTTGATATATTTTGGACAAGATTATATTCATACCTTATTGTCTTTTCCTTAGCAGATTGTGTTGCAGCAGGAGAGGTCTCTCCGTCTTCCTCAGAGCTAGAACAGGGGATACCTGCGGTTGATACAGGAGTAAGGGCTTCTTCCACTTTCAATAAATCAGCTTCTTCAGTTGGAAAGAGTTTATTGATTACTCTTCCAATGGAGTATGACATGGGCAGTCGGGCGCCAGTGCATGGCGAATCCTCATCTGCACCGCACCTTCAGTATGCAAGGAAGGTGTTGAAGATTGTCTTGAGCTCATGGGTTGAGACTCTCTCTTCAGGTCATTTAGAAGCTGGCTTTAGCATGATCAAGCATGTACAGGACATTCTTGCTGATAGCGAAGAAGTCGGTCTGGACATCGCAAGTGCCAAGGATTTTGTTGACGAAATCATTGCTTTGGGGAACAAATGGACTGAGACCAAGAGTTTCCCAGATGGTGACTTCTTTGATGAGATGTTTATAAAGCCATCCAGCAAAGTCAAAGCTGAGCTGACTGAGGTCACGAAGACTCGGAAGCAGTTCGTTAGGGAGAAGAACGTTACCGACTTATCTATCATGGGGCTGAAGCAAGACTTGGACCGCCTTGATAAGGAGGTTGTCGAGGCTAGGCAGCGTCTTGAGCTTTTGGAGGAAGAAGCTGCTGCAAAATGGACCGCCATTCTGGAGGCTCGTGACAAGGAGGGGACCCTCATTCGTCAGGTTGAGGAAGCTGAAGGTAATGTCCGGAGGAAGACTCAGGAGCATGAGTAGTGGCAGGTCCTCTAGGAAGAACTTCCTTGTGCTGCCGATGGGTCACGGCATTCGGCCGCATTTTATGGGAATATTTTGAAGAAGCGTGGCCTGAAAACTTTGGAAGCTAAGGCCAAGGGTCTGCTTGAGGAGTTGAACCTTTGGTTGAAGACCATGCTAGATTGAGCTCCTGAGTTATAACAAACTCCTTTCTTCTTTCCCCTTTTTTTTTGGTACCTCCATGTATAAATAATTTTGGTACTACATTTTTGTATCCCCTTCTTTTCACTTAAATCATTTTTTGATGGAAACACATTTGAGTAAAAGTTGATGGGAATGTTTGTTTGAGAATTTGATCAAAAGGTTGTCATTTTGTGAAAATCTTTTGTCAAAGGGTTGTTTTTGGGCATGAAAGCCAATTTTTGTGGCAAAACCCTAGTTTTCTTTTTTTTTTTTATGGCTTGAAAACCAAATTTTAGATGGCATGAAAGCCTAATTTTGTTTTGTGGCATGGAAGCCAAATTTGTTTGTGGCATGTGAGCAAAAAATTTTGAGATGGCATGAAAGCCGAATTTTGGAATGGCATAGAAGCCGGATTTTAATTTGTGGCATGGAAGCCAAATTTGTTTGTGGCATGAGAGCCAAAGTTTTTTTTTTTTTTTTTTGATGGCGTGGAAGCCGATTTTTGGAATGGCATTGAAGCCGAATTTTAAGATGGCATGAAAGCCGGTTTTTGGAATGGCATAGGAGCCGAGTTTTAAGATGGCATGAAAGCCGATTTTTGGAATGGCATAGGTGCTGAGCTTTGTTTTTTTGTTTTGGCATGGAAGCCAGATTTTTTGAAAACCAAGTTTTGTTTTGTTTGTTGTTTGTTTTATTTTGGCATGAAAGCCAGATTTTTGAAAACCAAGTTTTGTTTTATTGGCATGAAAGCCGATTTTGGCGTTTATAGCCGATTTTGGCATTTATAGCCGGTTTTGGCGTTTATAGCCGATTTTGGCGTTTATAGCCGATTTTTGGTTTTCAAAATTCAGGTATCGACTAAATGTCGCCTCCCCGCTGAATGGTCTTGCAAGTATCGATGGAATGTCGCTTCCTTGCTCATTCGGTTTGCGAGTATTGATGGAATGTCACTTCCTCGCGGGCTGGGTTTTGCGAGTATCGATGGAATGTCGCTTCCTCACGGATTGGGATGCAAGTATCGACTAAGCGTCGCTTCCCTGGTTTTCCCAAAAGTTTTGATTTTACGGGTACTAATTTGGTGTCGTTTCCCCTTGATTTTTGAATTTTGAGGTTTTCTCGAACCATTTGGTTTGTGGATATCAATTGGAATGTTGTGTCTCCACGGTTTTGAAATTTGAGGTTTTGCAAGTATCAAATGGGATTCGTTTCCTTGTGATTTTTGGGTTTTGGAAGTATCGAATGGGGTTCGCATCCTTCCTATTTTTGGGTTTTACGAGTATCGACTAAGTGTCGCTTCCCCGCGCTTTCTAAAAAATCATT
This sequence comes from Umbellularia californica, assembly GCA_028538565.1. NCBI lineage: Eukaryota > Viridiplantae > Streptophyta > Magnoliopsida > Laurales > Lauraceae > Umbellularia > Umbellularia californica. Next base: position 2,648,081 of record JAPQWN010000009.1, read on the forward strand.
TTTTTTGTTTAAAGACATGAGGGTCATAAATTTTGACTTAAAACCATTTTGGTTGTAAAAGCCAAGGCGGTCTAGGGTGAAAAGTCCTGAGTCCTAGTTTTTGTTTCAAACCGAGAATTTTGGGTTCAAGGATCGAAAATTTTGGTCAAGTCTGGGAAGAGGCTCCTAAACTTGGATTTTTGGATTTTGATTTTTTTTTTGAACAATGAAATGCTGGAAGTAAGCATTGTTTTGAAAGATATTTTTTTTTTAGAAACTTCAACATAAAGTTGAAATTTTCAAAAGGGGTGGGTTTGACGAGCAAGTACCTGGAAATAGGCTTTGGCCATGTAGATATCGCTCTGACCCGTTTGAGGAAGTCTTCAAGGGTAGTACCGCTTCAAGAACTTGCCGTTGATGGGCAACATACATCTGTCTCCTTCCATGTTAAGAAGAGTGTATGCGCCATTGTAGAAGACTTTGTCGATGACGAAGGGTCCCTCCCATTTTGGTTCAAATTTGCCTCTGGAATTATGGGCAAAGAGTATGGGTCTTTTTACTGTAAGAACCAAGTCACCCTTTTTGTAGACGCGTTGCCTGACCTTCTTGTCGAAAGATCCTGCCATGCGTGCTTGGTACAACTCAATGCTTTGTAGAGCTTTGAGTCGTCTTTCATCGAGATTATCCATCTCTTGGAGTCTCAATTTGACATTGCTTTCTTGCGTCATGTCATTTTGTAGGGATACCCTTAAGGAAGGAATTTGTACTTCCAAAGGGACAACAGCTTCGTATCCATAGACCAAGGAGAATGGTGTGCTATGGGTTGGTCCTCGAACGGTGGATCGATAGGCCCACAAAGCTTCTGGTAGTTTGTCGCCCCAGTCTCTTTGTGACTAGAGACCATTTTCTTGAGAATTTTGCAGAGTGTCTTGTTGAAGGCTTCTGCTAGTCCGTTCGCTGCTGGATTATATGGAGACGAATGACAACTTTGGATTTTATACTTGTTGCAGAACCTGTAGAATCTGTGATCCCGGAATTGTGGTCCGTTATCATGAACGAATCTTTTAGGTATACCGAAGCGACAAATAATGTTGGTGCGCAAGAACTGAAGGACTGATGAGGTCTTCATTTCGCTGAGCGCAAATGCTTCTGACCACTTGGAGAAATAATCCGTAGTGGCGAAGATGAAGCGATGACCTTCCCTTGATGGGGGAGAGATGAGACCTATGATGTCCATACCTTAGGCTTCGAAAGGCCATGAGATTGCTGTTGGATGTAGCCATTCTGGAGGCATATGGACATAATCTCCATGAATCTGGCATTTTTGGCAGCGCTTAGCAAATCGCATTGCATCAGCTACCATGGTAGGCCAATAATAACCTAGCCTTTTTATCTGGTTGTAGAGCTTAGGACCAGCCTGATACGCTCCACAAAGACCAGCATGTACTTCTTTAAGAGTTTCTTCAGCCTCTTGTTGGGACAAGCAGCGTAGGAGTACTCCATTGAAGGATTTTCTGTAAAGTGCTTTTGAAGGTATATCCAAGTGAAAGTTCGGGGCTCGTCTTTGAATGCTTACCCGATCTTTTGGATCTTCAGATAGGACTCCGAACATGATGTAATCAATGAACGGATATCTCCAGTCGCCGATCGGAGCTTTGAGGATCGACATCCAACTTCCAACCACTTGGTGGCATTCAACAACTGCTTGGTGTGTGTTAAGAGGAGGGAGAATCCTTCTTTGACACACTGTGACTTGCATGTTTTCCCTTTCTTGGATTGCCATGGATGCGGCGAGTCCAGCCAGGGCATCTGCACGGATGTTTTCACCTCTGAGGATGTGGGTGATGTGACAGATGTTGAATTTTTGTCGAAGCGACTGCGCGTTGTTGTAGTAAGGTAGCAAATCAGGCTTCCTGACTTCAAATGTCTGATTCATCTGGTTGACGATCAGTTGAGAGTCTCCAAAAGCTTCCAGCATGGTGATGCCGGATTCGAGGGCGAGTTCCAATCCTACAATCAGGGCTTGGTACTCAGCTGCATTGTTTGAACATGGTTCCAATAGCGAGAAGGCATGTGGAATCATGTATTTGTCAGGGCTGACAAAGAGGATGTCGATTCCCGATATTTGCTTTCCTTTTTCATTCGTCCTGGTTGCACCGTCAAAGTACATGTCCCAGGAAGCGTTTGATAAGGAAGTTTCCACGCTATAGACAAATTCGTCTGGGAGATCATCCCTGTGTGGAGAATCTTTAGGCAATGGGTGCTCTGCAAGGAAGTCTGCTAGAGCTTGGCCTTTGATTGCTTTTTGTGGTACCTAATATCAAACTGTGATAAAAGGATGGACCATTTTGCCAGTCGGGCATTGAGAGAACCTGCTTTTGTGACAAGGACCTTTAGGAGGTTGATCCTCAAAATCAAGTAAACTGTATTGGACAGCAGGTAGTGACGTAGCTTTTGTACGCCAAACATCACTGTAAGGCATTCTTTTTCGACTGGGGAGTAGCTATGCTCTGCACCTACCAACATGCGGCTAAGGTAATATAGAGCAGCTTCTTTTCCGTCGTCGTTTTCTTGTGCAAGCAAAGCACCCAAAGAGTGGTCGAGAGCTCTTGTGTACAAGATGAATCGTTTTCCAGTTGTGGGGGCAGCCAGCACTGGAGGTTTGGTGAGGTATGCTTTGATGTCTTGAAATGCATTTTAACATTCAGAATCCCATACAAAGTTTACGCCTTTCTTCATCAAGCGAGAGAATAGACGACACTTCCCTGACAGATTGGAGATGAACCGTCGAATGTAGGCCAACCTTCCTTGAAGCCCTTTTAATTCTCTTAGGGTTCTGGGAGATGGCATTTCCAGGATAGCCTTGACTTTGGTGGGGTCAAGTTCTATTCCAGCTTTCCGTACTATGAATCCGAGAAACTTACCCGATGAGACACCGAAGAAGCATTTTAGTGGATTCATCCGCAACTTGTGTTTGCGAAGTCGGAGGAAGACTTCTCGGAGATCGTTGAGATGATCTTCCTTTCTTCTGCTTTTGATGGCGAGGTCGTCAACATAGCATTCGACCGTCTTGTGCTGCATATCTTGGAATATTTTCATCATAGCCCTCTGATATGTTGCACCTGCATTTTTCAGACCAAATGGCATGACAGTGTAGCAATACACGCCAAATGGAGTCCGAAATGATGTATGCCTTTCGTCTTCAGGATGCATCTTTATCTGATTGTAGCCAGAGAATCCATCCATGAATGTCATTCGCTCGAACCCATAGGTGTTGTCAATCACCTCTGGTATGGGGAGCGGGAATTCATCTTTAGGGCATGCATTATTCAGGTCTCTGTAGTCGATACAGATCCTTATCTGCCCATTTTTCTTTGTCACAGGGACGATATTGGCCAACCATTCAGGATGTTGTTCCTCGTGGATGAAGCCAACGTTTTTGAGTTTCTGAACTTCTTGTTCAATTTTCTCCATCACGTCGGGACGGAATCTTCTTTGGCTGTTGACACCAAAAATGTCACTTTGCCTCTTCAACATCAAGAAAGCTGCATGAAGTCGCAACCTGCCATAAATAGGCAATGCAATTTCTCCAAAAAATCAAATCTTGTCAGAATCAAACAAAAACTGCAAGATCCTTCAAGATAGCCAAGAGAAGAGTATACATGAAGTTTCGGGCCATTTCGACAACATTTGGCCTAACTTCACTTCTCCGACAGCTAAACAGGAGCTCTCGGCGGCGACATCATCGGAGACGTCAAAACTTCGATCAGAGCCTACAGATGACTCCAGCATGTCTCAAAAGGGCTCCATGCCAAATTTCAAGTCAAACCGACAACGTTTGACCCTCTATCAATGCTCGAGCAGCAAAATCAAGCCTCCCGGCGGCGGGAACCACCGAAGCCTTCGCTCATCAAACCAAGTAGAAAAATCAAGCCTTCGCTCAGTAAAATCCGGTGACCCGGACCTCCATGGTCGCCGGCGACCATGGACCGGCGACCATGGGCCATGGTCGCAGGGGCCTGCGACCATGGGCCATGGTCGCAGGGGTCTGCGACCCTGGGGGATTTTTCCCCTTCGGAGCCCGTTTTGCGGTCGTTTTGAGGTCTTTTTCGTCGCCGTTTTCTTCTGTATTTTTCTTGACATTTCTTCTCATTTATTGGCTTGATTTCCCTGTAGAAAACTTGATGAGAATCCTTGCATTTTTAGAGTGCAAAGTTTCTAATTTTCCGGGAAAGCCGAAGACTTTGTCACGTAGAGCTGCTGATTTTCCGCCAGAAGTCGAAACTTGGTCAAACGATGTCGGAATGACCTGAAATTTGAGGTGAAGCCTCCTGAGCAATAAATAAGACCAACCATAGGCTTTTGTTTGAGTTTTGAAGCCGTTTGGGGTCCCGTCGATGCTTCACTTGATTTTGCTGCGGGGAAAATGCCGAGCTTTGATATGTGGTCAAACGATGTCCGATTGACCTGAAATTTGACGGGGAGCCTATTGGAGTCATTTTGAGACGTTCCATGGGCTCCGTTTTGGATGTCATGGTCCCGGGTTGCTCCGCCGCCGGTAGGCTTGATTTTCTCTCGGAGCATCGAAACCTGGTCAAACGTTGTCGGAATGACCTGAAATTCGACGTGCAGCCTTTTGGAAGCATGTTGAAGCCACTCATGCACTTGGTTTGATGAGCGAAGGCTTCGGTGGTTCCCGCCGCCGGGAGGCTTGATTTTGCTGCTCGAGCATTGATGGAGGGTCAAACGTTGTCGGTTTGACTTGAAATTTGGCATAGAGCCCTTTTGAGACATGCTGGAGTCATTTGTAGGCTTTGATCGAAGTTTTGACGTCTCCGATGATGTCGCCGCCGGGAGCTCCAGTTTAGCTGTCGGAGAAGTGAAGTTAGGCCAAATGTTGTCGAAATGGCCCGAAACTTCATGTGTACTCTTCTCTTGGCTATCTTGAAGGATCTTGCAGTTTTTGTTTGATTCTGACAAGATTTGAATTTTTGGAGAAATTGCATTGCCTATTTATGGCAGGTTGCGACTTCATGCAGCTTTCTTGATTTGAAGAGGCAAAGTGACATTTTTGGTGTCAACAAATGCCCCCTCGAGGTACAACGACGAATTGCTTGACTTTTGTAGTCGATGTGCCTCGAAGAGATTTTTGAAGGAGAGCTTGTGTCTTGACCAAGAGTCTTTGAGCAATCTTTCCTTTGGTAGAGTAGCCTTTGAGCTTCCAGGGGAATTTTATGGTAGTGAGGGGAATCACACACCATCTCGAGGCAAAGTTTTGAAGATGACATCAGGGATATGGATTTAGGTTTTTGTTTTTGATCTTGTGACCTAACCAGCTATATATGGCAGGTTAGGGGATCGGGTTTTGGTTTTGATCTTGTGACCCAACAAGCTGTATGTGGCAAGTTGGGGGATCAGGGTTTGGTTTTTTGTTTTGGTCTTGTGACCTAACAAGCTGTATGTGGCAAGTTAGGGGACCAGGATTTGGTTTTTGGTCACTCTTTGGGACTGTGTGGGTCCATTGGAGTGGTTTGGATTTTTGTGGAATGTCAATTTCAAGATTTTGGCTCAATTTGGTATATGAGGCTGGATGGTTTGATTTTTGGAAGCTCATGGGGCTTGGGATTTTTTTTGTATGGTCCAATCAACTCAAAAGAGGCATGGAACCATTATTGTATGCTCTTGGTAAGAGGGATTTTTTCTGACTAAAAGCCCATTTTTTTTTTTTTTTTTTTTTTTTTTTTTTTTTTTTTAGTGCCTAGGTGGTCAAACCTGGCTCATATGGGCTAGCCCATGGGACCTTAAGCTTTTTAGGATGGCTTAGATCTCATGTGGGGCCATTTTTGTAAAGAATATCTAAAGATATCTCATTTGGATAGAGAATATCTAAAAATATCTTTATGGGAGAGAATATCTCAAGGTATCTTTCTTTTTGGGAAAGAATCTTCAATATCCTTTTTTGTTGGAGAGAATCTCTCATTTGATTGATTTTGGGAGGAAATCTCTCAAAGACATCTTTCTTTTTGGGAAAGAATCTTTCTAATTCCTTCTCTTTTGGTAAGGTTACTAATTAGTAACACTTACCTTTCTTCTTTGTTTCCTTCTTTGATTTGCTCTCTCCTATAAAAGCAAAGGAAGGTAGGATCTCTTGCTCTTATTGCTTTCTTTTGCAACAATCTCAAGAGAGCTCCAAGACCAAGAGTGCTTCTTCTTCAAGGATCTTCAAGCTTTTTCCTTCTTCTTCTCCATCAATGGCTTCGAGTAAGTTTTCTCTCTTTTTCTTTCAAGAAAACTCCATGTAGAGAATAGGATGGTAAAAAGAAGAAAGTTTCTCTCTTTTTTTTTCTTCTTTTTTTTTTTTTTTTCTTTTCTTTTTCTTTCTATTCTTCTTTTTTTTTTTCTTTTCTTTTCCACGTGATTTCTCTTTTTTTTTTTTTTTTCACGTTTTTTTTTTCTTTTTTTTTTTGTGGGCCGTATGGACAGATCCGTACGGATCTGGTCCGTACGGCCACGTGGCCTATTTTTTTTTTTTTTTTTTTGCTCATCATGATAATGCGTTTTTTGTGCAAATCTAGATGTTCATGCATGTACTATTTGTAGATTGAGCATGATAGCATACCTGAAAATCTTTGCAAATTTGGGAATTTGGAGCTTGCAGTGATGTTGAGCCCTTCTTGATTTTGCGGAGATTTTGAGGTTTCGAAAGTTTGGAGTCTCGGAGCTCGCAGCGATGTTGAGCCCATCTTCAAACTTTCTATTTCCGTCGGGGTATTTCCTTTTTTCTTTGGAATTGTCCCGGGGTCATGCCAAAATTTCGCCAGATTTTTGGTGGGACAAAGTGACCCCTTTTTTTTTTAGCGAAATCCTGTCATTTTGATGACGATCTTTTTCTTTTCCAACCTTTGCAGGTGGTTCCTCCAGAGCGAACAAGGGTAAAGAGCCTGTTACAAGCGTACCTCGTCGATCCGCCAGATCTTCTAATGTGGCCGTTCAGCAGGCCTGGGAGAAGGTCCAGTTTATTGAGAAGAACTTGGAAGAATGCGATTCCCTCAATCGTGATGAGATGAGACAGCGATTGATCGCTCTCAAGGACGAGGAGTTCTATAAGATCATGGTAAGCAACCGTCCTTGGGTTATGGACGATCTGAGGGTTTTGCCCAAGCCTACCTTCTTCTTTGGAGATGCAGTCCCTGACGACTTGACATACCAAAGGAGATGTTTTCAGTTCTCTTACACAGCTGATGGTGAAGAGAGAACTATTTCTACCCGGTCGTCTTTTGACAGGACCATCTCGATCCTGAGCCTTTCTCCCACGTGCCCTAAGAGGGAAGATCCTCCGAGCTGGGTGAAGAGGACCAGTGTGATCAAGACTGGGGTTTTTGTTGGTGGACCCTCCGGATATGCGGAGAAGCCACCTGTCCGTATGGACATGTTGATGCCAGCCAGCGGCTACCAGGGCTCTGATTATCCGTCGGTCGATTTGAGACCGGTGGGCCTTGGCGTTTTCAGCGGTGACGGCAGTACTTGGGTGAAGCCTTTTCGACTTCGTGGCCGTTTCAAAGTTGACTCCGATTGGAAGTCATGGACTGACCACACCTTGCTGATTGGGGGCGCCGTTTTGAAGGAAGCCGGGATTTTTGACGCGGTCCGCGCTTTTAGGGAGACCGTGACCTTTTCCGATGATGCCTTCATGGCTATGTTGGAGTCTTTCCTCCCTCAAACCAATACCTTCGTTGTCACGAACGGTGAGATTGGTTTTTCTCTGAAGGAGTTGAGTGCTATTACTGGATTGCCCATCCTTGGCAAACTCTACGAGGAGTTCATGCCGATTGACAGCGTCCTTGAGGAGCAGTCAGAGGAGTTCAGGCTCCTATACTTTCAGCTCGTCGCCTTCTATGATTTTTTGAAGGAGGGCTCGAAAGTGAGATCCAGCAGTTGGAAGAGTTATGGCTCTTTATTCTTCAACTTCTTTGACAGCAAAGAGTCTTCTGATAGCATGACCCGGGAAGACAGGAAGAAGACTTCGGCCATGCAGGAAGAGTTGAAGGGTTTCTTCGCGAGCACAGATGCCATTTGTTCTGACATTGCATTGCGGAGAGATCTTGCTTTTTACCTCACTTTTTGGCTAGGTGAGGCTATTTTTGCTGGTGGAGATGGGACGCACATCAGGCCGCATTGTATTTTTCCGGCTTGTCAGATGGCGTTTGGAGAGCGGCTTGCTTTGGTGCCCGCTCTTTACTCCTACCTGTGTACCGAACTGCAGGCTGCTGCTTTCTTGGTTCGGCTTGGGCTCCCTATGAATAGGGTATTTTCAGCCCATATCTTTTATTCGTGGTTTGTATACCACTGTCCTGGCTTCCACCAGCTGGGTACTGCACAGGATGATGATCCTCTGATGATTCGATTGGTTAAGGGAAAAGCCGTATCTGAATCACTTTTGTTTGCCCGCATGAGGATCCGACGGTTCAGGGACGTCGAGATGGGGCAGTCTTCAGTTAAGCTTTCTCCGGAGTTGCGGAAGAAGGCTTTTGATTTTGGTGCCTCCCGAGACTCTACCAGAGCAGGGTCGGGAAGGCATTACTCTTTGACCAATGCAGAGAAGGAGTGGCTTTTCAGCATACGAGTCGGCACGATGGTGTACCGTAGACATCTTTTCGTCGACATCCAGCCGTATGTACCTTCTCGCTTTGCACTTCAGTTGGGCTTCTCTCAAGGCGTTGTTGGAGCGCCTTCGAGTATGGTGAAGCGTTTTGGGGGTTTGCAGGATGGCAGAAATGCATGGGCTTTCTATAGTGCTGAAGACACTACTGCCACGATTTCTTATCCTGAGCTGTCGACTTTCCGAACTGCCGGCTTCACGAAGTGGTTCGCGGAGAGCTTTTTGGCATATCGGGGCTTTCCAAGAAGGAGCTTGATGTAAAGCTGTCTTCTGGAAAAGGCATTGGGAAGTCGGATGGCGTCCGGCGAGAGGAAGTTTGGGCCTTCCTTTCTGGAGAGAAGCACAAGATAGGCTTTCTTGGTGACCAGGGCGTCATTGGTTCTGAAGCTGTTCGGGAAGTACCTGATGAGGCTTTGGAGCAGCTAGAACAGGAGGAAGCTGAGCTCGACGCTTGGATGCAAGCGGCACAGAGACGAGCTTCCGTAGAGTCTACTGGCGAAAGCAGACCATCCAGTGAGGAGTCAAGTGAGAAACCTGACTCTGATAGTGGGGCGGGTTCTTCTAGGAAGCGAACCCGTAGAGGTAAGAAGAGGAGGAGTCATCATCGCAGCGAGATGCCACATGAGGACTCTCCTGACATGGAAATCCCTCTTACCATCAACGAGGAGGTGCCAGAGGCTGTCGACGAGCCTCCAGAGAAGAGGAGTCGTGGGGAAGAGACCATTGGTGAAGGTATGATTCTTCCTTTTTCTTTCTCTATTTCTTTCATGGGGCTTTCCATGTTCTGATTTGTTTTCTCACCCTGCTGCTGCTTTTTTTTTAGCAGAGGATGAAGACTTGCCGATGCCTGAGGTTCCGACTGATGAGGCGGTGATGGAGCCGGTTATGGCATCTGAAGAAGAACCGAGGGACTCTGGAATGACTCCGGAATCTCCAATTGGTATAACTTCTTTCGCTTTCTCTTTTTTTTTTTTTTTTTGCCTGCGACTTCATTTGCTAACATTTTTTTCTTGTCAGCTGACTTCCCACAGGATTCCGATGACTTTGAACCATCAATGGACGCAAATGTCGATGATGCTTCTGATGAGTTCATGGAGGAAGAGAGTGTTCCGCCAGTCGTCGAAGAAGGTACTTTGTAGTGATGACCCTGATGATTTTTTTTTTAACAGGATCATATTCATACCTTTTTGTGTTTCATTTGCAGGTTTTGAAGTGACAGAAGAGAGTCCATCGCTTTCTTCAGAACCAGAGCAAGGGATGCCAGAGGTCGATCCGGAGGTAGAGACCAGTTCAGACATGATTGAGGAGATGCCTCGTGTTGAGATTCCCTCTCCAGTGGCTCCAAGTGAAAAGAGTTCTTTTGTTACTCTTCCAATGGGACATGACATGAGCAGCCTGTCAGCGGAGAAGGTTGAATCTTCATCCAGTTCGTCTCTTCAATTTGCGAAGAAGGTGCTGGCTCGGGTTTTGAGTTCTTGGGTCAAGACTCTCCTTTCTGGACACTTGGAGGCAGGATTTGGCATGATCCCACATGTACAGGAGATTCTGATCGACACCGAAGAGGTTGGTCTGGATGTCACAGGTGCCAGGGCGATCGTTGATAGGATCATTGCACTGGGTGACAAGTGGTTTGAGACCATGGGTTTCCCTGACGACCAATTCTTCAAGGAGATGTTCTTGGACCCTGCTGATAAGGCTAAGTCTGACCTGAATGAGGCTACACAAAGCAAAAAGCAGCTAGTTCGGGAGAAGAACAAGGAAGAGCTAGCCATCATCGGATTGAGGCATGACCTTAACGTCCTTGATAGGGAAGTTGAGGAGGCCAGGAAACGTCTTGAGCATTTGAAGGCACAAGTCGATGCGAAGTGGGCTGCTATAACAGAGGCTCGTGACAGGGAGAGTACTCTGATTCGCAGGGTTGCAGATGCCGGTCAAGTTCTCGAGAGAAGGACTCTAGAAAACGAACGATGGCAAACTGCTGGGGAAGAGCTTCCCGGTGTGAAAGAAGGGTTACGGCATTCGCCAGCATCTCATGGCAAGTTCCTGAAGAAGCGTGCCTTGGAAACTTTGACGGCTGATGCCAAAAGTTTGCTTGAGGAGCTGAAGCTTTGGCTGGAGACCATTTTTGGCTAAGCTCCTGATTTTTTATAGCAGAAACCATTCTTCTTTTTTTGGTACCACATGTATTTTTTGGTACTCTTTTTTTTTTGTAGTGCTTGTGAACACTTTCTTTTTTTTTTGGTACCACATGTATTTTTTTGGTACTTTTCTTTTCTTTTTTTTTTTTGTAGTGCTTGTGAACACTTTCTTTTTTTTTCTTTTTGGTACCACATGTATTTTTGGTACTTCTTTTTTTTTTGTTTTCCCTACGCTCACTCAAATCTTTTTGTGATGAAAGCAATTGCTAAATGGGATTTGATCAAAAGCTTTGTCATTTTGTGAAAATCTTTTGTCAAATGGTTGTTTTGGTAGGGGAAACGAATTTGGCATGAAAGCCGGATTTTTGTGGCATTTACAGCCAGTTTGGTGGCATTGATAGCCAATTGGTGGCATTTATAGCCGGTTTGGTGGCATTGATAGCCAATTTGTGGCATTTATAGCCGGTTTGGTGGCATTGATAGCCAATTTGTGGCATTTATAGCCGGTTTTGACATGAGAGTCAGGTTTTTTTTTTTGTGGCATTTGTAGCCGAGTTTTTTGAAAACCAAGTTTTGTTTTATTGGCATGAAAGCCGATTTTGGCGTTTATAGCCGGAAATTTTTGTTTTGGCATTCATAGCCGGATTTTGGCATTTATAGCCGAGTTTTGGTTTTCAAAATGCAGGTTCGACTAAATGTCGCCTCCCCGCTGAATGGTCTTGCAAGTATCGATGGAATGTCGCTTCCTTGCTCATTCGGTTTTGCGAGTATTGATGGAATGTCACTTCCTCGCGGGTTAGGTTTTGCAAGTATCGATAGAATGTCGCTTCCTCGCGAATTGGGGTGCAAATATCGACTAAGCGTCGCTTCCCTGCTTTTCCCAAGACTTTTGGTTTTGCGGGTACTGACTTGATGTCGTTTCTCCGCGATTTTTGAAATTTGAGGTTTTCTCGAACCATTTGTAATTTTGGTTGTGGATAGCAACTGGTATGTTGCATCTCCATGATTTTTGAAATTGGGTTGTGGATATCAACTGGTTTGTTGCTTCTCCACGGTTTTTGGATTTTGCAAGTATCGACGAAATGTCGCTTCCCTGCGATTTTGGGTGCAAGTATCGATGGAATGTCGCATCCTTGCTTTTTTTTCAAAATTTTTGTTTTGCGGGTACTGACTTTGATGTCGTTTCCCCACGATTTTTGAAAAACCATTTTTTTTTGTTTAAAGACACGAGGGTCGTAAATTTTGACCTAGAACCATTTGGCAGTAAAAGGTAAGGTGGACTAGGGTGGAAATCCCTGAATCCGGATTTTTGTATCAAACCATGAATTTTGGTTCAAGGATCGAAAGCTTTGGTCAAGTCAGGGAGAGGCTCCTAAACTTGGAATTTTTTTTTTGTTTTTGAACAATGAAACGATGAAAGTAAGCATTGTTTTTGAATCTCTAGAAATTTTGACATTTGATATGAAAATTCTAAAGAGAGTGGGTTTGACGAGCGAGTACCTGAGAACAGGTTTTGGCCATACAGGCATTGCTCTTACCCAGTTGGGTAAGTCTTCAAGGGTAGTACCGCTTCAAGAACTTGCCGTTGATAGGCAGCATACATCTGTCGCCTTCCATGTTTAGGAGGGCATATGCGCCGTTGGAGAAGACTTTGTCGATGACGTAGGGTCCCTCCCATTTTGGTTCAAATTTGCCTTTGGATTTGTGTGCGAAGACCATTGGTCTTTTTACCGCAAGAACCAAGTCACCCTTTTTGTAGGCGCGTTGCCGGACCCTTTTGTCAAAAGATCCTGCCATGCGTGCTTGGTAAAGTTCAATGCTTTGTCGAGCTTCGAGCCGTCTCTCGTCGAGATTATCCAGCTCATGGAGTCGCAATTTGACATTGCTTTCTTGAGTCATGTCATTTTGTAGAGATACCCTCAGAGAAGGAATTTGTACCTCTAGGGGCACGACAGCTTCGCATCCATAGACCAAGGAGAATGGTGTGCTATGGGTTGGTCCTCGAACGGTGGTTCGATAGGCCCACAAAGCTTCAGACAGTTTGTCGCTCCAGTCTCTTTTGTGACTAGAGAACAATTTCTTGAGGATTTTGCAGAGTGTCTTGTTGAAGGCTTCTGCTAATCCGTTTGCTGCCGGATTGTATGGAGTCGAAGGACAGCTTTGGATTTTGTATTTGTCGCAAAACCTGTAGAATCGATGATCCCGGAATTGTGGTCCGTTATCATGGACGAATCTCTTGGGTATGCCGAAACGACAAATGATGTTGGTGCGCAGGAACTGAAGAACTGATGAGGTCTTCATTTCGTTGAACGCAAATGCTTCTGACCACTTGGAGAAATAATCCGTAGCGGCGAAGATGAAGCGATGACCTTTGCTTGAAGGGGGAGAGATAGGACCTATGATGTCCATGCCCCATGCTTCAAAAGGCCATGAGATTGCTGTAGGATGCAGCCATTCCGGAGGCATGTGAATGTAATCTCCGTGAACTTGGCATAGCTGGCAACGTTTGGCAAATTGCATTGCATCAGCAACCATGGTAGGCCAATAGTAACCTAACCTTTTTATCTGATCATAGAGCTTAGGACCTGCCTGATGGGCTCCACAAAGACCAGCATGAACTTCTTTAAGTGTTTCTTCGGCCTCTTGTTGTGACAAGCAGCGTAGAAGTACTCCGTTGAAGGATTTCCTGTAGAGGATTTTTGAAGGAATATCCAAATGAAAGTTTGGGGCTCGCCTTTGTATGCTTACCCGTTCTTTTGGATCTTCAGGTAGGATTCCGAACATAGTGTAATCAATGAACGGATCCCTCCAGTCGACGATTGAAGGTTGAAGGATAGAGATCCGACTTCCAACCACTCGGTGGCATTCGGCAACTGCTTGGTGTGTGTTAAGAGGAGGGAGGATCCTTCTCTCGCACACTGTAATTTGCATGTTTTCCCCTTCCTGGATCGCCATTGATGCGGCAAGTCCGGCCAGGGCATCTGCACGGATGTTTTCACCTCTACGAATGTGGGTGATGTTGCAGATGTCAAACTTTTGCAGAAGCGATTGTGCCTTGTTGTAATAAGGCAGCAGATCGGGCTTCCTGACTTCATATTTCTGATTCATCTGGTTGACGATCAGTTGAGAGTCTCCAAAGACTTCCAGCATAGTGATACCGGATTCGATGGCGAGTTCCAATCCTAGGATCAGAGCTTGGTATTCAGCTGCATTGTTTGTGCATGGTTCCAGTAGCGAGAAAGCGTGTGGAATCATGCATTTGTCGGGGCTAACAAAGAGGATGCCAACTCCTGAGATCAGCTTTCTTTTTTCATTTGTCCCGGTTGCACCGTCAAAGTACATGTCCCAGGAGGCATTTGGTGAGGAAGTCTCCACGTTGTAGACAGGTTCGTCTGGGAGATCATCTCTGAGTGGTGAATCTTTAGGCAATGGATGCTCTGCGAGGAAATCTGCTAGAGCTTGGCCTTTGATTGCTTTTTGTGGCACATACCTAATATCAAATTGTGACAAGAGGATGGACCATTTTGCCAGTCGGGCATTAAGAGAACCTGCCTTTGTGACAAGGACCTTCAAGAGGTTGATCCTTGAGACGAGGTAGACTGTGTTGGAAAGCAAGTAGTGACGTAGCTTTTGTACGGCAAACATCACTGCAAGGCATTCTTTTTCGACTGGAGAGTAGCGATGCTCTGCACCTACTAGCATGCGGCTGAGGTAGTACAGAGCAGCTTCTTTTCCCTCACCATTCTCTTGTGCAAGCAGAGCGCCTACAGAATGATCAAGAGCTCTTGTGTACAAGATGAATGGTTTTCCAGTGGCAGGGGCAGCTAACACTGGAGGTTTGGTCAGGTATGACTTGATATCTTGAAATGCGGTTTTACAGTCGGCATCCCAGACAAAGTCCACACCCTTTTTCATCAATCGAGAGAATGGACGGCATTTCCCCGAAAGATTGGAGATGAACCGTCTGATGTAGGCCAATCTCCCTTGAAGCCCTTTTAATTCTCTCAAGGTTCTTGGAGAGGGCATTTCTAGAATAGCCTTGACTTTTATGGGGTCAAGTTCTATTCCAGCTTTCCGAACAAGGAATCCGAGAAACTTACCCGACGAGACGCCGAAGAAGCATTTTAGAGGATTCATCCGCAGTTTGTGTTTGCGGAGTCGGAGGAAGACTTCCCGAAGATCTTTGAGATGGTCTTCTTTTCTTCTGCTTTTGACGGCGAGGTCATCAACGTAACATTCGACCGTCTTGTGCTGCATATCTTGGAATATTTTCATCATAGCCCTCTGATATGTGGCACCAGCATTTTTCAGACCAAATGGCATGACAGTGTAGCAATACACGCCAAATGGAGTCCGAAATGAAGTGTGTTTTTCATCCTCGGGATGCATCTTTATCTGATTGTAACCAGAGAAGCCATCCATGAATGTCATTCGCTCGAATCCGCAGGTATTGTCAATCATCACCTCCGGTATGGGGAGCGGGAATTCATCTTTAGGGCAAGCGCCATTCAAGTCTCTATAGTCAATACAGACTCTGATCTGCCCAGTTTTCTTTGTCACGGGGACAATATTGGCCAACCACTCTGGATGTTGTTCCTCACGGATGAAGCCAACGCTTTTGAGTTTTTGAACTTCTTGTTCAATTTTATCCATCACATCTGGACGGAATCTTCTTTGGCCTTGTTTGACAGGCTTGACGTCTTCTTGAAGATTGAGTTTGTGGACTGCTACTTTGGGGTCTAAACCAGGCATTTCAGCATAGGACCATGCAAAGCAATCAACGAACTCACGAAGAAAAGCGATATACTCGGGTAACTCATCATCCTTTATATTCTTGCTTATGAATACAGGACGTGGGTTATCAGGTGTTCCCAAGTTTATCTTTTGAACAGGATCTTCTGTCGGAAGGTTCGAAGGTGGTTCCTCCACAATATTTTCGGAGGCTTCCAACTCAACGAAACCTTCTGGAGTTTCAACTGCATTACCAGACCAAGGCTCTGTTCCTTTCCATGGATTTTCTTGATTGGTGATCTCCTCAAGGCTTGCTATGAGATAGTCCCAATCGCCTGTTGAGTCTGGTATTTCTTTTGGAGACGAGGGTTCTTCTGGGTCAGGATACCACAAGTCTGTATTATCGGACGATTCCTCTTTATCATCAGAGAAATCATACCAATTGGATGAGCTTCCTGGATTTTTGTCAGGTAACTCTTTAAAGAGATATCCAGGGAGATCGATGTCTTCATGGACTTGAGATGTTGAGGCTTGGTCGGTAAAACGACTTTTAAGCCTTTGTGTCAACTGTCTCAGAGGAGTATCAGGATCATACCCTAACCCATATGAAGACTTTTCTACATGACCGTAGAGTCTCCAATCTTCCAGCTGGCTTTTGGTCAAGGCGGGCTCCAATGGCGTGAGAATACCGTGTCTTTCTCCCAAACCGACTGGGTTTTGAGCGTCAAAGCCCATTTTCTTCATGATAACTTGTGCCACAGGACTATATAGAGATAGTTGAGGCATACCTTCGTTTTGGAAAGGTTCCAGCAGAGAACTTGATGAAGAAGCATCCGATCTATGAAAGAAGATCGGTCTTTGCTTTGGTGATGTTGTCGGAACAACAAAGGTAGCAGACGTAGGATCTTCTACGTCAGCAGGTGTCTCCATCGGAGTGAGAGCAGGCTGAACTTGCTGAGTGTCAGCTTGGCTTGACGATGCATCGTCTTCTGGCTCTGAGTCCGAGTCTGTGTCTTGCATGATAGACACGAGAGAAACAACAAATTTGCCCCCAGACTTTTGTTTCGCCTTCTTCACTTTAGTCGTGATGACCAAAGGTTTTGAAGATTTGAGGGAGATGACGAAGGGAGATTGACTACTCTCTTCTAATTTGCCGGAGGGGTTGTTTTCTTCCGGTGATTTTTGAGGAGCCTTGCCTTTATCTTTCTGGAGATTTTCAGCAGGGGGTGCTGTTTCCTCTTCTTCTTTTTCTCCTTCATACATTTGGGAGTCTGCGAAGTGGACTTCTTTACCTTTGAAGGGTTTTCTGTCCGCAAAGACACGATGTACAATGCCGTCGTCGCCGACGAACTTGATGCATTGATGTAGAGTTGAAGGGACAACACCGTTCTCGTGTATCCAAGGACGTCCGAGAAGGATGTTGTAGCATGAGGGGGTTTTTATTGCATACACAGTGACCTCAGAGATAAGATCACCGATTTGCAATTTGAACCTGATTTTGCCGATAGGCCTTTGAGTGCTCCCATCGTATCCAAAGATAGATACAGATGTGTGGCTTAGCTTGCTGGGTGGGATGCCCAACTCTTCAAGAGCCGAAGTGGAGATAAGGTTGAGTGCAGAACCTGGGTCGATCTGAACTCTATGTATCGGCATTTCTTTGATGTACCTTGTGAAGTACAGGGGTCGGTTGTGCCTTGCTTCGCCAAGTAGGAGGTCTTCCTTAGTGAAGGCGATGGTTGCACTGGCTGCCTTTTGAACCGAGAGGCATTGGATGCATGATCCCTCAGTTTTCTTTTCTCCCTTTGAGGAAGTTTTAGAGTTTTTGACCCGGTAGTCCATTTCAATTTGGAGGACTTGCGGGGCATGTTTGTCGACATCCTCATTCAGTTTTTGTAATTCTGAGATGAGATTATCACGAGTGCGTGGAGACATTCGTAATAAATCCAGGATGTGAAGACGTGCAGGTATGTGTTTGAAGTGCTCAACCAAGTCATACTTGAAAGCCTCCTTAGGGCCTGCATGTTCATCATTGTTGCCACTGGGGGCGCTTACAACATCTTTTCCCGAAGGATTTACATAAGTAAAGGAAGATTGGTTGTAATTCTTGTGGTAGTCCCGGCCCGAACGGGTGCCTCTACCAACTTCGAGAGCTTCTTGAGAAGGATCTTCGTTTGGAAGATTGTCTTCAGGATCAAGAGGCTGTCGTTTTTCATCTACTGGGGATGTATCTGCAGCAGAATTGCCATCCTCAGTGATTGTGTTGCACGGAGCATTTTCCGGGAGCAAGTCCTGAACAGCATCCAGCAGCTTTTCTTCTTCGTTGACCCATCCATCACCCCAAGTTGGGTTTTCTTCATGATGATGAGTCGGGAAGAATGTGTATCCTGAAGTCACAGTCTCAGGAGAAGAAACCTGAGAGGGTGTCATCTCTATGAAAGTCACGTGAGACGAGGTAGCTCCAGAGGATACATTGCTAGGCGTCGTCGGAGTGTAGGTAATCTCATCAGACGACGCTTCAGAAGAGCTATAATCCTGATATATTACATTACAGGAAGCTCTGATAGGAGATGTTGCCTGCTCGGAGTCAGACTCATCCTCGGATGTAAGAGGATCATCTATCCAGCAATATTCTCCATTTTCAGGAGTTAAGGGTGGATGTACCTGATTATCTTCAGGGACCTCAGGCTCTGGGTTGCGAGGAGGCTCGTTAACACGATCTTGCTCTTGTTCTAGAGCGAGACGCTGCAAGATCCTTGCATATTCTTCAAGATCAGGCATGGGAGCCAGATCCTCTTCTTCGTCTTCTCCGTGTGGCTCAACATAGTTGATTTCCACTGGAGCAATGACAGGTGCTGGGTTAACAGCATCTTCTTGTGCAGCCTCTTGGTCTTCTTCATCATCAGACCAGGATCCTTGTGGTTGCAAGGGGTTATACCAGATTACTGGCATAAGGTGAGTTTCAGGAACCCATTCTTCGTCGGAGAGATACTCTCCTGTTTCAAGAGATTCCTCCCACTCGCCGGTGTAGTTGGGCTCGAATCCATCGTCGGTGTCGCTAGACTCGTATCCATCAATGGAGAATCCAACTACCGAGTTGCAAGAGTATGATGCCCCCTGCATGGCTTCTTTTTTGAATTGAGGTGGCATGAAATCACTGAGAGTGAAGTTTCTTACCGCCTTTGAAGTCCCTGGAAGGGACGTTTCTGTTGCCCCAAGTGAAGTGGTAGAGGAGGCCTCTACCTTTTCATGGACTTCTTGTTTTGGCTGGGTCTTCTCTTGCCGTTTGAGCCTGAGGAGATGTTTCCTAGCCTGCCTTCACTGTTGAGCTGTCGGCTTTGTTTTTACGATCTCCCAGTTTTCATCTTCCAAGAGATCGGGATGTACCCATATGGGTTGTCCGTCTGGTGTCGGGCAAGGAACCAACACTTCGGACGTTTGAATTCTTTTTATCACCTTGAAGGAAGTAGTGATCTTCTTCTTCGGTGATTTTGGTGTTTGTCCACATGACACCATGTTGACGGAGGCAGTCCCATAGTTTTTGTCAAAGGTGATGACTCCGTTTTTCCACATCTCGTTTATCTTCTCTCTCACAACAAAGCATTGATTGAGAGGATGCGAGACCATCTGGTGGTATGGACAGTACCGAGGATCATTGGTTTTGCCAACGTCTCCAGGTCTTTTGGGCTCTGGCAAAATGAGTTTGCCATTTGCTAGGAGAGCCTCAAAGATTTCTTCAACGTCTTCATCGAACGGATATTTCTTTTCTACACGTTCTTTGAAGGCATCAGAGAGTTCAGGCCTTTTACCTGCAGTTTTGTTTTCAGCTTTCTTTGGCTGCTGAGGAGCTGACTTAGTCTGCACATTGAGAACCTCCTTCTTCTTTGGTTTAGAGGTTGCAACAGCAGTCGGCTCTTTCTTTGATGATTTCTGACTGTTGAGGTCTTTGATCACCGTTTCAGCTTCCATGGAAGCTTCCAGGAGTTCTCCCAGGTTTTTTGATTTGTTGCCGATGATCATGGAGCGGATTTTAGCTCTCATGTTGTTTCGGCAGATGTCGACTAGCGACGCTTGTGGCAGTACATCTGAGCATTTGTACGCCATTGCTTTCCACTTGTGAATGAAGTCATAAGTTGACTCATTCTCTCCCTGTTTTAGGCTGCAGAGCTGAGCCATAGTAACAGGATGATCCTCACCTTGGAAGTGGGTCAGGAAGCGTGTCTCCAGCATAGCCCAGTTCTGAATGGAGTTCTCCGGCAGAGTGGAGTACCAATCGAAGGCCGTACCTTTTAGGGTACTTGCAAAGAGGCGAATCTTGAGTGCATCTTGATCCGCGATAGCTCCCGTCAAGATCTTGAAGTGGATGACGTGCTGTCTGGCTGATCCTTTCCCCGTATATGTTTGGAGAGTAGGATGCTTGAATTTTGTGGGGAACGGGACCGAGTCCATCCATAAAGGATATGGTGGCTTGATCCCATGCTCTTTGAGTATATCCTCTTCTTTAGCTTTGGCGAGGATACTGTCTACGTCCTTTTTGGTAAGGGCGCGTGACTCATTTTCTTCACAATTCTCCTCGTTATTGTTATGATTCGGAGGAGGCTCATTGTTCACCTGATTTTGGACGACAAGGAGAATGTTTTCCATCAGAGTTTCAATCCTCTGCTGGCCTTGTTCCAACTGCTGGATGCGTGTGAGCGCATCATCTCGAGGTGGATTCTGAGGTGGTGGCTCAGAACTTGTAGCCAAGACGTTCATCCCTCGGGATTCGAACGAAGAAATCGTCTTGGTGACCGAGCTGGGGCTCATTCTTTTTGATGAAGAGCTTGATGAAGGATTACTCTCCCGTCCTTGGCTGGAAGGGGCAGGAGATTCTTCGGGATGTCTTTGTGTCCTGGTGATGCTACGGGTCACCGGACGTCGGACATGGATTTTTGATGCTGACCTTTGGCGTCTTCTGGTTTTTCCAACCATATGGACGGCAGCAACTTGGTCGGGTCTTTCTTTTTCGACCCATTTGTGGGAGACTTGAAGTGTAGGAGGCTGGGTCCGTTGCTTCTCTAGTCTCTTTTGTCGATATGACGCACGGCGGCGTGCTCGACGAGCGATTTGAGCTTTGGTCAGCTCTGGCTGGGCTCTGACGATGAAGGATGTGCTCCCTCGGGCGCAGCAGCCGAGCTTGTCTTCTTTGTGGTTGGGCAAGGACAGGATGCGGACCCGGTCCTTTGCCTGTTGCAGCGAAGCTTTAAACCTTTCGAGTTCGGCCCCTGTAGAGATGAAGGGTCGAACTGAAGGAGTGTAGGCCTTAGCAGGTGCTTGGAGAGGCCTGGTGATGCATGATCTGATTTTGGGCTTGTGGGAGCAAGCCGATTCATGCTGGGTCGACTTGGGAGTCAAGTTGGAGATGGGTCTCTCCTCTTTCATGTAGGCAAGAGGGTAGAACTGGTTCTCTTTGAGTGGGGCCAGGTATGCTGGCTTGGTGGATGTTTGAGACATTCTTTGTTTTGGGGAAGGTCTTGGAGACCAAGTCTTAGGGTAGACCTGGTTGGTTGTTGGTCGAGGCTTCGCGGGGGTGCCGCGGGCTTCGGGCTTTTGGGCGCTCGCCTTTGGTGTCACGGGAGTGACACGTTGAGAGGCGATTTTCTGCCTTTTGGCAGGCGCAGTTTGTTCTTCGGGAAGTGGGAATGGTCCCAGTGTCCCGAAGACGATGGTCCGGGGAGTCGAGGTCGACCCGGAGTTCAGAGAGTTGCCGAGGGAGTTGACGCTTCGGCAGCTGGCAGGGCGCTTGTAAGTGCGCTCGGTTTGCTTCTGTTGAAGCATGAGTTGGTGCTTGTTCTCATCGAAGATAATGGTTAAGGCTGCCATTGTTAGTTTCGAAAAAGTTCTGAAACAAGACCACATCCATTAGTAATCACAAGAATATAATGATCATAAATGGGAATTTCTATGGTTGTCTTTTCAAATCGCTCAAGGGATATGACCCAAGCGACATGAAGAAGGCAAAAAGCCATAGATGGTACAATTGTTCTGACAGCGAACATGGTAGGCTCGAAATGAGCGTTCCAATGACTGCTAGAAGTAATTGTATACCTAAATTCGACTTATCGAGAAGCGGAGCTTGCTCGAGATAAGAAGAATATAAGGTAGGAGTTACAAATGTGCCGGTCACAGATACAGTAGACCCTGAAAGGGCGTACCAGTATTGCTATGCACAAATGTTGGAGATCGCATCCATGAGATGGGATTCTTTGTTTTTTGAAATGTCAAGATTGGATTCATCAAAGAGAGCAGATGATATTCCGATCCGAATACGGGCTCAACGATTTCCGCGAGCGCCAGTACCCAGAAGGGAAGGAACCACAATTTCTCGGATCTGAATCTAAAATGACGAGAGTTTTTTTTTTTTGAAGATTTTTTTTTTTGATTTTCATTTTTTTTTTTTTTAAAAAAAATCTTTTTTTTTTTTGTTTAAGATTTTTTTTTTGAAAATCTTTTTTTTTTATTTTTTATTTTTTTATTTTTTTTATTTTGATTTTTTTATTTTTTTAAGATTTTTTTTTTGAAAATCTTTTTTTTTTATTTTTGATTTTTTTTTTAAATTTTTAAGATTTAAAGACGAGAGAGTACACATAGGCCTCCTAACCCGGTCTTATGAAACCTCAATTGATAGAATTGCCCCCAGGTAAGGGTAGGATTACTTAATGAACCCGTTTGGAGGACCCTTGCCTAGAACAGTCAAGCTGTCTCCACACTCTGGACAAGGCTTTTCTTGAATCAATCGTGATCAAAGAACGCAATTGGTTTAACCTTAGTGGTCTATGTCTTTTTTTTCAAATCCCAAATAGACTCATCGAAGAGAAACGATGGCCCAAAACCTTAGTCGAACGGGCTCAACATTTCTGCAAGCACCAAAGAACGATAGGATAGGAACAAAGTTTCTCAATTTTGAATCCAAACTAAGAAAACTAATTTTTTTTTATTTTATTTTTTTTAATATTTTTTTTTTTGAAATCTCTAATGAACTCATCGAAGAGAAACGATGGTCCAAAACCTTAGTCGAACGGGCTCAACATTTCTGCAAGCACCAAAGAACGATAGGATAGGATCAAGGTTTCTCAATTTTGAATCCAAACTAAGAAAACTGATTTTTTTTTTTATTTTTTTTTTAAATCTCTAATGAACTCATCGAAGAGAAACGATGGCCCAAAACCTTAGTCGAACGGGCTCAACATTTCTGCAAGCACCAAAGAACGATAGGATAGGATCAAGTTTTCTCAATTTTGAATCCAAACTAAGAAAACTGATTTTTTTTTTTTTAATATATTTTTTTTTTGAAATCTCTAATGAACTCATCGAAGAGAAACGATGGCCCAAAACCTTAGTCGAACGGGCTCAACATTTCTGCAAGCACCAAAGAACGATAGGATAGGATCAAAGTTTCTCAATTTTGAATCCAAACTAAGAAAACTGATTTTTTTTTTATTTTGAAAAGAGAAAGAATGGAAACAAACTCAAAGAAATAGAAATTTCCAGAAAATCCCATCTCATTTTTTTTGGGTGCAAAATCCAACATAGGCTACCAGCTAGAAAGTAGCCAAGGAATCCGGAAAAGAAGTATAAGCATAGAGCAAAAAGTATGATATGCAAATATTTCATTTCCAAGCACCGTGTTCTCAAATGAACGGGTCCCACCGGGTGTGCCAGCTTGATGGAACGCGCTCCGAGGCGTCTGCTGGGGCGGCTACCGGGGTCGGCGGAACGTGGGAGCCCGTCGGGTCCGGCCCTTTCGCGCCCTGGCGGGCCCTGAAGCGTGCATCAACATTTCTTTTGTGTGGGTGTGCCAGATTTTCTATTTTACTTGGAATTGCAAGTGGTAATCCGGAGATCAACCTTCGCAAGTAAAAAGGAAATCAACTTCTTTCAAGTTTTCCATTGCACAAATATTTAAGAAAAGAGACATTTTCTTGGTTTGCCGTGAAAGGCGATTTTGTTTGGCATTTATAGCCGATTTTGGCGTTTATAGCCGATTTACAATTCTCATCAATAATGAAAGACAAGAGTTGTGATTTTTGTCTCTTTTAGAAAAATACAAACTACAATGAAAAGCAAGAAAAGGAAGATCTAACTTTTCAGGAGATTGTGGGGGACTCGTTCAGATTGACGGTCGCAAGCCATGTATGGGCTTCGCCATCATCCATGCAGATGAGAACAGAAGATGCTCTTGATTTGCTTGGCTTGGCTATAACCTCAGGTTTTTAGAGGACAAAGACCAAGAGAAGGTCCTATGTCCAATAAAAAGCTAAGTAGACGGGCTGAAAAGCCACGTCTAAGCCATTGGAGGCAGCAGGAGAAGGCAAGGACCTTGGGGGGGGTGCCCCCCAAGGGACTTTTGTCACCTTGTAGTGGTGGCCGGTGCAGAACTTCAGCAGAGTTTTTCTCTCTTTTTCTTTCTCTCAGATCTCTTTCTGATCTTTGTTTTTCTGATCCTCTGATTTTCTCCTCTTTTTTCTGATCTTTTTCCGATCTCAATTTCAATGGAATGCTCTCCTATTTATAGGCTTTTGGTAGCCATTTAGGAGGGTTTATGAGCCTTAATGGCTTTAATGGGAGGAGTTACAAGATTTATTTCTTGATTTTGTAACTCCTTTTTCCTTGATTCTGATTGGCCGATGGAGATTAAGGGCTTTTAATCACCTTAATTACCATAATGGGAGGAGTTTCATGGTTTAAATGCCATGAATCAATTGACTTGTAACTCCCAAATGCTTGCTTCTGATTGGGCCGTCCAAAGAAATGAATTAATGACTGCAATAAAGCTAGTCAATTAACCACATTAATTGGTCGCCGAGCAGTCGAAGAGTCGCGGGCCATGCCGTGTCTTCTGGAATTCTTCTGGCGATGATCATCGATGGATCTACATGCTGATCGACATCGGATGAACATGTAACTTCAGACATTGATAGCTAAGAGTGGGCCGGTGACATCTGTCTTGTCGATTTCACGATCGGTCGGACAGAAAGTGCACTTTCTTGGTCAGCCGGTTGGCGATCTTGGAGCGATCACTGATGATTTTATGCTTTTGGAGGTTGACCCGTGATTTTGACGGATGTCGTCGGATATGAGTCAATTTCAAGCACTAAAAATCACATTTTCAGGGAACCACAGGGGCCAAAGTGCGCGAAACGCGAAAAAAGACGGAAAAAACGGGTCACCGGCGGAAAATCCGGTGACCCGGACCTCCATGGTCGCCGGCGACCATGGACCGGCGACCATGGGCCATGGTCGCAGGGGCCTGCGACCATGGGCCATGGTCGCAGGGGTCTGCGACCCTGGGGGATTTTTCCCCTTCGGAGCCCGTTTTGCGGTCGTTTTGAGGTCTTTTTCGTCGCCGTTTTCTTCTCTATTTTTCTTGACATTTCTTCTCATTTATTGGCTTGATTTCCCTGTAGAAAACCTGATGAGAATCCTTGCATTTTTAGAGTGCAAAGTTTCCAATTTTCCGGGAAAGCCGTAGACTTTGTCGCGTAAAGCTGCTGATTTTCCGCCAGAAGCTGAAACTTGGTCAAACGATGTCGGAATGACCTGAAATTTGAGGTGAAGCCTCCTGAGCAATAAATAAGACCAACCATAGGCTTTTGTTTGAGTTTTGAAGCCGTTTGGGGTCCCGTCGATGCTTCACTTGATTTTGCTGCGGGGAAAATGCCGAGCTTTGATATGTGGCCAAACGATGTCCGATTGACCTGAAATTTGACGGGGAGCCTATTGGAGTCATTTTGAGACGTTCCATGGGCTCCGTTTTGGATGTCATGGTCCCGGGTTGCTCCGCCGCCGGTAGGCTTGATTTTCTCTCGGAGCATCGAAACCTGGTCAAACGTTGTCGGAATGACCTGAAATTCGACGTGCAGCCTTTTGGAAGCATGTTGAAGCCACTCATGCACTTGGTTTGATGAGCGAAGGCTTCGGTGGTTCCCGCCGCCGGGAGGCTTGATTTTGCTGCTCGAGCATTGATGGAGGGTCAAACGTTGTCGGTTTGACTTGAAATTTGGCATAGAGCCCTTTTGAGACATGCTGGAGTCATTTGTAGGCTTTGATCGAAGTTTTGACGTCTCCGATGATGTCGCCGCCGGGAGCTCCCGTTTAGCTGTCGGAGAAGTGAAGTTAGGCCAAATGTTGTCGAAATGGCCCGAAACTTCATGTGTACTCTTCTCTTGGCTATCTTGAAGGATCTTGCAGTTTTTGTTTGATTCTGACAAGATTTGAATTTTTGGAGAAATTGCATTGCCTATTTATGGCAGGTTGCGACTTCATGCAGCTTTCTTGATTTGAAGAGGCAAAGTGACATTTTTGGTGTCAACAGAGACACCTGCTGATGTAGAAGATCCTACGTCTGCTACCTTTGTTGTTCCGACAACATCACCAAAGCAAAAGCCGATCTTCTTCCATAGATCGGATGCTTCTTCATCAAATTCCTTGCTTGAACCCTTCCAAAATGAAGGTATGCCTCAACTATCTCTATATAGTCCTGTGGCACAAGCTATCATGAAGAAAATGGGCTTTGACGCTCAGAACCCAGTCGGTTTGGGAGAAGGCCGCGGTATTCTCACTCCATTGGGGCCCGCCTTGACCAAAAGCCAGCTGGAAGATTGGAGACTCTACGGTCATGTAGAAAAGTCTTCATATGGGTTAGGGTATGATCCCGACACTCCTCTGAGACAGTTGACACAAAAGCTTAAAAGTCGTTTTACCGACCAAGCCTCAACATCTCAAGTCCATAAAGACATCGATCTCCCTGGATATCTCTTTAAAGAGTTACTTGACAAAGATCCAGGAAGCTCATCCAATTTGTACGATTTCTCTGATGATAAAGAGGAATCGTCCGATAATACAGACTTGTGCTATTCTGACCCAGAAGAACCCTCGTCTCCAAAAGAAATACCAGACTCAACAGGCGATTGGGACTATCTCATAGCAAGCCTTGAGGAGATCACCAATCAAGAAAATCCATGGAAAGGAACAGAGCCTTGGTCTGGTAATGCAGTTGATACTCCAGAAGGTTTCGTTGAGTCGGAAGCCTCCGAAAATATTGTGGAGGAACCACCTTCGAACCTTCCGACAGAAGATCCTGTTCAAAAGATAAACTTGGGAACACCTGATAACCCACGTCCTGTATTCATAAGCAAGAATATAAAGGATGATGAGTTACCCGAGTATATCGCTTTTCTTCGTGAGTTCGTTGATTGCTTTGCATGGTCCTACGCTGAAATGCCTGGTTTAGACCCCAAAGTAGCAGTCCACAAACTCAATCTTCAAGAAGAAATCAAGCCTGTCAAACAAGGCCAAAGAAGATTCCGTCCAGATGTGATGGATAAAATTGAACAAGAAGTTCAAAAACTCAAAAGCGTTGGCTTCATCCGTGAGGAACAACATCCAGAGTGGTTGGCCAATATTGTCCCCGTGACAAAGAAAACTGGGCAGATCAGAGTCTGTATTGACTATAGAGACTTGAATGGCGCTTGCCGTAAAGATGAATTCCCGCTCCCCATACCGGAGGTGATGATTGACAATACCTGCGGATTCGAGCGAATGACATTCATGGATGGCTTCTCTGGTTACAATCAGATAAAGATGCATCCCGAGGATGAAAAACACACTTCATTTCGGACTCCATTTGGTGTGTATTGCTACACTGTCATGCCATTTGGTCTGAAAAATGCTGGTGCCACATATCAGAGGGATATGATAAAAATATTCCAAGATATGCAGCACAAGACGGTCGAATGTTACGTTGATGACCTCGCCGTCAAAAGCAGAAGAAAAGAAGACCATCTCAAAGATCTTCGGGAAGTCTTCCTCCGACTCCGCAAACACAAACTGCGGATGAATCCTCTAAAATGCTTCTTCAGCGTCTCGTCGGGTAAGTTTCTCGGATTCCTTGATCGGAAAGCTGGAATAGAACTTGACCCCATAAAAGTCAAGGCTATTCTAGAAATGCCCTTGATGGAACGCGCTCCGAGGCGCCGTGGGGCGGCTACCGGGGTCGGCGGAACGTGGGAGTCCGTCGGTCCGGCCCTTTCGCCCCCTGGCGGGCCTGAAGCGTGCATCAACATTTCTTTGTGTGGGTGTGCCAGATTTTCTATTTTACTTGGAATTGCAAGTGGTAATCCGGAGATCAACCTTCGCAAGTAAAAAGGAAATCAACTTCTTTCAAGTTTTCCATTGCACAAATATTTAAGAAAAGAGACATTTTCTTAATTTGCCGTGAAAGGCGATTTGTTTGGCATTTATAGCCGATTTTGGCGTTTATAGCCGATTTACAATTCTTATCAATAATGAAAGACAAGAGTTGTGATTTTTGTCTCTTTAGAAAAATACAAACTACAATGAAAAACAAGAAAAGGAAGATCTAACTTTTCAGGAGATTGTGGGGGACTCGTTCAGATTGACGGTCGCAAGCCATGTATGGGCTTCGCCATCATCCATGCAGATGAGAACAGAAGATGCTCTTGATTCGCTTGGCTTGGCTATAACCTCAGGTTTTTAGAGGACAAAGACCAAGAGAAGGTCCTATGTCCAATAAAAAGCTAAGTAGACGGGCTGAAAAGCCACGTCTAAGCCATTGGAGGCAGCAGGAGAAGGCAAGGACCTTGGGGGGGTGCCCCCCAAGGGACTTTTGTCACCTTGTAGTGGTGGCCGGTGCAGAACTTCAGCAAAGTTTTTCTCTCTTTTTCTTTCTCTCAGATCTCTTTCTGATCCTTTTTTTTCTGATCCTCTGATTTTCTCCTCCTTTTTCTGATTCCAATTTCAATGGAATGCTCTCCTATTTATAGGCTTTTGGTAGCCATTTAGGAGGGTTTATGAGCCTTAATGGCTTTAATGGGAGGAGTTACAAGATTTATTTCTTGATTTTGTAACTCCTTTTTCCTTGAATCTGATTGGCCGATGGAGATTAAGGGCTTTTAATCACCTTAATTACCATAATGGGAGGAGTTTCATGGTTTAAATGCCATGAATCAATTGACTTGTAACTCCCAAATGCTTGCTTCTGATTGGGCCGTCCAAAGAAATGAATTAATGACTGCAATAAAGCTAGTCAATTAACCACATTAATTGGTCGCCGAGCAGTCGAAGAGTCGCGGGCCATGCCGTGTCTTCTGGAATTCTTCTGGCGATGATCATCGATGGATCTACATGCTGATCGACATCGGATGAATATGTAACTTCAGACATTGATAGCTAAGAGCGGGCCGGTGACATCTGTCTTGTCGATTTCACGATCGGTCGGACAGAAAGTGCACTTTCTTGGTCGACCGGTTGGCGATCTTGGAGCGATCAATGATGATTTTATGCTTTTGGAGGTTGACCCGTGATTTTGACGGATGTCGGAGGATATGAGTCAATTTCAAGCACTAAAAATCACATTTTCAGGAAACCACAGGGGCCAAAGTGCGCGAAACGCGAAAAAAGACGGAAAAAACGGGTCACCGGCGGAAAATCCGGTGACCGGGACCTCCATGGTCGCCGGCGACCATGGGCCATGGTCGCAGGGGCCTGCGACCATGGGCCATGGTCGCAGGGGTCTGCGACCCTGGGGGATTTTTCCCCTTCGGAGCCCGTTTTGCGGTCGTTTTGAGGTCTTTTTCGTCGCCGTTTTCTTCTGTATTTTTCTTGACATTTCTTCTCATTTATTGGCTTGATTTCCCTGTAGAAAACCTGATGAGAATCCTTGCATTTTTAGAGTGCAAAGTTTCCAATTTTCCGGGAAAGCCGAAGACTTTGTCGCGTAAAGCTGCTGATTTTCCGCCAGAAGCTGAAACTTGGTCAAACGATGTCGGAATGACCTGAAATTTGAGGTGAAGCCTCCTGAGCAATAAATAAGACCAACCATAGGCTTTTGTTTGAGTTTTGAAGCCGTTTGGGGTCCCGTCGATGCTTCACTTGATTTTGCTGCGGGGAAAATGCCGAGCTTTGATATGTGGCCAAACGATGTCCGATTGACCTGAAATTTGACGGGGAGCCTATTGGAGTCATTTTGAGACGTTCCATGGGCTCCGTTTTGGATGTCATGGTCCCGGGTTGCTCCGCCGCCGGTAGGCTTGATTTTCTCTCGGAGCATCGAAACCTGGTCAAACGTTGTCGGAATGACCTGAAATTCGACGTGCAGCCTTTTGGAAGCTTGTTGAAGCCACTCATGCACTTGGTTTGATGAGCGAAGGCTTCGGTGGTTCCCGCCGCCGGGAGGCTTGATTTTGCTGCTCGAGCATTGATGGAGGGTCAAACGTTGTCGGTTTGACTTGAAATTTGGCATAGAGCCCTTTTGAGACATGCTGGAGTCATTTGTAGGCTTTGATCGAAGTTTTGACGTCTCCGATGATGTCGCCGCCGGGAGCTCCCGTTTAGCTGTCGGAGAAGTGAAGTTAGGCCAAATGTTGTCGAAATGGCCCGAAACTTCATGTGTACTCTTCTCTTGGCTATCTTGAAGGATCTTGCAGTTTTTGTTTGATTCTGACAAGATTTGAATTTTTGGAGAAATTGCATTGCCTATTTATGGCAGGTTGCGACTTCATGCAGCTTTCTTGATTTGAAGAGGCAAAGTGACATTCTTGGTGTCAACAGAGACACCTGCTGATGTAGAAGATCCTACGTCTGCTACCTTTGTTGTTCCGACAACATCACCAAAGCAAAAGCCGATCTTCTTCCATAGATCGGATGCTTCTTCATCAAATTCCTTGCTTGAATCCTTCCAAAATGAAGGTATGCCTCAACTATCTCTATATAGTCCTGTGGCACAAGCTATCATGAAGAAAATGGACTTTGACGCTCAGAACCCAGTCGGTTTGGGAGAAGGCCGCGGTATTCTCACTCCATTGGGGCCCGCCTTGACCAAAAGCCAGCTGGAAGATTGGAGACTCTACGGTCATGTAGAAAAGTCTTCATATGGGTTAGGGTATGATCCCGACACTCCTCTGAGACAGTTGACACAAAAGCTTAAAAGTCGTTTTACCGACCAAGCCTCAACATCTCAAGTCCATAAAGACATCGATCTCCCTGGATATCTCTTTAAAGAGTTACTTGACAAAGATCCAGGAAGCTCATCCAATTTGTACGATTTCTCTGATGATAAAGAGGAATCGTCCGATAATACAGACTTGTGCTATTCTGACCCAGAAGAACCCTCGTCTCCAAAAGAAATACCAGACTCAACAGGCGATTGGGACTATCTCATAGCAAGCCTTGAGGAGATCACCAATCAAGAAAATCCATGGAAAGGAACAGAGCCTTGGTCTGGTAATGCAGTTGATACTCCAGAAGGTTTCGTTGAGTCGGAAGCCTCCGAAAATATTGTGGAGGAACCACCTTCGAACCTTCCGACAGAAGATCCTGTTCAAAAGATAAACTTGGGAACACCTGATAACCCACGTCCTGTATTCATAAGCAAGAATATAAAGGATGATGAGTTACCCGAGTATATCGCTTTTCTTCGTGAGTTCGTTGATTGCTTTGCATGGTCCTACGCTGAAATGCCTGGTTTAGACCCCAAAGTAGCAGTCCACAAACTCAATCTTCAAGAAGAAATCAAGCCTGTCAAACAAGGCCAAAGAAGATTCCGTCCAGATGTGATGGATAAAATTGAACAAGAAGTTCAAAAACTCAAAAGCGTTGGCTTCATCCGTGAGGAACAACATCCAGAGTGGTTGGCCAATATTGTCCCCGTGACAAAGAAAACTGGGCAGATCAGAGTCTGTATTGACTATAGAGACTTGAATGGCGCTTGCCGTAAAGATGAATTCCCGCTCCCCATACCGGAGGTGATGATTGACAATACCTGCGGATTCGAGCGAATGACATTCATGGATGGCTTCTCTGGTTACAATCAGATAAAGATGCATCCCGAGGATGAAAAACACACTTCATTTCGGACTCCATTTGGTGTGTATTGCTACACTGTCATGCCATTTGGTCTGAAAAATGCTGGTGCCACATATCAGAGGGCTATGATAAAAATATTCCAAGATATGCAGCACAAGACGGTCGAATGTTACGTTGATGACCTCGCCGTCAAAAGCAGAAGAAAAGAAGACCATCTCAAAGATCTTCGGGAAGTCTTCCTCCGACTCCGCAAACACAAACTGCGGATGAATCCTCTAAAATGCTTCTTCAGCGTCTCGTCGGGTAAGTTTCTCGGATTCCTTGATCGGAAAGCTGGAATAGAACTTGACCCCATAAAAGTCAAGGCTATTCTAGAAATGCCCTTGATGGAACGCGCTCCGAGGCGCCGTGGGGCGGCTACCGGGGTCGGCGGAACGTGGGAGTCCGTCGGTCCGGCCCTTTCGCCCCCTGGCGGGCCTGAAGCGTGCATCAACATTTCTTTGTGTGGGTGTGCCAGATTTTCTATTTTACTTGGAATTGCAAGTGGTAATCCGGAGATCAACCTTCGCAAGTAAAAAGGAAATCAACTTCTTTCAAGTTTTCCATTGCACAAATATTTAAGAAAAGAGACATTTTCTTAATTTGCCGTGAAAGGCGATTTGTTTGGCATTTATAGCCGATTTTGGCGTTTATAGCCGATTTACAATTCTTATCAATAATGAAAGACAAGAGTTGTGATTTTTGTCTCTTTAGAAAAATACAAACTACAATGAAAAACAAGAAAAGGAAGATCTAACTTTTCAGGAGATTGTGGGGGACTCGTTCAGATTGACGGTCGCAAGCCATGTATGGGCTTCGCCATCATCCATGCAGATGAGAACAGAAGATGCTCTTGATTCGCTTGGCTTGGCTATAACCTCAGGTTTTTAGAGGACAAAGACCAAGAGAAGGTCCTATGTCCAATAAAAAGCTAAGTAGACGGGCTGAAAAGCCACGTCTAAGCCATTGGAGGCAGCAGGAGAAGGCAAGGACCTTGGGGGGGTGCCCCCCAAGGGACTTTTGTCACCTTGTAGTGGTGGCCGGTGCAGAACTTCAGCAAAGTTTTTCTCTCTTTTTCTTTCTCTCAGATCTCTTTCTGATCCTTTTTTTTCTGATCCTCTGATTTTCTCCTCCTTTTTCTGATTCCAATTTCAATGGAATGCTCTCCTATTTATAGGCTTTTGGTAGCCATTTAGGAGGGTTTATGAGCCTTAATGGCTTTAATGGGAGGAGTTACAAGATTTATTTCTTGATTTTGTAACTCCTTTTTCCTTGAATCTGATTGGCCGATGGAGATTAAGGGCTTTTAATCACCTTAATTACCATAATGGGAGGAGTTTCATGGTTTAAATGCCATGAATCAATTGACTTGTAACTCCCAAATGCTTGCTTCTGATTGGGCCGTCCAAAGAAATGAATTAATGACTGCAATAAAGCTAGTCAATTAACCACATTAATTGGTCGCCGAGCAGTCGAAGAGTCGCGGGCCATGCCGTGTCTTCTGGAATTCTTCTGGCGATGATCATCGATGGATCTACATGCTGATCGACATCGGATGAATATGTAACTTCAGACATTGATAGCTAAGAGCGGGCCGGTGACATCTGTCTTGTCGATTTCACGATCGGTCGGACAGAAAGTGCACTTTCTTGGTCGACCGGTTGGCGATCTTGGAGCGATCAATGATGATTTTATGCTTTTGGAGGTTGACCCGTGATTTTGACGGATGTCGGAGGATATGAGTCAATTTCAAGCACTAAAAATCACATTTTCAGGAAACCACAGGGGCCAAAGTGCGCGAAACGCGAAAAAAGACGGAAAAACGGGTCACCGGCGGAAAATCCGGTGACCGGGACCTCCATGGTCGCCGGCGACCATGGGCCATGGTCGCAGGGGCCTGCGACCATGGGCCATGGTCGCAGGGGTCTGCGACCCTGGGGGATTTTTCCCCTTCGGAGCCCGTTTTGCGGTCGTTTTGAGGTCTTTTTCGTCGCCGTTTTCTTCTGTATTTTTCTTGACATTTCTTCTCATTTATTGGCTTGATTTCCCTGTAGAAAACCTGATGAGAATCCTTGCATTTTTAGAGTGCAAAGTTTCCAATTTTCCGGGAAAGCCGAAGACTTTGTCGCGTAAAGCTGCTGATTTTCCGCCAGAAGCTGAAACTTGGTCAAACGATGTCGGAATGACCTGAAATTTGAGGTGAAGCCTCCTGAGCAATAAATAAGACCAACCATAGGCTTTTGTTTGAGTTTTGAAGCCGTTTGGGGTCCCGTCGATGCTTCACTTGATTTTGCTGCGGGGAAAATGCCGAGCTTTGATATGTGGCCAAACGATGTCCGATTGACCTGAAATTTGACGGGGAGCCTATTGGAGTCATTTTGAGACGTTCCATGGGCTCCGTTTTGGATGTCATGGTCCCGGGTTGCTCCGCCGCCGGTAGGCTTGATTTTCTCTCGGAGCATCGAAACCTGGTCAAACGTTGTCGGAATGACCTGAAATTCGACGTGCAGCCTTTTGGAAGCTTGTTGAAGCCACTCATGCACTTGGTTTGATGAGCGAAGGCTTCGGTGGTTCCCGCCGCCGGGAGGCTTGATTTTGCTGCTCGAGCATTGATGGAGGGTCAAACGTTGTCGGTTTGACTTGAAATTTGGCATAGAGCCCTTTTGAGACATGCTGGAGTCATTTGTAGGCTTTGATCGAAGTTTTGACGTCTCCGATGATGTCGCCGCCGGGAGCTCCCGTTTAGCTGTCGGAGAAGTGAAGTTAGGCCAAATGTTGTCGAAATGGCCCGAAACTTCATGTGTACTCTTCTCTTGGCTATCTTGAAGGATCTTGCAGTTTTTGTTTGATTCTGACAAGATTTGAATTTTTGGAGAAATTGCATTGCCTATTTATGGCAGGTTGCGACTTCATGCAGCTTTCTTGATTTGAAGAGGCAAAGTGACATTCTTGGTGTCAACAGAGACACCTGCTGATGTAGAAGATCCTACGTCTGCTACCTTTGTTGTTCCGACAACATCACCAAAGCAAAAGCCGATCTTCTTCCATAGATCGGATGCTTCTTCATCAAATTCCTTGCTTGAA
Source organism: Umbellularia californica (assembly GCA_028538565.1). Taxonomy (NCBI): domain Eukaryota; kingdom Viridiplantae; phylum Streptophyta; class Magnoliopsida; order Laurales; family Lauraceae; genus Umbellularia; species Umbellularia californica. Next base: position 2,682,572 of record JAPQWN010000009.1, read on the forward strand.
TCCTTCCAAAATGAAGGTATGCCTCAACTATCTCTATATAGTCCTGTGGCACAAGCTATCATGAAGAAAATGGACTTTGACGCTCAGAACCCAGTCGGTTTGGGAGAAGGCCGCGGTATTCTCACTCCATTGGGGCCCGCCTTGACCAAAAGCCAGCTGGAAGATTGGAGACTCTACGGTCATGTAGAAAAGTCTTCATATGGGTTAGGGTATGATCCCGACACTCCTCTGAGACAGTTGACACAAAAGCTTAAAAGTCGTTTTACCGACCAAGCCTCAACATCTCAAGTCCATAAAGACATCGATCTCCCTGGATATCTCTTTAAAGAGTTACTTGACAAAGATCCAGGAAGCTCATCCAATTTGTACGATTTCTCTGATGATAAAGAGGAATCGTCCGATAATACAGACTTGTGCTATTCTGACCCAGAAGAACCCTCGTCTCCAAAAGAAATACCAGACTCAACAGGCGATTGGGACTATCTCATAGCAAGCCTTGAGGAGATCACCAATCAAGAAAATCCATGGAAAGGAACAGAGCCTTGGTCTGGTAATGCAGTTGATACTCCAGAAGGTTTCGTTGAGTCGGAAGCCTCCGAAAATATTGTGGAGGAACCACCTTCGAACCTTCCGACAGAAGATCCTGTTCAAAAGATAAACTTGGGAACACCTGATAACCCACGTCCTGTATTCATAAGCAAGAATATAAAGGATGATGAGTTACCCGAGTATATCGCTTTTCTTCGTGAGTTCGTTGATTGCTTTGCATGGTCCTACGCTGAAATGCCTGGTTTAGACCCCAAAGTAGCAGTCCACAAACTCAATCTTCAAGAAGAAATCAAGCCTGTCAAACAAGGCCAAAGAAGATTCCGTCCAGATGTGATGGATAAAATTGAACAAGAAGTTCAAAAACTCAAAAGCGTTGGCTTCATCCGTGAGGAACAACATCCAGAGTGGTTGGCCAATATTGTCCCCGTGACAAAGAAAACTGGGCAGATCAGAGTCTGTATTGACTATAGAGACTTGAATGGCGCTTGCCGTAAAGATGAATTCCCGCTCCCCATACCGGAGGTGATGATTGACAATACCTGCGGATTCGAGCGAATGACATTCATGGATGGCTTCTCTGGTTACAATCAGATAAAGATGCATCCCGAGGATGAAAAACACACTTCATTTCGGACTCCATTTGGTGTGTATTGCTACACTGTCATGCCATTTGGTCTGAAAAATGCTGGTGCCACATATCAGAGGGCTATGATAAAAATATTCCAAGATATGCAGCACAAGACGGTCGAATGTTACGTTGATGACCTCGCCGTCAAAAGCAGAAGAAAAGAAGACCATCTCAAAGATCTTCGGGAAGTCTTCCTCCGACTCCGCAAACACAAACTGCGGATGAATCCTCTAAAATGCTTCTTCAGCGTCTCGTCGGGTAAGTTTCTCGGATTCCTTGATCGGAAAGCTGGAATAGAACTTGACCCCATAAAAGTCAAGGCTATTCTAGAAATGCCCTTGATGGAACGCGCTCCGAGGCGCCGTGGGGCGGCTACCGGGGTCGGCGGAACGTGGGAGTCCGTCGGTCCGGCCCTTTCGCCCCCTGGCGGGCCTGAAGCGTGCATCAACATTTCTTTGTGTGGGTGTGCCAGATTTTCTATTTTACTTGGAATTGCAAGTGGTAATCCGGAGATCAACCTTCGCAAGTAAAAAGGAAATCAACTTCTTTCAAGTTTTCCATTGCACAAATATTTAAGAAAAGAGACATTTTCTTAATTTGCCGTGAAAGGCGATTTGTTTGGCATTTATAGCCGATTTTGGCGTTTATAGCCGATTTACAATTCTTATCAATAATGAAAGACAAGAGTTGTGATTTTTGTCTCTTTAGAAAAATACAAACTACAATGAAAAACAAGAAAAGGAAGATCTAACTTTTCAGGAGATTGTGGGGGACTCGTTCAGATTGACGGTCGCAAGCCATGTATGGGCTTCGCCATCATCCATGCAGATGAGAACAGAAGATGCTCTTGATTCGCTTGGCTTGGCTATAACCTCAGGTTTTTAGAGGACAAAGACCAAGAGAAGGTCCTATGTCCAATAAAAAGCTAAGTAGACGGGCTGAAAAGCCACGTCTAAGCCATTGGAGGCAGCAGGAGAAGGCAAGGACCTTGGGGGGGTGCCCCCCAAGGGACTTTTGTCACCTTGTAGTGGTGGCCGGTGCAGAACTTCAGCAAAGTTTTTCTCTCTTTTTCTTTCTCTCAGATCTCTTTCTGATCCTTTTTTTTCTGATCCTCTGATTTTCTCCTCCTTTTTCTGATTCCAATTTCAATGGAATGCTCTCCTATTTATAGGCTTTTGGTAGCCATTTAGGAGGGTTTATGAGCCTTAATGGCTTTAATGGGAGGAGTTACAAGATTTATTTCTTGATTTTGTAACTCCTTTTTCCTTGAATCTGATTGGCCGATGGAGATTAAGGGCTTTTAATCACCTTAATTACCATAATGGGAGGAGTTTCATGGTTTAAATGCCATGAATCAATTGACTTGTAACTCCCAAATGCTTGCTTCTGATTGGGCCGTCCAAAGAAATGAATTAATGACTGCAATAAAGCTAGTCAATTAACCACATTAATTGGTCGCCGAGCAGTCGAAGAGTCGCGGGCCATGCCGTGTCTTCTGGAATTCTTCTGGCGATGATCATCGATGGATCTACATGCTGATCGACATCGGATGAATATGTAACTTCAGACATTGATAGCTAAGAGCGGGCCGGTGACATCTGTCTTGTCGATTTCACGATCGGTCGGACAGAAAGTGCACTTTCTTGGTCGACCGGTTGGCGATCTTGGAGCGATCAATGATGATTTTATGCTTTTGGAGGTTGACCCGTGATTTTGACGGATGTCGGAGGATATGAGTCAATTTCAAGCACTAAAAATCACATTTTCAGGAAACCACAGGGGCCAAAGTGCGCGAAACGCGAAAAAAGACGGAAAAACGGGTCACCGGCGGAAAATCCGGTGACCGGGACCTCCATGGTCGCCGGCGACCATGGGCCATGGTCGCAGGGGCCTGCGACCATGGGCCATGGTCGCAGGGGTCTGCGACCCTGGGGGATTTTTCCCCTTCGGAGCCCGTTTTGCGGTCGTTTTGAGGTCTTTTTCGTCGCCGTTTTCTTCTGTATTTTTCTTGACATTTCTTCTCATTTATTGGCTTGATTTCCCTGTAGAAAACCTGATGAGAATCCTTGCATTTTTAGAGTGCAAAGTTTCCAATTTTCCGGGAAAGCCGAAGACTTTGTCGCGTAAAGCTGCTGATTTTCCGCCAGAAGCTGAAACTTGGTCAAACGATGTCGGAATGACCTGAAATTTGAGGTGAAGCCTCCTGAGCAATAAATAAGACCAACCATAGGCTTTTGTTTGAGTTTTGAAGCCGTTTGGGGTCCCGTCGATGCTTCACTTGATTTTGCTGCGGGGAAAATGCCGAGCTTTGATATGTGGCCAAACGATGTCCGATTGACCTGAAATTTGACGGGGAGCCTATTGGAGTCATTTTGAGACGTTCCATGGGCTCCGTTTTGGATGTCATGGTCCCGGGTTGCTCCGCCGCCGGTAGGCTTGATTTTCTCTCGGAGCATCGAAACCTGGTCAAACGTTGTCGGAATGACCTGAAATTCGACGTGCAGCCTTTTGGAAGCTTGTTGAAGCCACTCATGCACTTGGTTTGATGAGCGAAGGCTTCGGTGGTTCCCGCCGCCGGGAGGCTTGATTTTGCTGCTCGAGCATTGATGGAGGGTCAAACGTTGTCGGTTTGACTTGAAATTTGGCATAGAGCCCTTTTGAGACATGCTGGAGTCATTTGTAGGCTTTGATCGAAGTTTTGACGTCTCCGATGATGTCGCCGCCGGGAGCTCCCGTTTAGCTGTCGGAGAAGTGAAGTTAGGCCAAATGTTGTCGAAATGGCCCGAAACTTCATGTGTACTCTTCTCTTGGCTATCTTGAAGGATCTTGCAGTTTTTGTTTGATTCTGACAAGATTTGAATTTTTGGAGAAATTGCATTGCCTATTTATGGCAGGTTGCGACTTCATGCAGCTTTCTTGATTTGAAGAGGCAAAGTGACATTCTTGGTGTCAACAGAGACACCTGCTGATGTAGAAGATCCTACGTCTGCTACCTTTGTTGTTCCGACAACATCACCAAAGCAAAAGCCGATCTTCTTCCATAGATCGGATGCTTCTTCATCAAATTCCTTGCTTGAATCCTTCCAAAATGAAGGTATGCCTCAACTATCTCTATATAGTCCTGTGGCACAAGCTATCATGAAGAAAATGGACTTTGACGCTCAGAACCCAGTCGGTTTGGGAGAAGGCCGCGGTATTCTCACTCCATTGGGGCCCGCCTTGACCAAAAGCCAGCTGGAAGATTGGAGACTCTACGGTCATGTAGAAAAGTCTTCATATGGGTTAGGGTATGATCCCGACACTCCTCTGAGACAGTTGACACAAAAGCTTAAAAGTCGTTTTACCGACCAAGCCTCAACATCTCAAGTCCATAAAGACATCGATCTCCCTGGATATCTCTTTAAAGAGTTACTTGACAAAGATCCAGGAAGCTCATCCAATTTGTACGATTTCTCTGATGATAAAGAGGAATCGTCCGATAATACAGACTTGTGCTATTCTGACCCAGAAGAACCCTCGTCTCCAAAAGAAATACCAGACTCAACAGGCGATTGGGACTATCTCATAGCAAGCCTTGAGGAGATCACCAATCAAGAAAATCCATGGAAAGGAACAGAGCCTTGGTCTGGTAATGCAGTTGATACTCCAGAAGGTTTCGTTGAGTCGGAAGCCTCCGAAAATATTGTGGAGGAACCACCTTCGAACCTTCCGACAGAAGATCCTGTTCAAAAGATAAACTTGGGAACACCTGATAACCCACGTCCTGTATTCATAAGCAAGAATATAAAGGATGATGAGTTACCCGAGTATATCGCTTTTCTTCGTGAGTTCGTTGATTGCTTTGCATGGTCCTACGCTGAAATGCCTGGTTTAGACCCCAAAGTAGCAGTCCACAAACTCAATCTTCAAGAAGAAATCAAGCCTGTCAAACAAGGCCAAAGAAGATTCCGTCCAGATGTGATGGATAAAATTGAACAAGAAGTTCAAAAACTCAAAAGCGTTGGCTTCATCCGTGAGGAACAACATCCAGAGTGGTTGGCCAATATTGTCCCCGTGACAAAGAAAACTGGGCAGATCAGAGTCTGTATTGACTATAGAGACTTGAATGGCGCTTGCCGTAAAGATGAATTCCCGCTCCCCATACCGGAGGTGATGATTGACAATACCTGCGGATTCGAGCGAATGACATTCATGGATGGCTTCTCTGGTTACAATCAGATAAAGATGCATCCCGAGGATGAAAAACACACTTCATTTCGGACTCCATTTGGTGTGTATTGCTACACTGTCATGCCATTTGGTCTGAAAAATGCTGGTGCCACATATCAGAGGGCTATGATAAAAATATTCCAAGATATGCAGCACAAGACGGTCGAATGTTACGTTGATGACCTCGCCGTCAAAAGCAGAAGAAAAGAAGACCATCTCAAAGATCTTCGGGAAGTCTTCCTCCGACTCCGCAAACACAAACTGCGGATGAATCCTCTAAAATGCTTCTTCAGCGTCTCGTCGGGTAAGTTTCTCGGATTCCTTGATCGGAAAGCTGGAATAGAACTTGACCCCATAAAAGTCAAGGCTATTCTAGAAATGCCCTTGATGGAACGCGCTCCGAGGCGCCGTGGGGCGGCTACCGGGGTCGGCGGAACGTGGGAGTCCGTCGGTCCGGCCCTTTCGCCCCCTGGCGGGCCTGAAGCGTGCATCAACATTTCTTTGTGTGGGTGTGCCAGATTTTCTATTTTACTTGGAATTGCAAGTGGTAATCCGGAGATCAACCTTCGCAAGTAAAAAGGAAATCAACTTCTTTCAAGTTTTCCATTGCACAAATATTTAAGAAAAGAGACATTTTCTTAATTTGCCGTGAAAGGCGATTTGTTTGGCATTTATAGCCGATTTTGGCGTTTATAGCCGATTTACAATTCTTATCAATAATGAAAGACAAGAGTTGTGATTTTTGTCTCTTTAGAAAAATACAAACTACAATGAAAAACAAGAAAAGGAAGATCTAACTTTTCAGGAGATTGTGGGGGACTCGTTCAGATTGACGGTCGCAAGCCATGTATGGGCTTCGCCATCATCCATGCAGATGAGAACAGAAGATGCTCTTGATTCGCTTGGCTTGGCTATAACCTCAGGTTTTTAGAGGACAAAGACCAAGAGAAGGTCCTATGTCCAATAAAAAGCTAAGTAGACGGGCTGAAAAGCCACGTCTAAGCCATTGGAGGCAGCAGGAGAAGGCAAGGACCTTGGGGGGGTGCCCCCCAAGGGACTTTTGTCACCTTGTAGTGGTGGCCGGTGCAGAACTTCAGCAAAGTTTTTCTCTCTTTTTCTTTCTCTCAGATCTCTTTCTGATCCTTTTTTTTCTGATCCTCTGATTTTCTCCTCCTTTTTCTGATTCCAATTTCAATGGAATGCTCTCCTATTTATAGGCTTTTGGTAGCCATTTAGGAGGGTTTATGAGCCTTAATGGCTTTAATGGGAGGAGTTACAAGATTTATTTCTTGATTTTGTAACTCCTTTTTCCTTGAATCTGATTGGCCGATGGAGATTAAGGGCTTTTAATCACCTTAATTACCATAATGGGAGGAGTTTCATGGTTTAAATGCCATGAATCAATTGACTTGTAACTCCCAAATGCTTGCTTCTGATTGGGCCGTCCAAAGAAATGAATTAATGACTGCAATAAAGCTAGTCAATTAACCACATTAATTGGTCGCCGAGCAGTCGAAGAGTCGCGGGCCATGCCGTGTCTTCTGGAATTCTTCTGGCGATGATCATCGATGGATCTACATGCTGATCGACATCGGATGAATATGTAACTTCAGACATTGATAGCTAAGAGCGGGCCGGTGACATCTGTCTTGTCGATTTCACGATCGGTCGGACAGAAAGTGCACTTTCTTGGTCGACCGGTTGGCGATCTTGGAGCGATCAATGATGATTTTATGCTTTTGGAGGTTGACCCGTGATTTTGACGGATGTCGGAGGATATGAGTCAATTTCAAGCACTAAAAATCACATTTTCAGGAAACCACAGGGGCCAAAGTGCGCGAAACGCGAAAAAAGACGGAAAAACGGGTCACCGGCGGAAAATCCGGTGACCGGGACCTCCATGGTCGCCGGCGACCATGGGCCATGGTCGCAGGGGCCTGCGACCATGGGCCATGGTCGCAGGGGTCTGCGACCCTGGGGGATTTTTCCCCTTCGGAGCCCGTTTTGCGGTCGTTTTGAGGTCTTTTTCGTCGCCGTTTTCTTCTGTATTTTTCTTGACATTTCTTCTCATTTATTGGCTTGATTTCCCTGTAGAAAACCTGATGAGAATCCTTGCATTTTTAGAGTGCAAAGTTTCCAATTTTCCGGGAAAGCCGAAGACTTTGTCGCGTAAAGCTGCTGATTTTCCGCCAGAAGCTGAAACTTGGTCAAACGATGTCGGAATGACCTGAAATTTGAGGTGAAGCCTCCTGAGCAATAAATAAGACCAACCATAGGCTTTTGTTTGAGTTTTGAAGCCGTTTGGGGTCCCGTCGATGCTTCACTTGATTTTGCTGCGGGGAAAATGCCGAGCTTTGATATGTGGCCAAACGATGTCCGATTGACCTGAAATTTGACGGGGAGCCTATTGGAGTCATTTTGAGACGTTCCATGGGCTCCGTTTTGGATGTCATGGTCCCGGGTTGCTCCGCCGCCGGTAGGCTTGATTTTCTCTCGGAGCATCGAAACCTGGTCAAATGTTGTCGGAATGACCTGAAATTCGACGTGCAGCCTTTTGGAAGCATGTTGAAGCCACTCATGCACTTGGTTTGATGAGCGAAGGCTTCGGTGGTTCCCGCCGCCGAGAGGCTTGATTTTGCTGCTCGAGCATTGATGGAGGGTCAAACGTTGTCGGTTTGACTTGAAATTTGGCATGGAGCCCTTTTGAGACATGCTGGAGTCATCCGTAGGCTCTGATCGAAGTTTTGACGTCTCCGATGATGTCGCCGCCGGGAGCGCCATTTTAGCTGTCGGAGAAGCGAAGTTAGGCCAAATGATTCTGAAATGGCCCGAAACTTCATGTGTACTCTTCTCTTGGCTATCTTGAAGGATCTTGCAGTTTTTGTTTGATTCTGACAAGATTTGATTTTTTGGAGAAATTGCATTGCCTATTTATGGCAGGTTGCGACTTCATGCAGCTTTCTTGATGTTGAAGAGGCAAAGTGACATTTTTGGTGTCAACAAATGCCCCCTCGAGGTACAGCGACGAGTTGCTTGACTTTTGTAGTCGATGTGCCTCGAAGAGATTTTTGAAGGAGAGCTTGTGTCTTGACCAAGAGTCTTTGAGCAATCTTTCCTTTGGTATAGTAGCCTTTGAGCTTCCAGGGGAATTTTATGGTAGTGAAAGGAATCACACACCATCTCGAGGCAAAGTTTTGAAGATGACATCAGGGATGTGGATTTGGGTTTCTGTTTTTGATCTTGTGACCTAACCAGCTATATATGGCAGGTTAGGGGATCGGGTTTTGGTTTTGACCTTGTGACCCAACAAGCTGTATGCGGCAAGTTGGGGGATCATGATTTGGTTTTTGGTTTTGGTCTTGTGACCTAACAAGCTGTATGTGGCAAGTTAGGGGACCAGGATTTGGTTTTTGGTCACTCTTTGGGACTGTGTGGGTCCATTGGAGTGGTTTGGATTTTTTTTATGGAATGTCAATTTCAAGATTTTGGCTCAATTTGGTTTATGAGGCTGGATGGTTTGATTTTTGGAAGCTCATGGGGCTTGGAATTTTTTGTATGGTTCAATCAACTCAAAAGAAGCATGGAACCATTTTTGTATGCTCTTGGTAAGAGGGATTTTTTTTTCTGACTAAAAGCCCATTTTTTTTTTTTTATAGTGCCTAGGTGGTCAAACCTGGCTCATATGGGCTAGCCCATGGGACCTTAAGCTTTTTAGGATGGCTTAGATCTCATGTGGGGCCATTTTTGTAAAGAATATCTAAAGATATCTCATTTGGATAGAGAATATCTAAAAATATCTTTATGGGAGAGAATCTCTCATATTCCCTTAATTTGGGAGAGAATATCTCAAGGTATCTTTCTTTTTGGGAAAGAATCTTCAATATCCTATTTTGTTGGAGAGAATCTCTCATTGATTGATTTTGGGAGGAAATCTCTCAAAGACATCTTTTTTTTTGGGAAAGAATCTTTCTAATTCCTTCTCTTTTGGTAAGGTTACTAATTAGTAACACTTACCTTTCTTCTTTGTTTCCTTCTTTGATTTGCTCTCTCCTATAAAAGCAAAGGAAGGTAGGATCTCTTGCTCTTATTGCTTTCTTTTGCAACAATCTTAAGAGAGCTCCAAGACCAAGACTTCTTCTTCTTCAAGGATCTTCAAGCTTTTTCCTTCTTCTTCTCCATCAATGGCTTCAAGTAAGTTTTCTCTCTTTTTCTTTCAAGAAAACTCCATGTAGAGAATAGGATGGGAAAAAAAAAGTGTCTTCTCTTTTTTTTTTTTCTTTTTTTTTTTTCTTTCTATTCTTCTTCTCTTTTTTTTTTTTTCACGTGATTTCTGTTTTTTTTTTTCACGTGTGTCTCTTTTCTCTTTTTTTTTTTTTTTTTTTTTTGTGGGAAAGTTTCTTCCTTTTTTTTTTGTTCTTTTCTTTCTCCCCTTTTTTTTTTTTTCTTGCCTGCGACTTGATTTGCTAACATTTTTCTCTTGTCAGCTGACTTGCCACAGGATTCCGATGACTTTGAACTATCAATGGACGCAAATGTCGATGATGCTTCTGATGAGTTCATGGAGGAAGAGAGTGTTCCGCCAGTCGTCGAAGAAGGTACTTTGTAGTGATGACCCTGATGATTTTTTTTTTGAACAGGATCATATCATACCTTTTTGTGTTTCATTTGCAGGTTTTGAAGTGACAGAAGAGAGTCCATCGCTTTCTTCAGAACCAGAGCAAGGGATGCCAGAGGTCGATCCGGAGGTAGAGACCAGTTCTGACATGATTGAGGAGATGCCTCGTGTTGAGATTCCCTCTCCAGTGGCTCCAAGTGAAAAGATTCTTTTGTTACTCTTCCAATGGGACATGACATGAGCAGCCGATCAGCGGAGAAGGTTGAATCTTCATCCAGTTCGTCTCTTCGATTTGCGAAGAAGGTGCTGGCTCGGGTTTTGAGTTCTTGGGTCAAGACTCTCCTTTCTGGACACTTGGAGGCAGGATTTGGCATGATCCCACATGTACAGGAGATTCTGACCGACACCGAAGAGGTTGGTCTGGATGTCACAGGTGCCAGGGCGATCGTTGATAGGATCATTGCACTGGGTGACAAGTGGTTTGAGACCATGGGTTTCCCTGACGACCAATTCTTCAAGGAGATGTTCTTGGACCCTGCTGATAAGGCTAAGTCTGACCTGAATGAGGCTACACAAAGCAAGAAGCAGCTAGTTCGGGAGAAGAACAAGGAAGAGCTAGCCATCATCGGATTGAGGCATGACCTTAACGTCCTTGATAGGGAAGTTGAGGAGGCCAGGAAACGTCTTGAGCATTTGAAGGCACAAGTCGATGCGAAGTGGGCTGCTATAACAGAGGCTCGTGACAGGGAGAGTACTCTGATCCGCAGGGTTGCAGATGCCGGTCAAGTTCTCGAGAGGAGGACTCTAGAAAACGAACGATGGCAAACTGCCGGGGAAGAGCTTCCCGGTGTAAAAGAAGGGTTACGGCATTCGCCAGCATCTCATGGCAAGTTCCTGAAGAAGCGTGCCTTGGAAACTCTGACGGCTGAGGCCAAAAGTTTGCTTGAGGAGCTGAAGCTTTGGCTGGAGACCATTTTTGGCTAAGCTCCTGATTTTTTATAGCAGAAACCATTCTTCTTTTTTTTGGTACCACATGTATTTTTTGGTACTCTTTTTTTTGTAGTGCTTGTGAACACTTTCTTTCTTTTTTTTTTTTTTTTTTTTTTTTTTTTTTTGGTACCACATGTATTTTTTTTTTGGTACTTTTCTTTTTTTTTTTGTAGTGCTTGTGAACACTTTCTATATATATATATATATTTTTTTTTTGCTTTGGTACCACATGTATTTTTTTGGTACCCTTTTTTTTTTGTTCCCTACGCTCACTCAAATCTTTTTGTGATGAAAGCAATTGCTAAATGGGATTTGATCAAAAGCTTTGTCATTTTGTGAAAATCTTTTGTCAAATGTTTGTTTTGGTAGGGGAAACGAATTTGGCATGAAAGCCGGATTTTTGTGGCATTTACAGCCAGTTTGGTGGCATTTATAGCCGGTTTGGTGGCATTGATAGCCAATTTGTGGCATTTATAACCGGTTTTGACATGAGAGTCAGGTTTTTTTTTTGGGTGGCATTTGTAGCCGAGTTTTTTGAAAACCAAGTTTTGTTTTATTGGCATGAAAGCCGATTTTGGCGTTTATAGCCGGAAATTTTTGTTTTGGCATTTATAGCCGGATTTTGGCATTTATAGCCGAGTTTTGGTTTTCAAAATGCAGGTATCGACTAAATGTCGCCTCCCCGCTGAATGGTCTTGCAAGTATCGATGGAATGTCGCTTCCTTGCTCATTCGGTTTTGCGAGTATTGATGGAATGTCACTTCCTCGCGGGTTAGGTTTTGCAAGTATCGATGGAATGTCGCTTCCTCGCGAATTGGGGTGCAAATATCGACTAAGCGTCGCTTCCCTGCTTTTCCCAAGACTTTTGGTTTTGCGGGTACTGACTTTGATGTCGTTTCTCCGCGATTTTTGAAATTTGAGGTTTTCTCGAACCATTTGTAATTTTGGGTTGTGGATAGCAACTGGTATATTGCATCTCCACGATTTTTGAAATTGGGTTGTGGATATCAACTGGTTTGTTGCTTCTCCACGATTTTAGGTTTTCTCGAACCTTTGAAATTTGGGTTGTGGATATCAACTGAAATGTTGTGTCTCCACGATTTTCGAAATTGGGTTGTGGATATCAACTGGTTTGTTGCTTCTCCACGGTTTTTGGATTTTGCAAGTATCGACGAAATGTCGCTTCCCTGCGATTTTGGGTGCAAGTATCGATGGAATGTCGCATCCTTGCTTTTTTTCAAGATTTTTGTTTTGCGGGTACTGACTTTGATGTCGTTTCCCCACGATTTTTGAAAAACCATTTTTTTTGTTTAAAGACACGAGGGTCGTAAATCTTGACCTAGAACCATTTGGCGGTAAAAGGTAAGGTGGACTAGGGTGGAAATCCCTGAATCCGGATTTTTGTTTCAAACCATGAATTTTGGTTCAAGGATCGAAAGTTTTGGTCAAGTCAGGGAGAGGCTCCTAAACTTGGATTTTTTTTTTTGTTTTTGAACAATGAAACAATGAAAGTAAGCATTGTTTTTGAATCTCTAGAAATTTTGACATTTGATATGAAAATTCTAAAGAGAGTGGGTTTGACGAGCGAGTACCTGAGAACAGGTTTTGGCCATACAGGCATTGCTCTTACCCAGTTGGGTAAGTCTTCAAGGGTAGTACCGCTTCAAGAACTTGCCGTTGATAGGCAGCATACATCTGTCGCCTTCCATGTTTAGAAGGGCATATGCGCCGTTGGAGAAGACTTTGTCGATGACGTAGGGTCCCTCCCATTTTGGTTCAAATTTGCCTTTGGATTTGTGTGCGAAGACCATTGGTCTTTTTACCGCAAGAACCAAGTCACCCTTTTTGTAGGCGCGTTGCCGGACCCTTTTGTCAAAAGATCCTGCCATGCGTGCTTGGTAAAGTTCAATGCTTTGTCGAGCTTCGAGCCGTCTCTCGTCGAGATTGTCCAGCTCATGGAGTCGCAATTTGACATTGCTTTCTTGAGTCATGTCATTTTGTAGAGATACCCTCAGAGAAGGAATTTGTACCTCTAGGGGCACGACAGCTTCGCATCCATAGACCAAGGAGAATGGTGTGCTATGGGTTGGTCCTCGAACGGTGGTTCGATAGGCCCACAAAGCTTCAGACAGTTTGCCGCTCCAGTCTCTTTTGTGACTAGAGACCATTTTCTTGAGGATTTTGCAGAGTGTCTTGTTGAAGGCTTCTGCTAATCCGTTTGCTGCCGGATTGTATGGAGTCGAAGGACAGCTTTGAATTTTGTATTTGTCGCAGAACCTGTAGAATCGATGATCCCGGAATTGTGGTCCGTTATCATGGACGAATCTCTTGGGTATGCCGAAACGACAAATGATGTTGGTGCGCAGGAACTGAAGAACTGATGAGGTCTTCATTTCGTTGAACGCAAATGCTTCTGACCACTTGGAGAAATAATCCGTTGCGGCGAAGATGAAGCGATGACCTTTGCTTGAAGGGGGAAAGATAGGACCTATGATGTCCATGCCCCATGCTTCAAAAGGCCATGAGATTACTGTAGGATGCAGCCATTCCGGGGGCATGTGAATGTAATCTCCTTGAACTTGGCATAGCTGGCAGCGTTTGGCAAATTGCATTGCATCAGCAACCATGGTAGGCCAATAGTAACCTAACCTTTTTATCTGATCATAGAGCTTAGGACCTGCCTGATGGGCTCCACAAAGACCAGCATGAACTTCTTTAAGTGTTTCTTCGGCCTCTTGTTGTGACAAGCAGCGTAGAAGTACTCCGTTGAAGGATTTCCTGTAAAGGATCTTTGAAGGGATATCCAAATGAAAGTTTGGCGTTCGCCTTTGAATGCTTACCCGTTCTTTTGGATCTTCAGGTAGGATTCCGAACATAGTGTAATCAATGAACGGATCCCTCCAGTCGCCGATTGAAGGTTGAAGGATAGAGATCCGACTTCCAACCACTCGGTGGCATTCAGCAACTGCTTGGTGTGTGTTAAGAGGAGGGAGGATCCTTCTCTCGCACACTGTAATTTGCATGCTTTCCCCTTCCTGGATCGCCATTGATGCGGCAAGTCCGGCCAGGGCATCTGCACGGATGTTTTCACCTCTACGAATGTGGGTGATGTGACAGATGTCAAACTTTTGCAGAAGCGATTGTGCCTTGTTGTAATAAGGCAGCAGATCGGGCTTCCTGACTTCATATTTCTGATTCATCTGGTTGACGATCAGTTGAGAATCTCCAAAGACTTCCAGCATGGTGATACCAGATTCGATGGCGAGTTCCAATCCTAGGATCAGAGCTTGGTATTCAGCTGCATTGTTTGTGCATGGTTCCAGTAGCGAGAAAGCGTGTGGAATCATGCATTTGTCGGGGCTAACAAAGAGGATACCAACTCCCGAGATCAGCTTTCTTTTTGTCATTTGTCCTGGTTGCACCGTCAAAGTACATGTCCCAGGAGGCATTTGGTGAGGAAGTCTCCACGTTGTAGACAGGTTCGTCTGGGAGATCATCTCTGAGTGGAGAATCTTTAGGCAATGGATGCTCTGTGAGGAAATCTGCTAGAGCTTGGCCTTTGATTGCTTTTTGTGGCACATACCTAATATCAAATTGTGACAAGAGGATGGACCATTTTGCCAGTCGGGCATTGAGAGAACCGGCCTTGGTGACAAGAACCTTCAAGAGATTGATCCTTGAGATCAGGTAGACTGTGTTGGAAAGCAAGTAGTGACGTAGCTTTTGTACGGCGAACATCACTGCAAGGCATTCTTTTTCGACTGGAGAGTAGCGATGCTCTGCACCTACTAGCATGCGGCTGAGGTAGTATAGAGCAGCTTCTTTTCCTTCACCATTCTCTTGTGCAAGCAGAGCGCCTACAGAATGATCAAGAGCTCTTGTGTACAAGATGAATGGTTTTCCAGTGGCAGGGGCAGCTAACACTGGAGGTTTGGTCAGGTATGACTTGATATCTTGAAATGCGGCTTTGCAGTCGGCATCCCAGACAAAGTCTACACCTTTTTTCATTAATCGAGAGAATGGACGGCATTTCCCCGAAAGATTGGAGATGAACCGTCTGATGTAGGCCAATCTCCCTTGGAGCCCTTTTAGTTCTCTCAAGGTTCTTGGAGAGGGCATTTCTAGAATAGCCTTGACTTTTATGGGGTCAAGTTCTATTCCAGCTTTCCGAACAAGGAATCCGAGAAACTTACCCGACGAGACGCCGAAGAAGCATTTTAGAGGATTCATCCGCAGTTTGTGTTTGCGGAGTCGGAGGAAGACTTCCCGAAGATCTTTGAGATGGTCTTCTTTTCTTCTGCTTTTGACGGCGAGGTCATCAACGTAACATTCGACCGTCTTGTGCTGCATATCTTGGAATATTTTCATCATAGCCCTCTGATATGTGGCGCCAGCATTTTTCAGACCAAACGGCATGACAGTGTAGCAATACACGCCAAATGGAGTCCGAAATGAAGTGTGTTTTTCATCCTCGGGATGCATCTTTATCTGATTGTAACCAGAGAAGCCATCCATGAATGTCATTCGCTCGAATCCGCAGGTATTGTCAATCATCACCTCCGGTATGGGGAGCGGGAATTCATCTTTAGGGCAAGCGCCATTCAAGTCTTTATAGTCAATACAGACTCTGATCTGCCCAGTTTTCTTTGTCACGGGGACAATATTGGCCAACCACTCTGGATGTTGTTCCTCACAGATGAAGCCAACGCTTTTGAGTTTTTGAACTTCTTGTTCAATTTTATCCATCACATCTGGACGGAATCTTCTTTGGCCTTGTTTGACAGGCTTGATGTCTTCTTGAAGATTGAGTTTGTGGACTGCTACTTTGGGGTCTAAACCAGGCATTTCAGCATAGGACCATGCAAAGCAATCAACGAACTCACGAAGAAAAGCGATATACTCGGGTAACTCATCATCCTTTATATTCTTGCTTATGAATACAGGACGTGGGTTATCTGGTGTTCCCAAGTCTATCTTTTGAACAGGATCTTCTGTCGGAAGGTTCGAAGGTGGTTCCTCCACAATATTTTCGGAGGCTTCCAACTCAACGAAACCTTCTGGAGTTTCAACTGCATTACCAGACCAAGGCTCTGTTCCTTTCCATGGATTTTCTTGATTGGTGATCTCCTCAAGGCTGGCTATGAGATAGTCCCAATCGCCTGTTGAGTCTGGTATTTCCTTTGGAGACGAGGGTTCTTCTGGGTCAGGATGCCACAAGTCTGTATTATCGGACGATTCCTCTTTATCATCAGAGAAATCATACCAATTGGATGAGCTTCCTGGATCTTTGTCAGGTAACTCTTTAAAGAGATTTCCAGGGAGATCGATGTCTTCGTGGACTTTAGATGTTGAGGCTTGGTCGGTAAAACGACTTTTAAGCCTTTGTGTCAACTGTCTCAGAGGAGTGTCGGGATCATACCCTAACCCATATGAAGACTTTTCTACATGACCGTAGAGTCTCCAATCTTCCAGCTGGCTTTTGGTCAAGGCGGGCTCCAATGGCGTGAGAATACCGCGTCTTTCTCCCAAACCGACTGGGTTTTGAGCGTCATAGCCCATTTTCTTCATAATTGCTTGTGCCACAGGACTATATAGAGATAGTTGAGGCATACCTTCATTTTGAAAAGGTTCCAGCATGGAGTTTGATGAAGAAGCGTCCGATCTATGGAAGAAGATCGGCCTTTGCTTTGGTGATGTTGCCGGAACAACAAAGGTAGCTGACGTAGGATCTTCTACATCAGCAGGTGTCTCCATCGGAGTAAGAGCTGGCTGAACTTGCTGAGTGTCAGCTTGGCTTGACGATGCATCGTCTTCTGGCTCTGAGTCCGAGTCTGTGTCTTGCATGATAGACACGAGAGAGACAACAAATTTGCCCCCAGGCTTTTGTTTCGCCTTCTTCACTTTAGTCGTGATGACCAAAGGTTTTGAATTCTTGAGGGAGATAACGAAGGGAGATTGACTACTCTCTTCTAATTTGCCGGAGGGTTTGTTTTCTTCCGGTGATTTTTGAGGAGCCTTGCCTTTATCTTTCTGGAGATTTTCAGCAGGGGGTACTATTTCCTCTTCTTCTTTTTCTCCTTCATACATTTGGGAGTCTGCGAAGTGGACTTCTTTACCTTTGAAGGGTTTTCTGTCCGCAAAGACACGATGTACCATGCCGTCGTCGCCGACAAACTTGATGCATTGATGTAGAGTTGAAGGAACAACACCATTCTCGTGTATCCAAGGACGTCCGAGAAGGATGTTGTAGCATGAGGGGGTTTTTATTGCATACACAGTGACCTCAGAGATAAGATCACCGATTTGCAATTTGAACCTGATTTTGCCGATAGGCCTTTGAGTGCTCCCATCGTATCCAAAGATAGATACAGATGTGTGGCTTAGCTTGCTGGGTGGGATGCCCAACTCTTCAAGAGCCGAAGTGGAGATAAGGTTGAGTGCAGAACCTGGGTCGATCTGAACTCTATGTATCGGCATTTCTTTGATGTACCCTGTGAAGTACAGGGGTCGGTTGTGCCTTGCTTCGCCAAGTAGGAGGTCTTCCTTAGTGAAGGCGATGGTTGCACTGGCTGCCTTTTGAACCGAGAGGCATTGGATGCATGATCCCTCAGTTTTCTTTTTTTCTTCTTTTAAGGAAGTTTCAGAGTTTTTGACCCGGTAGTCCATTTCAATTTGGAGGACTTGTGGGGCATGTTTGTCGACATCCTCATTCAGTTTTTGTAATTCTGATATGAGATTATCACGAGTGCGTGGAGACATTCGCAATAAGTCTAGGATGTGAAGACGTGCAGGTATGTGTTTGAAGTGCTCAACCAAATCATACTTGAAAGCCTCCTTAGGGCCTGCATGTTCATCATTGTTGCCACTGGGGGCGCTTACAACATCTTTTCCCGAAGGATTTACATAAGTAAAGGAAGATTGGTTGTAATTTTTGTGGTAGTCCCGGCCCGAACGGGTGCCTCCACCAACTTCGAGAGCTTCTTGAGAAGGATCTTCGTTTGGAAGATTGTCTTCAGGATCAAGAGGCTGTCGTTTTTCATCTACTGGGGATGTATCTGCAGCAGAGTTGCCATCCTCAGTGATTGTGTTGCACGGAGCATTTTCCGGGAGCAAGTCCTGAACAGCATCCAGCAGCTTTTCTTCTTCGTTGACCCATCCATCACCCCAAGTTGGGTTTTCTTCATGATGATGAGTCGGGAAGAATGTGTATCCTGAAGTCACAGTCTCAGGAGAAGAAACCTGAGAGGGTGTCATCTCTGTGAAAGTCACGTGAGACGAGGTAGCTCCAGAGGATACATTGCTAGGCGTCGTCGGAGTGTAGGTAATCTCATCAGACGACGCTTCAGAAGAGCTATAATCCTGATATATTACATTACAGGAAGCTCTGATAGGAGATGTTGCCTGCTCGGAGTCAGACTCATCCTCGGATGTAAGAGGATCATCTATCCAGCAATGTTCTCCATTTTCAGGAGTTGAGGGAGGAGGTACCTGATGGGCTTCAGGGACTTCCGGCTCTGGATTGTGAGGAATCTCGTTGACGCGGTCTTGCTCTTGTTCTAGAGCGAGACGCTGCAAGATCCTTGCATATTCTTCAAGATCAGGCATGGGAGCCAGATCCTCTTCTTCGTCTTCTCCGTGTGGCTCAACATAGTTGATTTCCACTGGAGCAATGACAGGTGCTGGGTTAACAGCATCTTCTTGTGCAGCCTCTTGGTCTTCTTCATCATCAGACCAGGATCCTTGTGGTTGCAAGGGGTTATACCAGATTACTAGCATAAGGTGAGTTTCAGGAACCCATTCTTCATCGGAGAGATATTCTCCTGTTTCAAGAGATTCCTCCCACTCATCGGTGTAGTTGGGCTCGAATCCATCGTTGGTGTCGCTGGACTCGTATCCATCAATGGAGAATCCGACTACCGAGTTGCAAGAGTATGATGCCCCCTGCATGGCTTCTTTTTTGAATTGAGGTGGCATGAAATCACTAAGAGTGAAGTTTCTTACCGCCTTTGAAGTCTCTGGAAGGGACGTTTTTGTTGCCCCGAGTGAAGTGGTAGAGGAGGCCTCTGCTTTTTCATGGACTTCTTGTTTTGGCTGGGTCTTCTCTTGCCGTTTGAGCCTGAGGAGATGTTTCTTGGCTTGCCTTCGCTGCTGAGCGGTCGGCTTTGTTTTGACGATCTCCCAATTTTCATCTTCCAGGAGATCGGGATGTACCCATATGGGTTGTCCGTCTGGTGTCGGGCAAGGAACCAACACTTCGGACGTTTGAATTCTATTTATCACCTTGAAGGAAGTAGTGATCTTCTTCTTCGGTGACTTTGGTGTTTGTCCATATGACACCATGTTGACGGAGGCAGTCCCATAGTTTTTGTCAAAGGTGATGACTCCGTTTTTCCACATCTCGTTTATCTTCTCTCTCACAATAAAGCATTGATTGAGAGGATGCGAAACCATCTGGTGGTATGGACAGTACCGAGGATCATTGGTTTTGCCAACGTCTCCAGGTCTTTTGGGCTCTGGCAAAATGAGTTTGCCATTTGCTAGGAGAGCCTCAAAGATTTCTTCGACGTCTTCATCGAACGGATATTTCTTTTCTACTCGCTCTTTGAAGGCATCAGAGAGTTCAGGTCTCTTACCTGCAGCTCTATTTTCAGCTTTCTTTGGTTGCTGAGGAGCTGACTTAGTCTGCACATTGAGAACCTCCTTCTTCTTTGGTTTAGAGGTTGCAACAGCAGTCGGCTCTTTCTTTGATGATTTCTGACTGTTGAGGTCTTTGATCACCGTTTCAGCTTCCATGGAAGCTTCCAGGAGTTCCCCCAGGTTCTTTGACTTATTGCCGATGATCATGGAGCGGATTTTAGCTCTCATGTTGTTTCGGCAGATGTCGACTAGCGACGCTTGTGGCAGTACATCTGAGCATTTGTACGCCATTGCTTTCCACTTGTGAATGAAGTCATAAGTTGACTCATTCTCTCTCTGTTTTAGGCTGCAGAGCTGAGCCATAGTAACAGGATGATCCTCACCTTGGAAGTGGGTCAGGAAGCGTGTCTCCAGCATAGCCCAGTTCTGAATGGAGTTCTCCGGCAGAGTGGAGTACCAATCGAAGGCCGTACCTTTTAGGGTACTTGCAAAGAGGCGGATCTTGAGTGCATCTTGATCCGCGATAGCTCCCGTCAAGATCTTGAAGTGGATGACGTGCTGTCTGGCTGATCCTTTCCCCGTATATGTTTGGAGAGTAGGATGCTTGAATTTTGTGGGGAACGGGACCGAGTCCATCCATAAAGGATATGGTGGCTTGATCCCATGCTCTTTGAGTATATCCTCTTCTTTAGGTTTGGCGAGGATACTGTCTACGTCCTTTTTGGTGAGGGCGCGTGACTCATTTTCTTCTCCATTTCCCTCGTTATTGCTATGATTTGGAGGAGGCTCATTGTTCACCTGATTTTGGACGACAAGGAGAAGGTTTTCCATCAGAGTTTCAATCCTCTGCTGGCCTTGTTCCAACTGCTGGATGCGTGTGAGCGCATCATCTCGAGGTGGATTCTGAGGTGGCGGCTCAGAACTTGTAGCCAAGACGTTCATCCCTCGGGATTCGAACGAAGAAATCGTCCTGGTGACCGAGCTGGGGCTCATTCTTTTTGATGAAGAGCTTGATGAAGGATTACTCTCCCGTCCTTGGCTGGAAGGGGCAGGAGATTCTTCGGGATGTCTTTGTGTCCTTGTGATGCTACGGGTCACCGGACGTCGGACATGGATTTTTGATGCTGACCTTTGGCGTCTTCTGGTTTTTCCAACCATATGGACGGCAGCAACTTGGTCGGGTCTTTCTTTTTCGACCCATTTGTGGGAGACTTGAAGTGTAGGAGGCTGGGTCCTTTGCTTCTCTAGTCTCTTTTGTCGATATGACGTACGGCGGCGTGCTCGACGAGCGATTTGAGCTTTGGTCAGCTCCGGCTGGGCTCTGACGATGAAGGATGTGCTCCCTCGGGCGCAGCAGCCGAGCTTGTCTTCTTTGTGGTTGGGCAAGGACAGGATGCGGACCCGGTCCTTTGCCTGTTGCAGCGAAGCTTTAAACCTTTCGAGTTCGGCCCCTGTAGAGATGAAGGGTCGAACTGAAGGAGTGTAGGCCTTGGCAGGTGCTTGTAGAGGCCTGGTGATGCATGATCTAATTTTGGGCTTGTAGGAACAAGCCGGCTCATGCTGGGTTGACTTGGGAGTCAAGTTGGAGATGGGTCTCTCCTCTTTCATGTAGGCAAGAGGGTAGAACTGGTTTTCTTTGAGTGGGGCCAGGTATGCTGGCCTGGTGGAAATTTGAGACCTTCTTTGTTTTGGGGAAGGTCTTGGAGACCAAGTCTTGGGATAGACCTGGTTGTTTGTGGGTCGAGGCTTCGCGGGGGTGCCGCGGGCTTCAGGCTTTTGGGCGCTCGCCTTTGGTGTCACGGGAGTGACACGTTGAGAGGCGATCTTCTGCCTTTTGGCAGGCGCAGTTTGTTCTTCGGGAAGTGGGAATGGTCCCAGTGTCCCGAAGACGATGGTCCGGGGAGTCGAGGTCGACCCGGAGTTCAGAGAGTTGCCGAGGGAGTTGACGCTTCGGCAGCTGGCGGGGCGCTTGTAAGTGCGCTCGGTTTGCTTCTGTTGAAGCATGAGTTGGTGCTTGTTCTCATCGAAGATAATGGTTAAGGCTGCCATTGTTAGTTTCGAAAAAGTTCTGAAACAAGACCACATCCATTAGTAATCACAAGAATGTAATGATCATAAATGGGAATTTCTATGGTTGTCTTTTCAAATCGCTCAAGGGATATGACCCAAGCGACATGAAGAAGGCAAAAAGCCATAGATGGTACAATTGTTCTGACAGCAAGTATGGTGAGCCCAGAATGAGCGTTCCAGTGACTGCTAGAAGCAATTGTAAACCTAAATTCGACTTATCGAGAAGCAGGGCTTGCTCGAGATAAGAAGAATATAAGGTAGGAGTTACAAATGTGCCGGTCACAGATACAGTAGACCCTGAAAGGGCGTACCAGTATTGCTATGCACAAATGTTGGAGATCGCATCCATGAGATGGGATTCTTTGTTTTGAAATGTCAGAAATGGATTCGTCAAAGAGAGCAGGTGACATTCCGATTCAAATACGGGCTCAACGATTTCCGCGAGCGCCAGTACTCAGAAGGGAAGAGACCACAATTTCTCGAATCTGAATCCAAAAAGTGACGAGTTTTTGGAGATTTTTTTTTGAAATGATTTTTTTTTATTTTATTTTTATTTTATTTTTTTTTATTTTTTATTTTTTTTTTAAATATTTTTTTTTTTTTATTTTTTTATTTTATTTTTTTTTTTGAAAATTTTTTTTTTTTTTAAGATTTTTTTTTTGAAAATCTTTTTTTTTATTTTTATTTTTTTTTTTAATTTTTTAAGATTTAAAGACGAGAGAGTACACATAGGCCTCCTAACCCGGTCTTATGAAACCTCAATTGATAGAATTGCCCCCAGGTAAGGGTAGGATTACTTAATGAACCCGTTTGGAGGACCCTTGCCTAGAACAGTCAAGCTGTCTCCACACTCTGGACAAGGCTTTTCTTGAATCAATCGTGATTAAAGAACGCAATTGGTTTAACCTTAGTGGTCTATGTCCCCTTTTTTTTTTATAAAAATCCCAAATAGACTCATCGAAGAGAAACGATGGCCCAAAACCTTAGTCGAACGGGCTCAACATTTCTGCAAGCACCAAAGAACGATAGGATAGGAACAAAGTTTCTCAATTTTGAATCCAAACTAAGAAAACTAATTTTTTTTTATTTTATTTTTTTTTAATATTTTTTTTTTGAAATCTCTAATGAACTCATCGAAGAGAAACGATGGTCCAAAACCTTAGTCGAACGGGCTCAACATTTCTGCAAGCACCAAAGAACGATAGGATAGGATCAAGGTTTCTCAATTTTGAATCCAAACTAAGAAAACTGATTTTTTATTTATTTTTTTTTTTTTTTGAAATCTCTAATGAACTCATCGAAGAGAAACGATGGTCCAAAACCTTAGTCGAACGGGCTCAACATTTCTGCAAGCACCAAAGAACGATAGGATAGGATCAAAGTTTCTCAATTTTGAATTCAAACTAAGAAAACTGATTTTTTTTTTTTGAAAAGAGAAAGAATGGAAACAAACTCAAAGAAATAGAAATTTCCAAAAAATCCCATCTCATGTTTTTTTTTTTTTTTAGGATGCAAAATCCAACATAGGCTACCAGCTAGGAAGTAGCCAAGGAATCCGGAAAAGAAGTATAAGCATAGAGCAAAAAGTATGATATGCAAATATTTCATTTCCAAGCACCGTGTTCTCAAATGAACGAGTCCCACCGGGTGTGCCAGCTTGATGGAACGCGCTCCGAGGCGCCGTTGGGGCGGCTACCGGGGTCGGCGGAACGTGGGAGTCCGTCGGGTCCGGCCCTTTCGCGCCCTGGCGGGCCCTGAAGCGTGCATCAACATTTCTTTTATGTGGGTGTGCCAGATTTTCTATTTTACTTGGAATTGCAAGTGGTAATCCGGAGATCAACCTTCGCAAGTAAAAAGGAAATCAACTTCTTTCAAGTTTTCCATTGCACAAATATTTAAGAAAAGAGACATTTTCTTGGTTTGCCGTGAAAGGCGATTTTGTTTGGCATTTATAGCCGATTTTGGCGTTTATAGCCGATTTACAATTCTTATCAATAATGAAAGACAAGATTTGTGATTTTTGTCTCTTTTAGAAAAATACAAACTACAATGAAAAGCAAGAAAAGGAAGATCTAACTTTTCAGGAGATTGTGGGGGACTCGTTCAGATTGACGGTCGCAAGCCACGTATGGGCTTCGCCATCATCCATGCAGATGAGAACAGAAGATGTTCTTGATTCGCTTGGCTTGGCTATAACCTCAGATTTTTAGAGGACAAAGACCAAGAGAAGGTCCTATGTCCAATAAAAAGCTAAGTAGACGGGCTGAAAAGCCACGTCTAAGCCATTGGAGGCAGCAGGAGAAGGCAAGGACCTTGGGGGGGGGGGGGGGGGTACCCCCCAAGGGACTTTTGTCACCTTGTAGTGGTGGCCGGTGCAGAACTTCAGCAGAGTTTTTCTCTCTTTTTCTTTCTCTCAGATCTCTTTCTGATCCTTTTTTTCTGATCTTCTGATTTTCTCCTCTTTTTTCTGATTCCGATTTCAATGGAATGCTCTCCTATTTATAGGCTTTTGGTAGCCATTTAGGAGGGTTTATGAGCCTTAATGGCTTTAATGGGAGGAGTTACAAGATTTATTTCTTGATTTTGTAACTCCTTTTTCCTTGAATCTGATTGGCCGATGGAGATTAAGGGCTTTTAATCACCTTAATTACCATAATGGGAGGAGTTTCATGGTTTAAATGCCATGAATCAATTGACTTGTAACTCCCAAATGCTTGCTTCTGATTGGGCCGTCCAAAGAAATGAATTAATGACTGCAATAAAGCTAGTCAATTAACCACATTAATTGGTCGCCGAGCAGTCGAAGAGTCGCGGGCCGTGCCGTGTCTTCTGGAATTCTTCTGGCGATGATCATCGATGGATCTACATGCTGATCGACATCGGATGAACATGTAACTTCAGACATTGATAGCTAAGAGTGGGCCGGTGACATCTGTCTTGTCGATTTCACGATCGGTCGGACAGAAAGTGCACTTTCTTGGTCGACCGGTTGGCGATCTTAGAGCGATCAATGATGATTTTATGCTTTTGGAGGTTGACCCGTGATTTTGACGGATGTCAGAGGATATGAGTCAATTTCAAGCACTAAAAATCACATTTTCAGGAAACCACAGGGGCCAAAGTGCGCGAAACGCGAAAAAAGACGGAAAAACGGGTCACCGGCGGAAAATCCGGTGACCCGGACCTCCATGGTCGCCGGCGACCATGGACCGGCGACCATGGGCCATGGTCGTAGGGGTCCGCGACCCTGGGGGATTTTTCCCCTTCGGAGCCCGTTTTGCGGTCGTTTTGAGGTCTTTTTCGTCGCCGTTTTCTTCTGTATTTTTCTTGACATTTCTTCTCATTTATTGGCTTGATTTCCCTGTAGAAAACTTGATGAGAATCCTTGCATTTTTAGAGTGCAAAGTTTCCAATTTTCCGGGAAAGCCGAAGACTTTGTCGTGTAGAGCTGCTGATTTTCCGCCAGAAGCTGAAACTTGGTCAAACGATGTCGGAATGACCTGAAATTTGAGGTGAAGCCTCCTGAGCAATAAATAAGACCAACCATAGGCTTTTGTTTGAGTTTTGAAGCCGTTTGGGGTCCCGTCGATGCTTCACTTGATTTTGCTGCGAGGAAAATGCCGAGCTTTGATATGTGGTCAAACGATGTCCGATTGACCTGAAATTTGACGGGGAGCCTATTGGAGTCATTTTGAGACGTTCCATGGGCTCCGTTTTGGATGTCATGGTCCCGGGTTGCTCCGCCGCCGGTAGGCTTGATTTTCTCTCGGAGCATCGAAACCTGGTCAAACGTTTGTCAGAATGACCTGAAATTTGACGTGCAGCCTTTTGGAAGCATGTTGAAGCCACTCATGCACTTGGTTTGATGAGCGAAGGCTTCGGTGGTTCCCGCCGCCGGGAGGCTTGATTTTGCTGCTCGAGCATTGATGGAGGGTCAAACGTTGTCGGTTTGACTTGAAATTTGGCATAGAGCCCTTTTGAGACATGCTGGAGTCATCTGTAGGCTTTGATCGAAGTTTTGACGTCTCCGATGATGTCGCCGCCGGGAGCTCCCGTTTAGCTGTCGGAGAAGTGAAGTTAGGCCAAATGTTGTCGAAATGGCCCGAAACTTCATGTGTACTCTTCTCTTGGCTATCTTGAAGGATCTTGCAGTTTTTGTTTGATTCTGACAAGATTTGAATTTTTGGAGAAATTGCATTGCCTATTTATGGCAGGTTGCGACTCCATGCAGCTTTCTTGATGTTGAAGAGGCAAAGTGACATTTTTGGTGTCAACACCGACGACATCTCGGATCCGCCGTCAAAAGCATAAAATCATCATTGATCGCTCCAAGATCGTCAACCGGCTGACCAAGAAAGTGCACTTTCTGTCCGACCGATCGAGAAATCGACAAGACAGATGTCACCGGCCCGCTCTTAGCTATCAATGTCTAAGTTACATGTTCATCCGATGTCGATCAGCATGTAGATCCATCGATGATCATCGCCAGAAGAATTCCAGAAGACACGGCACGGCCCGCGACTCTTCGACTGCTCGGCGACCAATTAATGTGGTTAATTGACTAACTTTATTATGGTCATTAATTCATTTCTTTGGACGGCCCAATCAGAAGCAAGCATTTGGGAGTTACAAGTCAATTGATTCATGGCATTTAAACCATGAAACTCCTCCCATTATGGTAATTAAGGTGATTAAAAGCCCTTAATCTCCATCGGCCAATCAGATTCAAGGAAAAAGGAGTTACAAAATCAAGAAATAAATCTTGTAACTCCTCCCATTAAAGCCATTAAGGCTCATAAACCCTCCTAAATGGCTACCAAAAGCCTATAAATAGGAGAGCATTCCATTGAAATCGGGATCAGAAAAAAGAGGAGAAAATCAGAGGATCAGAAAAAAAAAGATCAGAAAGAGATTTGAGAGAAAGAAAAAGAGAGAAAAACTCTGCTGAAGTTCTGCACCGGCCACCACTACAAGGTGACAAAAGTCCCTTGGGGGGCACCCCCCCCAAGGTCCTTGCCTTCTCCTGCTGCCTCCAATGGCTTAGACGTGGCTTTTCAGCCAGTCTACTTAGCTTTTTATTGGACATAGGACCTTCTCTTGGTCTTTGTCCTCTAAAAACCTGAGGTTATAGCCAAGCCAAGCGAATCAAGAGCATCTTCTGTTCTCATCTGCATGGATGATGGCGAAGCCCATACATGGCTTGCGACCGTCAATCTGAACGAGTCCCCCACAATCTCCTGAAAAGTTAGATCTTCCTTTTCTTGCTTTTCATTGTAATTTGTATTTTTCTAAAGAGACAAAAATCACAACTCTTGTCTTTCATTATTGATAAGAATTGTAAATCGGCTATAAACGCCAAAATCGGCTATAAATGCCAAACAAAATCGCCTTTCACGGCAAACCAAGAAAATGTCTCTTTTCTTAAATATTTGTGCAATGGAAAACTTGAAAGAAGTTGATTTCCTTTTTACTTGCGAAGGTTGATCTCCGGATTACCACTTGCAATTCCAAGTAAAATAGAAAATCTGGCACACCCACACAAAGAAATGTTGATGCACGCTTCAGGCCCGCCAGGGCGCGAAAGGGCCGGACCCGACGGACTCCCACGTTCCGCCGACCCCGGTAGCCGCCCCACGGCGCCTCGGAGCGCGTTCCATCAAGCTGGCACACCCGGTGGGACTCGTTCATTTGAGAACACGGTGCTTGGAAATGAAATATTTGCATACCATATTTTTGCTCTATGCTTATACTTCTTCTCCAGATTCCTTGGCTACTTTTTAGCTGGTGGCCTATGTTGGATTTTGCATCCTAAAAAAAAATGAGATGGGATTTTTTGGAAATTTCTACTTCTTTAAGTTTCTTTCCACTCTTTCTCTTTGCAAAAAAAAATCAAAAAAAAAAATAATCAGTTTTCTTAGTTTGAATTCAAAATTGAGAAACTTTGATCCTATCCTATCGTTCTTTGGTGCTTGCAGAAATGTTGAGCCCGTTCGACTAAGGTTTTCGGCCATCGTTTCTCTTCGATGAGTTCATTAGAGATTTCAAAAAAAAAAATAAAAAAAAAATCAGTTTTCTTAGTTTGAATTCAAAATTGAGAAACTTTGATCCTATCCTATCGTTCTTTGGTGCTTGCAGAAATGTTGAGCCCGTTCGACTAAGGTTTTGGGCCATCGTTTCTCTTCGATGAGTTCATTAGAGATTTCAAAAAAAAAAATAATAAAAAATCAGTTTTCTTAGTTTGGATTCAAAATTGAGAAACCTTGATCCTATCCTATCGTTCTTTGGTGCTTGCAGAAATGTTGAGCCCGTTCGACTAAGGTTTTGGACCATCGTTTCTCTTCGATGAGTTCATTAGAGATTTCAAAAAAAAAAAAATAAAATAAAAAAGTCAGCTTTCTTAGTTTGGATTCAAAATTGAGAAACCTTGATCCTATCCTATCGTTCTTTGGTGCTTGCAGAAATGTTGAGCCCGTTCGACTAAGGTTTTGGGCCATCGTTTCTCTTCGATGAGTCTATTTGGGATTTTTATAAAAAAAAAAAAGGACATAGACCACTAAGGTTAAACCAATTGCGTTCTTTGATCACGATTGATTCAAGAAAAGCCTTGTCCAGAGTGTGGAGACAGCTTGACTGTTCTAGGCAAGGGTCCTCCAAACGGGTTCATTAAGTAATCCTACCCTTACCTGGGGGCAATTCTATCAATTGAGGTTTCATAAGACCGGGTTATGAGGCCTATGTGTACTCTCTCGTCTTTAAATCTTAAAAAATTAAAAAAAAAATAAAAATAAAAAAAAAGATTTTCAAAAAAAAAATCTTAAAAAAAAAAAAAACAAAAATTTTCAAAAAAAAATAAAATAAAAAAATAAATAAATAAAAAAAATATTTTAAAAAAAATAAAAAATAAAAAAAATAAAATAAAAATAAAATAAAAAAAATCATTTCAAAAAAAAAAAATCTCCAAAAACTCGTCACTTTTTGGATTCAGATTCGAGAAATTGTGGTCTCTTCCCTTCTGAGTACTGGCGCTCGCGGAAATCGTTGAGCCCGTATTTGAATCGGAATGCCACCTGCTCTCTTTGACGAATCCATTTCTGACATTTCAAAACAAAGAATCCCATCTCATGGATGCGATCTCCAACATTTGTGCATAGCAGTACTGGTACGCCCTTTCAGGGTCTACTGTATCTGTGACCGGCACATTTGTAACTCCTACCTCTTATTCTTCTTATCTCGAGCAAGCCCTGCTTCTCGATAAGTCGAATTTAGGTTTACAATTGCTTCTAGCAGTCACTGGAACGCTCATTCTGGGCTCACCATACTTGCTGTCAGAACAATTGTACCATCTATGGCTTTTTGCCTTCTTCATGTCGCTTGGGTCATATCCCTTAAGCGATTTGAAAAGACAACCATAGAAATTCCCATTTATGATCATTATATTCTTGTGATTACTAATGGATGATGGAACGCGCTCCGAGGCGCCGTTGGGGCGGCTACCGGGGTCGGCGGAACGTGGGAGTCCGTCGGGTCCGGCCCTTTCGCGCCCTGGCGGGCCCTGAAGCGTGCATCAACATTTCTTTGTGTGGGTGTGCCAGATTTTCTATTTTACTTGGAATTGCAAGTAGTAATCCGGAGATCAACCTTCGCAAGTAAAAAGGAAATCAACTTCTTTCAAGTTTTCCATTGCACAAATATTTAAGAAAAGAGACATTTTCTTGGTTTGCCGTGAAAGGCGATTTTGTTTGGCATTTATAGCCGATTTTGGCGTTTATAGCCGATTTACAATTCTTATCAATAATGAAAGACAAGATTTGTGATTTTTGTCTCTTTTAGAAAAATACAAACTACAATGAAAAGCAAGAAAAGGAAGATCTAACTTTTCAGGAGATTGTGGGGGACTCGTTCAGATTGACGGTCGCAAGCCACGTATGGGCTTCGCCATCATCCATGCAGATGAGAACAGAAGATGTTCTTGATTCGCTTGGCTTGGCTATAACCTCAGATTTTTAGAGGACAAAGACCAAGAGAAGGTCCTATGTCCAATAAAAAGCTAAGTAGACGGGCTGAAAAGCCACGTCTAAGCCATTGGAGGCAGCAGGAGAAGGCAAGGACCTTGGGGGGGGGGGGGGGGGGGTACCCCCCAAGGGACTTTTGTCACCTTGTAGTGGTGGCCGGTGCAGAACTTCAGCAGAGTTTTTCTCTCTTTTTCTTTCTCTCAGATCTCTTTCTGATCCTTTTTTTCTGATCTTCTGATTTTCTCCTCTTTTTTCTGATTCCGATTTCAATGGAATGCTCTCCTATTTATAGGCTTTTGGTAGCCATTTAGGAGGGTTTATGAGCCTTAATGGCTTTAATGGGAGGAGTTACAAGATTTATTTCTTGATTTTGTAACTCCTTTTTCCTTGAATCTGATTGGCCGATGGAGATTAAGGGCTTTTAATCACCTTAATTACCATAATGGGAGGAGTTTCATGGTTTAAATGCCATGAATCAATTGACTTGTAACTCCCAAATGCTTGCTTCTGATTGGGCCGTCCAAAGAAATGAATTAATGACTGCAATAAAGCTAGTCAATTAACCACATTAATTGGTCGCCGAGCAGTCGAAGAGTCGCGGGCCGTGCCGTGTCTTCTGGAATTCTTCTGGCGATGATCATCGATGGATCTACATGCTGATCGACATCGGATGAACATGTAACTTCAGACATTGATAGCTAAGAGTGGGCCGGTGACATCTGTCTTGTCGATTTCACGATCGGTCGGACAGAAAGTGCACTTTCTTGGTCGACCGGTTGGCGATCTTAGAGCGATCAATGATGATTTTATGCTTTTGGAGGTTGACCCGTGATTTTGACGGATGTCAGAGGATATGAGTCAATTTCAAGCACTAAAAATCACATTTTC
This sequence comes from Umbellularia californica, assembly GCA_028538565.1. Taxonomy (NCBI): domain Eukaryota; kingdom Viridiplantae; phylum Streptophyta; class Magnoliopsida; order Laurales; family Lauraceae; genus Umbellularia; species Umbellularia californica. The sequence goes on from JAPQWN010000009.1 coordinate 2,713,170, forward strand.
AGGAAACCACAGGGGCCAAAGTGCGCGAAACGCGAAAAAAGACGGAAAAACGGGTCACCGGCGGAAAATCCGGTGACCCGGACCTCCATGGTCGCCGGCGACCATGGACCGGCGACCATGGGCCATGGTCGTAGGGGTCCGCGACCCTGGGGGATTTTTCCCCTTCGGAGCCCGTTTTGCGGTCGTTTTGAGGTCTTTTTCGTCGCCGTTTTCTTCTGTATTTTTCTTGACATTTCTTCTCATTTATTGGCTTGATTTCCCTGTAGAAAACTTGATGAGAATCCTTGCATTTTTAGAGTGCAAAGTTTCCAATTTTCCGGGAAAGCCGAAGACTTTGTCGTGTAGAGCTGCTGATTTTCCGCCAGAAGCTGAAACTTGGTCAAACGATGTCGGAATGACCTGAAATTTGAGGTGAAGCCTCCTGAGCAATAAATAAGACCAACCATAGGCTTTTGTTTGAGTTTTGAAGCCGTTTGGGGTCCCGTCGATGCTTCACTTGATTTTGCTGCGAGGAAAATGCCGAGCTTTGATATGTGGTCAAACGATGTCCGATTGACCTGAAATTTGACGGGGAGCCTATTGGAGTCATTTTGAGACGTTCCATGGGCTCCGTTTTGGATGTCATGGTCCCGGGTTGCTCCGCCGCCGGTAGGCTTGATTTTCTCTCGGAGCATCGAAACCTGGTCAAACGTTTGTCAGAATGACCTGAAATTTGACGTGCAGCCTTTTGGAAGCATGTTGAAGCCACTCATGCACTTGGTTTGATGAGCGAAGGCTTCGGTGGTTCCCGCCGCCGGGAGGCTTGATTTTGCTGCTCGAGCATTGATGGAGGGTCAAACGTTGTCGGTTTGACTTGAAATTTGGCATAGAGCCCTTTTGAGACATGCTGGAGTCATCTGTAGGCTTTGATCGAAGTTTTGACGTCTCCGATGATGTCGCCGCCGGGAGCTCCCGTTTAGCTGTCGGAGAAGTGAAGTTAGGCCAAATGTTGTCGAAATGGCCCGAAACTTCATGTGTACTCTTCTCTTGGCTATCTTGAAGGATCTTGCAGTTTTTGTTTGATTCTGACAAGATTTGAATTTTTGGAGAAATTGCATTGCCTATTTATGGCAGGTTGCGACTCCATGCAGCTTTCTTGATGTTGAAGAGGCAAAGTGACATTTTTGGTGTCAACACCGACGACATCTCGGATCCGCCGTCAAAAGCATAAAATCATCATTGATCGCTCCAAGATCGTCAACCGGCTGACCAAGAAAGTGCACTTTCTGTCCGACCGATCGAGAAATCGACAAGACAGATGTCACCGGCCCGCTCTTAGCTATCAATGTCTAAGTTACATGTTCATCCGATGTCGATCAGCATGTAGATCCATCGATGATCATCGCCAGAAGAATTCCAGAAGACACGGCACGGCCCGCGACTCTTCGACTGCTCGGCGACCAATTAATGTGGTTAATTGACTAACTTTATTATGGTCATTAATTCATTTCTTTGGACGGCCCAATCAGAAGCAAGCATTTGGGAGTTACAAGTCAATTGATTCATGGCATTTAAACCATGAAACTCCTCCCATTATGGTAATTAAGGTGATTAAAAGCCCTTAATCTCCATCGGCCAATCAGATTCAAGGAAAAAGGAGTTACAAAATCAAGAAATAAATCTTGTAACTCCTCCCATTAAAGCCATTAAGGCTCATAAACCCTCCTAAATGGCTACCAAAAGCCTATAAATAGGAGAGCATTCCATTGAAATCGGGATCAGAAAAAAGAGGAGAAAATCAGAGGATCAGAAAAAAAAAGATCAGAAAGAGATTTGAGAGAAAGAAAAAGAGAGAAAAACTCTGCTGAAGTTCTGCACCGGCCACCACTACAAGGTGACAAAAGTCCCTTGGGGGGCACCCCCCCCAAGGTCCTTGCCTTCTCCTGCTGCCTCCAATGGCTTAGACGTGGCTTTTCAGCCAGTCTACTTAGCTTTTTATTGGACATAGGACCTTCTCTTGGTCTTTGTCCTCTAAAAACCTGAGGTTATAGCCAAGCCAAGCGAATCAAGAGCATCTTCTGTTCTCATCTGCATGGATGATGGCGAAGCCCATACATGGCTTGCGACCGTCAATCTGAACGAGTCCCCCACAATCTCCTGAAAAGTTAGATCTTCCTTTTCTTGCTTTTCATTGTAATTTGTATTTTTCTAAAGAGACAAAAATCACAACTCTTGTCTTTCATTATTGATAAGAATTGTAAATCGGCTATAAACGCCAAAATCGGCTATAAATGCCAAACAAAATCGCCTTTCACGGCAAACCAAGAAAATGTCTCTTTTCTTAAATATTTGTGCAATGGAAAACTTGAAAGAAGTTGATTTCCTTTTTACTTGCGAAGGTTGATCTCCGGATTACCACTTGCAATTCCAAGTAAAATAGAAAATCTGGCACACCCACACAAAGAAATGTTGATGCACGCTTCAGGCCCGCCAGGGCGCGAAAGGGCCGGACCCGACGGACTCCCACGTTCCGCCGACCCCGGTAGCCGCCCCACGGCGCCTCGGAGCGCGTTCCATCAAGCTGGCACACCCGGTGGGACTCGTTCATTTGAGAACACGGTGCTTGGAAATGAAATATTTGCATACCATATTTTTGCTCTATGCTTATACTTCTTCTCCAGATTCCTTGGCTACTTTTTAGCTGGTGGCCTATGTTGGATTTTGCATCCTAAAAAAAAATGAGATGGGATTTTTTGGAAATTTCTACTTCTTTAAGTTTCTTTCCACTCTTTCTCTTTGCAAAAAAAAATCAAAAAAAAAAATAATCAGTTTTCTTAGTTTGAATTCAAAATTGAGAAACTTTGATCCTATCCTATCGTTCTTTGGTGCTTGCAGAAATGTTGAGCCCGTTCGACTAAGGTTTTCGGCCATCGTTTCTCTTCGATGAGTTCATTAGAGATTTCAAAAAAAAAAATAAAAAAAAAATCAGTTTTCTTAGTTTGAATTCAAAATTGAGAAACTTTGATCCTATCCTATCGTTCTTTGGTGCTTGCAGAAATGTTGAGCCCGTTCGATTAAGGTTTTGGGCCATCGTTTCTCTTCGATGAGTTCATTAGAGATTTCAAAAAAAAAAATAATAAAAAATCAGTTTTCTTAGTTTGGATTCAAAATTGAGAAACCTTGATCCTATCCTATCGTTCTTTGGTGCTTGCAGAAATGTTGAGCCCGTTCGACTAAGGTTTTGGACCATCGTTTCTCTTCGATGAGTTCATTAGAGATTTCAAAAAAAAAAAAATAAAATAAAAAAGTCAGCTTTCTTAGTTTGGATTCAAAATTGAGAAACCTTGATCCTATCCTATCGTTCTTTGGTGCTTGCAGAAATGTTGAGCCCGTTCGACTAAGGTTTTGGGCCATCGTTTCTCTTCGATGAGTCTATTTGGGATTTTTATAAAAAAAAAAAAGGACATAGACCACTAAGGTTAAACCAATTGCGTTCTTTGATCACGATTGATTCAAGAAAAGCCTTGTCCAGAGTGTGGAGACAGCTTGACTGTTCTAGGCAAGGGTCCTCCAAACGGGTTCATTAAGTAATCCTACCCTTACCTGGGGGCAATTCTATCAATTGAGGTTTCATAAGACAGGGTTATGAGGCCTATGTGTACTCTCTCGTCTTTAAATCTTAAAAAATTAAAAAAAAAATAAAAATAAAAAAAAAGATTTTCAAAAAAAAAATCTTAAAAAAAAAAAAAACAAAAATTTTCAAAAAAAAATAAAATAAAAAAATAAATAAATAAAAAAAATATTTTAAAAAAAATAAAAAATAAAAAAAATAAAATAAAAATAAAATAAAAAAAATCATTTCAAAAAAAAAAAATCTCCAAAAACTCGTCACTTTTTGGATTCAGATTCGAGAAATTGTGGTCTCTTCCCTTCTGAGTACTGGCGCTCGCGGAAATCGTTGAGCCCGTATTTGAATCGGAATGCCACCTGCTCTCTTTGACGAATCCATTTCTGACATTTCAAAACAAAGAATCCCATCTCATGGATGCGATCTCCAACATTTGTGCATAGCAGTACTGGTACGCCCTTTCAGGGTCTACTGTATCTGTGACCGGCACATTTGTAACTCCTACCTCTTATTCTTCTTATCTCGAGCAAGCCCTGCTTCTCGATAAGTCGAATTTAGGTTTACAATTGCTTCTAGCAGTCACTGGAACGCTCATTCTGGGCTCACCATACTTGCTGTCAGAACAATTGTACCATCTATGGCTTTTTGCCTTCTTCATGTCGCTTGGGTCATATCCCTTAAGCGATTTGAAAAGACAACCATAGAAATTCCCATTTATGATCATTATATTCTTGTGATTACTAATGGATGATGGAACGCGCTCCGAGGCGCCGTTGGGGCGGCTACCGGGGTCGGCGGAACGTGGGAGTCCGTCGGGTCCGGCCCTTTCGCGCCCTGGCCGGCCCTGAAGCGTGCATCAACATTTCTTTGTGTGGGTGTGCCAGATTTTCTATTTTACTTGGAATTGCAAGTAGTAATCCGGAGATCAACCTTCGCAAGTAAAAAGGAAATCAACTTCTTTCAAGTTTTCCATTGCACAAATATTTAAGAAAAGAGACATTTTCTTGGTTTGCCGTGAAAGGCGATTTTGTTTGGCATTTATAGCCGATTTTGGCGTTTATAGCCGATTTACAATTCTTATCAATAATGAAAGACAAGATTTGTGATTTTTGTCTCTTTTAGAAAACTACAAACTACAATGAAAAGCAAGAAAAGGAAGATCTAACTTTTCAGGAGATTGTGGGGGACTCGTTCAGATTGACGGTCGCAAGCCACGTATGGGCTTCGCCATCATCCATGCAGATGAGAACAGAAGATGCTCTTGATTCGCTTGGCTTGGCTATAACCTCAGATTTTTAGAGGACAAAGACCAAGAGAAGGTCCTATGTCCAATAAAAAGCTAAGTAGACGGGCTGAAAAGCCACGTCTAAGCCATTGGAGGCAGCAGGAGAAGGCAAGGACCTTGGGGGGGGGTACCCCCCAAGGGACTTTTGTCACCTTGTAGTGGTGGCCGGTGCAGAACTTCAGCAGAGTTTTTCTCTCTTTTTCTTTCTCTCAGATCTCTTTCTGATCCTTTTTTTTCTGATCTTCTGATTTTCTCCTCTTTTTTCTGATCTTTTTCCGATCTCCATTTCAATGGAATGCTCTCCTATTTATAGGCCTTTGGTAGCCATTTAGGAGGGTTTATGAGCCTTAATGGCTTTAATGGGAGGAGTTACAAGATTTATTTCTTGATTTTGTAACTCCTTTTTCCTTGAATCTGATTGGCCGATGGAGATTAAGGGCTTTTAATCACCTTAATTACCATAATGGGAGGAGTTTCATGGTTTAAATGCCATGAATCAATTGACTTGTAACTCCCAAATGCTTGCTTCTGATTGGGCCGTCCAAAGAAATGAATTAATGACTGCAATAAAGCTAGTCAATTAACCACATTAATTGGTCGCCGAGCAGTCGAAGAGTCGCGGGCCATGCCGTGTCTTCTGGAATTCTTCTGGCGATGATCATCGATGGATCTACATGCTGATCGACATCGGATGAGCATGTCACTTCAGACATTGATAGCTAAGAGTGGGCCGGTGACATCTGTCTTGTCGATTTCACGATCGGTCGGACAGAAAGTGCACTTTCTTGGTCGACCGGTTGGCGATCTTGGAGCGATCAATGATGATTTTATGCTTTTGACGGCGGATCCGAGATGTCGTCGGATATGAGTCAATTTAGAGCACTAAAAATCACATTTTCAGGAAACCACAGGGGCCAAAGTGCGCGAAACGCGAAAAAAGACGGAAAAACGGGTCACCGGCGGAAAATCCGGTGACCCGGACCTCCATGGTCGCCGGCGACCATGGGCCATGGTCTCCGGCGACCATGGACCGGCGACCATGGGCCACGGTCGCAGGGGCCTGCGACCATGGGCCATGGTCGCAGGGGTCTGCGACCCTGGGGGATTTTTCCCCTTCGGAGCCCGTTTTGCGGTCGTTTCTGAGGTCTTTTTCGTCGCCGTTTTCCTTCTGTATTTTTCTTGACATTTCTTCTCATTTATTGGCTTGATTTCCCTGTAGAAAACTTAATGAGAATCCTTGCATTTTTAGAGTGCAAAGTTTCCAATTTTCCGGGAAAGCCGAAGACTTTGTCGCGTAGAGTTGCTGATTTTCCGCCAGAAGCTGAAACTTGGTCAAACGATGTCAGAATGACCTGAAATTTGAGGTGAAGCCTCCTGAGCAATAAATAAGACCAACCATAGGCTTTTGTTTGAGTTTTGAAGCCGTTTGGGGTCCCGTCGATGCTTCACTTGATTTTGCTGCGGGGAAAATGCCGAGCTTTGATATGTGGTCAAACGATGTCCGATTGACCTGAAATTTGACGGGGAGCCTATTGGAGTCATTTTGAGACGTTCCATGGGCTCCGTTTTGGATGTCATGGTCCCGGGTTGCTCCGCCGCCGGTAGGCTTGATTTTCTCTCGGAGCATCGAAACCTGGTCAAACGTTGTCGGAATGACCTGAAATTCGACGTGCAGCCTTTTGGAAGCATGTTGAAGCCACTCATGCACTTGGTTTGATGAGCGAAGGCTTCGGTGGTTCCCGCCGCCGGGAGGCTTGATTTTGCTGCTCGAGCATTGATGGAGGGTCAAACGTTGTCGGTTTGACTTGAAATTTGGCATAGAGCCCTTTTGAGACATGCTGGAGTCATCTGTAGGCTTTGATCGAAGTTTTGACGTCTCCGATGATGTCGCCGCCGAGAGCTCCTGTTTAGCTGTCGGAGAAGTGAAGTTAGGCCAAATGTTGTCGAAATGGCCCGAAACTTCATGTGTGCTCTTCTCTTGGCTATCTTGAAGGATCTTGCAGTTTTTGTTTGATTCTGACAAGATTTGAATTTTTGGAGAAATTGCATTGCCTATTTATGGCAGGTTGCGACTTCATGCAGCTTTCTTGATTTGAAGAGGCAAAGTGACATTTTTGGTGTCAACAAATGCCCCCTCGAGGTACAGCGACGAATTGCTTGACTTTTGTAGTCGCTGTGCCTCGAAGAGATTTTTGAAGGAGAGCTTGTGTCTTGACCAAGAGTCTTTGAGCAATCTTTCCTTTGGTAGAGGTGCCTTTGAGCTTCCAGGGGAATTTTATGGTAGTGAAAGGAATCACACACCATCTCGAGGCAAAGTTTTGAAGATGACATCAGGGATGTGGATTTGGGTTTCTGTTTTTGATCTTGTGACCTAACCAGCTATATATGGCAGGTTAGGGGATCGGGTTTTGGTTTTGACCTTGTGACCCAACAAGCTGTATGTGGCAAGTTGGGGGATCATGATTTGGTTTTTGGTTTCGGTCTTGTGACCTAACAAGCTGTATGTGGCAAGTTAGGGGACCAGGATTTGGTTTTTGGTCACTCTTTGGGACTGTGTGGGTCCATTGGAGTGGTTTGGATTTTTGTGGAATGTCAATTTCAAGATTTTGGCTCAACTTGGTATATGAGGCTGGATGGTTTGATTTTTGGAAGCTCATGGGGCTTGGAATTTTTTGTATGGTTCAATCAACTCAAAAGAGGCATGGAACCATTTTTGTATGCTCTTGGGTAAGAGGGATTTTTTTTCCTGACTAAAAGCCCATTTTTTTTTTTAGTGCCTAGGTGGTCAAACCTGGCTCATATGGGCTAGCCCATGGGACCTTAAGCTTTTTAGGATGGCTTAGATCTCATGTGGGGTCATTTTTGTAAAGAATATCTAAAGATATCTCATTTGGATAGAGAATATCTAAAAATATCTTTATGGGAGAGAATCTCTCATATTCCCTTAATTTGGGAGAGAATATCTCAAGGTATCTTTCTTTTTGGGAAAGAATCTCCAATCTCCTATTTTGTTGGAGAGAATCTCTCATTGATTGATTTTGGGAGAAAATCTCTCAAAGACATCTTTCTTTTTTGGGAAAGAATCTTTCTAATTCCTTCTCTTTTGGTAAGGTTACTAATTAGTAACACTTACCTTTCTTCTTTGTTTCCTTCTTTGATTTGCTCTCTCCTATAAAAGCAAAGGGAGGTAGGATCTCTTGCTCTTATTGCTTTCTTTTGCAACAATCTCAAGAGAGCTCCAAGGCCAAGAGTTTTTCTTCTTCAAGGATCTTCAAGCTTTTTCCTTCTTCTTCTCCATCAATGGCTTCAAGTAAGTTTTCTCTCTTTTTCTTTCAAGAAAACTTTATGTAGAGAATAGGAAAAAAAAAAAGTTTCTCTTCTTTTTTTTCTTTCTTCTTTTTTTCTTTCTTTCTTTTCTTTCTATTCTTCTTCTTTTTTTTTTTCTCTTCTCCACGTGATTTCTTCTTTTGTTTTTTTTTTTTTTTCTTTTTTTTTTTCACACGTTTTTTCTTCTTTTTTTTTTGTGGGCCGTACGGACAGATCCGTACGGATCTGGTCCGTACGGCCACGTGGCCTGATTTTTTTTTTTTTTTTTTTTTTTTTTTTGAGAAAGTTTCTTTTTTTTTTCTTTTCTTTCTCCCCTTTTTTTTTTTGAGAAAGCTTCTTTTTTTTTCTTTCTTTCTCCCTCTTTTTTTTTTTGAGAAAGCTTCTTTTTTTTTTCTTTCTTTCTCCCTCCTTTTTTTTGAGAAAGTTTCCTTTTTTTTTTTTTTTTTTTTTTTTTTTTGCTCATCATGATAATGCGTTTTTATGCAAATCTAGATGTTCATGCATGTACTTTTTGTAAATTGAATTGAGTAGCATGATGTGATAGCATACCTGAAAATCTTTGCAAATTTGGGAATTTGGAGCTCGCAGCGATGTTGAGCCCTTCTTGATTTTGCGGAGATTTTGAGGTTTCGAAAGTTTGGAGTTTCGGAGCCCGCAGCAATGTTGAGCCCATCTTCAAACTTTCTATTTCCGTCGGGGTATTTCCTTTTTCTTTGGAATTGCCCCGGAGTCATGCCAAAATTTCGCCAGATTTTTGGTGGGACAAAGTGACCCTTTTTTTTTTTTTTTTTTTTTTTTTTTAGCGAAATCCTGTCATTTTGATGACGATCTTTTTCTTTTCCAACCTTTGCAGGTGGTTCCTCCAGAGCGAACAAGGGTAAAGAGCCTGCTACAAGCGTACCTCGTCGATCTGCTAGATCTTCCAATGTGGCCGTTCAGCAGGCCTGGGAGAAGGTCCAGTTTGTTGAGAAGAACTTGGAAGAGTGTGATTCCCTCAATCGCGATGAGATGAGACAGCGATTGATCGCTCTCAAGAATGAGGAATTCTATAAGATCATGGTAAGCAACCGTCCTTGGGTTATGGACGATCTGAGGGTTTTGCCCAAGCCTACCTTCTTCTTTGGAGATGCAGTCCCTGACGACTTGACATACCAAAGGAGATGTTTTCAGTTCTCTTACACAGCTGATGGTGAAGAGAGAACTATTTCTACCCGGTCGTCTTTTGACCGGACCATCTCGATCTTGAGCCTTTCTCCCACGTGCCCTAAGAGGGAAGATCCTCCGAGCTGGGTGAAGAGGACCAGTGTGATCAAGACCGGGGTTTTTGTTGGTGGACCTTCCGGTTTTGCAGAGAAGCCACCTGTCCGTATGGACATGTTGATGCCAGCCAGTGGCTACCAGGGCTCTGATTATCCGTCGGTCGATTTGAGACCGGTGGGCCATGGCGTTTTCAGCGGTGACGGCAGTACTTGGGTGAAGCCTTTTCGACTTCGTGGCCGTTTCAATGCTGACTCCGATTGGAAGTCATGGACTGACCACACCTTGCTGATTGGGGGCGCCGTTTTGAAGGAAGCCGGGATTTTTGACGCGGTCCGCACTTTTAGGGAGACCGTGACTTTTTCCGATGATGCCTTCATGGCTATGTTGGAGTCTTTCCTCCCTCAGACCAATACCTTCGTTGTTACGAACGGTGAGATTGGTTTTTCTCTGAAGGAGTTAAGTGCTATTACTGGATTGCCCATCCTTGGCAAACTCTACGAGGAGTTCATGCCGATTGACAGCGTCCTCGAGGAGCAGTCAGAGGAGTTCAGGCTCCTATACTTTCAGCTCGTCGCCTTCTATGATTTTTTGAAGGAGGGCTCGAAAGTGAGATCCAGCAGTTGGAAGAGTTATGGCTCTTCATTCTTCAACTTCTTTGACAGCAAAGAGTCTCCTGATAGCATGACCCGGGAAGACAGGAAGAAGACTTTGGCCATGCAGGAAGAGTTGAAGGGTTTCTTCGCGAGCACAGATGCCCTTTATTCTGACATTGCACTGCGGAGAGATCTTGCTTTTTACCTCACTTATTGGCTAGGTGAGGCTGTGTTTGCTGGTGGAGATGGGACGCACATCAGGCCGCATTGTATTTTTCCGGCTTGTCAGATGGCGTTTGGAGAGCGGCTTGCTTTGGTGCCCGCTCTTTACTCCTACCTGTGTACCGAACTGCAGGCTGCTGCTTTCTTGGTTCGGCTTGGGCTCCCTATGAATAGGGTATTTTCAGCCCATATCTTTTATTCGTGGTTTGTATACCACTGTCCTGGCTTCCACCAGCTGGGTGCTGCACAGGATGATGATCCTCTGATGATTCGATTGGCTAAGGGAAAAGCCATATCCGAATCACTTTTGTTTGCCCGCATGAGGATCCGACGGTTCAGGGACGTCGAGATAGGGCAGTCTTCAGTTAAGCTTTCTCCGGAGTTGCGGAAGAAGGCTTTTGATTTTGGTGCCTCCCGAGACTCTACCAGAGCAGGGTCGGGAAGGCATTACCCTTTGACCAATGCAGAGAAGGAGTGGCTTTTCAGCATACGAGTCGGCACGATGGTGTACCGTAGACATCTTTTCGTCGACATCCAGCCGTATGTACCTTCTCGCTTTGCGCTTCAGTTGGGCTTCTCTCAAGGCGTTGTTGGAGCGCCTTCGAGTATGGTGAAGCGTTTTGGGGGTTTGCAGGATGGCAGAAATGCATGGGCTTTCTATAGTGCTGAAGACACTACTGCCACGATTTCTTATCCTGAGCTGTCGACTTTCCGAACTGCCGGCTTCACGAAGTGGTTCGCGGAGAGCTTTTTGGCATATCGGGGGCTTTCCAAGAAGGAGCTTGATGTAAAGCTGTCTTCTGGAAAAGGCATTGGGAAGTCGGATGGCGTCCGGCGAGAGGAAGTTTGGGCCTTCCTTTCTGGAGAGAAGCACAAGATAGGCTTTCTCGGTGACCAGGGCGTCATTGGTTCTGAAGCTGTTCGGGAAGTACCTGATGAGGCTTTGGAGCAGCTAGAACAGGAGGAAGCTGAGCTCGACGCTTGGATGCAAGCGGCAAAGAGACGAGCTTCCGCGGAGTCTACTGGCGAGAGCAGACCATCCAGTGAGGAGTCGAGTGAGAAACCTGACTCTGATAGTGAGGCGGGTTCTTCTAGGAAGCGAACCCGTAGAGGTAAGAAGAGGAGGAGTCATCATCGCAGCGAGGGGCCACATGAGGACTCTCTTGACATGGAAATCCCTCTTACCATCAACGAGGAGGTACCAGAGGCTGTCGACGAGCCTCCAGAGAAGAGGAGTCGTGGGGAAGAGACCATTGGTGAAGGTATGATTCTTCCTTTTTCTTTTTCTACTTCTTTCATGGGGCTTTCCATGTTCTGATTTGTTTTCTCACCCTGCTGCTGCTTTTTTCTTTTTTTTTTTTAGCAGAGGATGAAGACTTGCCGATGCCTGAGGTTCCGACCGATGAGGCGGTGATGGAGCCGGTTATGGCATCTGAAGAAGAACCGAGGGACTCTGGAATGACTCCGGAATCTCCAATTGGTATAACTTCTTTCGCTTTCTCTTTTTTTTTTTTGCCTGCGACTTGATTTGCTAACATTTTTTCTTGTCAGCTGACTTGCCACAGGATTCCGATGACTTTGAACCATCAATGGACGCAAATGTCGATGATGCTTCTGATGAGTTCATGGAGGAAGAGAGTGTTCCGCCAGTCGTCGAAGAAGGTACTTGGTAGTGATGACCCTGATGATTTTTTTTTGAACAGGATCATATCATACCTTTTTGTGTTTCATTTGTAGGTTTTGAAGTGACAGAAGAGAGTCCATCGCTTTCTTCAGAACCAGAGCAAGGGATGCCAGAGGTCGATCCGGAGGTAGAGACCAGTTCTGACATGATTGAGGAGATGCCTCGTGTTGAGATTCCCTCTCCAGTGGCTCCAAGTGGAAAGAGTTCTTTTGTTACTCTTCCAATGGGACATGACATGAGCAGCCGATCAGTGGAGAAGGGTGAATCTTCATCCAGTTCGTCTCTTCAATTTGCGAAGAAGGTGCTGGCTCGGGTTTTGAGTTCTTGGGTCAAGACTCTCCTTTCTGGACACTTGGAGGCAGGATTTGGCATGATCCCACATGTACAGGAGATTCTGACCGACACCGAAGAGGTTGGTCTGGATGTCACAGGTGCCAGGGCGATCGTTGATAGGATCATTGCACTGGGTGACAAGTGGTTTGAGACCATGGGTTTCCCTGACGACCAATTCTTCAAGGAGATGTTCTTGGACCCTGCTGATAAGGCTAAGTCTGACCTGAATGAGGCTACACAAAGCAAGAAGCAGCTAGTTCGGGAGAAGAACAAGGAAGAGCTAGCCATCATCGGATTGAGGCATGACCTTAACGTCCTTGATAGGGAAGTTGAGGAGGCCAGGAAACGTCTTGAGCATTTGAAGGCACAAGTCGATGCTAAGTGGGCTGCTATAACAGAGGCTCGTGACAGGGAGAGTACTCTGATCCGCAGGGTTGCAGATGCCGGTCAAGCTCTCGAGAGGAGGACTCTAGAAAACGAACGATGGCAAACTGCTGGGGAAGAGCTTCCCGGTGTAAAAGAAGGGTTACGGCATTCGCCAGCATCTCATGGCAAGTTCCTGAAGAAGCGTGCCTTGGAAACTTTGACGGCTGATGCCAAAAGTTTGCTTGAGGAGCTGAAGCTTTGGCTGGAGACCATTTTTGGCTGAGCTCCTGATTTTTTTATAGCAGAAACCATTCTTCTTTTTTTTGGTACCACATGTATTTTTTGGTACTCTTTTTTTGTAGTGCTTGTGGACACTTTCTTTTTTTTTTTTTGGTACCACATGTATTTTTTTTGGTACTTTTCTCTTTTTTTTTTGTAGTGCTTGTGAACACTTTCTATTTTTTTTTTTTTTACTTTGGTACCACATGTATTTTTTTTTGGTACCTTTTTTTTTGTTTTCCCTACGCTCACTCAAATCTTTTTGTGATGAAAGCGATTGCTAAATGGGATTTGATCAAAAGCTTTGTCATTTTGTGAAAATCTTTTGTCAAATAATTGTTTTGGCATGGGAGCCTGATTTTGGTTGTGGCGTGAAAACCAATTTTTTGTGGCATTGATAGCCGGTTTGTGGCATTTATAGCCGGTTTGACATGAGAGTCAGGTTTTTTTTTTTGTGTGGCATTTATAGCCGAGTTTTTTGAAAACCGAGTCTTGTTTTATTGGCATGAAAGCCGATTTTGGCGTTTATAGCCGGAAATTTTTGTTTTGGCATTTATAGCCGGATTTTGGCATTTATAGCCGAGTTTTGGTTTTCAAAATGCAGGTATCGACTAAATGTCGCCTCCCCGCTGAATGGTCTTGCAAGTATCGATGGAATGTCGCTTCCTTGCTCATTCGGTTTTGCGAGTATTGATGGAATGTCACTTCCTCGCGGGTTAGGTTTTGCAAGTATCGATGGAATGTCGCTTCCTCGCGAATTGGGGTACAAATATCGACTAAGCGTCGCTTCCCTGCTTTTCCCAAGACTTTTGGTTTTGCGGGTACTGACTTGATGTCGTTTCTCCGCGATTTTTGAAATTTGAGGTTTTCTCGAACCATTTGTAATTTTGGGTTGTGGATAGCAACTGGTATGTTGCATCTCCATGATTTTTGAAATTGGGTTGTGGATATCAACTGGTTTGTTGCTTCTCCACGGTTTTTGAAATTGGGTTGTGGATATCAACCGGTTTGTTGCTTCTCCACTGTTTTTGGATTTTGCAAGTATCGACGAAATGTCGCTTCCCTGCGATTTTGGATGCAAGTATTGATGGAATGTCGCATCCTTGCTTTTTTTCAAAAATTTTTTGTTTTGCGGGTACTGACCTTGATGTCGTTTCCCCACGATTTTTGAAAAACCATTTTTTTTTGTTTAAAGACACGAGGGTCGTAAATTTTGACCTAGAACCATTTGGCGGTAAAAGGTAAGGTGGACTAGGGTGGAAATCCCTGAATCCGGATTTTTGTTTCAAACCATGAATTTTGGTTCAAGGATCGAAAGTTTTGGTCAAGTCAGGGAGAGGCTCCTAAACTTGGATTTTTTTTGTTTTTGAACAATGAAACAATGAAAGTAAGCATTGTTTTTGAATCTCTAGAAATTTTGACATTTGATATGAAAATTCTAAAGAGAGTGGGTTTGACGAGCGAGTACCTGAGAACAGGTTTTGGCCATACAGGCATTGCTCTTACCCAGTTGGGTAAGTCTTCAAGGGTAGTACCGCTTCAAGAACTTACCGTTGATAGGCAGCATACATCTGTCGCCTTCCATGTTTAGGAGGGCATATGCGCCGTTGGAGAAGACTTTGTCGATGACGTAGGGTCCCTCCCATTTTGGTTCAAATTTGCCTTTGGATTTGTGTGCGAAGACCATTGGTCTTTTTACCGCAAGAACCAAGTCACCCTTTTTGTAGGCGCGTTGCCGGACCCTTTTGTCAAAAGATCCTGCCATGCGTGCTTGGTAAAGTTCAATGCTTTGTCGAGCTTCGAGCCGTCTCTCGTCGAGATTGTCCAGCTCATGGAGTCTCAATTTGACATTGCTTTCTTGAGTCATGTCATTTTGTAGAGATACCCTCAGAGAAGGAATTTGTACCTCTAGGGGCACGACAGCTTCGCATCCATAGACCAAGGAGAATGGTGTGCTATGGGTTGGTCCTCGAACGGTGGTTCGATAGGCCCACAAAGCTTCAGACAGTTTATCGCTCCAGTCTCTTTTGTGACTAGAGACCATTTTCTTGAGGATTTTGCAGAGTGTCTTGTTGAAGGCTTCTGCTAATCCGTTTGCTGCCGGATTGTATGGAGTCGAAGGACAGCTTTGGATTTTGTATTTGTCGCAAAACCTGTAGAATCGATGATCCCGGAATTGTGGTCCGTTATCATGGACGAATCTCTTGGGTATGCCGAAACGACAAATGATGTTGGTGCGTAGGAATTGAAGAACTGATGAGGTCTTCATTTCGTTGAACGCAAATGCTTCTGACCACTTGGAGAAATAATCCGTTGCGGCGAAGATGAAGCGATGACCTTTGCTTGAAGGGGGAGAGATAGGACCTATGATGTCCATGCCCCATGCTTCAAAAGGCCATGAGATTGCTGTAGGATGCAGCCATTCCGGAGGCATGTGAATGTAATCTCCGTGAACTTGGCATAGCTGATGGGCTCCACAAAGACCAGCATGAACTTCTTTAAGTGTTTCTTCGGCCTCTTGTTGTGACAAGCAGCGTAGAAGTACTCCGTTGAAGGATTTCCTGTAGAGGATTTTTGAAGGAATATCCAAATGAAAGTTTGAGGCTCGCCTTTGTATGCTTACCCGTTCTTTTGGATCTTCAGGTAGGATTCCGAACATAGTGTAATCAATGAACGGATCCCTCCAATCGCCGATTGAAGGTTGAAGGATAGAGATCCGACTTCCAACCACTCGGTGGCATTCGGCAACTGCTTGGTGTGTGTTAAGAGGAGGGAGGATCATTCTCTCGCACACTGTAATTTGCATGTTTTCCCCTTCCTGGATCGCCTTTGATGCGGCAAGTCCGGCCAGGGCATCTGCACGGATATTTTCACCTCTACGAATGTGGGTGATGTTGCAGATGTCAAACTTTTGCAGAAGCGATTGTGCCTTGTTGTAATAAGGCAGCAGATCGGGCTTCCTGACTTCATATTTCTGATTCATCTGGTTGACGATCAGTTGAGAGTCTCCAAAGACTTCCAGCATAGTGATACCGGATTCGATGGCGAGTTCCAATCCTAGGATCAGAGCTTGGTATTCAGCTGCATTGTTTGTGCATGGTTCCAGTAGCGAGAAAGCGTGTGGAATCATACATTTGTCGGGGCTAACAAAGAGGATGCCAACTCCCGAGATCAGCTTTCTGTTTTCATTTGTCCTGGTTGCACCGTCAAAGTACATGTCCCAGGAGGCATTTGGTGAGGAAGTCTCCACGTTGTAGACAGGTTCGTTTGGGAGATCATCCCTGAGTGGTGAATCTTTAGGCAATGGATGATCTGCGAGGAAATCTGCTAGAGCTTGGCCTTTGATTGCTTTTTGTGGCACATACCTAATATCAAATTGTGACAAGAGGATGGACCATTTTCCCAGTCGGGCATTAAGAGAACCTGCCTTTGTGACAAGGACCTTCAAGAGGTTGATCCTTGAGACGAGGTAGACTGTGTTGGAAAGCAAGTAGTGACGTAGCTTTTGTACGGCAAACATCACTGCAAGGCATTCCTTTTCGACTGGGGAGTAGCGATGCTCTGCACCTACTAGCATGCGGCTGAGGTAGTATAGAGCAGCTTCTTTTCTTTCATCATTTTCTTGTGCAAGCAGAGCGCCTACAGAATGATCAAGAGCTCTTGTGTACAAGATGAATGGTTTTCCAGTGGCAGGGGCAGCTAACACTGGAGGTTTGGTCAGGTATGACTTGATATCTTGAAATGCGGCTTCACAGTCGGCATCCCAGACAAAGTCTACACCCTTTTTCATTAATCGAGAGAATGGACGGCATTTCCCCGAAAGATTGGAGATGAACCGTCTGATGTAGGCCAATCTCCCTTGAAGCCCTTTTAGTTCTCTCAAGGTTCTTGGAGAGGGCATTTCTAGAATAGCCTTGACTTTTATAGGGTCAAGTTCTATTCCAGCTTTCCGAACAAGGAATCCGAGAAACTTACCCGACGAGACGCCGAAGAAGCATTTTAGAGGATTCATCCGCAGTTTGTGTTTGCGAAGTCGGAGGAAGACTTCCCGAAGATCTTTGAGATGGTCTTCTTTTCTTCTGCTTTTGACGGCGAGGTCATCAACGTAACATTCGACCGTCTTGTGCTGCATATCTTGGAATATTTTCATCATAGCCCTCTGATATGTGGCACCAGCATTTTTCAGACCAAATGGCATGACAGTGTAGCAATACACGCCAAATGGAGTCCGAAATGAAGTGTGTTTTTCATCCTCGGGATGCATCTTTATCTGATTGTAACCAGAGAAGCCATCCATGAATGTCATTCGCTCGAATCCGCAGGTATTGTCAATCATCACCTCCGGTATGGGGAGCGGGAATTCATCTTTAGGGCAAGCGCCATTCAAGTCTCTATAGTCAATACAGACTCTGATCTGCCCATTTTTCTTTGTCACGGGGACAATGTTGGCCAACCATTCTGGATGTTGTTCCTCACGGATGAAGCCAACGCTTTTGAGTTTTTGAACTTCTTGTTCAATTTTATCCATCACATCTGGACGGAATCTTCTTTGGCATTGTTTGACAGGCTTGATTTCTTCTTGAAGATTGAGTTTGTGGACTGCTATTTTGGGGTCTAAACCAGGCATTTCAGCATAGGACCATGCAAAGCAATCAACGAACTCACGAAGAAAAGCGATATACTCGGGTAACTCATCATCCTTTATATTCTTGCTTATGAATACAGGACGTGGGTTATCAGGTGTTCCCAAGTTTATCTTTTGAACAGGATCTTCCGTCGGAAGGTTCGAAGGTGGTTCCTCCACAATATTTTCGGAGGCTTCCAACTCAACGAAACCTTCTGGAGTTTCAACTGCATTACCAGACCAAGGCTCTGTTCCTTTCCATGGATTTTCTTGATTGGTGATCTCCTCAAGGCTTGCTATGAGATAGTCCCAATCGCCTGTTGAGTCTGGTATTTTTTTTGGAGACGAGGGTTCTTCTGGGTCAGGATGCCACAAGTCTGTATTATCGGACGATTCCTCTTTATCATCAGAGAAATCATACCAATTGGATGAGCTTCCTGGATTTTTGTCAGGTAACTCTTTAAAGAGATATCCAGGGAGATCGATGTCTTCATGGACTTGAGATGTTGAGGCTTGGTCGGTAAAACGACTTTTAAGCCTTTGTGTCAACTGTCTCAGAGGAGTATCAGGATCATACCCTAACCCATATGAAGACTTTTCTACATGACCGTAGAGTCTCCAATCTTCCAGCTGGCTTTTGGTCAAGGCGGGCTCCAATGGCGTGAGAATACCGCGTCTTTCTCCCAAACCGACTGGGTTTTGAGCGTCATAGCCCATTTTCTTCATAATTGCTTGTGCCACAGGACTATATAGAGATAGCTGAGGCATACCTTCATTTTGGAAAGGTTCCAGCATGGAGTTTGATGAAGAAGCGTCCGATCTATGGAAGAAGATCGGCTTTTGCTTTGGTGATGTTGCCGGAACAACAAAGGTAGCTGACGTAGGATCTTCTACATCAGCAGGTGTCTCCATCGGAGTGAGAGCAGGCTGAACTTGCTGAGTGTCAGCTTGGCTTGACGATGCATCGTCTTCTGGCTCTGAGTCCGAGTCTGTGTCTTGCATGATAGACACGAGAGAAACAACAAATTTGCCCCCAGGCTTTTGTTTCGCCTTCTTCACTTTAGTCGTGATGACCAAAGGTTTTGAATTCTTGAGGGAGATAACGAAGGGAGATTGACTACTCTCTTCTAATTTGCCGGAGGGTTTGTTTTCTTCCGGTGATTTTTGAGGAGCCTTGCCTTTATCTTTCTGGAGATTTTCAGCAGGGGGTGCTATTTCCTCTTCTTCTTTTTCTCCTTCATACATCTGGGAGTCTGCGAAGTGGACTTCTTTACCTTTGAAGGGTTTTCTGTCCGCAAAGACACGATGTACCATGCCGTCGTCGCCGACAAACTTGATGCATTGATGTAGAGTTGAAGGAACAACACCATTCTCGTGTATCCAAGGACGTCCGAGAAGGATGTTGTAGCATGAGGGGGTTTTTATTGCATACACAGTGACCTCAGAGATAAGATCACCGATTTGCAATTTGAACCTGATTTTGCCGATAGGCCTTTGAGTGCTCCCATCGTATCCAAAGATAGATACAGATGTGTGGCTTAGCTTGCTGGGTGGGATGCCCAACTCTTCAAGAGCCGAAGTGGAGATAAGGTTGAGTGCAAAACCTGGGTCGATCTGAACTCTATGTATCGGCATTTCTTTGATGTACCCTGTGAAGTACAGGGGTCGGTTGTGCCTTGCTTCGCCAAGTAGGAGGTCTTCCTTAGTGAAGGCGATGGTTGCATTGGCTGCCTTTTGAACCGAGAGGCATTGGATGCATGATCCCTCAGTTTTCTTTTTTTCTTCTTTTAAGGAAGTTTCAGAGTTTTTGACCCGGTAGTCCATTTCAATTTGGAGGACTTGCGGGGCATGTTTGTCGACATCCTCATTCAGTTTTTGTAATTCTGAGATGAGATTATCACGAGTGCGTGGAGACATTCGTAATAAATCCAGGATGTGAAGACGTGCAGGTATGTGTTTGAAGTGCTCAACCAAATCATACTTGAAAGCCTCCTTAGGGCCTGCATGTTCATCATTGTTGCCACTGGGGGCGCTTACAACATCTTTTCCCGAAGGATTTACATAAGTAAAGGAAGATTGGTTGTAATTTTTGTGGTAGTCCCGGCCCGAACGGGTGCCTCTACCAACTTCGAGAGCTTCTTGAGAAGGATCTTCGTTTGGAAGATTGTCTTCAGGATCAAGAGGCTGTCGTTTTTCATCTACTGGGGATGTATCTGCAGCAGAGTTGCCATCCTCAGTGATTGTGTTGCACGGAGCATTTTCCGGGAGCAAGTCCTGAACAGCATCCAGCAGCTTTTCTTCTTCGTTGACCCATCCATCACCCCAAGTTGGGTTTTCTTCATGATGATGAGTCGGGAAGAATGTGTATCCTGAAGTCACAGTCTCAGGAGAAGAAACCTGAGAGGGTGTCATCTCTGTGAAAGTCACGTGAGACGAGGTAGCTCCAGAGGATACATTGCTAGGCGTCGTCGGAGTGTAGGTAATCTCATCAGACGACGCTTCAGAAGAGCTATAGTCCTGATATATTACATTACAGGAAGCTCTGATAGGAGATGTTGCCTGCTCGGAGTCAGACTCATCCTCGGATGTAAGAGGATCATCTATCCAGCAATGTTCTCCATTTTCAGGAGTTGAGGGAGGAGGTACCTGATGGGCTTCAGGGACTTCCGGCTCTGGATTGTGAGGAATCTCGTTGACGCGGTCTTGCTCTTGTTCTAGAGCGAGACGCTGCAAGATCCTTGCATATTCTTCAAGATCAGGCATGGGAGCCAGATCCTCTTCTTCGTCTTCTCCGTGTGGCTCAACATAGTTGATTTCCACTGGAGCAATGACAGGTGCTGGGTTAACAGCATCTTCTTGTGCAGCCTCTTGGTCTTCTTCATCATCAGACCAGGATCCTTGTGGTTGCAAGGGGTTATACCAGATTACTGGCATAAGGTGAGTTTCAGGAACCCATTCTTCATCGGAGAGATATTCTCCTGTTTCAAGAGATTCCTCCCACTCATCGGTGTAGTTGGGCTCGAATCCATCGTCGGTGTCGCTGGACTCGTATCCATCAATGGAGAATCCAACTACCGAGTTGCAAGAGTATGATGCCCCCTGCATGGCTTCTTTTTTGAATTGAGGTGGCATGAAATCACTGAGAGTGAAGTTTCTTACCGCCTTTGAAGTCTCTGGAGGGGACGTTTCTGTTGCCCCGAGTGAAGTGGTAGAGGAGGCCTCTGCCTTTTCATGAACTTCTTGTTTTGGCTGGGTCTTCTCTTGCCGTTTGAGCCTGAGGAGATGTTTCCTAGCCTGCCTTCGCTGTTGAGCGGTCGGCTTTGTTTTGACGATCTCCCAATTTTCATCTTCCAGGAGATCGGGATGTACCCATATGGGTTGTCCGTCTGGTGTCGGGCAAGGAACCAACACTTCAGACGTTTGAATTCTTTTTATCACCTTGAAGGAAGTAGTGATCTTCTTCTTCGGTGATTTTGGTGTTTGTCCACATGACACCATGTTGACGGAGGCGGGGCCATAATTTTTGTCAAAGGTGATGACTCCGTTTTTCCACATCTCGTTTATCTTCTCTCTCACAAGAAAGCATTGATTGAGAGGATGCGAGACCATCTGGTGGTATGGACAGTACCGAGGATCATTGGTTTTGCCAACGTCTCCAGGTCTTTTGGGCTCTGGCAAAATGAGTTTGCCATTTGCTAGGAGAGCCTCAAAGATTTCTTCAACGTCTTCATCGAACGGATATTTCTTTTCTACTCGCTCTTTGAAGGCATCAGAGAGTTCAGGTCTCTTACCTGCAGCTCTATTTTCAGCTTTCTTTGGCTGCTGAGGAGCTGACTTAGTCTGCACATTGAGAACCTCCTTCTTCTTTGGTTTAGAGGTTGCAACAGCAGTCGGCTCTTTCTTTGATGATTTCTGACTGTTGAGGTCTTTGATCACCGTTTCAGCTTCCATGGAAGCTTCCAGGAGTTCCCCCAGGTTCTTTGATTTATTGCCGATGATCATGGAGCGGATTTTAGCTCTCATGTTGTTTCGGCAGATGTCGACTAGCGACGCTTGTGGCAGTACATCTGAGCATTTGTACGCCATTGCTTTCCACTTGTGAATGAAGTCATAAGTTGACTCATTCTCTCCCTGTTTTAGGCTGCAGAGCTGAGCCATAGTAACAGGATGATCCTCACCTTGGAAGTGGGTCAGGAAGCGTGTCTCCAGCATAGCCCAGTTCTGAATGGAGTTCTCCGGCAGAGTGAAGTACCAATCGAAGGCCGTACCTTTTAGGGTACTTGCAAAGAGGCGGATCTTGAGTGCATCTTGATCCGCGATAGCTCCCGTCAAGATCTTGAAGTGGATGACGTGCTGTCTGGCTGATCCTTTCCCCGTATATGTTTGGAGAGTAGGATGCTTGAATTTTGTGGGGAACGGGACCCAGTCCATCCATAAAGGATATGGTGGCTTGATCCCATGCTCTTTGAGTATATCCTCTTCTTTAGCTTTGGCGAGGATAGTGTCTACGTCCTTTTTGGTAAGGGCGCGTGACTCATTTTCTTCACAATTCTCCTCGTTATTGTCATGATTTGGAGGAGGCTCATTGTTTGCCTGATTTTGGACGACAAGGAGAATGTTTTCCATCAGAGTTTCAATCCTCTGCTGGCCTTGTTCCAACTGCTGGATGCGTGTGAGCGCATAATCTCGAGGTGGATTCTGAGGTGGTGGCTCAGAACTTGTAGCCAAGACGTTCATCCCTCGGGATTCGAACGAAGAAATCGTCCTGGTGACCGAGCTGGGGCTCATTCTTTTTGATGAAGAGCTCGATGAAGGGTTACTCTCCCGTCCTTGGCTTGAAGGGTCAGGAGATTCTTTTGGATGTCTTCGTGTCCCGGTGACGCTACGGGTCACCGGACGTCGGACATGGATTTTTGATGCTGACTTTTGGCGTCTTCTGGTTTTTCCAACCATATGGACGGCAGCAACTTGGTCGGGTCTTTCTTTTTCGACCCATTTATGGGAGACTTGAAGTGTAGGAGGCTGGGTCCGTTGCTTCTCTAGTCTTTTTTGTCGATATGACGCACGGCGGCGTGCTCGACGAGCGATTTGAGCTTCAGTCAGCTCTGGCTGGGCTCTGACGATGAAGGATGTGCTCCCTCGGGCGCAGCAGCCGAGCTTGTCTTCTTTGTGGTTGGGCAAGGACAGGATGCGGACCCGGTCCTTTGCCTGTTGCAGCGAAGCTTTAAACCTTTCGAGTTCGGCCCCTGTAGAGATAAAGGGTCGAACTGAAGGGGTGTAGGCCCTGGCAGGTGCTTGTAGAGGCCTAGTGATGCATGATCTAATTTTGGGCCTGTAGGAACAAGCCGGCTCATGCTGGGTTGACTTGGGAGTCAGGTTGGAGATGGGTCTCTCCTCTTTCATGTAGGCAAGAGGGTAGAACTGGTTCTCTTTGAGTGGGGCCAGGTATGCTGGCTTGGTGGAAGTTTGAGACCTTCTTTGTTTTGGGGAAGGTCTTGGAGACCAAGTCTTGGGATAGACCTGGTTGTTTGTGGGTCGAGGCTTCGCGGGGGTGCCGCGGGCTTCGGGCTTTTGGGCGCTCGCCTTTGGTGTCACGGGAGTGACACGTTGAGAGGCGATCTTCTGCTTTTTAGCAGGCGCAGCTTGTTCTTCGGGAAGTGGGAATGGTCCCAGTGTCCCGAAGACGATGGTCCGGGGAGTCGAGGTCGACCCGGAGTTCAGAGAGTTGCCGAGGGAGTTGACGCTTCGGCAGCTGGCAGGGCGCTTGTAAGTGCGCTCGGTTTGCTTCTGTTGAAGCATGAGTTGGTGCTTGTTCTCATCGAAGATAATGGTTAAGGCTGCCATTGTTAGTTTCGAAAAAGTTCTGAAACAAGACCACATCCATTAGTAATCACAAGAATATAATGATCATAAATGGGAATTCCTATGGTTGTCTTTTCAAATCGCTTAAGGGATATGACCCAAGCGACATGAAGAAGGCAAAAAGCCATAGATGGTACAATTGTTCTGACAGCAAGTATGGTGAGCCCAGAATGAGCGTTCCAGTGACTGCTAGAAGCAATTGTAAACCTAAATTCGACTTATCGAGAAGCAGGGCTTGCTCGAGATAAGAAGAATATAAGGTAGGAGTTACAAATGTGCCGGTCACAGATACAGTAGACCCTGAAAGGGCGTACCAGTATTGCTATGCACAAATGTTAGAGATCGCATCCATGAGATGGGATTCTTTGTTTTGAAATGTCAGAAATGGATTCGTCAAAGAGAGCAGGTGACATTCCGATTCAAATACGGGCTCAACGATTTCCGCGAGCGCCAGTACTCAGAAGGGAAGAGACCACAATTTCTCGAATCTGAATCCAAAAAGTGACGAGTTTTTGGAGATTTTTTTTTTTGAAATGATTTTTTTTATTTTATTTTTATTTTATTTTTTTTTATTTTTTATTTTTTTTTTTAATATTTTTTTTTATTTATTTTTTTATTTTATTTTTATTTGAAAATTTTTTGTTTTTTTTTTTTTTAAGATTTTTTTTTGAAAATCTTTTTTTTTTTATTTTTATTATTATTTTTTTAATTTTTTTAAGATTTAAAGACGAGAGAGTACACATAGGCCTCCTAACCCGGTCTTATGAAACCTCAATTGATAGAATTGCCCCCAGGTAAGGGTAGGATTACTTAATGAACCCGTTTGGAGGACCCTTGCCTAGAACAGTCAAGCTGTCTCCACACTCTGGACAAGGCTTTTCTTGAATCAATCGTGATCAAAGAACGCAATTGGTTTAACCTTAGTGGTCTATGTCTTTTTTTTTTATAAAAATCCCAAATAGACTCATCGAAGAGAAACGATGGCCCAAAACCTTAGTCGAACGGGCTCAACATTTCTGCAAGCACCAAAGAACGATAGGATAGGATCAAGGTTTCTCAATTTTGAATTCAAACTAAGAAAACTGATTTTTTTTTTATTTTTTTTTATTTTTTTTTTTGAAATCTCTAATGAACTCATCGAAGAGAAACGATGGCCCAAAACCTTAGTCGAACGGGCTCAACATTTCTGCAAGCACCAAAGAACGATAGGATAGGATCAAAGTTTCTCAATTTTGAATTCAAACTAAGAAAACTGATTTTTTTTTTTGAAAAGAGAAAGAATGGAAACAAACTCAAAGAAATAGAAATTTCCAAAAAATCCCATCTCATTTTTTTTTTTAGGATGCAAAATCCAACATAGGCTACCAGCTAGAAAGTAGCCAAGGAATCCGGAAAAGAAGTATAAGCATAGAGCAAAAAGTATGATATGCAAATATTTCATTTCCAAGCACCGTGTTCTCAAATGAACGAGTCCCACCGGGTGTGCCAGCTTGATGGAACGCGCTCCGAGGCGCCGTTGGGGCGGCTACCGGGGTCGGCGGAACGTGGGAGTCCGTCGGGTCCGGCCCTTTCGCGCCCTGGCGGGCCCTGAAGCGTGCATCAACATTTCTTTGTGTGGGTGTGCCAGATTTTCTATTTTACTTGGAATTGCAAGTGGTAATCCGGAGATCAACCTTCGCAAGTAAAAAGGAAATCAACTTCTTTCAAGTTTTCCATTGCACAAATATTTAAGAAAAGAGACATTTTCTTGGTTTGCCGTGAAAGGCGATTTTGTTTGGCATTTATAGCCGATTTTGGCGTTTATAGCCGATTTACAATTCTTATCAATAATGAAAGACAAGATTTGTGATTTTTGTCTCTTTTAGAAAAATACAAACTACAATGAAAAGCAAGAAAAGGAAGATCTAACTTTTCAGGAGATTGTGGGGGACTCGTTCAGATTGACGGTCGCAAGCCATGTATGGGCTTCGCCATCATCCATGCAGATGAGAACAGAAGATGCTCTTGATTCGCTTGGCTTGGCTATAACCTCAGATTTTTAGAGGACAAAGACCAAGAGAAGGTCCTATGTCCAATAAAAAGCTAAGTAGACGGGCTGAAAAGCCACGTCTAAGCCATTGGAGACAGCAGGAGAAGGCAAGGACCTTGGGGGGGGTACCCCCCAAGGGACTTTTGTCACCTTGTAGTGGTGGCCGGTGCAGAACTTCAGCAGAGTTTTTCTCTCTTTTTCTTTCTCTCAGATCTCTTTCTGATCCTTTTTTTTCTGATCTTCTGATTTTCTCCTCTTTTTTCTGATCTTTTTCCGATCTCCATTTCAATGGAATGCTCTCCTATTTATAGGCCTTTGGTAGCCATTTAGGAGGGTTTATGAGCCTTAATGGCTTTAATGGGAGGAGTTACAAGATTTATTTCTTGATTTTGTAACTCCTTTTTCCTTGAATCTGATTGGCCGATGGAGATTAAGGGCTTTTAATCACCTTAATTACCATAATGGGTGGAGTTTCATGGTTTAAATGCCATGAATCAATTGACTTGTAACTCCCAAATGCTTGCTTCTGATTGGGCCGTCCAAAGAAATGAATTAATGACTGCAATAAAGCTAGTCAATTAACCACATTAATTGGTCGCCGAGCAGTCGAAGAGTCGCGGGCCATGCCGTGTCTTCTGGAATTCTTCTGGCGATGATCATCGATGGATCTACACGCTGATCGACATCGGATGAACATGTAACTTCAGACATTGATAGCTAAGAGTGGGCCGGTGACATCTGTCTTGTCGATTTCACGATCGGTCGGACAGAAAGTGCACTTTCTTGGTCGACCGGTTGGCGATCTTGGAGCGATCAATGATGATTTTATGCTTTTGACGGCGGATCCGAGATGTCGTCGGATATGAGTCAATTTAGAGCACTAAAAATCACATTTTCAGGAAACCACAGGGGCCAAAGTGCGCGAAACGCGAAAAAAGACGGAAAAACGGGTCACCGGCGGAAAATCCGGTGACCCGGACCTCCATGGTCGCCGGCGACCATGGGCCATGGTCGCAGGGGCCTGCGACCATGGGCCATGGTCGCAGGGGTCTGCGACCCTGGGGGATTTTTCCCCTTCGGAGCCCGTTTTGCGGTCGTTTTGAGGTCTTTTTCGTCGCCGTTTTCTTCTGTATTTTTCTTGACATTTCTTCTCATTTATTGGCTTGATTTCCCTGTAGAAAACTTAATGAGAATCCTTGCATTTTTAGAGTGCAAAGTTTCCAATTTTCCGGGAAAGCCGAAGACTTTGTCGCGTAGAGCTGCTGATTTTCCGCCAGAAGCTGAAACTTGGTCAAACGATGTCGGAATGACCTGAAATTTGAGGTGAAGTCTCCTGAGCAATAAATAAGACCAACCATAGGCTTTTGTTTGAGTTTTGAAGCCGTTTGGGGTCCCGTCGATGCTTCACTTGATTTTGCTGCGGGGAAAATGCCGAGCTTTGATATGTGGTCAAACGATGTCCGATTGACCTGAAATTTGACGGGGAGCCTATTGGAGTCATTTTGAGACGTTCCATGGGCTCCGTTTTGGATGTCATGGTCCCGGGTTGCTCCGCCGCCGGTAGGCTTGATTTTCTCTCGGAGCATCGAAACCTGGTCAAACGTTGTCGGAATGACCTGAAATTCGACGTGCAGCCTTTTGGAAGCATGTTGAAGCCACTCATGCACTTGGTTTGATGAGCGAAGGCTTCGGTGGTTCCCGCCGCCGGGAGGCTTGATTTTGCTGCTCGAGCATTGATGGAGGGTCATACGTTGTCGGTTTGACTTGAAATTTGGCATAGAGCCCTTTTGAGACATGCTGGAGTCATCTGTAGGCTTTGATCGAAGTTTTGACGTCTCCGATGATGTCGACGCCGAGAGCTCCTGTTTAGCTGTCGGAGAAGTGAAGTTAGGCCAAATGTTGTCGAAATGGCCCGAAACTTCATGTGTACTCTTCTCTTGGCTATCTTGAAGGATCTTGCAGTTTTTGTTTGATTCTGACAAGATTTGAATTTTTGGAGAAATTGCATTGCCTATTTATGGCAGGTTGCGACTTCATGCAGCTTTCTTGATTTGAAGAGGCAAAGTGACATTTTTGGTGTCAACAATGGATGTGGTCTTGTTTCAGAGAACTTTTTCGAAACTAACAATGGCAGCCTTAACCATTATCTTCGATGAGAACAAGCACCAGCTCATGCTTCAACAGAAGCAAAGCGCGCGCACCCATAAGCGCCCTGTCAGCTGCCGAAGCGTCAACTCCCTCGGCAACTCTCTGAACTCCGGGTCGACCTCGACTCCCCGGACTATCTTCTTTGGGACACTGGGACCATTCCCACTTCTCGAAGAACAAGCTGCGCCTGCTAAAAAGCAGAAGATCGCCTCTCAACGTGTCACTCTCGTGACACCAAAGGCGAAAGCCCAAAAGCCCGAAGCCCGCGGCACCCCCGCGAAGCCTCGACCCACAAACAACCAGGTCTATCCCAAGACTTGGTCTCCAAGACCTTCCCCAAAACAAAGAAGGTCTCAAATTTCCACCAAGCCAGCATACCTGGCCCCACTCAAAGAAAACCAGTTCTACCCTCTTGCCTACATGAAAGAGGAGAGACCCATCTCCAACCTGACTCCCAAGTCAACCCAGCATGAGCCGGCTTGTTCCTACAGGCCCAAAATCAGATCATGCATCACTAGGCCTCTCCAAGCACCTGCTAAGGCCTACACTCCTTCAGTTCGACCCTTCATCTCTACAGGGGCCGAACTCGAAAGGTTCAAAGCTTCGCTGCAACAGGCAAAGGACCGGGTCCGTATCCTGTCCTTGCCCAAACACAAAGAAGACAGGCTCGGCTGCTGCGCCCGAGGGAGCACATCCTTCATCGTCAGAGCCCAGCCAGAGCTGACTGAAGCTCAAATCGCTCGTCGAGCACGCCGCCATGCGTCATATCGACAAAAGAGACTAGAGAAGCAACGGACCCAGCCTCCTACACTTCAAGTCTCCCACAAATGGGTCGAAAAAGAAAGACCCGACCAAGTTGCTGCCGTCCATATGGTTGGAAAAACCAGAAGACGCCAAAGGTCAGCATCAAAAATCCATGTCCGACGTCCGGTGACCCGTAGCATCACCAGGACACAAAGACATCCCGAAGAATCTCCTGCCCCTTCCAGCCAAGGACGGGAGAGTAATCCTTCATCAAGCTCTTCATCAAAAAGAATGAGCCCCAGCTCGGTCACCAGGACGATTTCTTCGTTCGAATCCCGAGGGATGAACGTCTTGGCTACAAGTTCTGAGCCGCCACCTCAGAATCCACCTCGAGATGATGCGCTCACACGCATCCAGCAGTTGGAACAAGGCCAGCAGAGGATTGAAACTCTGATGGAAAACCTTCTCCTCGTTGTCCAAAATCAGGTGAACAATGAGCCTCCTCCGAATCATGGCAATAACGAGGAAAATGGAGAAGAAAATGAGTCACGCACCCTTACCAAAAAGGACGTAGACAGTATCCTCGCCAAAGCTAAAGAAGAGGATATACTCAAAGAGCATGGGATCAAGCCACCATATCCTTTATGGATGGACTCGGTCCCGTTCCCCACAAAATTCAAGCATCCTACTCTCCAAACATATACGGGGAAAGGATCAGCCAGACAGCACGTCATCCACTTCAAGATCTTGACGGGAGCTATCGCGGATCAAGATGCACTCAAGATCCGCCTCTTTGCAAGTACCCTAAAAGGTACGGCCTTCGATTGGTACTCCACTCTGCCGGAGAACTCCATTCAGAACTGGGCTATGCTGAAGACACGCTTCCTGACCCACTTCCAAGGTGAGGATCATCCTGTTACTATGGCTCAGCTCTGCAGCCTAAAACAGGGAGAGAATGAGTCAACTTATGACTTCATTCACAAGTGGAAAGCAATGGCGTACAAATGCTCAGATGTACTGCCACAAGCGTCGCTAGTCGACATCTGCCGAAACAACATGAGAGCTAAAATCCGCTCCATGATCATCGGCAATAAATCAAAGAACCTGGGGGAACTCCTGGAAGCTTCCATGGAAGCTGAAACGGTGATCAAAGACCTCAACAGTCAGAAATCATCAAAAAAAGAGCCGACTGCTGTTGCAACCTCTAAACCAAAGAAGAAGGAGGTTCTCAATGTGCAGACTAAGTTAGCTCCTCAGCAGCCAAAGAAAGCTGAAAATAGAGCTGTAGGTAAGAGACCTGAACTCTCTGATGCCTTCAAAGAGCGAGTAGAAAAGAAATATCCGTTCGATGAAGACGTCGAAGAAATCTTTGAGGCTCTCCTAGCAAATGGCAAACTCATTTTGCCAGAGCCCAAAAGACCTGGAGACGTTGGCAAAACCAATGATCCTCGGTACTGTCCATACCACCAGATGGTCTCGCATCCTCTCAATCAATGCTTTGTTGTGAGAGAGAAGATAAACGAGATGTGGAAAAACGGAGTCATCACCTTTGACAAAAACTATGGGACTGCCTCCGTCAACATGGTGTCATGTGGACAAACACCAAAATCACCGAAGAAGAAGATCACTACTTCCTTCAAGGTGATAAAAAGAATTCAAACGTCCGAAGTGTTGGTTCCTTGCCCGACACCAGACGGACAACCCATATGGGTACATCCCGATCTCCTGGAAGATGAAAATTGGGAGATCGTCAAAACAAAGCCGACCGCTCAGCAGCGAAGGCAAGCCAAGAAACATCTCCTCAAGCTCAAACGGCAAGAGAAGACCCAGCCAAAACAAGAAGTCCATGAAAAGGCAGAGGCCTCCTCTACCACTTCACTCGGGGCAACAAAAACGTCCCTTCCAGAGACTTCAAAGGCGGTAAGAAACTTCACTCTCAGTGATTTCATGCCACCTCAATTCAAAAAAGAAGCCATGCAGGGGGCATTATACTCTTGCAACTCGGTAGTTGGATTCTCCATTGATGGTACGAGTCTAGCGACACCGACGATGGATTCGAGCCCAACTACACCGATGAGTGAGAGGAATCTCTTGAAACAGGAGAATATCTCTCCGATGAAGAATGGGTTCCTGAAACTCACCTTATGCCAGTAATCTGGTATAACCCCTTGCAACCACAAGGATCCTGGTCTGATGATGAAGAAGACCAAGAGGCTGCACAAGAAGATGCTGTTAACCCAGCACCTGTCATTGCTCCAGTGGAAATCAACTATGTTGAGCCACACGGAGAAGACGAAGAAGAGGATCTGGCTCCCATGCCTGATCTTGAAGAATATGCAAGGATCTTGCAGCATCTCGCTCTAGAACAAGAGCAAGATCGTGTTAACGAGCCTCCTCGCAATCCAGAACCGGAAGTCCCTGAAGCTCACCAGGTACCTCCACCCTTAACTCCTGAAAATGGAGAACATTGCTGGATAGATGATCCTCTTACATCCGAGGATGAGTCTGACTCCGAGCAGGCAACATCTCATATCAGAGCTTCCTGTAATGTAATATATCAGGACTATAGCTCTTCTGAAGCGTCGTCTGATGAGATTACCTACACTCCGACGACGCCTAGCAATGTATCCTCTGGAGCTACCTCGTCTCACGTGACTTTCACAGAGATGACACCCTCTCAGGTTTCTTCTCCTGAGACTGTGACTTCAGGATACACATTCTTCCCGACTCATCATCATGACGAAAACCCAACTTGGGGTGATGGATGGGTCAACGAAGAAGAAAAGCTGCTGGATGCTGTTCAGGACTTGCTCCCGGAAAATGCTCCGTGCAACACAATCACTGAGGATGGCAACTCTGCTGCAGATACATCCCCAGTAGATGAAAAACGACAGCCTCTTGATCCTGAAGACAATCTTCCAAACGAAGATCCTTCTCAAGAAGCTCTCGAAGTTGGTAGAGGCACCCGTTCGGGCCGGGACTACCACAAAAATTACAACCAATCTTCCTTTACTTATGTAAATCCTTCGGGAAAAGATGTTGTAAGCGCCCCCAGTGGCAACAATGATGAACATGCAGGCCCTAAGGAGGCTTTCAAGTATGACTTGGTTGAGCACTTCAAACACATACCTGCACGTCTTCACATCCTGGATTTATTACGAATGTCTCCACGCACTCGTGATAATCTCATCTCAGAATTACAAAAACTGAATGAGGATGTCGACAAACATGCCCCGCAAGTCCTCCAAATTGAAATGGACTACCGGGTCAAAAACTCTGAAACTTCCTTAAAAGAAGAAAAAAAGAAAACTGAGGGATCATGCATCCAATGCCTCTCGGTTCAAAAGGCAGCCAGTGCAACCATCGCCTTCACTAAGGAAGACCTCCTACTTGGCGAAGCAAGGCACAACCGACCCCTGTACTTCACAGGGTACATCAAAGAAATGCCGATACATAGAGTTCAGATCGACCCAGGTTCTGCACTCAACCTTATCTCCACTTCGGCTCTTGAAGAGTTGGGCATCCCACCCAGCAAGCTAAGCCACACATCTGTATCTATCTTTGGATACGATGGGAGCGCTCAAAGGCCTATCGGCAAAATCAGGTTCAAATTGCAAATCGGTGATCTTATCTCTGAGGTCACTGTGTATGCAATAAAAACCCCCTCATGCTATAACATCCTTCTCGGACGTCCTTGGATACACGAGAACGGTGTTGTCCCTTCAACTCTACATCAATGCATCAAGTTCGTCGGCGACGACGGCATGGTACATCGAGTCTTTGCGGAGAGAAAACCCTTCAAAGGTAAAGAAGTCCACTTCGCAGACTCCCAGATGTATGAAGGAGAAAAAGAAGAAGAGGAAATAGCACCCCCTGCTGAAAATCTCCAGAAAGATAAAGGCAAGGCTCCTCAAAAATCACCGGAAGAAAACAACCCCTCCGGCAAATTAGAAGAGAGTAGTCAACCTCCCTTCGTCATCTCCCTCAAGAATTCAAGACCTTTGGTCATCACGACTAAAGTGAAGAAGACGAAACAAAAGTCTGGGGGCAAATTTGTTGTTTCTCTCGTGTCTATCATGCAAGACACAGACTCGGACTCAGAGCCAGAAGACGATGCATCGTCAAGCCAAGCTGATACTCAGCAAGTTCAGCCTGCTCTCACTCCGATGGAGACACCTGCTGATGTAGAAGATCCTACGTCTGCTACCTTTGTTGTTCCGGCAACATCACCAAAGCAAAAGCCGATCTTCTTCCATAGATCGGACGCTTCTTCATCAAATTCCATGCTAGAACCTTTCCAAAATGAAGGTATGCCTCAGCTATCTCTATATAGTCCTGTGGCACAAGCAATTATGAAGAAAATGGGCTATGACGCTCAAAACCCAGTCGGTTTGGGAGAAAGACGCGGTATTCTCACGCCATTGGAGCCCGCCTTGACCAAAAGCCAGCTGGAAGATTGGAGACTCTACGGTCATGTAGAAAAGTCTTCATTTGGGTTAGGGTATGATCCCGACACTCCTCTGAGACAGTTGACACAAAAGCTTAAAAGTCGTTTTACCGACCAAGCCTCAACATCTCAAGTCCATGAAGACATCGATCTCCCTGGATATCTCTTTAAAGAGTTACCTGACAAAGATCCAGGAAGCTCATCCAACTTGTACGATTTCTCTGATGATAAAGAGGAATCGTCCGATAATGCAGACTTGTGCTATTCTGACCCAGAAGAACCCTCGTCTCCAAAAGAAATACCAGACTCAACAGGCGATTGGGACTATCTCATAGCAAGCCTTGAGGAGATCACCAATCAAGAAAATCCATGGAAAGGAACAGAGCCTTGGTCTGGTAATGCAGTTGAAACTCTAGAAGGTTTCGTTGAGTTGGAAGCCTCCGAAAATATTGTGGAGGAACCACCTTCGAACCTTCCGACAGAAGATCCTGTTCAAAAGATAAACTTGGGAACACCTGATAACCCACGTCCTGTATTCATAAGTAAGAATATAAAGGATGATGAGTTACCCGAGTATATCGCTTTTCTTCGTGAGTTCGTTGATTGCTTTGCATGGTCCTATGCTGAAATGCCTGGTTTAGTCCCCAAAGTAGCAGTCCACAAACTCAATCTTCAAGAAGTCATCAAGCCTGTCAAACAAGGCCAAAGAAGATTCCGTCTAGATGTGATGGATAAAATTGAACAAGAAGTTCAAAAACTCAAAAGCGTTGGCTTCATCCGTGAGGAACAACATCCAGAGTGGTTGGCCAATATTGTCTCCGTGACAAAGAAAACTGGGCAGATCAGAGTCTGTATTGACTATAGAGACTTGAATGGCGCTTGCCCTAAAGATGAATTCCCGCTCCCCATACCGGAGGTGATGATTGACAATACCTGCGGATTCGAGCGAATGACATTCATGGATGGCTTCTCTGGTTACAATCAGATAAAGATGCATCCCGAGGATGAAAAACACACTTCATTTCGGACTCCATTTGGCGTGTATTGCTACACTGTCATGCCATTTGGTCTGAAAAATGCTGGTGCCACATATCAGAGGGCTATGATGAAAATATTCCAAGATATGCAGCACAAGACGGTCGAATGTTACGTTGATGACCTCGCCGTCAAAAGCAGAAGAAAAGAAGACCATCTCAAAGATCTTCGGGAAGTCTTCCTCCGACTCCGCAAACACAAACTGCGGATGAATCCTCTAAAATGCTTCTTCGGCGTCTCGTCGGGTAAGTTTCTCGGATTCCTTATTCGGAAAGCTGGAATAGAACTTGACCCCATAAAAGTCAAGGCCATTCTAGAAATGCCCTCTCCAAGAACCTTGAGAGAACTAAAAGGGCTCCAAGGGAGATTGGCCTACATCAGACGGTTCATCTCCAATCTTTCGGGGAAATGCCGTCCATTCTCTCGATTGATGAAAAAGGGTGTAGACTTTGTCTGGGATGCCGACTGTGAAGCCGCATTTCAAGATATCAAGTCATACCTGACCAAACCTCCAGTGTTAGCTGCCCCTGCCACTGGAAAACCATTCATCTTGTACACAAGAGCTCTTGATCATTCTGTAGGCGCTCTGCTTGCACAAGAGAATGGTGAGGGAAAAGAAGCTGCTCTATACTACCTCAGCCGCATGCTAGTAGGTGCAGAGCATCGCTACTCTCCAGTCGAAAAAGAATGCCTTGCAGTGATGTTCGCCGTACAAAAGCTACGTCACTACTTGCTTTCCAACACAGTCTACCTGGTCTCGAGGATCAACCTCTTGAAGGTCCTTGTCACGAAGGCCGGTTCTCTCAATGCCCGACTGGCAAAATGGTCCATCCTCTTGTCACAATTTGATATTAGGTATGTGCCACAAAAAGCAATCAAAGGCCAAGCTCTAGCAGATTTCCTCGCAGAGCATCCATTGCCTAAAGATTCACCACTCAGAGATGATCTCCCAGATGAACCTGTCTACAACGTGGAGACTTCCTCACCAAATGCCTCCTGGGACATGTACTTTGACGGTGCAACCAGGACAAATGAAAACAGAAAGCTGATCTCGGGAGTTGGCATCCTCTTTGTTAGCCCCGACAAATGCATGATTCCACACGCTTTCTCGCTACTGGAACCATGCACAAACAATGCAGCTGAATACCAAGCTCTGATCCTAGGATTGGAACTCGCCATCGAATCTGGTATCACCATGCTGGAAGTCTTTGGAGACTCTCAACTGATCGTCAACCAGATGAATCTGAAATATGAAGTCAGGAAGCCCGATCTGCTGCCTTATTACAACAAGGCACAATCGCTTCTGCAAAAGTTTGACATCTGCAACATCACCCACATTCGTAGAGGTGAAAACATCCGTGCAGATGCCCTGGCCGGACTTGCCGCGTCAATGGCGATCCAGGAAGGGGAAAACATGCAAATTACAGTGTGTGAGAGAAGGATCCTCCCTCCTCTTAACACACACCAAGCAGTTACTGAATGCCACCGAGTGGTTGGAAGTCGGATCTCTATCCTTCAACCTTCAATCGGCGACTGGAAGGATCCGTTCATTGATTACACTATGTTCGGAATCCTACCTGAAGATCCAAAAGAACGGGTAAGCATACAAAGGCGAGCCCCAAACTTTCATTTGGATATTCCTTCAAAAATCCTCTACAGGAAATCCTTCAACGGAGTACTTCTACGCTGCTTGTCACAACAAGAGGCCGAAGAAACACTTAAAGAAGTTCATGCTGGTCTTTGTGGAGCCCATCAGGCAGGTCCTAAGCTCTATGATCAGATAAAAAGGTTAGGTTACTATTGGCCTACCATGGTTGCTGATGCAATGCAATTTGCCAAACGTTGCCAGCTATGCCAAGTTCACGGAGATTACATTCACATGCCTCCGGAATGGCTACATCCTACAGCAATCTCATGGCCTTTCGAAGCATGGGGCATGGACATCATAGGTCCTATCTCTCCCCCTTCAAGCAAAGGTCATCGCTTCATCTTCGCCGCAACGGATTATTTCTCCAAGTGGTCAGAAGCATTTGCGTTCAACGAAATGAAGACCTCATCAGTTCTTCAGTTCCTGCGCACCAACATCATTTGTCGTTTCGGCATACCCAAGAGATTCGTCCATGATAACGGACCACAATTCCGGGATCATCGATTCTACAGGTTTTGCGACAAATACAAAATTCAAAGCTGTCCTTCGACTCCATACAATCCGGCAGCAAACGGATTAGCAGAAGCCTTCAACAAGACACTCTGCAAAATCCTCAAGAAAATGGTCTCTAGTCACAAAAGAGACTGGAGCGATAAACTGTCTGAAGCTTTGTGGGCCTATCGAACCACCGTTCGAGGACCAACCCATAGCACACCATTCTCCTTGGTCTATGGATGCGAAGCTGTCGTGCCCCTAGAGGTACAAATTCCTTCTCTGAGGGTATCTCTACAAAATGACATGACTCAAGAAAGCAATGTCAAATTGCGACTCCATGAGCTGGACAATCTCGACGAGAGACGGCTCGAAGCTCGACAAAGCATTGAACTTTACCAAGCACGCATGGCAGGATCTTTTGACAAAAGGGTCCGGCAACGCGCCTACAAAAAGGGTGACTTGGTTCTTGCGGTAAAAAGACCAATGGTCTTCGCACACAAATCCAAAGGCAAATTTGAACCAAAATGGGAGGGACCCTACGTCATCGACAAAGTCTTCTCCAACGGCGCATATGCCCTCCTAAACATGGAAGGCGACAGATGTATGCTGCCTATCAACGGCAAGTTCTTGAAGCGGTACTACCCTTGAAGACTTACCCAACTGGGTAAGAGCAATGCCTGTATGGCCAAAACCTGTTCTCAGGTACTCGCTCGTCAAACCCACTCTCTTTAGAATTTTCATATCAAATGTCAAAATTTCTAGAGATTCAAAAACAATGCTTACTTTCATCGTTTCATTAAACAAAAAATCCAAGTTTAGGAGCCTCTCCCTGACTTAACCAAAACTTTCGATCCTTGAACCAAAATTCATGGTTTGAAACGAAAACCTGGATTCAGGGATTTCCACCCTAGTCCACCTTACCTTTTACCGCCAAATGGTTCTAGGTCAAAATTTACGACCCTCGTGTCTTTAAACAAAAACAAATGGTTTTTCAAAAAATCGTGGGGAAACGATATCAAAGTCAGTACCCGCAAAACAAAAAATTTTGAAAAAAAGCAAGGATGCGACATTCCATAGATACTTGCACCCAAAATCGCAGGGAAGCGACATTTCGTTGATACTTGTAAAATCCAAAAACCGTGGAGAAGCAACAAACCAGTTGATATCCACAACCCAATTTCAAAAATCGTGGAGAAGCAACAAACCAGTTGATATCCACAACCCAAATTTCAAAGGTTCGAGAAAACCTAAAATCGTGGAGATGCAACATACCAGTTGCTATCCACAACCCAAAATTACAAGTGGTTCGAGAAAACCTCAAATTTCAAAAATCGCGGAGAAACGACATCAAGTCAGTACCCGCAAAACCAAAAGTCTTGGGAAAAGCAGGGAAGCGACGCTTAGTCGATATTTGCACCCCAATTCGCGAGGAAGCGACATTCCATCGATACTTGCAAAACCTAACCCGCGAGGAAGTGACATTCCATCAATACTCGCAAAACCGAATGAGCAAGGAAGCGACATTCCATCGATACTTGCAAGACCATTCAGCGGGGAGGCGACATTTAGTCGATACCTGCATTTTCAAAACCAAAACTCGGCTATAAATGCCAAAATCCGGCTATAAATGCCAAAACAAAAATTTCCGGCTATAAACGCCAAAATCGGCTTTCATGCCAATAAAACAAAACTCGGTTTTCAAAAAACTCGGCTACAAATGCCACACAAAAAAAAAAGACCTGACTCTCATGTCAAAACCGGCTATAAATGCCACAAATTGGCTATCAATGCCACAAAACCGGCTATAAATGCCACAAATTGGCTATCAATGCCACCAAACTGGCTGTAAATGCCACAAAAACACCGGCTTCCATGCCAACCCAAATTTTGGCTTTTACGCCATAAAATTTCGGCTTCCATGCCATCTCAAAAGCGGCTTTCACGCCACAACCAAAATCAGGCTCCCATGCCAAAACAATTATTTGACAAAAGATTTTCACAAAATGACAAAGCTTTTAATCAAATCCCATTTAGCAATTGCTTTCATCACAAAAAGATTTGAGTGAGCGTAAAAAAAAAAAAAAAAGAAAAGTACCAAAAAAAAAAATACATGTGGTACCAAAAAAAAAGAAAGTGTTCACAAGCACTAAAAAAAAAAACAAAAAAAAGAAAAGAAAAGTACCAAAAAAAAATACATGTGGTACCAAAAAAAAGAAAGTGTTCACAAGCACTACAAAAAAAGTACCAAAAAATACATGTGGTACTAAAAAAAAAAAAAAAAGAAGAATGGTTTCTGCTATAAAAAAATCAGGAGCTTAGCCAAAAATGGTCTCCAGCCAAAGCTTCAGCTCCTCAAGCAAACTTTTGGCCTTAGCCGTCAGAGTTTCCAAGGCACGCTTCTTCAGGAACTTGCCATGAGATGCTGGCGAATGCCGTAACCCTTCTTTTACACCGGGAAGCTCTTCCCCAGCAGTTTGCCATCGTTCGTTTTCTAGAGTCCTCCTCTCGAGAACTTGACCGGCATCTGCAACCCTGCGAATCAGAGTACTCTCCCTGTCACGAGCCTCTGTTATAGCAGCCCACTTCGCATCGACTTGTGCCTTCAAATGCTCAAGACGTTTCCTGGCCTCCTCAACTTCCCTATCAAGGACGTTAAGGTCATGCCTCAATCCGATGATGGCTAACTCTTCCTTGTTCTTCTCCCGAACTAGCTGCTTCTTGCTTTGTGTAGCCTCATTCAGGTCAGACTTAGCCTTATCAGCAGGGTCCAAGAACATCTCCTTGAAGAATTGGTCATCAGGGAAACCCATGGTCTCAAACCACTTGTCACCCAGTGCAATGATCCTATCAACGATCGCCCTGGCACCTGTGACATCCAGACCAACCTCTTCAGTGTCGGTCAGAATCTCCTGTACATGTGGGATCATGCCAAATCCTGCCTCCAAGTGTCCAGAAAGGAGAGTCTTGACCCAAGAACTCAAAACCCGAGCCAGCACCTTCTTCGCAAATTGAAGAGACGAACTGGATGAAGATTCACCCTTCTCCGCTGATCGGCTGCTCATGTCATGTCCCATTGGAAGAGTAACAAAAGAACTCTTTTCACTTGGAACCACTGGAGAGGGAATCTCAACACGAGGCATCTCCTCAATCATGTCTGAACTGGTCTCTACCTCCGGATCGACCTCTGGCATCCCTTGCTCTGGTTCTGAAGGAGGCGATGGACTCTCTTCTGTCACTTCAAAACCTGCAAATGAAACACAAAAAGGTATGAATATGATCCTGTTCAAAAAAAAAAAAAAAAAAAAATCATCAGGGTCATCACTACAAAGTACCTTCTTCGACGACTGGCGGAACACTCTCTTCCTCCATGAACTCATCAGAAGCATCATCGACATTTGCGTCCATTGATGGTTCAAAGTCATCGGAATCCTGTGGCAAGTCAGCTGACAAGAAAAAACTGTTAGCAAATCAAGTCGCAGGCAAAAAAAAAAAAGAGAAAGCGAAAGAAGTTATACCAATTGGAGATTCCGGAGTCATTCCAGAGTCCCTCGGTTCTTCTTCAGATGCCATAACCGGCTCCATCACCGCCTCATCGGTCGGAACCTCAGGCATCGGCAAGTCTTCATCCTCTGCTAAAAAAAAAAAGAGCAGCAGCAGGGTGAGAAAACAAATCAGAACATGGAAAGCCCCATGAAAGAAGTAGAAAAAGAAAAAGGAAGAATCATACATTCACCAATGGTCTCTTCCCCACGACTCCTCTTCTCTGGAGGCTCGTCGACAGCCTCTGGCACCTCCTCGTTGATGGTAAGAGGGATTTCCATGTCAGGAGAGTCCTCATGTGGCCCCTCGCTGCGATGATGACTCCTCCTCTTCTTACCTCTACGGGTTCGCTTCCTAGAAGAACCCGTCTCACTATCAGAGTCAGGTTTCTCACTTGACTCCTCACTGGATGGTCTGCTTTCGCCAGTAGACTCCACGGAAGCTCGTCTCTGTGCCGCTTGCATCCAAGCGTCGAGCTCAGCTTCCTCCTGTTCTAGCTGCTCCAAAGCCTCATCAGGTACTTCCCGAACAGCTTCAGAACCAATGACGCCCTGGTCACCGAGAAAGCCTATCTTGTGCTTCTCTCCAGAAAGGAAGGCCCAAACTTCCTCTCGCCGGACGCCATCCGACTTCCCAATGCCTTTTCCAGAAGACAGCTTTACATCAAGCTCCTTCTTGGAAAGCCCCCGATATGCCAAAAAGCTCTCCGCGAACCACTTCGTGAAGCCGGCAGTTCGGAAAGTCGACAGCTCAGGATAAGAAATCGTGGCAGTAGTGTCTTCAGCACTATAGAAAGCCCATGCATTTCTGCCATCCTGCAAACCCCCAAAACGCTTCACCATACTCGAAGGCGCTCCAACAACGCCTTGAGAGAAGCCCAACTGAAGCGCAAAGCGAGAAGGTACATACGGCTGGATGTCGACGAAAAGATGTCTGCGGTACACCATCGTGCCGACCCGTATGCTGAAAAGCCACTCCTTCTCTGCATTGGTCAAAGAGTAATGCCTTCCCGACCCTGCTCTGGTAGAGTCTCGGGAGGCACCAAAATCAAAAGCCTTCTTCCGCAACTCCGGAGAAAGCTTAACTGAAGACTGCCCCATCTCGACGTCCCTGAACCGTCGGATCCTCATGCGGGCAAACAAAAGTGATTCAGATACGGCTTTTCCCTTAGCCAATCGAATCATCAGAGGATCATCATCCTGTGCAGCACCCAGCTGGTGGAAGCCAGGACAGTGGTATACAAACCACGAATAAAAGATATGGGCTGAAAATACCCTATTCATAGGGAGCCCAAGCCGAACCAAGAAAGCAGCAGCCTGCAGTTCGGTACACAGGTAGGAGTAAAGAGCGGGCACCAAAGCAAGCCGCTCTCCAAACGCCATCTGACAAGCCGGAAAAATACAATGCGGCCTGATGTGCGTCCCATCTCCACCAGCAAAAATAGCCTCACCTAGCCAAAAAGTGAGGTAAAAAGCAAGATCTCTCCGCAATGCAATGTCAGAACAAATGGCATCTGTGCTCGCGAAGAAACCCTTCAACTCTTCCTGCATGACCGAAGTCTTCTTCCTGTCTTCCCGGGTCATGCTATCAGAAGACTCTTTGCTGTCAAAGAAGTTGAAGAATGAAGAGCCATAACTCTTCCAACTGCTGGATCTGACTTTCGAGCCCTCCTTCAAAAAATCATAGAAGGCGGCGAGCTGAAAGTATAGGAGCCTGAATTCCTCTGACTGCTCCTCAAGGACGCTGTCAATCGGCATGAACTCCTCATAGAGTTTGCCAAGGATGGGTAATCCAGTAATAGCACTTAACTCCTTCAGAGAAAAACCAATCTCACCGTTCGTAACAACGAAGGTATTGGTCTGAGGGAGGAAAGACTCCAACATAGCCATGAAGGCATCATCGGAAAAAGTCACGGTCTCCCTAAAAGCGCGGACCGCGTCAAAAATCCCGGCTTCCTTCAAAACGGCGCCCCCAATCAGCAAGGTGTGGTCAGTCCATGACTTCCAATCGGAGTCAACATTGAAACGGCCACGAAGTCGAAAAGGCTTCACCCAAGTACTGCCGTCACCGCTGAAAACGCCAAGGCCCACCGGTCTCAAATCGACCGACGGATAATCAGAGCCCTGGTAGCCGTTGGCTGGCATCAACATGTCCATACGGACAGGTGGCTTCTCCGCATATCTGGAGGGTCCACCAACAAAAACCCCGGTCTTGATCACACTGGTCCTCTTCACCCATCTCGGAGGATCTTCCCTCTTAGAGCACGTGGGAGCAAGGCTCATGATCGAGATGGTACGATCAAAAGACGACCGGGTAGAAACAGTCTTCTCTTCACCATCTGCTGTGTAAGAGAACTGAAAACATCTCCTTTGGTATGTCAAGTCGTCAGGGACTGCATCTCCAAAGAAGAAGGTAGGCTTGGGTAAAACCCTCAGATCATCCATAACCCAAGGACGGTTGCTTACCATGATCTTATAAAATTCCTCTCCCTTGAGAGCGATCAATCGCTGTCTCATCTCATCGCGATTGAGGGAATCGCACTCTTCCAAGTTCTTCTCAACAAATTGGACCTTCTCCCAGGCCTGCTGAACGGCCACATTGGAAGATCTAGCAGATCGACGAGGTACGCTTGTAGCAAGCTCTTTACCCTTGTTCGCTCTGGAGGAACCACCTGCAAAGGTTGGAAAAGAAAAAGATCGTCATCAAAATGACAGGATTTCGCTAAAAAAAAAAAGGGTCACTTTGTCCCACCAAAAATCTGGCGAAATTTTGGGATGACTCCGGGGCAATTCCAAAGAAAAAGGAAATACCCCGACGGAAATAGAAAGTTTGAAGATGGGCTCAACATTGCTGCGGGCTCCGAAACTCCAAACTTTCGAAACCTCAAAATCTCCGCAAAATCAAGAAGGGCTCAACATCGCTGCGAGCTCCAAATTCCCAAATTTGCAAAGATTTTCAGGTATGCTATCACATCATGCTACTCAATTCAATTTACAAAAAGTACATGCATGAACATCTAGATTTGCATAAAAACGCATTATCATGATGAGCAAAAAAAAAAAAAAAAGAAACTTTCTCAAAAAAAAGGAGGGAGAAAGAAAAGAAAAAAAAAGAAACTTTCTCAAAAAAAAAAAAAATAATAATAATAATAATCAGGCCACGTGGCCGTACGGACCAGATCCGTACGGATCTGTCCGTACGGCCCACAAAAAAAAAGAAAAAAAAAACGTGAAAAAAAAGAAATCACGTGGAAAAGAAAAGAAAAAA
This sequence comes from Umbellularia californica, assembly GCA_028538565.1. Lineage (NCBI taxonomy): Eukaryota > Viridiplantae > Streptophyta > Magnoliopsida > Laurales > Lauraceae > Umbellularia > Umbellularia californica. The sequence goes on from JAPQWN010000009.1 coordinate 2,755,965, forward strand.
AAAAGAGAAGAAGAATAGAAAGAAAAGAAAAAAAAAAAAAAGAAGAAAGAAAAAAAAAGAAGAGAAACTTTCTTTTTTACCATCCTATTCTCTACATGGAGTTTTCTTGAAAGAAAAAGAGAGAAAACTTACTTGAAGCCATTGACGGAGAAGAAGAAGGAAAAAGCTTGAAGATCCTTGAAGAAGAAGAACTCTTGGTCTTGGAGCTCTCTTGAGATTGTTGCAAAAGAAAGCAATAAGGGCAAGAGATCTAGCCTCCTCCTTGCTTTTATAGGAGAGAGCAAATCAAAGAAGGAAACAAAAAAGAAAGGTAACTGTTACTAATTAGTAACCTTACCAAAAGAGAAGGAATTAGAAAGATTCTTTCCCAAAAAGAAAGATGTCTTTGAGAGATTTTCTCCCAAAATCAATCAATGAAAGATTCTCTCCAACAAAAAAGGATATTGGAGATTTCTTCCCAAAAAGAAAGATACCTTGAGATATTCTCTCCCAAATTAAGGGAATATGAGAGATTCTCTCCCATAAAGATATTTTTAGATATTCTCTATCCAAATGAGATATCTTTATATATTCTTTACAAAAATGACCCCACATGAGATCTAAGCCATCCTAAAAAGCTTAAGGTCCCATGAGCTAGCCCATATGAGCCAGGTTTGACCACCTAGGCACTAAAAAAAAAAAAAAAAAAAAAATGGGCTTTTAGTCAGGAAAAAAATCCCTCTTACCAAGAGCATACAAAAATGGTTCCATGCCTCTTTTGAGTTGATTGAACCATACAAAAAATCCCAAGCCCCATGAGCTTCCAAAAATCAAACCATCCAGCCTCATATACCAAATTGAGCCAAAATCTTGAAATTGACATTCCACAAATATCCAAACCACTCCAATGGACCCACACAGTCCCAAAGAGTGACCAAAAACAAATCCTGGTCCCCTAACTTGCCACATACAGCTTGTTAGGTCACAAGACCAAAACCAAAAACCAAATCATGATCCCCCAACTTGCCACATACAGCTTGTTGGGTCACAAGGTCAAAACCAAAACCCGATCCCCTAACCTGCCATATATAGCTGGTTAGGTCACAAGATCAAAAACAGAAACCCAAATCCACATCCCTGATGTCATCTTCAAAACTTTGCCTCGAGATGGTGTGTGATTCCTTTCACTACCATAAAATTCCCCTGGAAGCTCAAAGGCTACTCTACCAAAGGAAGGATTGCTCAAAGACTCTTGGTCAAGACACAAGCTCTCCTTCAAAAATCTCTTCGAGGCACATCGACTACAAAAGTCAAGCAATTCGTCGCTGTACCTCGAGGGGGCATTTGTTGACACCAAAAATGTCACTTTGCCTCTTCAAATCAAGAAAGCTGCATGAAGTCGCAACCTGCCATAAATAGGCAATGCAATTTCTCCAAAAATTCAAATCTTGTCAGAATCAAACAAAAACTGCAAGATCCTTCAAGATAGCCAAGAGAAGAGCACACATGAAGTTTCGGGCCATTTCGACAACATTTGGCCTAACTTCACTTCTCCGACAGCTAAACGGGAGCTCCCGGCGGCGACATCATCGGAGACGTCAAAACTTCGATCAAAGCCTACAGATGACTCCAGCATGTCTCAAAAGGGCTCTATGCCAAATTTCAAGTCAAACCGACAACGTTTGACCCTCCATCAATGCTCGAGCAGCAAAATCAAGCCTCCCGGCGGCGGGAACCACCGAAGCCTTTGCTCATCAAACCAAGCGCATGAGTGGCTTCAACATGCTTCCAAAAGGCTGCACGTCGAATTTCAGGTCATTCCGACAACGTTTGACCAGGTTTCGATGCTCCGAGAGAAAATCAAGCCTACCGGCGGCGGAGCAACCCGGGACCATGACATCCAAAATGGAGCCCATGGAACGTCTCAAAATGACTCCAATAGGCTCCTCGTCAAATTTCACGTCAATCGGACATCGTTTGGCCACATATCAAAGCTCGGCATTTTCCCCGCAGCAAAATCAAGTGAAGCATCGACGGGACCCCAAACGGCTTCAAAACTCAAACAAAAGCCGATGGTTGGTCTTATTTATTGCTCAGGAGGCTTCACCTCAAATTTCAGGTCATTCCGACATCGTTTGACCAAGTTTCAGCTTCTGGCGGAAAATCAGCAGCTCTACGCGACAAAGTCTTCGGCTTTCCCGGAAAATTGGAAACTTTGCACTCTAAAAATGCAAGGATTCTCATCAAGTTTTCTACAGGGAAATCAAGCCAATAAATGAGAAGAAATGTCAAGAAAAATACAGAAGAAAACGGCGACGAAAAAGACCTCAAAACGACCGCAAAACGGGCTCCGAAAGGGAAAAATCCCCCAGGGTCGCAGACCCCTGCGACCATGGCCCATGGTCGCAGGCCCCCGCGACCATGGCCCATGGTCGCCGGTCCATGGTCGCCGTCGACCATGGAGGTCCGGGTCACCGGATTTTCCGCCGGTGACCCGTTTTTCTGTCTTTTTTCGCGTTTCGCGCACTTTGGCCCCTGTGGTTTCCTGAAAATGTGATTTTTAGTGCTTTAAATTGACTCATATCCGACGACATCTCGGATCCGCCGTCAAAAGCATAAAATCATCATTGATCGCTCCAAGATCGTCAACCGGCTGACCAAGAAAGTGCACTTTCTGTCCGACCGATCGAGAAATCGACAAGACAGATGTCACCGGCCCGCTCTTAGCTATCAATGTCTGAAGTTACATGTTCATCCGATGTCGATCAGCATGTAGATCCATCGATGATCATCGCCAGAAGAATTCCAGAAGACACGGCACGGCCCCGACTCTTCGACTGCTCGGCGACCAATTAATGTGGTTAATTGACTAACTTTATTATGGTCATTAATTCATTTCTTTGGACGGCCCAATCAGAAGCAAGCATTTGGGAGTTACAAGTCAATTGATTCATGGCATTTAAACCATGAAACTCCTCCCATTATGGTAATTAAGGTGATTAAAAGCCCTTAATCTCCATCGGCCAATCAGATTCAAGGAAAAAGGAGTTACAAAATCAAGAAATAAATCTTGTAACTCCTCCCATTAAAGCCATTAAGGCTCATAAACCCTCCTAAATGGCTACCAAAAGCCTATAAATAGGAGAGCATTCCATTGAAATCGGGATCAGAAAAAAGAGGAGAAAATCATAGGATCAGAAAAAAAAAGATCAGAAAGAGATCTGAGAGAAAGAAAAAGAGAGAAAAACTCTGCTGAAGTTCTGCACCGGCCACCACTACAAGGTGACAAAAGTCCCTTGGGGGGCACCCCCCCCAAGGTCCTTGCCTTCTCCTGCTGCCTCCAATGGCTTAGACGTGGCTTTTCAGCCCGTCTACTTAGCTTTTTATTGGACATAGGACCTTCTCTTGGTCTTTGTCCTCTAAAAACCTGAGGTTATAGCCAAGCCAAGCGAATCAAGAGCATCTTCTGTTCTCATCTGTATGGATGATGGCGAAGCCCATACATGGCTTGCGACCGTCAATCTGAACGAGTCCCCCACAATCTCCTGAAAAGTTAGATCTTCCTTTTCTTGCTTTTCATTGTAATTTGTATTTTTCTAAAGAGACAAAAATCACAACTCTTGTCTTTCATTATTGATAAGAATTGTAAATCGGCTATAAACGCCAAAATCGGCTATAAATGCCAAACAAAATCGCCTTTCACGGCAAACCAAGAAAATGTCTCTTTTCTTAAATATTTGTGCAATGGAAAACTTGAAAGAAGTTGATTTCCTTTTTACTTGCGAAGGTTGATCTCCGGATTACCACTTGCAATTCCAAGTAAAATAGAAAATCTGGCACACCCACACAAAAAAATGTTGATGCACGCTTTAGGCCCGCCAGGGCGCTAAAGGGCCGGACCCGATGGACTCCCACGTTCCGCCGACCCCGGTAGCCGCCCCACGGCGCCTCGGAGCGCGTTCCATCAACCCCGAAAAAGATAAGAAGCCTGAAGATGAGGTCAACACTGCTGCAAGCTCATAGTCAGTCAAAGATTCTCAAAGAAGGTTTGAACTCTAACATTGCTGCTAGAACAAGCCAATCTTATCAAATCTCCGCAAAATTGGAAATGGGCTCAACATTACTGCGAGCTCCAAAATCCAAAACTTGCAAAGTTTCTCAAAATCCCGTAAGACCAAGAAAGGGCTCAACATTGCTACGAGTTCCAAATCCCAATACTTACATCATCATGCTTCCAAGTCAATTTACTAAAAATCATTCATCAAAGAACATCATCATACATTAGATGCTAGGAACCCTTGACCAAAGTTTGACCAATTCCAACCCAATTTGGTCAAGACCAATCAAACTTTGTCCAAGTCAAAAATCATGTTGACTTGACCTAGAGACTCTAGCCTTCTATCTTGATGCATCAAACAAAAAAAAATGCATGAACATTTTGAAATTGCATAAACCTCATTATCATGGTGAGCAAAAAAAAAAAAAAAAAAGAAAAGAGAAAAGAGAGGAAATCTCTTAAAAAAAAGAGAGAAAAAGATCCGGCTGGCCCACAAGGCTGTGGCCCCACAGCCACGTGGCCGTACGTCTAGATCCGTACGGATCTGTCCGTACGGCCCAAAAAAAAAAACCCGTGAAAAAAAAAGAAGAAAAAAGGGTAAAAAAAGGGAAGAAAACTGTGAGCAAAAAAAAAAGAAAAAAAAAACAGAGAGAAAAGAAGCATGTAAAAAAAAAATGAAAAACACGTGCTTGAAAAAAGAAAAGAAAAGAAGGAAAAAAAAAAAGAAAAAAGAAGAAAAGAAGGAAAAGAAAGAAAGAAACTTTCTTACTTCTACAATTTCTTGTGAAGGAAGAAAACTTACTTGAAGCCATGGAGAAGAAGAACAAAAATCTTGAAGATCCTTGAAGACAAAGAAGAACTCTTGATCTTGGAGCACTCTTGAAGATTCTTGCAAAAAGGAAGCAATGGAGCCAAAGATCCAACCCCCCTTGTTTTTATAGAAAAGAGCAAATCAAAAGAGGAAACAAGGAGAAAAGAAAGGAGGTAAGTACTAAAATTTAGTAACTTTCCCAAAAAGAAAGATACTTTGAGAAAATCTCTCCAAAATTTTTAGATATTCTCTACGCAAAAGAGATATTTTTAGATATTCTCTACAAAAATGACACCATATGAGATCTAGGCCATCTCCAAAGCCTAAGGTCCCATGGTGATGGACCCTCGGAAATCTTCCATCCTCTCCTTCCACACCCCGGGGGCTGACCTGGGTCTTGGCAGATGAGGAAAAATCGCGGGTATTAACATTTTTTTTGTACGGGTATGCCAGATTTACTTTCTACTTGGAATTTGGAATGGTGATAATCCGAAGATTCACCTTCACAAGTGGAAAGGAAATCAATCCTTTTTTCTAACTTTTCAAATTGCATAAATATTAAGAAAAGAGACAAGTTTGTTTTTGACAATGCCGTAGGAGGCGTTTTTTTTGTTTGTTTGTCGTGAAAGGCGATTTTGCCGTGAAAGGCGATTTTAAAAAAAACATCAAATATGAAAGACAAGAATTGTGATTTCTTTTTGTCTCTTTAAAAAATACAAACTACAATAGAAAAGTAAGAAAAGGGATCTAACTTCTCAGGAGATTGTGGGGACACGTTGAGATCGACGGTCGCAAGTCATGTATGGACTTCGCCATCGTCCATCAAATGAGAACGGTTGATGCTTTGATTCTTCGGCTTGGCTCCTAACCTCAGTTTTTTAAAGGACAAGGACCAAGAGGAGGTCCTATATCCAATGAAAAACCAAGTAAACGGGCTGGAAGGCCGCGTTTAGGCCATGTTGGAGAAGGAGGGAACCTTGGGGGTGGGCCCCCCAAGGGACGTTGATCACCTTGTGGTGCTTCTTGCAGCAGAGCAGCAGGACTTCGTCTGGATTTCTTTGGGAGAAATGCAGAACTTCAAGTCGATGTGTGTATCTATTTGTCGATAGATGTGTCGATGATGATGATCCTCTCTCTTGGAAATGGATCTCCTTTTATAGGCCTTTGATAGCCATGAGGTGATTATGAGCATTGATAGCCATGATGAGAGAATTGATGAGGAGTTACAAGTTGATTTTGTAACTCCTTTTTCATGGCTTGTGATTGGCCGATGAAGGTAGTGGGCTTTTAATTCCCTTTAAGCTTCATGATGATGGGAGTTTCATGGGTTAAATGCCATGATTGCTTAGATTTGTAACTCCCAAATGGTTGAATCTGATTGGGCCGTCCAAAATAATGAGTTAATGACCGCATTAAGTTGTCATAAACGGGTCAATTAACGTCATTAAGTGGTTGCCAAGGCATGTGAAGAGTCGCAGGCCGCGTTGCGCCTTTTCAGATTTTTCTTGCAATCATCACAGGTGGATCCACGCATTGTTTGATGTCGGATTGCAGTGCAATCTCAGACATTGATTGATGTTGGTGGGCCGGTGACATCTGTCTTGTCGATTTCACGATCGGTCGGACAGGAAGTGCACTTTCTTGGTCAGCCGGTTGGCGATCTTGAGGCGGTCGGTGATAATTTCATGCTTTTGACGGCGGATCCGAGATGTCGGTGAAGATCAGTCGATTTCAAGCATCAAACATTGGATTTTCAGAAAATCATAGAGGTAGGAACACCCGAAACACGAAAAGGATCGAAAAACGGGGCTTTTGGGGCAAAATCCGGTGACCCGGATTTGCAGGGTCGCCGGGCGACCATGCACCCAGGGTCGCCGGCGACCATAGGGCTTTGGCCCGTTTGGTCGCCCGAGCGTCGTTTTCGGCCGTTTTTCCATCTTTTTCGTTCCTTTTTTCTTCTGTATTTTTCTTGACATTTTTCCTTAATTATTGACTTGATTTTCTTGGAGAAATCTTGGCGAGAACCCGCGCGAAATCGGAGCACGAAGTTTTCCCATTTTTTGGGAAAGCCGAAGACTTTGTAGCCGATTTTCCGTCAAGATCGAAACTAGGTCAAACGATGTCGGAATAACCTGAAAATTGAGGTGAAGCTTCTTGAGCAGTGGATAGCACCAACCATGAGATTTTATTTGAGTTTTGAAGCCGTTTGGGGTCCCATCGATGCTTGACTTGATTTTGCTACGGGGAAAATGCCGAGCTTTGATATATGGTCAAACGATGTCCGATTAACCTGAAATTTGAGGAGCAGCCTATTGGAGTCATTTTGGAACGTTCCATGGGCTCCGTTTTGGATGTCATGGTCCCGGGTTGCTCCGCTGCCGGTAGGCTTGATTTTCTCTAGGAGCATCGAAACCTGGTCAAACGTTGTCGGAATGACTTGAAATTCAACGTGCAGCCTTTTGGAGGTATGTTGAAGCCATTCATGTACTTTGTTTCATGAGTGATGACTTCGGTGGTTCCCGCCGCGGGAGGCTTGATTTTGCTGCTCGAGCGTTGATGGAGGGTCAAACATTATCGGTTTGACTTGAAATTTGGCATGGAGCCCTTTGAAGACATTCTGAAGTCATCCATAGGCTCTGATCGAAGTTTTGATGTCTTCGATGATGCCGCCGCAGGGAGCGCTTGTTTAGCTATCGGAGCAGTGAAGTTAGGCCAAACGATGTCGGAATGGCCCAAAACCTAAGGTGTACCCCTCTTTTGGCTGTTTTGAAGGATCTTTCAGTTTCTGTCTGATTCTGACAAAATCTGATGCTTGAAGTAGCTTTGCCTATTTTTAGCAGGATGCAGCTTCACGAGGGTTCTTGATGTTGAGGAGACATAGTGACTTTTTTTGTGTCAAAAAATGCCCCCTCGAGACACAGCGACGAGTAGCTTTTTGGAGTCGATGTGCCTCGAAGGGAAACTTGGAGGAGAGATTCCAACTTGACCAAGAGTCTTGAGCTCTTTTTTTTTTTTTTTAATAGCCTTCTGAGTTTCCGGGGGAATTTTATGGTAGTGAGAGGGATCACGTACCATCTCAAGGCAAAGTTTTTGAAAATGACATGGGGTGTTTGGATTTTGGGTTTTGACCTTGTGACCTAACAAGTTGTATGTGGCAGGTTAGGGGGTCGGGGTTTGATTTTGATTTTGACCTTGTGACCTAACAAGCTGTATGTGGCAGGTTGGGGGGTCAGATTTGGGTTTTTGGTTTTGGTTTGGTTTGGATTTTGATTTTGGTTTTGGTCTTGTGACCTAACAAGCTGTATGTGGCGAGCTAGGGGACCGGAATTTGGTTTTGTGAAATGTCAATTTCAAGATTTTGGCTCAATTTGGTTCATGAGGTTGAATGGTTTGATTTTTGGAAACTCATGAGGCTTTCTTTTGTTTTTTTTTTTAATGGTCCCATCAACTCAAAAGAGGCATGGGACTTTTTTGCTCTTTTTTTTTTTTTTTTGCTCTTGGTAAGAGGAAAATTTTGACTAAAAGCCACTTTTAGTGCCTAGGTGGTCAAACCTGGCTCATATGGGCTAACCCATTGGACCTTAGGCTTTGAAGATGTCCTAGATCTCACATGGTGTCATATTTGTAGAGAATATCTAAAAATATCTCTTTTGTGTAGAGAATATCTACAAATATCCTTACTTGGAGAGAATTTCTCAATTTTTCTTTTTGTGGAAAGATTCTCTCAAAATATCTCTCTTTTTGGGAAAGTAGCTAAATTTTAGTACTTTCCTCTTTTCTTCTCCTTGTTTCCTCTTTTGGCTTGCTCTCTTCTATAAAAGCAAGAGGGTTGTTTATTTTGCTCCATTGCTTTCTTTTTGCAAGAAATCTCCAAGAGTGCTCTCCAAGATAAGAAGTGCTTTTTTTCTTTCTTCAAGGATCTTCAAGCTTTTCTTCTTCTTCTCCATCAATGGCTTCAAGTAAGTTTTCTTCCTCCACAAGAATCTCCATTGTAGAAGTAGCTTCTTCATTTTCTTTTTTCTTCTCTTCTTCTTTTTCTTTTCTTTTCTTTTTTTTTTCTCTTCAAGCACATTTTCCCCTTTTTTTTTCGTGCTTCTTTTTTTTTTTTTTGGTGAGATTTTTTTTTCTCTCTTTTTTTTTTCTTTTTGTTTGCTCACCATGATAATGAGGCTATGCAATTTCAATATGTATGCATTTTCTTTCCTTTTTGATGCATTAAGATAGAAGGCTAGAGGCTCTAGGTCAAGCCAACATGATTTTTGACTTGGACAAAGTTTGATTGGTTTTGACCAAATTGGGTTGGAATTGGTCAAACTTTGGTCAAGGTTTTCCTGGCATCTAATGCATGATGATATTTTTTGATGCATGATTTTGTAAATGGATTTGGAAGTATGATGATGCATACCTGAAAATCTTTTGCAAGTATTGGGATTTTGAGCTCGCAGCGATGTTGAGCTCTTTCTCGGTCTTGTTGGATTTTGAGGAAGTTTGCAATTTTTGAATTCTGAAGCTCGCAGTAATGTTGAGCTCTTTTCCAGATTTTGCGGAAGTTTGATGAGATTGGCTCGTTCTCACAGCGATGTTGAGTTCAAACCTTCTTTGGGAATTCTCCACTGACTATGAGCTCACAGCGATGTTGAGCTCATCTTCAGGCTTCCTGTCTTTTTTGGAGTATTTTCCTTTTCTTCGGAATTGCCCCGGAACCATGTCAAAATTTTGCTGTCATTTTGATGTTGATTGATCTTTTCTCTTCCATCTTTTGCAGGTAGTTCTTCTAGAACGAACAAGGATAAAGGTCCTGTTACTGACGCACCTCGTCGGTTTGCTAGATCTTCCAATGCGGCTGTTCAGCAGGCTTGGGAGAAGGTCCAGTTCATGGAGAAGAACTTGGAGGAATACGATTCCCTCAATCGTGATGAGATGAGACAGCGATTGATCGCTCTCAAAGATGAGGAATTCTATAAGATCATGGTAAGCGGTCGTCCTTGGGTTACGGACGATCAGAGCGTTGTGCTCAAGCCTATCTTCTTCTTCGGTGATGCAGTCCCCGACGACTTGACATACCAAAGGAGATGTTTTCAGTTCTCTTACACAGCAGATGGTGAGGAGAGAACTATTTTCACCCGGTCGACTTTCGATCGGACCATCTTGATCCTGAGCCTTTCTCCCACGTGCCCTATGTAAGACCCCGACCCGAGTGACTCGATTAGTACTAATTAAGTTGTGTGTTAGTGCTAAGCTTGATTAGTGGTTTTGAAAAAGCTTGGATTAGTATAGTTCTTTTGTAGCTTTGGGGAACTTTTAGTGTCTTGTGTTTAGTGGGACCCTTTGGGGGGTTCCTTTTTGATAGTTTTGCTTGCTTTTGGAGGTTAGATATTCCCCTAGTTCTTGTCTTGATCCCGTTTTACTTATTTTGTCGATCCTTACAACTTTCATATTGCGCCCATACCCGTCCGGAACCCCGAAACCCGATTTTTCTTGCATTGAGGGCAAAATAGTCTTTTTACACTAAATCTGTACCCAAACCTTGATATTCCCGAAACCCACGAAACATATACTTTTTGGAAACTAGATATTTCGACGATCACTTTTCCCTTCTTTGTCGATTTCGTCCGAGGTCCCGATAATAGTGATTTCAGCCCAAAGAGTTTCTAAGTGGTGAGCCCACTTCCAAGTGCTTTATATAGAGACTCACCCTCTTCATTTACCTTTTTTCCAACACAAGAGCAACCTAGGGTTTTCCCTTTTCTCTCATTCATTTCCTTGCTTCTCCATTGCCCAAATCCCCACCAATCTTGCATCTTTTGAGAAATGGAGATCTCAACCCTCTTCCCCACCTTGCAAGCTTCTCATTAATACCATTTGTGGAAGGATCTACTCAACTCAACACCCTCCTTGACCTTACTTTGTCCATTTGGAGAACCTACAAGTAAGCTTCCTCCCTAATCTCTTATATTTGTATTCTCCTTGTCCTAGAGGAGCTCCATTTTTATTATTGTAAGTTTATTCTTCTTGTTTCTTGGTTTGACCCATTTTAGGGTTTGCATTTTGGGGGTTTTTGTGTAGATTGTGTTCTTGACTTGGAGAAGTGATTAGAAGCTTGGACTTTCTTGTTAGAGACCTTGAGGCAAGTGGATTTTTTGGATGTCTTAGTTTTCAATGATTTCTATGATTAACATGTTGGATTTATTGTCTCATTAATGGTTGGTTTTTCTTGCATTCAATATGATTTTAATGCTTTTGAAAGGGTTGTTGAGCCCATTAATTGTCTTGTAATGTGATTGATAGTTTTTTTTTTATCTTGTGCCTAAAACTTGAATGAATCTATGTAATTGTGGTTATATCTTTCTCCTTGCGATTGAATGTGGAAATGAATGAATGGATGGATGATTGGTGGATGTTGTGAGGAGTTTGATGGAGTTTTGGAGATGATGTTAAGGTGCTTACATGCCCTCCATTGGTGTATTGTGGAATCCCAAGAAAGTGGGTTTGTAGGAGAAGGAGAATGAGGAATTCCTGTGACTGGCGGTCAGCCAGCGGTCACCGAGCGGCTAGCCGCCTTAAGACTGGCGGCTAGCCGAAGCAATTTCCGTCGCTTTTCCAGAGAGCTGTAACCTCGCGGTCAGCTAGCGGCTAACCGCCGAATCCATCGGCGGCTAACCGCCAGCCAACCGCATAGTTACGGTCACAATTCCAGAGAGCTACAATCCCGCGGTTAGCCAGCGGTTAACCGCCTGATCCTCTAACGGCTAACCGCCAACTGACCGCTAGGTAACCGAAATTCCCTGAATTCTATGAATAAAATGGGATTGAAGGGAGCTTCCATTCCATTGCTTGTGAACCTTTCTGAGAGCAATGGGCATCGCTCACCTGGGAATGTGTTCGAAGCAGAGAAGAAAGATTTGTTGGGGAGCCCGTTCGAGACAGAAACCACATCACAGAGAATCATTTAAGAGTTGGGACTACTATAGTGTATAAGGAACCCGGCATGTCTCCAAATTCAAAGAGTACCAAGTAAATTCAAAGTAGACATACGGGATCCCTATTCATTTGAATTAGTTTTAACCTCGACACTGTCTTGACATTTCGAAAAGGTATTTCACCTTTTATTCCTGAAAACATTGAAAGGATACTTGTACTGTTTTACTAGTCTTGACATACATGCCCGACCTGACATGATAGTTGTGCCTCGAGCACCCCGTCTTGCCTGATTTATACTCTTGCACTGGAATTATTTTATACATGTCTTTATTTCCATGTTTTGACCTATGAGTCGGCACCACTAAGCTTGGATACCTTGTTAGTCTGATCCACTGACTAGGAGATCCCTCTCTTGTCCCTCCAACTGCAGTTTGGATCTTGCTACCCGGTTATTTAACCGTGGTCTTGTCCTGATACCGCAGATTGCTACTATGGTTCCTGATGCCCGGCTCGCTACCGTGGTCATGTCTTGTATATAGTATATATGTATATTATTTCATTGTACCTCCTCACTTCGGTGACTGAGGTCAACGCCTTGACTTGCTTGCTCTATCACTACGATGATAGAGGATTTAGCTTCGTGTGGTTGCCATCTTGCTCGTTTCCCGATTCCCTTGGTTACCTTTACTTGTTTTACCTTGCATATATGTTTTTAACTAAATGATGCATTTGCTCATGAAAGTATTGTTTAGACAGGTTTAAATGTTTTCCAAGGTAAATGTTTTATTATTAAATGTGTATACCTTTTTATCCACCTGCCAGATCGTCGTGTCTGACCCTTTACTTTGGTACTCAGGTCCCGTTGTTGGTTTCCTCGAGGAGGAGCCAGAGGAGGCGGTCGGTTAGTAAAGTGGCGCGCCGATGATGTTGTCTAAACATCCAGTTGCCTCGAGAGTTGCGTGGCATTTTGGGGGGTGTTAGAAACTATACATTTTGGTGGTTATTGTCTTGTCCATATTGGCCTTTGTTGGACTCTATTTTTGGGAATTGTAATTAAATGATATATGTTCTAACTTTAACAGTATTTTTGGGTTACGCTATAGAATATTGCTCATTCTGATACTTGTTATTTAAATGCAATCAGTCTTGTTATTATGGAAATGATTTACATGCTTGATTTGCCATACGCTTCCGCAATTATACAAAATGTTTCTATGTGTTGGAAAAATCCTCACCGTGGACACCTGTGGGAAATCACGTGCACGGGTAATGTGTGTCCTTTTATTAACCCGTGTACGCTTGATCATAAACATATCTTTAATTATTGTCATCACTCCATAAGATCGCATGTCCAATCACCACCACATTAGTCCCAATCCCGGATTTGGTCCCTAGGCCCAGTCCGGGGTTGCGACACCCTAAAAGGGAAGATCCTCCGAGCTGGGTGAAGAGGACCAGTGTGATCAAGGCCGGGATTTTTGTTGGCGGCCCTTCCGGTTTTGCAGAGAAGCCACCTGTCCGTATGGACATGTTGATGCCAGCCAGTGGCTACCAAGGTTCTGATCATCCATCGGTTGATTTGAGACCGGTGGGCCTTAGTGTTTTTCGGGGTGACGGCAGCAATTGGGTGAAGCCTTTTCGACTTCGTGGCCGTTTCAGTGCTGACTCGAGCTGGGAGTCATGGACTGATCAGACCCTAAGGATTGGCGAGGCCATTCTGCGGGAGGCCGAGATTTTTGATGCGGTTCGCTCTTTTCAGCAAACCGTCGTTTTCTCCGATGAGGCTTTCATGGCCATGCTGGAGTCATTCCTTCCACAAACCAACACCTTCATTGTGACGAATGGTGAGATTGGTTTTTCTTTAAAGGAACTTAGCGCCATCACCGGATTGCCTATCCTCGGCAAACTCTATGAGTAGTTTATGCCTATTGACAGCGTCCTTGAGGAGCAGTCTGAGGAGTTTAGGCTTGTGTACTTTCAGCTCGTTGCCTTCAATGTTTTTTTTAAGGAGAAGGAGGGCTCGAAAGTTAGATGCAGCAGTTGGAGAAGTTGCAGCTCCAACTTTTTTGACAGCGGGGATTCTTCTGATGGCATGGCCCAAGATGCTAGGGCTAAAGCATCAAGTTTGAAGAAGATCGTCGCCGTGCGAGAAGATTTAAAGAAGTTATTCGCAAGCACGGATGCCATTTGTCCTGACATTGCCTTACGGAGAGATCTCGTTGCTTACCTCACTTACTGGCTAGGTGAGGCTGTTTTTGCTGGAGGAGATGGAACGCACATCAGGCCGCACTGTATTTTTCCGGCTTGTCAGATGGCGTTTGGAGAGCAGCTGGCTTTGGTACTTGCTCTTTACTCCTATTTGTGTACCGAACTTCAGACTGCTGCTTTCCTGGTTCGGCTTGGGCTCCCTATGAACAGGGTGTTTTCTGCCCACATCTTCTATTCGTGGTATGTATACCACTATCCTAGCTTCCATCGTTTGGGAGTTGCACATGACGAAGATCCCTTTATGATTCGTTTGGCTAGAGGGACAGCTGTTCCCGAATCACTTTGGTCTGCCTGTTTGAGGATCCGACGATTTAGGGACGTCGAGATTGGGCAGTCTTCGGTGAAGCTTTCTTAGGGTTTGCGGAAGAAGGCTTTTGACTTTGGTGTCGCCCTTGATTCGACCAGGGCAGGGTCGGGAAGACATTATGCATTGACAGACATCTTCAACATACGGGTTGGTACGATGGTGTACCGCAGATGTCTTTTCATCGATATCCAACCGTATGTCCCTTCGCATTTTGCATTGCAGCTTGGCTTCTCACAAGGCGTTGTTGGAGCGCCTTCGAGCATGGTGAAGCGTTTTGGAGGTTTGCAGGATGGGAGAAATGCATGGACTTTTTATAGCGCTGAGGGCACTACTCGCGAAGCTGCATCCTGTTATAAAATAGGCAAGGCTACTTCAAGCATCAAATCTTATCAGAATCAGACAGAAATTGAGAGATCCTTCAAGACAGCTAAAAGAGGGGTACACCTGAGGTTTCGGGCCATTCCGACATCATTTGGCCCCATTTCACTACTTCGACAGCTAAACAAGCGCTCCCGGCGGCGACATCATCAAAGACACCAAAAATTTGATCAGAGCCTACGGATGACTCCAGAATGTCTCTAAAGGGCTCCATGCCAAATTTCAAGTCAAACCGACAACGTTTGACCCTCCATCAATGTTCGAGCAGCAAAATCAAGCCTCCCGGCGGCGGGAACCACCGAAGTCATCACTCATCAAACAAAGTACATTAGTGGCTTCAACATGCCTCCAAAGGGCTACACGTCAAATTTCAGGTCATTCCTACAACGTTTGACCAGGTTTCGATACTCCGAGAGAAAATCAAGCCTACCGGCGGCGGAGCAACCCGGGACCATGACATCCAAAACGGAGCCCATGGAACATCTCAAAATGACTCCAATATGTTCCCCGTCAAATTTCAGGTCAATCGGACATCGTTTGACCACATATCAAAGCTCGGTATTTTCCCCGCAGTAAAATCAAGTGAAGCATCGATGGGACCCCAAACGGCTTCAAAACTCAAATAAAAGCCCATAGTTGGCCCTATCCACTGCTCAAGAAGCTTCACTTCAATTTTCAGGTCATTCCGACATCGTTTGACCTAGTTTCGACTCTTGACGGAAAATCGACTACAAAGTCTTCGGCTTTCCCGAAAAATGGGAAACTCTGTGCTCCGATTTCGTGCGGGTTCTCGTCAAGTTTTCTCCAAGAAATTGAAGTTAATAATTGAGGAAAGATGTTAAGAAAAATACAGAAGAAAAAAGGAATGAAAAAGATGCAAAATCGGCCGAAAACGGAGCTCGGCGACCAAAGGGCAACAAACCCTAAGGTCGCCGGCGACCCTGCAAATCCAGGTCGCCGGATTTTGTACCAAAACGTCCGTTTTTCAATGGTTTTCGCATTTCGGGTGTTCCGGCCTCTGTGATTTTCTGAAAATCCAATGTTTGGTGCTTGAAAACCACTGATCTTCGTCGACATCTCGGATCCGTCGTCAAAAGCATGAAATCATCACCGATCGCCTCAAGATCGCCAACCGGCTGACCAAGAAAGTGCACTTTCTGTCCGACCGATCCTGAAATCGACAAGACAGATGTCACCGGCCCACCAACATCAACTAATGTCTGAAATTGCATCGTAATCCGACATCAAACAATGCGTGGATCCACCTGTGATGATCGCAAGAAGAATCTCAAAAGGCGCAGCGCGGCCCGCGACTCTTCACATGCCTGGGCGACCACTTAATGACGTTAATTGACCCGTTTATGACAACTTAATGCGGTCATTAACTCATTATTTTGGACGGCCCAATCAGATTCAAGCATTTGGGAGTTACAAATCCAAGTAATCATGGCATTAAACCCATGAAACTCCCATCATCATGAAGCATAAAGGCAATTAAAAGCCCACTACCTTCATTGGGCAATCACAAGTCATGGAAAAGGAGTTACAAAATCAACTTGTAACTCCTCATCAATTCTTTCATCATGGCCATCAATGCCAATAAACACCTCATGGCTACCAAAAGCATATAAAGGAGGTCCATTCCAAGAAGAAAATATAATGAAGAAAATAGATCCCAACTGCAAGCTCTGAAAATCCAGACGAAGTTCTACTACTTTGCTCCTGGAAGCACCACAAGGTGATCAACGTCCCATGGGGGGCCACCCCCCCAAGGTCACCTACTTCTCCAACATCGCCTAAACGCGGCTTTTCAGCCCGTTTACTCGGTTTTTCATTGGATATAGGACCTCCTCTTGGTCCTTGTCCTTTAAAAAACCGAGGTTAGGAGCCAAGCCAAAGAATCAAAGCATCACATGTTCTCAACCCCACACATGACTTGCGACCGTCGATCTCAACGTTTCCCAACAATCTCCTGAGAAGTTAGATCCATTTTCTTACTTTTCTATTGTAGTTTGTATTTCCTAAAGAGACAAAAAGAAATCACAATTCTTGTCTTTCACATTTGATGAGTTTTGTAAAATCGCCTTTCATGGCAAAATCTCCTTTTACGGCAAACAAACAAAAACGCCTCCTACGACATTCTAAAAAAACAAACTTGTCTCTTTTCTTAATATTAATGCAATTTGAAAAGTTAGAAAAAAGGATTGATTTCCTTTCCACTTGTGAAGGTGAATCTCCGGATTATCACCATTCCAAATTCCAAGTAGAAAGTAAATCTGGCATACCCGTACAAAAATGTTGATGCCCGAGATTTTCCCTCGTCCGTCGAGACCCAGGTCAGCCCCTGGGGTGCGAAGGGAGAGGACGGAAGATTCCCCTTTTCGGGTCCATCAAGTTGGCACACCCGGTGGGACTCGTTGACTTAAGAACGTGATGCTTTGATTCCTTGGCTCCTTTCTAATTGGTGGCCTATGTTGCATCTTGCATCTAAAAAAAAAAACATGAGATGGGATTTCAATTGTTTTTTCTCACTTCAAAAAAAAAAAAAAACAAATCTGATCTCTTTTTCTTAAAAACTCAACTTTGAGAAATTTTGATCCTTCCCTCTTCGAACTTGATAGCTCACAGAAATGTTCGCAGCTATCGTTCATATCGGGGATTGGGCCATCTTTTCTCTTTGATGAGTTCAATTAGGATTTCAAAAAATAACTTCATTTCAGATTCTTTCAAAAAAAATGATCTCTCTTTCTCAAGATTCAACTTTGAGAAATTTTGATCCTCTCCTCTTTGAACTTGATAGCTCACAGAAATGTTCGCAACTATCGTTCATATTGGGGATTGGGCCATCTTTTCTCTTTGATGAGTCCAATTGGGATTTCAAAAAAAAATATAATTTAAAAGAAAATTAGTTTTCTCTCTTTTGCATTCAAATTTGAGAAACCTTGGTTCCTTCCCTTTCGGATTTAGCGCTCGTAGAAATGTTGAGCTTTTGTTCGGATTGGAACACCATTCGTTCTCTTTGATGAGTTTATTAAAAACCTTTCAAAAAAGAGATAAAAAAAAAACACTAAGGTTCCACCAGTTGCGTTCTTTGACCAAAGTGGATTGAAGAAAAGCCTTATCCAGAGTGCGGAGACAGCTAGACTGTTCGAGGCAAGGGTCCTCCAAACGGGTTCATTAAGTAATCCTACCCTTACCTAGGGGATGATCTATCTACTAAGGTTTCATAAGATCGAATTGGAAACCTATGTGCACCTTTAAAAAAAAATCCTCTAAAAAAATCTTTTTTTTTAAAAAAAAAAAAACAAAAAAACTTCTGTCACTTTTGAATTCAGAGTTGAGAAATCTTGGTTCTTTCCCTTTCGGATTTAGCACTCGCAGAAATGTTGAGCCTTTGTTCGAAACGGAACACCATTTGCTCTCTTCGATGAATTCAATCTTAACCTTTTCAAAAAAAAAAAATTTCCGTCACTTTTGAGTTCAGAATTGATAAATGTTGGTTCCCTCCCTTTCAGATTTAGCGCTCGCAGAAATGTTGAGCCTTTTTTCGAAACGGAACACCATTTGCTCTCTTCGATGAATTCAATCTTGACCCTTTAAAGAAAAAACTTCCGTCATTATTGGATTCACATCTGAGAAATTCTGGTTCCTTCCCTTCTGAATTTAGCGCTCGCAGAAATGTTGAGCCTTTGTTCGGATTGGAACACAATTTGCTCTCCTTTATGAATCCAAATTTTGACCTTTCAAAAGAAAAAATCCCATCTCGTGTCCTTCCCAAGGATGAGATTTGCAACATTTGTGCCTAGCGATGCTAGTACGCCCTTTCGGGTCTACTATATTCGCGACCGACACATTTGTATCTCCAACCTTATATCATTTTACCTTGAGTGAGCCTTGCTTCTCGGTAATTTGAATTAAGGTCTACAATTGCTTCTAGCAGTCACTGGAACGCTCACTCTGAGCCTACCATACTTGCATTTTAGAACAATTGTATCCTCTATGGCTTTTTGCCTTCTTCATCGTCCTTGGGTTGGGCCATGTCCCCTCAAGTGATTTGAAAAGACAAAACCATAGTTGTTCTCCATTTACGATCACCATATTCTTGTGATTACTAATGGATTTGGTCTTGTTTCAGAAGTTTTCCAAAACCAACAATGGCAGCTTCATTGACCATCACTTTCGATGAGAACATGTACCAGCTTATGCTTCAAGACAAGCAAAACAAGCATAAGCGCCCTGCCAGTTGCCGAAGCGTCATCTCCCTCGACAACTCTCCAAACACCGGGTCAACTTCAACTCCCTGGACCATCATCTTCGGATCGCTGGGACCATTCCCACTTCCCGCTGAAGACACTGTACCTGCCAAGAAGCAGAAAACCGCCCCGCAACGTGTCACTAAAATGACACCAAGGGCGAACACCAAGAAGCCTGAAGCCCGTGGCGCTCCCACGAAGCCTCAACCCACAAGAAACCAGGTTTACACCAAAACTTGATCCTCGAGATCTTCACCAAAGCAACGAAGGTCCCAAACATCTACAAAGCCAGCATATCTGGCCCCTCTCAAGGAGAATCAGTTCTACCCTCTCTCTTACATGAAAGAGGAGAAACCTACCCTCCACCCAAAAAACAAACAAAATCATCATGAGCCGGCTTGCTCCTACAAGCCCAAAATCAAATCCTACATCGTTAGGCCTATGCAAAAACATACTGAAGCCTGCACTCCCGCGAGTCGACCCTTCATCTCAACAGGGGCCGAGCTCGTAAAATTCAAGTCTTCATTGCGACAGACAAAGGACCGCGTCCAGATCCTGTCCTTGCCCAGCTTTAAAGAAGACAAACTCGGCTGCTGCGCACGAGGGACTACATCCTTCATCGCCAGAACCCAGCCAGGGCTGACTGAAGCTCAAATTGCTCGTCGTATGCGTCGCAGCACTGCATATCGATAAAAGAGACTCGAGAAACAAAAAACCCTGTGTTCTACTCTCCATGTCTCAAACAAAAGGGTCGAAAAAGAAAGACCCGACCAATTCGTTGTTGTTCACATGGTTGGCAAAACCAGAAAACGCCGGAAGTCAGCAACCAAAATTAGTGTTAGACGTCCGGTGACTCGCAGCGTCTCCCGGACACAAACACATCTAGAAGAATCCTCCACTCCTCCAAGCCAAGGACACCGGAGTAACCACTCTTCAGATTCTTCATCCAGAAGAATGAGCCCCAGCTCAGTCACCAGGACGATTTCTTCGTTCGAATCCCGAGGGATGAACGTCTTGGCTACAAGTTCTGAGCAGCCTCCACCGCATGACGACGTAACTGCACGCATCCAGCAGTTGGAGCAAGGACAACAGAGAATTGAGGCTCTGATGGAAAACCTTATTCTCACGCTACAGCGTCCACCACCTAACAATGAAACCCCTCCGAATCACGAAGATGATGAGGGTAATGCAGAAAACAATGAGTCTCGCGCCCTTACCAGAAAGGACGTGGACGATATCCTCGGAAAAGCAAAAGAAGAGGATACATTGAAGGAACATGGGATCAAGCCACCTTACCCTTTATGGATGGACTTGGTTCCATTCCCTACAAAATTCAAGCAACCTACTCTCCAGACATATACTGGGAAAGGTTCAGCCAGACAGCATGTCATCCACTTCAAGATCCTGACGGGAGCCATTACGGATCAAGATGCCCTCAAGATTCGCCTCTTTGCAAGTACCCTAAAAGGTACAACCTTTGATTGGTACTCCACTCTGCCGGAGAACTCCATTCAGAACTAGGCTATGCTAGAGACACGCTTCCTGACCCACTTCCAAGGTAAGGATCATCCTGTTACTATGGCTCAACTCTGCAGCCTAAAACGGGGAGAGAATGAGTCAACATACGACTTCATTCACAAATGGAAGGCAATGGCGTACAAATGCTCAGATGTACTGCCACAAGCGTCGCTAGTCGACATCTGCCGTAACAATATGAGAGCAAAAATTCGCTCCATGATCATCGGCAACAAATCAAAGAACCTGGGAGAATTCCTCGAAGCTTCCATGGAAGCTGAAATGGTGATCAAAGACCTCAACAGTCAGAAAACATCAAAGAAAGAGCCGACTGTTGTTACAACCTCAAAACCAAAGAAAAAGGAGGTTCTCAATGTGCAGACTAAATCAGCTCCTCAGCAGCCAAATAAACCTGAAAACAAAACTGCAGGTAAAAGAACTGAACTCTCTGATGCCTTCAAAGAACGTGTAGAAAAGAAATATCCGTTCGATGAAGATGTTGAAGAAATCTTTGAGGCTCTCCTAGCAAATGGCAAACTCATTTTGCCAGAGCCCAAAAGACCGGGAGATGTTGGCAAAACCAATGATCCCCGATACTGTCCATACCATCAGATGATCTCACATCCTCTCAATCAATGCTTCGTTGTGAGAGAGAAGATCAATGAGATGTGGAAAAACGGAGTCATAACCTTTGATAAAAACTATGGCCCTGCCTCTATCAACATGGTGTCATGTCGGCAAACTTCAAAGTCACCGAAGGAGAAGATCATTACTTCATTCAAGGTGATAAAAATGGCTCAAGCGTCCCAAGAATTGGTTCCCTATCCAACATCAGATGGACAGCCTATATGGGTGCATACCGATCTCCTAGATGATGAAAATTGAGAGATCGTCAAAACAAAGCCGACCGCTCAGCAACAAAGGCAAGCCAAGAGACAACTCCGCAAGCTCAAACAGCAGCAGAAGTCTCAACCAAAACAAGAAGTCCTTGAAAAAGCAGAAACTTCTTCCACTGCTTCACTAGGGACGACGGAAGAATCTCTTCCCAAAACTTCAAAGGCGGTAAGAAAATTCACCCTTGATGATTTCATGCCACCTCTATACAAAAATGAAAATGTGCAGGGGCCATCATACTCTTGCAACTCGGTAGTTGGATTCTCCATGAATGGATACGAGTCCAGTGATACTGCCAGTGATATCGATGAGTGGGAAGAATCCCTTGAAACAGGAGAATACCTCTCTGACGAGGAATGGATTCCCGAGTCTCATCTTATGCCAGTAATCTGGTATAACCCATTACAGCCACAAGGATCTTGGTCTAATGATGAAGAAGACCAGGGCCCTATTCAAGAAAAAACTGTTGATCCAGCACCAACCAATGCTCCAGTGGAACCCAACATGGGCGAACCACAAGGAGCAAATGACGAAGAAGACTTGGCTCCCATGCCTGATCTTGAAGAATATGCAAGAATCTTGCAACATCTTGCCATAGAGCCGGAGCAGGATCGCATCAATCTTCGTCATGATCCAGAACTGGAAGTCCCTGAAAATCAACGGGAACTTTCTCCCTCAACTCCTGAAAATGGAGAAAACAGTTGGATCGATGATCCTCTTACATCTGAGGATGAGTCCGATTCCCAACAGTCTACACTGGGGGCATCTCCTGTCAGGATAACCTGCAATGCAATAGCTCAGGACAACAGTGTCTCTGAAGCTTCCGAAGACGTGTACACCCCAACCGGTAGTGTATCATCTGGAGCTACATCCTCTCAGCCCTCGTCTCCTGAAGCTGTGACATCAGAGCTCAAGCCTCTCCCAATTGATCATCTTGAAGAAACTTTTGCCAATGAAATCTTCTTCAATGAAAACTCAGTCAATTGGTCCCAGATACCCGATCTCACGGGCGATGTCTGGGCTAATAAAGAAAAGTTGCCGGCTGCTGTTCAGGACTTGTTCCCGGAAATTGCTCCGTGCAACACAATTACTGAAGACACCGATACTGTTACAGAGACGTCTTCAGCAAAGGATCAACCCCTTGATCCTGAGAACGATCTTCCAAAAGAGGACCCTTCTCTAGAGGCTCTTGAAGTTGGTAGAGGTACCCGTACAAAAGCTGCGTCACTATCTGCTGTCGAACACAGTCTACCTGATTTCGAGGATCAACCTCCTAAAGGACCTTGTCACAAAAGCAGGTTCTCTCAATGCCCGACTGGCAAAATGGTCCATTCTTCTATCACAGTTTGATATTAAGTATGTACTACAAAAAGCAATCAAAGGCCAAGCTCTAGCAGACTTCCTCACAGAGCATCCATTGCCTAAAGATTCTCTACTCAGGGATGATCTCCCAGACGAATTTGTCTACAATGTGGAAACTTCCTTATCAAAAGCTTCCTGGGACATGTACTTTGACGGTGCAACCAGGACAAATGAAAAGGGAAAGCAAATATCGGGAATTGGCATCTTCTTTGTCAGCCCCGACAAATACATGATTCCACATGCCTTCTCGCTACTGGAACCATGTTCAAACAATGCAGCTGAGTACCAAACCCTGATTGTAGGATTGGAACTCGCCCTCGAATCCGGCATCACCATGTTGGAAGCTTTTGGGGACTCTCAACTGATCGTCAACCAGATGAATCAGAAATATGAAGTCAGGAAGCCTGATTTACTACCTTACTACAATAAGGCGCATTCGCTTCGACAAAAATTCAACATCTGCCATATCACCCACATCCTCAGAGGTGAAAACATCTGTGCAGATGCCCTGGCCGGACTCGCCGCATACATGGCAATCCAAGAAGGGGAAAACATGCAAGTCACAGTGTGTCAAAGAAGAATTCTCCCTCCTCTCAACACACACCAAGTAGTTGCTGAATGCCACCAAGTGGTTGGAAGTCGGATGTCCATCCTCAAACCTCCGATTGGCGACTGGAGAGATCTGTTCATTGATTATATCATGTTCGGAATACTACCTGAAGATCCAAAAGAGCGGGTACACATCCAAAGACGAGCCCCAAACTTTCATTTGGATATACCTTCAAAAGCACTTTACAGAAAATCCTTCAACGGAGTACTCCTACGCTGCTTGTCACAACAAGAGGCTGAGGAAACTCTCAAAGAAGTTCATGCTGGTCTTTGTGGAGCCCATCAGGCTGGCCCTAAGCTCTACAACCAGATAAAAAGGCTACGTTATTATTGGCCTACCATGGTAGCTGATGCAATGCAATGCAATTTGCCAAGCGCTGCCAAAAATGCCAGATTCACGGAGATTATGTCCACATGCCTCCAGAATGGCTACATCCAACAGCAATCTCATGGCCTTTCGAAGCCTGGGGTATGGACATCATAGGTCCTATTTCTCCCCCATCAAGCAAAGGTCATCACTTCATCTTCGCCGCTACGGATTATTTCTCCAAGTGGTCAGAAGCATTTGCGCTCAGCGAAATGAAGACTTCATCAGTTCTTCAGTTCTTGCGCACCAACATTATTTGTCGCTTCGGCATACCTAAAAGATTCATCCATGATAACGGACCACAATTCTGGGATCACAGATTCTACAGGTTTTGCGACAAGTACAAAATCCAAAGTTGTCCTTCGACTCCATATAATCCAGCAGCGAACGGACTAGCAGAAAACTTCAACAAGACACTCTGCAAAATTCTCAAGAAAGTGGTCTCTAGTCACAGAAGAGATTAGGGTGACAAACTACTAGAAGCTTTGTGGGCCTATCGAACCACCGTTCAAGGACAATCCCATAGTACACCATTCTCCTTGGTCTATGGATGCGAAACTGTTGTCCCTTTGGAAGTACAAATTCCTTCCCTAAGGGTATCTCTGCAAAATGACATGACGCAAGAAAGCAATGTGAAATTGAGACTCCAAGTACTGGATAATCTCGATGAAAGATGACTCGAAGCTCTACAAAGCATCGAGTTGTACCAAGCACGCATGGCAGGATCTTTCGACAAAAAGGTCAGGCAACGTGCCTACAAAAAGGGTGACTTGGTTCTTGCAGTGAAAAGACCCATAGTCTTTGCCCACAAATCCAAAGGCAAATTCGAACCAAAATGAGAGGGACCCTTCGTCATCAACAAAGTCTTCTCCAACGGTGCATATGCTCTTCTAAACATGGAAGGAGACAGATGTATGCTACCCATCAACGGCAAGTTCTTGAAGCGGTACTACCCTTGAAGACTTCCTCAAACGGGTCAGAGCGTTATCTACATGGCCAAAGCCTATTTCCAAGGTACTTGCTCATCAAACCCACCCCTTTTGAAATTTTTTCATCTTTATGTTGAAGTTTCCAAGAAAAAACTTTCAAAACAATGCTTACTTTCATTGTTTCATTGTTCAAAAGAAAAATCAAATCCAAAATCCAAGTTTAGGAGCCTCTTCCCAGACTTGACCAAAATTTTCGATCCTTGAACCCAAAATTCATGGTTTGAAACAAAAAACAGGACTCAGGAATTTTCACCCTAGTCTACCTTGGCTTTTACAACCGAAATGGTTTTAAGCCCAAATTTATGACCCTCGTGTCTCTCAACAAAAAAAATTGGTTTTTAGAAACCGTGGGGAAGCGACACTTAGTCGATACTCGCAAAACCCAAAAACCGGAAGGATGCGAACCCCATTCGATACTTCGAAAACCCAAAAAATCGCAAGGAAGCGAACCCCATTCGATACTTGCAAAATTTCAAAAATCGTGGAGAAGCAGCATACCAGTTGATATCCACAACCCAAATTTCAAAAAATCGTGGAGACGCAACATAGCAGTTGCTATCCACAACCCAAATTTCAAATGGTTCGAGAAAACCTCAAATTTCAAAAATCGCGGGGAAACGACACCAAGTCAGTACCCGCAAAACCAAAAGTTTTGGGAAAAGCAGGGAAGCGGCACTTAGTCGATATTTGCACCCCAATTCACGAGAAAGCGACATCCTGTCGATACTCGCAAAACCCAGCTCACGAGGAAGTGACATTCCATCAATACTCGCAAAACCGAATGAGCAAGGAAAAGACATTCCATCGATACTTGCAGGACCATTCAGCGGGGAGGCGACATTTAGTCGATACCTGCATTTTGAAAACCAAATCCGGCTATAAACGCCAAAAAGCGGCTATAAATGCCAAAATCCGGCTATAAACGCCAAATTCGGCTATAAATGCCAAAACAAAAAAAATCCGGCTATAAACGCCAAAATCGGCTTTTACGCCAATAAAACAAAACTTGGTTTTCAAAAAACTCGGCTATAAACGCCAAAATCCGGCTATAAACGCCAAAAATCGACTATAAACGCCAAAAGTCAGCTATAAACGCCAAAATCGGCTTTGATGCCATACAAAAACTTTGGCTCTCATGCCACAAACAAAATTTGGCTCCCATGCCACAAAATGAAATTCGGCTTCTATACCATTCCAAAATTCGGCTTTCACGCCATCCAAAAATTTTGGCTCCCATGCCGCAAAACAAATTTTGGCTCTTACGCCACAAAATTAGGCTTTCACGCCATCCAAAATTTGGTTTTCAAACCATCAAAAAACCAGGCTTTTCGCCACAAAATTGGCTTTCATGCCCAAAACAACTCTTTGACAAAAGATCTTCACAAAATGACAACCTTTTGATCAAATTCTTAAACAAACATTCCAATCAACTTTTGCTCAAAATTTTTTTCATCAAAAAATGATTTAAATGAAAGGAAAGGGATACAAAATATAGTACCAAAATTGTTTATACATGGAGGTACCAAAAAAGGAAGAAGGAAATAGAGTTTGTTACAACTCGGGAGCTCAATCCTACATGGTCTTCAACCAAAGGTTCAACCCCTCAAGCAGACCCTTGGCCTTAACTTCCAAAGTTTTTAGGCCACACTCCTTCAAAATATCCCTATAAAACGCGGCCAAATGCCATGACCCATCTGCAGCACGAGGAAGTTCTTCCCAGAGGACCTGAAGAAAGAGTAGCTTGGAACTCTTTGGATTTTCTGTCCTTTCACAATCGTCGGATCCTCAAACGGGCAGACAAAAGCGATTCGGGATCGGCTGTCCCTCTAGCCAAACGAATCATAAAGGGATCTTCGTCCTGTGCAACTCCCAAACGATGGAAGATAGGACAGTGGTATACATACCACGAATAGAAGATGTGGGTAGAAAACACCCTGTTCATGGGAAGCCCAAGCAACAGCCTGCAGTTCGGTACACAAATAGGAGTAAAGAGTAAGTACCAAAGCCAGCCGCTCTCCAAACTCCATCTGACAAGCCGAAAAAATACAGAGCGGCCTGATGTGCGTCCCATCTCCTCCAGCAAAAACAGCCTCACCCAGCCAGTAAGTGAGGTAAACAGCGAGATCTCTCCGCAACGCAATGTCAGGATAAATGGCATCCGTGCTTGCGAAGAACTTCTTCAAATCTTCTCGCATAGCAGCGATCTTCTTCAAACTTGATGTTTTAGCCCTAGCATCCTAGGCCATGCCATCAGAAGAATCCCCGCTGTAAAAAAAAGTTGGAGCTGCAACTTCTCCAACTGCTGCATCTAACTTTCGAGCTCTCCTTCTCTTTCAAAAAATCATAGAAGGCGACGATCTGAAAGTACACAAGCCTAAACTCCTCAGACTGCTCCTCAAGGACGCTGTCAATGGGCATAAACTCCTCATAGAGTTTGCCGAGGATAGGCAACCCGGTGATGGCGCTCAGCTCCTTCAAAGAAAAACCAATCTCACCATTCGTCACAATGAAGGTGTTGGTTTGTGGAAGGAATGACTCCAGCATGGCCATAAAAGCCTCATCGGAGAAAATGACGGTTTGCCGAAAAGCGCAAACCGCATCAAAAATCTCCCGAAGAACAGCCTCACCAATCCTCAGGGTGTGATCAATCCATGACTCCCAACTCGAGTCAACACTGAAACGGCCACGAAGTCGAAAAGGCTTCACCCAATTGCTGCCGTCACCCCGAAAAACGCCAAGGCCCACCGGTCTCAAATCGACCGATGGATGATCAGGACCTTGGTAGCCACTGGCTGGCATCAACATGTCCATACGGACAGGTGGCTTCTCTGCAAAACCGGAAGGTCCACCAACAAAAACCCCGGTCTTGATCACACTGGTCCTCTTCACCCAGCTCGGAGGATCTTCCCTCTTAGGGCACGTGGGAGAAAGGCTCAGGATCGAGATGGTCCGATCAAAAGACGACTGGGTAGAAATAGTTCTCTCCTCACCATCTGTTGTGTAAGAGAACTGAAAACATCTCCTTTGGTATGTCAAGTCTTGGGGGCCTGCATCACCGAAGAAGAAGGTAGGCTTGAGCACAACGCTCTGATCGTCCGTAACCCAAGGACGACCGCTTACCATGATCTTGTAGAGCTCCTTATCTTTGAGAGCGATCAATCGCTGTCTCATCTCATCACGATTGAGGGAATCACACTCTTCCAAGTTCTTCTCAACAAACTGGACCTTCTCCCAGGCCTGCTGAATGGTAGCATTGGAAGATCTAGCAGACCGACGAGGCGCGTCATTAACAGGACCTTTACCCTTGTTCGTTCTAGAAGAGCTACCTGCAAAAGATGGAAGAGAAATAATCAATCAACATCAAAATGACAGAATTCTGCTACAAAAATTCTAGCAAAATCTTGACATGGTTCCGGGGCAATTCCAACGAAAAGGAAAATACTTCGAAAAAGATAGGAAGCCTGAAGATGAGCTCAACATCGCTGCGAGCTCATAGTCAGTGGAGAATTCTCAAAGAAGGCTTGAACTCAACATCGCTGCGAGAACGAGCCAATCTCATCAAACTTCTGCAAAATCTGGAAAAGAGCTCAACATTGCTGCGAGCTTCAAAATCCAAAAATTGCAAAACTTCTTCAAAATCCAACAAGACCGAGAAAGAGCTCAACATCGCTGCGAGCTCAAAATCCTGATACTTGCAAAAGATTTTCAGGTATGCATTATCATATTTCCAAATCCATTTACAAAAATCATGCATCAAAGAATATCATCATGCATTAGATGCTAGGAAAACCTTGACCAAAGTTTGACCAATTCCAACCCAATTTGGTCAAAACCAATCAAACTTTTTCCAAGTCAAAAATCATGTTGGCTTGACCTAGAGACTCTAGCCTTCTATCTTGATGCATCAAACAAAAAAAAATGCATACATATTGAAATTGCATAGCCTCATTATCATAGTGAGCAAACAAGGAAAAAGAAAAAGAAAGAGAGAGAGAGAGAAAAAATCTCAGCAAAAAAAAATAAAAATAAAAAAAATTTGGCCCACAGGCCGTGGCCCACTGCCACGTGGCAGTACTGTCAGGTCCGTACGGACCTGTCCGTATAGCCAGAAGAAGAACAAAAAAAAAAAAAAAAAAAAAACACAGCAAAAGAAAAAAAAAAGAAAGGAAGAGAAAAACGCTGAAAAAAAAAACAAGAATTAGTGTGGAAAAAAAAAACAGAAAGGAAAAAAAAGAGTTCACGGAAAAAAAAAAAGACAAAAAACCGTGAAAAGAAAAAAAAGAGAAAAAAAGAAAGAAAGGAAAAAAAAAAAACAGAGAAGCACGAAAAAAAAAGAAGGAAAACGTGCATAAAAAGAAAAAAAAAAGAAGAGAAGAAAAAAAAAACAAGAAGAAGAAAGAAAAGAAGAGAAAAAGGAGAAGAGAAGAAATGAAAAAAAAAGAAGAAGAAGCTACTTCTAGAATGGAGATTCTTGAGGAGGAAGAAAACTTACTTGAAGCCATAGATGGAGAAGAAGAAGAAAAGCTTGGAGAGCACTTCTTATCTTGGAGAGCACTCTTGAAGATTTCTTGCAAAAAGAAAGCAATGAAGCAAAAGCACCAACCCTCTTGCTTTTATAGAAGAGAGCAAGCCAAAAGAGGAAACAAGGAGAAAGAAAGGAGGTAAGTGCTAAAATTTAGCTACTTTCCCAAAAAGAAAGATATTTTGAGAGAATCTTTCCACAAAAAGAAAACTTGAGAAATTCTCTCCAAGAAAAGATATTTTTAGATATTCTCTACACAAAAGAGATATTTTAGATATTCTTTACAAATATGACACCATATGAGATCTAGGCCATCTCCAAAGCCTAAGGTCCCATGGGTTAGCCCATATGAGCCAGGTTTGACCACCTAGGCACTAAAAGTGGCTTTTAGTCAAAATATTCATCTTACAAGAGCAAAAAAAAAAAAGAGAAAAGAGCAAAAAAAGTCCCATGCCTCTTTTGAGTTGATGGGACCATTCAAAAAAAAGAGAAAAGAAAGTCTGATGAGTTTCCAAAAACCAAACCATCCAACCTCATGAACCAAATTGAGCCAAAATCTTGAAATTGACATTTCACAAAACCAAATTCCGGTCCCCTAGCTCGCCACATACAGCTTGTTAGGTCACAAGACCAAAACCAAAATCAAAATCCAAAACCAACAAACCAAATCTGACCCCCCAACCTGCCAGATACAGCTTGTTGGGTCACAAGGTCAAAATCAAAAATCAAACCCTGACCCCCTAACTTGCCACATACAGCTTGTTAGGTCACAAGGTCAAAAACCAAAATCCAAAACCCAAAATTCAAATACCCCATGTCATTTTCAAAACTTTTCCTTGAGATGGTGTGTGATCCCTCTCACTACCATAAAATTCCCCTAAAAACTCGGAAGGCTATTAAAAAAAAAATAATTTGCTCAAGACTCTTGCTCAAGTTGGAATCTCTCCTCCAAGTTTCTCTTCGAGGCACATCAACTCCAAAAAGCTACTCGCCGCTGTACTTCGAGGGGGCATTTGTTGACACCAAAAAAGTCACTATGTCTCCTCAACATCAAGAAGCCTCGTGAAGCTGCATCCTATTATAAAACAGGCAAGGCTACTTCAAGCATCAGATCTTATCAGAATCAGACAGAAACTGAGAGATCTTTCAAGACAGCTAAAAGAGGGGTACACCTGAGGTTTCGGGCCATTCCGACATCATTTGGCCCCATTTCACTGCTCCAACAGCTAAACAAGCGCTCCCGGCGGCGACATCATCAAAGACACCAAAAATTTGATCAGAGCCTACGGATGACTCCAGAATGTCTCCAAAGGGCTCCATGCCAAATTTCAAGTCAAACCGACAACGTTTGACCCACCATCAATGCTCGAGCAGCAAAATCAAGCCTCCTGGCGGCGGGAACCACCGAAGCCATCACTCATCAAACAAAGTACATGAGTGGCTTCAACATTGATGGAACGCGCTCCGAGGCGCCGTGGGGCGGCTACTGGGGTCGGCGGAACGTGGGAGTCCGTCGGGTCCGGCCCTTTCGCTCCCTGGCGGGCCTGAAGCGTGCATCAACATTTCTTTGTGTGGGTGTGCCAGATTTTCTATTTTACTTGGAATTGCAAGTGGTAATCCGGAGATCAACCTTCGCAAGTAAAAAGGAAATCAACTTCTTTCAAGTTTTCCATTGCACAAATATTTAAGAAAAGAGACATTTTCTTGGTTTGCCGTGAAAGGCGATTTTGTTTGGCATTTATAGCCGATTTTGGCGTTTATAGCCGATTTACAATTCTTATCAATAATGAAAGACAAGAGTTGTGATTTTTGTCTCTTTAGAAAAATACAAATTACAATGAAAAGCAAGAAAAGGAAGATCTAACTTTTCAGGAGATTGTGGGGGACTCGTTCAGATTGACGGTCGCAAGCCATGTATGGGCTTCGCCATCATCCATGCAGATGAGAACAGAAGATGCTCTTGATTCGCTTGGCTTGGCTATAACCTCAGGTTTTTAGAGGACAAAGACCAAGAGAAGGTCCTATGTCCAATAAAAAGCTAAGTAGACGGGCTGAAAAGCCACGTCTAAGCCATTGGAGGCAGCAGGAGAAGGCAAGGACCTTGGGGGGGGTGCCCCCCAAGGGACTTTTGTCACCTTGTAGTGGTGGCCGGTGCAGAACTTCAGCAGAGTTTTTCTCTCTTTTTCTTTCTCTCAGATCTCTTTCTGATCTTTTTTTTTTCTGATCCTCTGATTTTCTCCTCTTTTTTCTGATCCCGATTTCAATGGAATGCTCTCCTATTTATAGGCTTTTGGTAGCCATTTAGGAGGGTTTATGAGCCTTAATGGCTTTAATGGGAGGAGTTACAAGATTTATTTCTTGATTTTGTAACTCCTTTTTCCTTGAATCTGATTGGCCGATGGAGATTAAGGGCTTTTAATCACCTTAATTACCATAATGGGAGGAGTTTCATGGTTTAAATGCCATGAATCAATTGACTTGTAACTCCCAAATGCTTGCTTCTGATTGGGCCGTCCAAAGAAATGAATTAATGACCATAATAAAGTTAGTCAATTAACCACATTAATTGGTCGCCGAGCAGTCGAAGAGTCGCGGGCCGTGCCGTGTCTTCTGGAATTCTTCTGGCGATGATCATCGATGGATCTACATGCTGATCGACATCGGATGAACATGTAACTTCAGACATTGATAGCTAAGAGCGGGCCGGTGACATCTGTCTTGTCGATTTCTCGATCGGTCGGACAGAAAGTGCACTTTCTTGGTCAGCCGGTTGACGATCTTGGAGCGATCAATGATGATTTTATGCTTTTGACGGCGGATCCGAGATGTCATCGGATATGAGTCAATTTAAAGCACTAAAAATCACATTTTCAGGATACCACAGGGGCCAAAGTGCGCGAAACGCGAAAAAAGACGGAAAAACGGGTCACCGGCGGAAAATCCGGTGACCCGGACCTCCATGGTCGCCGGCGACCATGGGCCATGGTCGACGGCGACCATGGACCGGTGACCATGGGCCATGGTCGCAGGGGCCTGCGACCATGGGCCATGGTCGCAGGGGTCTGCGACCCTGGGGGATTTTTCCCTTTCGGAGCCCGTTTTGCGGTCGTTTTGAGGTCTTTTTCGTCGCCGTTTTCTTCTGTATTTTTCTTGACATTTCTTCTCATTTATTGGCTTGATTTCCCTGTAGAAAACTTGACGAGAATCCTTGCATTTTTAGAGTGCAAAGTTTCCAATTTTCCGGGAAAGCCGAAGACTTTGTCGCGTAGAGCTGCTGATTTTCCGCCAGAAGCTGAAACTTGGTCAAACGATGTCGGAATGACCTGAAATTTGAGGTGAAGCCTCCTGAGCAATAAATAAGACCAACCATAGGCTTTTGTTTGAGTTTTGAAGCCGTTTGGGGTCCCGTCGATGCTTCACTTGATTTTGCTGCGGGGAAAATGCCGAGCTTTGATATGTGGCCAAACGATGTCCGATTGATGTGAAATTTGACGGGGAGCCTATTGGAGTCATTTTGAGACGTTCCATGGGCTCCATTTTGGATGTCATGGTCCCGAGTTGCTCCGCCGCCGGTAGGCTTGATTTTCTCTCGGAGCATCGAAACCTGGTCAAACGTTGTCGGAATGACCTGAAATTCGACGTGCAGCCTTTTGGAAGCATGTTGAAGCCACTCATGCACTTGGTTTGATGAGCAAAGGCTTCGGTGGTTCCCGCCGCCGGGAGGCTTGATTTTGCTGCTCGAGCATTGATGGAGGGTCAAACGTTGTCGGTTTGACTTGAAATTTGGCATAGAGCCCTTTTGAGACATGCTGGAGTCATCTGTAGGCTTTGATCGAAGTTTTGACATCTCCGATGATGTCGCCGCCGGGAGCTCCCGTTTAGCTGTCGGAGAAGTGAAGTTAGGCCAAATGTTGTCGAAATGGCCCGAAACTTCATGTGTGCTCTTCTCTTGGCTATCTTGAAGGATCTTGCAGTTTTTGTTTGATTCTGACAAGATTTGAATTTTTGGAGAAATTGCATTGCCTATTTATGGCAGGTTGCGACTTCATGCAGCTTTCTTGATTTGAAGAGGCAAAGTGACATTTTTGGTGTCAACAAATGCCCCCTCGAGGTACAGCGACGAATTGCTTGACTTTTGTAGTCGATGTGCCTCGAAGAGATTTTTGAAGGAGAGCTTGTGTCTTGACCAAGAGTCTTTGAGCAATCCTTCCTTTGGTAGAGTAGCCTTTGAGCTTCCAGGGGAATTTTATGGTAGTGAAAGGAATCACACACCATCTCGAGGCAAAGTTTTGAAGATGACATCAGGGATGTGGATTTGGGTTTCTGTTTTTGATCTTGTGACCTAACCAGCTATATATGGCAGGTTAGGGGATCGGGTTTTGGTTTTGACCTTGTGACCCAACAAGCTGTATGTGGCAAGTTGGGGGATCATGATTTGGTTTTTGGTTTTGGTCTTGTGACCTAACAAGCTGTATGTGGCAAGTTAGGGGACCAGGATTTGTTTTTGGTCACTCTTTGGGACTGTGTGGGTCCATTGGAGTGGTTTGGATATTTGTGGAATGTCAATTTCAAGATTTTGGCTCAATTTGGTATATGAGGCTGGATGGTTTGATTTTTGGAAGCTCATGGGGCTTGGGATTTTTTGTATGGTTCAATCAACTCAAAAGAGGCATGGAACCATTTTTGTATGCTCTTGGTAAGAGGGATTTTTTTCCTGACTAAAAGCCCATTTTTTTTTTTTTTTTTTTTTTTTAGTGCCTAGGTGATCAAACCTGGCTCATATGGGCTAGCCCATGGGACCTTAAGCTTTTTAGGATGGCTTAGATCTCATGTGGGGTCATTTTTGTAAAGAATATCTAAAGATATCTCATTTGGATAGAGAATATCTAAAAATATCTTTATGGGAGAGAATCTCTCATATTCCCTTAATTTGGGAGAGAATATCTCAAGGTATCTTTCTTTTTGGGAAGAAATCTCCAATATCCTTTTTTGTTGGAGAGAATCTTTCATTGATTGATTTTGGGAGGAAATCTCTCAAAGACATCTTTCTTTTTGGGAAAGAATCTTTCTAATTCCTTCTCTTTTGGTAAGGTTACTAATTAGTAACACTTACCTTTCTTTTTTGTTTCCTTCTTTGATTTGCTCTCTCCTATAAAAGCAAGGAGGAGGCTAGATCTCTTGCCCTTATTGCTTTCTTTTGCAACAATCTCAAGAGAGCTCCAAGACCAAGAGTTCTTCTTCTTCAAGGATCTTCAAGCTTTTTCCTTCTTCTTCTCCGTCAATGGCTTCAAGTAAGTTTTCTCTCTTTTTCTTTCAAGAAAACTCCATGTAGAGAATAGGATGGTAAAAAAGAAAGTTTCTCTTCTTTTTTTTTCTTTCTTCTTTTTTTTTTCTTTTCTTTCTATTCTTCTTCTCTTTTTTTTTCTCTTTTCTTTTCCACGTGATTTCTTTTTTTTCACGTTTTTTTTTCTTTTTTTTGTGGGCCGTACGGACAGATCCGTACGGATCTGGTTCGTACGGCCACGTGGCCTGATTATTTTTTTTTTTATTTTTTTTTTCAGAAAGTTTCTTTTTTTTTCTTTTCTTTCTCCCTCCTTTTTTTTGAGAAAGTTTCTTTTTTTTTTTTTTTTTTTTTTGCTCATCATGATAATGCGTTTTTATGCAAATCTAGATGTTCATGCATGTACTTTTTGTAAATTGAATTGAGTAGCATGATGTGATAGCATACCTGAAAATCTTTGCAAATTTGGGAATTTGGAGCTCGCAGCGATGTTGAGCCCTTCTTGATTTTGCGGAGATTTTGAGGTTTCGAAAGTTTGGAGTTTCGGAGCCCGCAGCAATGTTGAGCCCATCTTCAAACTTTCTATTTCCGTCGGGGTATTTCCTTTTTCTTTGGAATTGCCCCGGAGTCATGCCAAAATTTCGCCAGATTTTTGGTGGGACAAAGTGACCCTTTTTTTTTTTTTAGCGAAATCCTGTCATTTTGATGACGATCTTTTTCTTTTCCAACCTTTGCAGGTGGTTCCTCCAGAGCGAACAAGGGTAAAGAGCCTGCTACAAGCGTACCTCGTCGATCTGCTAGATCTTCCAATGTGGCCGTTCAGCAGGCCTGGGAGAAGGTCCAATTTGTTGAGAAGAACTTGGAAGAGTGCGATTCCCTCAATCGCGATGAGATGAGACAGCGATTGATCGCTCTCAAGGGAGAGGAATTTTATAAGATCATGGTAAGCAACCGTCCTTGGGTTATGGACGATCTGAGGGTTTTACCCAAGCCTATCTTCTTCTTTGGAGATGCAGTCCCTGACGACTTGACATACCAAAGGAGATGTTTTCAGTTCTCTTACACAGCAGATGGTGAAGAGAAGACTGTTTCTACCCGGTCGTCTTTTGATCGTACCATCTCGATCATGAGCCTTGCTCCCACGTGCTCTAAGAGGGAAGATCCTCCGAGATGGGTGAAGAGGACCAGTGTGATCAAGACCGGGGTTTTTATTGGTGGACCCTCCGGATATGCGGAGAAGCCACCTGTCCGTATGGACATGTTGATGCCAGCCAGCGGCTACCAGGGCTCTGATTATCCGTCGGTCGATTTGAGACCGGTGGGCCTTGGCGTTTTCAGCGGTGACGGCAGTACTTGGGTGAAGCCTTTTCGACTTCGTGGCCGTTTCAATGTTGACTCCGATTGGAAGTCATGGACTGACCACACCTTGCTGATTGGGGGCGCCGTTTTGAAGGAAGCCGGGATTTTTGACGCGGTCCGCGCTTTTAGGGAGACCGTGACTTTTTCCGATGATGCCTTCATGGCTATGTTGGAGTCTTTCCTCCCTCAGATCAATACCTTCGTTGTTACGAACGGTGAGATTGGTTTTTCTCTGAAGGAGTTAAGTGCTATTACTGGATTACCCATCCTTGGCAAACTCTATGAGGAGTTCATGCCGATTGACAGCGTCCTTGAGGAGCAGTCAGAGGAATTCAGGCTCCTATACTTTCAGCTCGTCGCCTTCTATGATTTTTTGATGGAGGGCTCGAAAGTCAGATCCAGCAGTTGGAAGAGTTATGGCTCTTCATTCTTCAACTTCTTTGACAGCAAAGAGTCTTCTGATAGCATGACCCGGGAAGACAGGAAGAAGACTTCGGTCATGCAGGAAGAGTTGAAGGGTTTCTTCGCGAGCACAGATGCCATTTGTTCTGACATTGCATTGCGGAGAGATCTTGCTTTTTACCTCACTTTTTGGCTAGGTGAGGCTATTTTTGCTGGTGGAGATGGGACGCACATCAGGCCGCATTGTATTTTTCCGGCTTGTCAGATGGCGTTTGGAGAGCGGCTTGCTTTGGTGCCCGCTCTTTACTCCTACCTGTGTACCGAACTGCAGGCTGCTGCTTTCTTGGTTCGGCTTGGGCTCCCTATGAATAGGGTATTTTCAGCCCATATCTTTTATTCGTGGTTTGTATACCACTGTCCTGGCTTCCACCAGCTGGGTGCTGCACAGGATGATGATCCTCTGATGATTCGATTGGCTAAGGGAAAAGCCGTATCTGAATCACTTTTGTTTGCCCGCATGAGGATCCGACGGTTCAGGGACGTCGAGATGGGACAGTCTTCAGTTAAGCTTTCTCCGGAGTTGCGGAAGAAGGCTTTTGATTTTGGTGCCTCCCGAGACTCTACCAGAGCAGGGTCGGGAAGGCATTACTCTTTGACCAATGCAGAGAAGGAGTGGCTTTTCAGCATACGGGTCGGCACGATGGTGTACCGCAGACATCTTTTCGTCGACATCCAGCCGTATGTACCTCTCGCTTTGCGCTTCAGTTGGGCTTCTCTCAAGGCGTTGTTGGAGCGCCTTCGAGTATGGTGAAGCGTTTTGGGGGTTTGCAGGATGGCAGAAATGCATGGGCTTTCTATAGTGCTGAAGACACTACTGCCACGATTTCTTATCCTGAGCTGTCGACTTTCCGAACTGCCGGCTTCACGAAGTGGTTCGCGGAGAGCTTTTTGGCATATCGGGGGCTTTCCAAGAAGGAGCTTGATGTAAAGCTGTCTTCTGGAAAAGGCATGGGGAAGTCGGATGGCGTCCGGCGAGAGGAAGTTTGGGCCTTCCTTTCTGGAGAGAAGCACAAGATAGGCTTTCTCGGTGACCAGGGCGTCATTGGTTCTGAAGCTGTTCGGGAAGTACCTGATGAGGCTTTGGAGCAGCTAGAACAGGAGGAAGCTGAGCTCGACGCTTGGATGCAAGCGGCACAGAGACGAGCTTCCGTGGAGTCTACTGGCGAAAGCAGACCATCCAGTGAGGAGTCAAGTGAGAAACCTGACTCTGATAGTGAGGCGGGTTCTTCTAGGAAGCGAACCCATAGAGGTAAGAAGAGGAGGAGTCATCATCGCAGCGAGGGGCCACATGAGGACTCTCCTGACATGGAAATCCCTCTTACCATCAACGAGGAGGTGCCAGAGGCTGTCGACGAGCCTCCAGAGAAGAGGAGTCGTGGGGAAGAGACCATTGGTGAAGGTATGATTCTTCCTTTTTCTTTTTCTGCTTCTTTCATGGGGCTTTCCATGTTCTGATTTGTTTTCTCACCCTGCTGCTGCTCTTTTTTTTTTTTAGCAGAGGATGAAGACTTGCCGATGCCTGAGGTTCCGACCGATGAGGCGGTGATGGAGCCGGTTATGGCATCTGAAGAAGAACCGAGGGACTCTGGAATGACTCCGGAATCTCCAATTGGTATAACTTCTTTCGCTTTCTCTTTTTTTTTTTTTTTGCCTGCGACTTGATTTGCTAACAGTTTTTTTCTTGTCAGCTGACTTGCCACAGGATTCCGATGACTTTGAACCATCAATGGACGCAAATGTCGATGATGCTTCTGATGAGTTCATGGAGGAAGAGAGTGTTCCGCCAGTCGTCGAAGAAGGTACTTTGTAGTGATGACCCTGATGATTTTTTTTTTTTTTTGAACAGGATCATATTCATACCTTTTTGTGTTTCATTTGCAGGTTTTGAAGTGACAGAAGAGAGTCCATCGCCTCCTTCAGAACCAGAGCAAGGGATGCCAGAGGTCGATCCGGAGGTAGAGACCAGTTCAGACATGATTGAGGAGATGCCTCGTGTTGAGATTCCCTCTCTAGTGGTTCCAAGTGAAAAGAGTTCTTTTGTTACTCTTCCAATGGGACATGACATGAGCAGCCGATCAGCGGAGAAGGGTGAATCTTCATCCAGTTCGTCTCTTCAATTTGCGAAGAAGGTGCTGGCTCGGGTTTTGAGTTCTTGGGTCAAGACTCTCCTTTCTGGACACTTGGAGGCAGGATTTGGCATGATCCCACATGTACAGGAGATTCTGACCGACACCGAAGAGGTTGGTCTGGATGTCACAGGTGCCAGGGCGATCGTTGATAGGATCATTGCACTGGGTGACAAATGGTTTGAGACCATGGGTTTCCCTGATGACCAATTCTTCAAGGAGATGTTCTTGGACCCTGCTGATAAGGCTAAGTCTGACCTGAATGAGGCTACACAAAGCAAGAAGCAGCTAGTTCGGGAGAAGAACAAGGAAGAGTTAGCCATCATCGGATTGAGGCATGACCTTAACGTCCTTGATAGGGAAGTTGAGGAGGCCAGGAAACGTCTTGAGCATTTGAAGGCACAAGTCGATGCGAAGTGGGCTGCTATAACAGAGGCTCGTGACAGGGAGAGTACTCTGATTTGCAGGGTTGCAGATGCCGGTCAAGTTCTCGAGAGGAGGACTCTAGAAAACGAATGATGACAAACTGCTGGGGAAGAGCTTCCCGGTGTAAAAGAAGGGTTACGG
Organism: Umbellularia californica; assembly: GCA_028538565.1. Lineage (NCBI taxonomy): Eukaryota > Viridiplantae > Streptophyta > Magnoliopsida > Laurales > Lauraceae > Umbellularia > Umbellularia californica. Next base: position 2,794,992 of record JAPQWN010000009.1, read on the forward strand.
CATTCGCCAGCATCTCATGGCAAGTTCCTGAAGAAGCGTGCCTTGGAAACTCTGACGGCTGAGGTCAAAAGTTTGCTTGAGGAGCTGAAGCTTTGGCTGGAGACCATTTTTGGTTGAGCTCCTGATTTTTTATAGCAGAAACCATTCTTCTTTTTTTTTTTTTTTTAGTACCACATGTATTTTTTGGTACTTTTTTTGTAGTGCTTGTGAACACTTTCTTTTTTTTGGTACCACATGTATTTTTTTTTGGTACTTTTCTTTTTTTTTTTTGTTTTTTTTTTTTAGTGCTTGTGAACACTTTCTTTTTTTTTTGGTACCACATGTATTTTTTTTTTGGTACTTTTCTTTTTTTTTTTTTTTGTTTTTTTTTACGCTCACTCAAATCTTTTTGTGATGAAAGCAATTGCTAAATGGGATTTGATTAAAAGCTTTGTCATTTTGTGAAAATCTTTTGTCAAATAATTGTTTTGGCATGGGAGCCTGATTTTGGTTGTGGCGTGAAAGCCGCTTTTGAGATGGCATGGAAGCCGAAATTTTATGGCGTAAAAGCCAAAATTTGGGTTGGCATGGAAGCCGGTGTTTTTGTGGCATTTACAGCCAGTTTGGTGGCATTGATAGCCAATTTGTGGCATTTATAGCCGGTTTTGTGGCATTGATAGCCAATTTGTGGCATTTATAGCCGGTTTTGACATGAGAGTCAGGTCTTTTTTTTTTTGTGTGGCATTTGTAGCCGAGTTTTTTGAAAACCGAGTTTTGTTTTATTGGCATGAAAGCCGATTTTGGCGTTTATAGCCGGAAATTTTTGTTTTGGCATTTATAGCCGGATTTTGGCATTTATAGCCGAGTTTTGGTTATGCAGGTATCGACTAAATGTCGCCTCCCCGCTGAATGGTCTTGCAAGTATCGATGGAATGTCGCTTCCTTGCTCATTCGGTTTTGCGAGTATTGATGGAACGTCACTTCCTCGCGGGTTAGGTTTTGCAAGTATCGATGGAATGTCGCTTCCTCGCGAATTGGGGTGCAAATATCGACTAAGCGTCGCTTCCCTGCTTTTCCCAAGACTTTTGGTTTTGCGGGTACTGACTTGATGTCGTTTCTCCGCGATTTTTGAAATTTGAGGTTTTCTCGAACCACTTGTAATTTTGGGTTGTGGATAGCAACTGGTATGTTGCATCTCCACGATTTTAGGTTTTCTCGAACCTTTGAAATTTGGGTTGTGGATATCAACTGGTTTGTTGCTTCTCCACGATTTTTGAAATTGGGTTGTGGATATCAACTGGTTTGTTGCTTCTCCACGGTTTTTGGATTTTACAAGTATCAACGAAATGTCGCTTCCTTGCGATTTTGGGTGCAAGTATCTATGGAATGTCGCATCCTTGCTTTTTTTCAAAATTTTTTGTTTTGCGGGTACTGACTTTGATGTCGTTTCCCCACGATTTTTTGAAAAACCATTTTTTTTTGTTTAAAGACACGAGGGTCGTAAATTTTGACCTAGAACCATTTGGCGGTAAAAGGTAAGGTGGACTAGGGTGGAAATCCCTGAATCCGGGTTTTCGTTTCAAACCATGAATTTTGGTTCAAGGATCGAAAGTTTTGGTTAAGTCAGGGAGAGGCTCCTAAACTTGGATTTTTTGTTTAATGAAACGATGAAAGTAAGCATTGTTTTTGAATCTCTAGAAATTTTGACATTTGATATGAAAATTCTAAAGAGAGTGGGTTTGACGAGCGAGTACCTGAGAACAGGTTTTGGCCATACAGGCATTGCTCTTCAAGGGTAGTACCGCTTCAAGAACTTGTCGTTGATAGGCAGCATACATCTGTTGCCTTCCATGTTTAGGAGGGCATATGCGCCGTTGGAGAAGACTTTGTCGATGACGTAGGGTCCCTCCCATTTTGGTTCAAATTTGCCTTTGGATTTGTGTGCGAAGACCATTGGTCTTTTTACCGCAAGAACCAAGTCACCCTTTTTGTAGGCGCGTTGCCGGACCCTTTTGTCAAAAGATCCTGCCATGCGTGCTTGGTAAAGTTCAATGCTTTGTCGAGCTTCGAGCCGTCTCTCGTCGAGATTGTCCAGCTCATGGAGTCGCAATTTGACATTGCTTTCTTGAGTCATGTCATTTTGTAGAGATACCCTTAGAGAAGGAATTTGTACCTCTAGGGGCACGACAGCTTCGCATCCATAGACCAAGGAGAATGGTGTGCTATGGGTTGGTCCTCGAACGGTGGTTCGATAGGCCCATAAAGCTTCAGACAGTTTATCGCTCCAGTCTCTTTTGTGACTAGAGACCATTTTCTTGAGGATTTTGCAGAGTGTCTTGTTGAAGGCTTCTGCTAATCCGTTTGCTGCCGGATTGTATGGAGTCGAAGGACAGCTTTGAATTTTGTATTTGTCGCAAAACCTGTAGAATCGATGATCCCGGAATTGTGGTCCGTTATCATGGACGAATCTCTTGGGTATGCCGAAACGACAAATGATGTTGGTGCGCAGGAACTGAAGAACTGATGAGGTCTTCATTTCGTTGAACGCAAATGCTTCTGACCACTTGGAGAAATAATCCGTTGCGGCGAAGATGAAGCGATGACCTTTGCTTGAAGGGGGAGAGATAGGACCTATGATGTCCATGCCCCATGCTTCGAAAGGCCATGAGATTGCTGTAGGATGTAGCCATTCCGGAGGCATGTGAATGTAATCTCCGTGAACTTGGCATAGCTGGCAACGTTTGGCAAATTGCATTGCATCAGCAACCATGGTAGGCCAATAGTAACCTAACCTTTTTATCTGATCATAGAGCTTAGGACCTGCCTGATGGGCTCCACAAAGACCAGCATGAACTTCTTTAAGTGTTTCTTCGGCCTCTTGTTGTGACAAGCAGCGTAGAAGTACTCCGTTGAAGGATTTCCTGTAGAGGATTTTTGAAGGAATATCCAAATGAAAGTTTGGGGCTCGCCTTTGAATGCTTACCCGTTCTTTTGGATCTTCAGGTAGGATTCCGAACATAGTGTAATCAATGAACGGATCCCTCCAGTCGCCGATTAAAGGTTGAAGGATAGAGATCCGACTTCCAACCATTCGGTGGCATTCAGCAACTGCTTGGTGTGTGTTAAGAGGAGGGAGGATCCTTCTCTCATTCACTGTAATTTGCATGTTTTTTCCTTCCTGGATCGCCATTGATGCGGCAAGTCCAGCCAGGGCATCTGCACGGATGTTTTCACCTCTACGAATGTGGGTGATGTGACAGATGTCAAACTTTTGCAGAAGCGATTGTGCCTTGTTGTAATAAGGCAGCAGATCAGGCTTCCTGACTTCATATTTCTGATTCATCTGGTTGACGATCAGTTGAGAGTCTCCAAAGACTTCCAGCATGGTGATACCAGATTCGATGGCGAGTTCCAATCCTAGGATCAGAGCTTGGTATTCAGCTGCATTGTTTGTGCATGGTTCCAGTAGCGAGAAAGCGTGTGGAATCATGCATTTGTCGGGGCTAACAAAGAGGATGCCAACTCCCGAGATCAGCTTTCTGTTTTCATTTGTCCTGGTTGCACCGTCAAAGTACATGTCCCAGGAGGCATTTGGTGAGGAAGTCTCCACGTTGTAGACAGGTTCATCTGGGAGATCATCTCTGAGTGGTGAATCTTTAGGCAATGGATGCTCTGCGAGGAAATCTGCTAGAGCTTGGCCTTTGATTGGTTTTTGTTTCACATACCTAATATCAAATTGTGACAAGAGGATGGACCATTTTGCCAGTCGGGCATTGAGAGAACCGGCCTTCGTGACAAGGACCTTCAAGAGGTTGATCCTCGAGACCAGGTAGACTGTGTTGGAAAGCAAGTAGTGACGTAGCTTTTGTACGGCGAACATCACTGCAAGGCATTCTTTTTCGACTGGAGAGTAGCGATGCTCTGCACCTATTAGCATGCGGCTGAGGTAGTATAGAGCAGCTTCTTTTCCCTCACCATTCTCTTGTGCAAGCAGAGCGCCTACAGAATGATCAAGAGCTCTTGTGTACAAGATGAATGGTTTTCCAGTGGCAGGGGCAGCTAACACTGGAGGTTTGGTCAGGTATGACTTGATATCTTGAAATGCGGCTTCACAGTCGGCATCCCAGACAAAGTCTACACCCTTTTTCATCAATCGAGAGAATGGACGGCATTTCCCCGAAAGATTGGAGATGAACCGTCTGATGTAGGCCAATCTCCCTTGGAGCCCTTTTAGTTCTCTCAAGGTTCTTGGAGAGGGCATTTCTAGAATAGCCTTGACTTTTATGGGGTCAAGTTCTATTCCAGCTTTCCGAATAAGGAATCCGAGAAACTTACCCGACGAGACGCCGAAGAAGCATTTTAGAGGATTCATCCGCAGTTTGTGTTTGCGGAGTCGGAGGAAGACTTCCCGAAGATCTTTGAGATGGTCTTCTTTTCTTCTGCTTTTGACGGCGAGGTCATCAACGTAACATTCGACCGTCTTGTGCTGCATATCTTGGAATATTTTCATCATAGCCCTCTGATATGTGGCACCAGCATTTTTCAGACCAAATGGCATGACAGTGTAGCAATACACGCCAAATGGAGTCCGAAATGAAGTGTGTTTTTCATCCTCGGGATGCATCTTTATCTGATTGTAACCAGAGAAGCCATCCATGAATGTCATTCGCTCGAATCCGCAGGTATTGTCAATCATCACCTCCGGTATGGGGAGCGGGAATTCATCTTTAGGGCAAGCGCCATTCAAGTCTCTATAGTCAATACAGACTCTGATCTGCCCAGTTTTCTTTGTCACGGGGACAATATTGGCCAACCACTCTGGATGTTGTTCCTCACGGATGAAGCCAACGCTTTTGAGTTTTTGAACTTCTTGTTCAATTTTATCCATCACATCTGGACGGAATCTTCTTTGGCCTTGTTTGACAGGCTTGATGTCTTCTTGAAGATTGAGTTTGTGGACTGCTACTTTGGGGTCTAAACCAGGCATTTCAGCATAGGACCATGCAAAGCAATCAACGAACTCACGAAGAAAAGCGATATACTCGGGTAACTCATCATCCTTTATATTCTTACTTATGAATACAGGACGTGGGTTATCAGGTGTTCCCAAGTTTATCTTTTGAACAGGATCTTCTGTCGGAAGGTTCGAAGGTGGTTCCTCCACAATATTTTCGGAGGCTTCCAACTCAACGAAACCTTCTGGAGTTTCAACTGCATTACCAGACCAAGGCTCTGTTCCTTTCCATGGATTTTCTTGATTGGTGATCTCCTCAAGGCTTGCTATGAGATAGTCCCAATCGCCTGTTGAGTCTGGTATTTCTTTTGGAGACGAGGGTTCTTCTGGGTCAGAATAGCACAAGTCTGCATTATCGGACGATTCCTCTTTATCATCAGAGAAATCGTACAAGTTGGATGAGCTTCCTGGATCTTTGTCAGGTAACTCTTTAAAGAGATATCCAGGGAGATCGATGTCTTCATGGACTTGAGATGTTGAGGCTTGGTCGGTAAAACGACTTTTAAGCTTTTGTGTCAACTGTCTCAGAGGAGTGTCGGGATCATACCCTAACCCATATGAAGACTTTTCTACATGACCGTAGAGTCTCCAATCTTCCAGCTGGCTTTTGGTCAAGGCGGGCTCCAATGGCGTGAGAATACCGCGTCTTTCTCCCAAACCGACTGGGTTTTGAGCGTCATAGCCCATTTTCTTCATAATTGCTTGTGCCACAGGACTATGTAGAGATAGCTGAGGCATACCTTCATTTTGGAAAGGTTCTAGCATGGAATTTGATGAAGAAGCGTCCGATCTATGGAAGAAGATCGGCTTTTGCTTTGGTGATGTTGCCGGAACAACAAAGGTAGCAGACGTAGGATCTTCTACATCAGCAGGTGTCTCCATCGGAGTGAGAGCAGGCTGAACTTGCTGAGTATCAGCTTGGCTTGACGATGCATCGTCTTCTGGCTCTGAGTCCGAGTCTGTGTCTTGCATGATAGACACGAGAGAAACAACAAATTTGCCCCCAGACTTTTGTTTCGTCTTCTTCACTTTAGTCGTGATGACCAAAGGTCTTGAATTCTTGAGGGAGATGACGAAGGGAGGTTGACTACTCTCTTCTAATTTGCCGGAGGGGTTGTTTTCTTCCGGTGATTTTTGAGGAGCCTTGCCTTTATCTTTCTGGAGATTTTCAGCAGGGGGTGCTATTTCCTCTTCTTCTTTTTCTCCTTCATACATCTGGGAGTCTGCGAAGTGGACTTCTTTACCTTTGAAGGGTTTTCTGTCCGCAAAGACTCGATGTACCATGCCGTCGTCGCCGACGAACTTGATGCATTGATGTAGAGTTGAAGGGACAACACCGTTCTCGTGTATCCAAGGACGTCCGAGAAGGATGTTATAGCATGAGGGGGTTTTTATTGCATACACAGTGACCTCAGAGATAAGATCACCGATTTGCAATTTGAACCTGATTTTGCCGATAGGCCTTTGAGCGCTCCCATCGTATCCAAAGATAGATACAGATGTGTGGCTTAGCTTGCTGGGTGGGATGCCCAACTCTTCAAGAGCCGAAGTGGAGATAAGGTTGAGTACAGAACCTGGGTCGATCTGAACTCTATGTATCGGCATTTCTTTGATGTACCCTGTGAAGTACAGGGGTCGGTTGTGCCTTGCTTCGCCAAGTAGGAGGTCTTCCTTAGTGAAGGCGATGGTTGCACTGGCTGCCTTTTGAACCGAGAGGCATTGGATGAATGATCCCTCAGTTTTCTTTTTTTCTTCTTTTAAGGAAGTTTCAGAGTTTTTGACCCGGTAGTCCATTTCAATTTGGAGGACTTGCGGGGCATGTTTGTCGACATCCTCATTCAGTTTTTGTAATTCTGAGATGAGATTATCACGAGTGCGTGGAGACATTCGTAATAAATCCAGGATGTGAAGACGTGCAGGTATGTGTTTGAAGTGCTCAACCAAGTCATACTTGAAAGCCTCCTTAGGGCCTGCATGTTCATCATTGTTGCCACTGGGGGCGCTTACAACATCTTTTCCCGAAGGATTTACATAAGTAAAGGAAGATTGGTTGTAATTTTTGTGGTAGTCCCGGCCCGAACGGGTGCCTCTACCAACTTCGAGAGCTTCTTGAGAAGGATCTTCGTTTGGAAGATTGTCTTCAGGATCAAGAGGCTGTCGTTTTTCATCTACTGGGGATGTATCTGCAGCAGAGTTGCCATCCTCAGTGATTGTGTTGCACGGAGCATTTTCCGGGAGCAAGTCCTGAACAGCATCCAGCAGCTTTTCTTCTTCGTTGACCCATCCATCACCCCAAGTTGGGTTTTCTTCATGATGATGAGTCGGGAAGAATGTGTATCCTGAAGTCACAGTCTCAGGAGAAGAAACCTGAGAGGGTGTCATCTCTGTGAAAGTCACGTGAGACGAGGTAGCTCCAGAGGATACATTGCTAGGCGTCGTCGGAGTGTAGGTAATCTCATCAGACGACGCTTCAGAAGAGCTATAGTCCTGATATATTACATTACAGGAAGCTCTGATATGAGATGTTGCCTGCTCGGAGTCAGACTCATCCTCGGATGTAAGAGGATCATCTATCCAGCAATGTTCTCCATTTTCAGGAGTTAAGGGTGGAGGTACCTGGTGAGCTTCAGGGACTTCCGGCTCTGGATTGCGAGGAGGCTCGTTAACACGATCTTGCTCTTGTTCTAGAGCGAGAGGCTGCAAGATCCTTGCATATTCTTCAAGATCAGGCATGGGAGCCAGATCCTCTTCTTCGTCTTCTCCGTGTGGCTCAACATAGTTGATTTCCACTGGAGCAATGACAGGTGCTGGGTTAACAGCATCTTCTTGTGCAGCCTCTTGGTCTTCTTCATTATCAGACCAGGATCCTTGTGGTTGCAAGGGGTTATACCAGATTACTGGCATAAGGTGAGTTTCAGGAACCCATTCTTCATCGGAGAGATATTCTCCTGTTTCAAGAGATTCCTCCCACTCATCGGTGTAGTTGGGCTCGAATCCATCGTCGGTGTCGCTAGACTCGTATCCATCAATGGAGAATCCAACTACCGAGTTGCAAGAGTATAATGCCCCCTGCATGGCTTCTTTTTTGAATTGAGGTGGCATGAAATCACTGAGAGTGAAGTTTCTTACCGCCTTTGAAGTCTCTGGAAGGGACGTTTTTGTTGCCCCGAGTGAAGTGGTAGAGGAGGCCTCTGCCTTTTCATGGACTTCTTGTTTTGGCTGGGTCTTCTCTTGCCGTTTGAGCTTGAGGAGATGTTTCTTGGCTTGCCTTCGCTGCTGAGCGGTCGGCTTTGTTTTGACGATCTCCCAATTTTCATCTTCCAGGAGATCGGGATGTACCCATATGGGTTGTCCGTCTGGTGTTGGGCAAGGAACCAACACTTCGGACGTTTGAATTCTTTTTATCACCTTGAAGGAAGTAGTGATCTTCTTCTTCGGTGATTTTGGTGTTTGTCCACATGACACCATGTTGACGGAGGCAGTCCCATAGTTTTTGTCAAAGGTGATGACTCCGTTTTTCCACATCTCGTTTATCTTCTCTCTCACAACAAAGCATTGATTGAGAGGATGCGAGACCATCTGGTGGTATGGACAGTACCGAGGATCATTGGTTTTGCCAACGTCTCCAGGTCTTTTGGGCTCTGGCAAAATGAGTTTGCCATTTGCTAGGAGAGCCTCAAAGATTTCTTCGACGTCTTCATCGAACGGATATTTCTTTTCTACTCGCTCTTTGAAGGCATCAGAGAGTTCAGGTCTCTTACCTGCAGCTCTATTTTCAGCTTTCTTTGGCTGCTGAGGAGCTGACTTAGTCTGCACATTAAGAACCTCCTTCTTCTTTGGTTTAGAGGTTGCAACAGCAGTCGGCTCTTTCTTTGATGATTTCTGACTGTTGAGGTCTTTGATCACCGTTTCAGCTTCCATGGAAGCTTCCAGGAGTTCCCCCAGGTTCTTTGATTTATTGCCGATGATCATGGAGCGGATTTTAGCTCTCATGTTGTTTCGGCAGATGTCGACTAGCGACGCTTGTGGCAGTACATCTGAGCATTTGTACGCCATTGCTTTCCACTTGTGAATGAAGTCATAAGTTGACTCTTTCTCTCCCTGTTTTAGGCTGCAGAGCTGAGCCATAGTAACAGGATGATCCTCACGTTGGAAGTGGGTCAGGAAGCGTGTCTCCAGCATAGCCCAGTTCTGAATGGAGTTCTCCGGCAGAGTGGAGTACCAATCGAAGGCCGTACCTTTTAGGGTACTTGCAAAGAGGCGGATCTTGAGTGCATCTTGATCCGCGATAGCTCCCGTCAAGATCTTGAAGTGGATGACGTGCTGTCTGGCTGATCCTTTCCCCGTATATGTTTGGAGAGTAGGATGCTTGAATTTTGTGGGGAACGGGACCGAGTCCATCCATAAAGGATATGGTGGCTTGATCCCATGCTCTTTGAGTATATCCTCTTCTTTAGCTTTGGCGAGGATACTGTCTACGTCCTTTTTGGTAAGGGCGCGTGACTCATTTTCTTCTCCATTTTCCTCGTTATTGCCATGATTCGGAGGAGGCTCATTGTTCACCTGATTTTGGACAACGAGGAGAAGGTTTTCCATCAGAGTTTCAATCCTCTGCTGGCCTTGTTCCAACTGCTGGATGCGTGTGAGCGCATCATCTCGAGGTGGATTCTGAGGTGGCGGCTCAGAACTTGTAGCCAAGACGTTCATCCCTCGGGATTCGAACGAAGAAATCGTCCTGGTGACCGAGCTGGGGCTCATTCTTTTTGATGAAGAGCTTGATGAAGGATTACTCTCCCGTCCTTGGCTGGAAGGGGCAGGAGATTCTTCGGGATGTCTTTGTGTCCTGGTGATGCTACGGGTCACCGGACGTCGGACATGGATTTTTGATGCTGACCTTTGGCGTCTTCTGGTTTTTCCAACCATATGGACGGCAGCAACTTGGTCGGGTCTTTCTTTTTCGACCCATTTGCGGGAGACTTGAAGTGTAGGAGGCTGGGTCCTTTGCTTCTCTAGTCTCTTTTGTCGATATGACGCACGGTGGCGTGCTCGACGAGCGATTTGAGCTTTGGTCAGCTCTGGCTGGGCTCTGACGATGAAGGATGTGCTCCCTCGGGCGCAGCAGCCGAGCTTGTCTACTTTGTGGTTGGGCAAGGACAGGATACGGACCCGGTCCTTTGCCTGTTGCAGCGAAGCTTTGAACCTTTCGAGTTCGGCCCCTGTAGAGATGAAGGGTCGAACTGAAGGAGTGTAGGCCTTAGCAGGTGCTTGGAGAGGCCTGGTGATGCATGATCTGATTTTGGGCCTGTAGGAACAAGCCGGCTCATGCTGGGTTGACTTGGGAGTCAGGTTGGAGATGGGTCTCTCCTCTTTCATGTAGGCAAGAGGGTAGAACTGGTTTTCTTTGAGTGGGGCCAGGTATGCTGGCTTGGTGGAAATTTGAGACCTTCTTTGTTTTGGGGAAGGTCTTGGAGACCAAGTCTTGGGATAGACCTGGTTGTTTGTGGGTCGAGGCTTCGCGGGGGTGCCGCGGGCTTCGTGCTTTTGGGCTTTCGCCTTTGGTGTCACGAGAGTGACACGTTGAGAGGCGATCTTCTGCTTTTTAGCAGGCGCAGCTTGTTCTTCGGGAAGTGGGAATGGTCCCAGTGTCCCAAAGAAGATAGTCCGGGGAGTCGAGGTCGACCCGGAGTTCAGAGAGTTGCCGAGGGAGTTGACGCTTCGGCAGCTGACAGGGCGCTTATGGGTGCGCGCGCTTTGCTTCTGTTGAAGCATGAGCTGGTGCCTGTTCTCATCGAAGATAATGGTTAAGGCTGCCATTGTTAGTTTCGAAAAAGTTCTCTGAAACAAGACCACATCCATTAGTAATCACAAGAATATAATGATCATAAATGGGAATTTCTATGGTTGTCTTTTCAAATCGCTTAAGGGATATGACCCAAGCGACATGAAGAAGGCAAAAAGCCATAGATGGTACAATTGTTCTGACAGCAAGTATGGTGAGCCCAGAATGAGCGTTCCAGTGACTGCTAGAAGCAATTGTAAACCTAAATTCGACTTATCGAGAAGCAGGGCTTGCTCGAGATAAGAAGAATAAGAGGTAGGAGTTACAAATGTGCCGGTCACAGATACAGTAGACCCTGAAAGGGCGTACCAGTACTGCTATGCACAAATGTTGGAGATCGCATCCATGAGATGGGATTCTTTGTTTTGAAATGTCAGAAATGGATTCGTCAAAGAGAGCAGGTGGCATTCCGATTCAAATACGGGCTCAACGATTTCCGCGAGCGCCAGTACTCAGAAGGGAAGAGACCACAATTTCTCGAATCTGAATCCAAAAAGTGACGAGTTTTTGGAGATTTTTTTTTTGAAATGATTTTATTTTATTTTATTTTTATTTTATTTTTTTTATTTTTTATTTTTTTTAAAATATTTTTATTTATTTATTTATTTATTTATTTTATTTTTTTTTGAAAATTTTTGTTTTTTTTTTTTTTAAGATTTTTTTTTTGAAAATCTTTTTTTTATTTTTATTTTTATTTTTTTAATTTTTTAAGATTTAAAGACGAGAGAGTACACATAGGCCTCCTAACCCGGTCTTATGAAACCTCAATTGATAGAATTGCCCCCAGGTAAGGGTAGGATTACTTAATGAACCCGTTTGGAGGACCCTTGCCTAGAACAGTCAAGCTGTCTCCACACTCTGGACAAGGCTTTTCTTGAATCAATCGTGATCAAAGAACGCAATTGGTTTAACCTTAGTGGTCTATGTCCCTTTTTTTTATAAAAATCCCAAATAGACTCATCGAAGAGAAACGATGGCCCAAAACCTTAGTCGAACGGGCTCAACATTTCTGCAAGCACCAAAGAACGATAGGATAGGAACAAAGTTTCTCAATTTTGAATCCAAACTAAGAAAACTAATTTTTTTTTATTTTTATTTTTTTTTAATATTTTTTTTTGAAATCTCTAACGAACTCATCGAAGAGAAACGATGGTCCAAAACCTTAGTCGAACGGGCTCAACATTTCTGCAAGCACCAAAGAACGATAGGATAGGATCAAAGTTTCTCAATTTTGAATCCAAACTAAGAAAACTAATTTTTTTTATTTTTATTTTTTTTTAATATTTTTTTTTTTTTGAAATCTCTAATGAACTCATCGAAGAGAAACGATGGTCCAAAACCTTAGTCGAACGGGCTCAACATTTCTGCAAGCACCAAAGAACGATAGGATAGGATCAAAGTTTCTCAATTTTGAATCCAAACTAAGAAAACTAATTTTTTTTTATTTTTATTTTTTTTTTAATATTTTTTTTTTTGAAATCTCTAATGAACTCATCGAAGAGAAACGATGGTCCAAAACCTTAGTCGAACGGGCTCAACATTTCTGCAAGCACCAAAGAACGATAGGATAGGATCAAAGTTTCTCAATTTTGAATTCAAACTAAGAAAACTGATTTTTTTTTATTTTTTTTTATTATTTTTTTTTTGAAATCTCTAATGAACTCATCGAAGAGAAACGATGGTCCAAAACCTTAGTCGAACGGGCTCAACATTTCTGCAAGCACCAAAGAACGATAGGATAGGATCAATTATTTTTTTTTTGAAATCTCTAATGAACTCATCGAAGAGAAACGATGGTCCAAAACCTTAGTCGAACGGGCTCAACATTTCTGCAAGCACCAAAGAACGATAGGATAGGATCAAAGTTTCTCAATTTTGAATTCAAACTAAGAAAACTGATTTTTTTTTTATTTTTTTTTTAATTTTTTTTTTGAAATCTCTAATGAACTCATCGAAGAGAAACGATGGTCCAAAACCTTAGTCGAACGGGCTCAACATTTCTGCAAGCACCAAAGAACGATAGGATAGGATCAAAGTTTCTCAATTTTGAATTCAAACTAAGAAAACTGATTTTTTTTTTTTTGAAAAGAGAAAGAATGGAAACAAACTCAAAGAAATAGAAATTTCCAAAAAATCCCATCTCATTTTTTTTTAGGATACAAAATCCAACATAGGCCACCAGCTAAAAAGTAGCCAAGGAATCTGGAGAAGAAGTATAAGCATAGAGCAAAAATATGGTATGCAAATATTTCATTTCCAAGCACCGTGTTCTCAAATGAACGAGTCCCACCGGGTGTGCCAGCTTGATGGAACGCGCTCCGAGGCGCCGTGGAGTGACTACCGGGGTCGGCGGAACGTGGGAGTCCGTCGGGTCCGGCCCTTTCGCGCCCTGGCGGGCCTGAAGCGTGCATCAACATTTCTTTGTGTGGGTGTGCCAGATTTTCTATTTTACTTGGAATTGCAAGTGGTAATCCGGAGATCAACCTTCGCAAGTAAAAAGGAAATCAACTTCTTTCAAGTTTTCCATTGCACAAATATTTAAGAAAAGAGACATTTTCTTGGTTTGCCGTGAAAGGCGATTTTGTTTGGCATTTATAGCCGATTTTGGCGTTTATAGCCGATTTACAATTCTTATCAATAATGAAAGACAAGAGTTGTGATTTTTGTCTCTTTAGAAAAATACAAATTACAATGAAAAGCAAGAAAAGGAAGATCTAACTTTTCAGGAGATTGTTGGGGACTCGTTCAGATTGACGGTCGCAAGCCATGTATGGGCTTCGCCATCATCCATGCAGATGAGAACAGAAGATGCTCTTGATTCGCTTGGCTTGGCTATAACCTCAGGTTTTTAGAGGACAAAGACCAAGAGAAGGTCCTATGTCCAATAAAAAGCTAAGTAGACGGGCTGAAAAGCCACGTCTAAGCCATTGGAGGCAGCAGGAGAAGGCAAGGACCTTGGGGGGGGTGCCCCCCAAGGGACTTTTGTCACCTTGTAGTGGTGGCCGGTGCAGAACTTCAGCAGAGTTTTTCTCTCTTTTTCTTTCTCTCAGATCTCTTTCTGATCTTTTTTTTTTCTGATCCTCTGATTTTCTCCTCTTTTTTCTGATCCCGATTTCAATGGAATGCTCTCCTATTTATAGGCTTTTGGTAGCCATTTAGGAGGGTTTATGAGCCTTAATGGCTTTAATGGGAGGAGTTACAAGATTTATTTCTTGATTTTGTAACTCCTTTTTCCTTGAATCTGATTGGCCGATGGAGATTAAGGGCTTTTAATCACCTTAATTACCATAATGGGAGGAGTTTCATGGTTTAAATGCCATGAATCAATTGACTTGTAACTCCCAAATGCTTGCTTCTGATTGGACCGTCCAAAGAAATGAATTAATGACCATAATAAAGTTAGTCAATTAACCACATTAATTGGTCGCCGAGCAGTCGAAGAGTCGCGGGCCGTGCCGTGTCTTCTGGAATTCTTCTGGCGATGATCATCGATGGATCTACATGCTGATCGACATCGGATGAACATGTAACTTCAGACATTGATAGCTAAGAGCGGGCCGGTGACATCTGTCTTGTCGATTTCTCGATCGGTCGGACAGAAAGTGCACTTTCTTGGTCAGCCGGTTGACGATCTTGGAGTGATCAATGATGATTTTATGCTTTTGACGGCGGATCCGAGATGTCGTCGGATATGAGTCAATTTAAAGCACTAAAAATCACATTTTCAGGAAACCACAGGGGCCAAAGTACGCGAAACGCGAAAAAAGACGGAAAAACGGGTCACCGGCGGAAAATCCGGTGACCCGGACCTCCATGGTTGCCGGCGACCATGGGCCATGGTCGCAGGGGTCTGCGACCCTGGGGGATTTTTCCCTTTCGGAGCCCGTTTTGCGGTCGTTTTGAGGTCTTTTTCGTCGCCGTTTTCTTCTGTATTTTTCTTGACATTTCTTCTCATTTATTGGCTTGATTTCCCTGTAGAAAACTTGATGAGAATCCTTGCATTTTTAGAGTGCAAAGTTTCCAATTTTCCGGGAAAGCCGAAGACTTTGTCGCGTAGAGCTGCTGATTTTCCGCCAGAAGCTGAAACTTGGTCAAACGATGTCGGAATGACCTGAAATTTGAGGTGAAGCCTCCTGAGCAATAAATAAGACCAACCATAGGCTTTTGTTTGAGTTTTGAAGCCGTTTGGGGTCCCGTCGATGCTTCACTTGATTTTGCTGCGGGGAAAATGCCGAGCTTTGATATGTGGCCAAACGATGTCCGATTGACGTGAAATTTGACGGGGAGCCTATTGGAGTCATTTTGAGATGTTCCATGGGCTCCATTTTGGATGTCATGGTCCCGGGTTGCTTCGCCGCCGGTAGGCTTGATTTTCTCTCGGAGCATCGAAACCTGGTCAAACGTTGTCGGAATGACCTGAAATTCGACGTGCAGCCTTTTGGAAGCATGTTGAAGCCACTCATGCACTTGGTTTGATGAGCAAAGGCTTCGGTGGTTCCCGCCGCCGGGAGGCTTGATTTTGCTGCTCGAGCATTGATGGAGGGTCAAACGTTGTCGGTTTGACTTGAAATTTGGCATAGAGCCCTTTTGAGACATGCTGGAGTCATCTGTAGGCTTTGATCGAAGTTTTGACGTCTCCGATGATGTCGCCGCCGGGAGCTCCCGTTTAGCTGTCGGAGAAGTGAAGTTAGGCCAAATGTTGTCGAAATGGCCCGAAACTTCATGTGTGCTCTTCTCTTGGCTATCTTGAAGGATCTTGCAGTTTTTGTTTGATTCTGACAAGATTTGAATTTTTGGAGAAATTGCATTGCCTATTTATGGCAGGTTGCGACTTCATGCAGCTTTCTTGATTTGAAGAGGCAAAGTGACATTTTTGGTGTCAACAGGGGTGTTTCCCTTTTCTTCGGAATTGCCCCGGAGCCATGTCAAAATTTCGCTAGAATTTTTTAGCAAAATTCTGTCATTTTGATGATTGATTTTTGTCTTTCTTTCCATCCTCTGCAAGTAGTTCTTCCAGAACGAACAAGGGTAAGGGGCCTGTTACTAACGCTCCTCGTCAGTCTGTTATATCTTTTAATGCGGCCGTTCAGCAAGCCTGGGAGAAGGTCCAATTTGTTGAGAAGAACTCAGAAGAATGTGACTCCCTCAATCGTGATGAGATGAGACAGCGATTAATCGCTCTCAAAGATGAGGAATTCTATAAGATCGCGGTAAGCAGCCGTCCTTGGGTTACGGACGATCAGAGCATTGTGCCCAATCCTACCTTCTTCTTCGGTGATGCAGTCCCTGACAACTTGACATACCAAAGGAGATGTTTTTAGTTCTTTTACACAGCAGATGGTGAGGAGAGAATTATTTCTACCCGTCGACCTTCGATCGCACCATCTCGATCATGAGCCTTTCTCCCACGTGCCCTAAGAGGGAGGATCCTCCGAGATGGGTGAAGAGGACCAGTGTGATCAAGACCGGGGTTTTTGTCGGCGGCCCTTTCGGTTTTGAAGAGAAGTCGCCTATCCGTATGGGCATGTTGATGCCAACCAGTGGCTACCAAGGTTTTGATCATCCGTCGGTCGATTTGAGACCGGTGGGCCTTGGCATTTTTCGAAGTGACGGCAACAATTGGGTGAAGCCTTTTCGACTTCGTGGTCATTTCAGTGCTAACTCGAGCTAGGAATCATCGACTGATCACACCCTGAAGGTTGGTGAGGACATTTTGCGGGAGGCCAAGATTTGTGATGTGATTCGCGCTTTTCGGCAAACCGTGGTTTTCTCCGATGAAGCTTTCGTGGCCATACTGGAGTCATTCCTTCCACAAACCAACACCTTCATTGTTACGAATGGTGAGATTGATTTTTCTTTGAAGGAATTGAGCACCATCACCGGGCTGCCTATCCTCAGTAAACTCTATGAGGAGTGCATGCCTATCGACAGCGTCCTTGAGGAGCAATCCGAGGAGTTCAGGCTTTTATACTTTCCACTCGTCGCCTTCTATGATTTTTTTAGGGAGAAGGAGGGCTCGAAAGTCAGGTGCAGCAGTTGGAAGAGTTGCAGCTCCAACTTTTTTGACAGCGGTGAGTCTTCTGATAGCATGGCCCAGGATGCTAGGAATAAAGCCTCAAATTTGAAGAAGATCTCCTTTATGCGAGAAGAATTGAGGAAGTTCTTCGCAAGCACAGACGCCATTTGTCCTGACATTGCATTGCGGAGAGATCTCGTTGTTTACCTCACTTATTGGTTGGGTGAGGCTATTTTTGCTGGAAGAGATGGAACGCACATCAAGCTGCATTGAATTTTTCCGGCTTGTCAGATGGCATTCGGAGAGTGGCTTGCTTTGGTGCCTACTCATTACTCTTACTTGTGTACCGAACTACAGGCTGCTGCTTTTCTGGTTCGGCTTGGGCTAACTATGAACAAGGTATTTTCCTCCCACATCTTTAATCCGTGGTATGTATACCACTGTCCTAGCTTTCATCTGTTGGGAGTTGCACAGGACGAAGATCCTTTTATGATTTGTTTGGCTAGAGGAACAGTCGTTTCCGAATCTCTTTTGTCTACCCGTTTGAGAATCCGACGGTTCAGAGACATCGAGATTGGGCAGTTTTCAGTGAAGCTTTCTCCAGGTTTACGGAAGAAGGCTTTTGATTTTGGTGTCTCCCGTGAATCGACCAAGGCAGGGTCGAGAAGACACTATGCTTTGACAAACGCAGAGAAGAGATTGCTTTTCAACATACGGGTTGGTACGATGGTGTACCGTAGACATCTTTTTGTCGATATCCTGCCGTATGTCCCTTCACGTTTTGCATTGTAGCTTGGCTTCTCTCAAGGCGTTGTTGGAGCGCCTTCGATCATGGTGACCCGTTTCAGAGGTTTGCAGGACGGGAGGAATGCATGGTCTTTTTATAGCACAGAGGACACTACCACCATGATTTCTTATCCTGAGCTGCCCACTTTCCGGACTTCTGGCTTCACGAAATGGTTCGTGGAGAGCTTCTCAGTGTACCAGGGTCTTTTCAAGAAGGAGCTTGATGTTGAGCAATATCCTGGGAAGGGTCTTGGCAGATCAGATGGTGTTCGTCGAGAGGAAGTGTTGGCTTTCCTTTCTGGAGAGATGCACAAGATAAGCTTTCTCAATGAGCAGGACGTCATCAAATCAGAAGCTGCACAAGGGATTCCTGGTGAGATCTTGAAACAGCTGGAAGGGGAAGAGGCTGAGATCGACGCTTGGATGCAAGCGGAGCACACAAATGCTTCCATGGAGTCTACTGGGAAACGCAGCTCATCCAGTGACTTGATTTTTTCTTCTGTATTTTTCTTGACATTTTTCCTCAATTATTGACTTGATTTTCTTAGAGAAAACTTGACGAGAAGTCGCACCAAAGCGGAGCACAGAGTTTCCCATTTTTTGGGAAAGCCGAAGACTTTGTAGCCAATTTTCCCTCAAGAGTCGAAACTAGGTCAAACGATGTCGGAATGACCTGAAATTTGAGGTGAATCCTCTTGAGCAGTGGATAGGACCAACAATGGGCTATTATTTGAATTTTGAAGCCATTTGGGGTCCTGTCGATGCTTGACTTGATTTTGCTGCGAGGAAGATGTCGAGCTTTGATATGCGGTCAACCGATGTCCGATTGTCCTGAAATTTGACAGGGAGCCTATTGGAGTCATTTTGAGATGATCCATTAGCTTCGATTTGGATGTCATGGTCCTGGGAGGCTCCGCCGCCGGTAGGCTTGATTTTCTTTCGGAGCGTCGAAGTCTGGCCAAACGTTGTCGGAATGGCCTAAAATTCGACGTGCGGCCCTTTGGAAGTATGTTAAAGCCACTCATGTGCTTTGTTTGATGAGTGATGGCCTCAGTGGTTCTCGCCGCCGAGAGGCATGATTTTGCTGCTCGAGCGTTGATGGAGGGTCAAAAGTTGTCGGTTTGACTTGAAATTTGTCACATCCTGGTCCCGAATCACCCTGGCCTTGGGTAATCTCCGAGGTGTGTCACACGTACTCCCGTGTGCTATACCTGTCTCGAGCCAAATACAACAAACGAAGGAGAGAAAACAACTTTTCCACACACGTAAGTCAAACTCATTAAACACATCAAAAGCAATTAAACGTAACGGAAGCTATAATTTGTTTGTGTGAGGTATCAAATTCCCATCCAGTCTATTTAACAATTCAAGTTTCAATACAAAAGAATTATACAAGTATTTACATTGATCTACAAAAGAGGGTGTAACAAGGAACCCTATATAATCAATACCAAAAATATAAACAAAAGAATCACTAATCCTAAGTGTGGCCCACACAAAAAGAGGCAAGCCACACAACAAAAGAGTTTCCAAAAGATGGTTACACTCTCCGAGGGAGACAAGATCATTTGGCCTCAGGCTCGGGCCACTCTTCTAACCCTGAAGGTACCTTTGGGGTATCCTTCGCTCTCTCCTCGGCCTTTGATGGGTTGGAGGTTGCACCTGAGACTGTGACACCAATAGTAGTATCATTAATACGACAATTAAGCAAGTACAGGCCATAATAAGGAATGCATAATGTTTCGAATTGAATTTAAGACGAGTAAATTAACATAGATCAATAACAGGTATCAACAAGGCAAATTGTGCTTAAAAGTATGATTTATGCATGATGAATCAAGTAAAATGAAAACACACAAATTGGCTACTACCTTAAGCTCATCCTCTCAAAAGTGAGCAAATCTAGTTGGGATGTCACCAGCGGCCCGGCCAAAGGCTAGCTGGCTACCCGGGTCTGGAGTTCTGGAGCTCCATATAACTTACTGCAGTAGTCTCAAATACATAAACCAAGTGTAACCCGTCGGGTATCACTGGATTGAAGCTAAGTAGTGCCGACTCGATAGAATCAAATAATACTCGAAATAAAAGTGGAATTGAGTAAGCTCATATTCATTTAATCATAATCGAATCGAATGATAACCACATATTTTAAATTTCTTACTCAATCCTCATTTCTAACAACCATCAATTCGGATATACAAAACGATATTTCGAACTAATGTAAGGAGATCAAACTTCAAAGAATACTAATAACACTGTCAATTTATTGAAAGGGGATTTGAGATTCGAATGAATTCATACTCCAATATGAAATGCAATTAGTTAGGGAAATCAAGATATTTTTACTATTCAACTCTAGATTTTTATATTTTTAGTCATCCACCGTCCATTTCAAAATAAGCTGGAAAACCAACGAATTACTACTTTATTTGGTGTCACCAGTTACAAGAATTACGTTGAATTTCTCAACTAATTTTCATGGCATAGTTTTAGACTAAGGAATATCCATCGGCCCAATTTATATGATTAAACTTTCCATTCTATAGTCATAAGATCTCAAAATTCTCTAATTTCCAACTGAAGTAAGGGTGCACACCAAAATCCACTAAACGAGGGATTAAGGAGGGTTAGAAGACACTAGGAGTGTCAATACTCTTTTTATTGGGCCCAAAAAGCCCAAACAAAATGGGTCAGGTCCGCTCGCTCGAACGGAAGGTTCCAGAGGGGGTGCGCGCTCGAGCGCACATTGGCACGCTCGAGCGCCCAGTCCAGTATCCCATTTTGGGATTCCTGCTGGTTTTTCTCCCTTCCATTTACCCTCATCCATTTCTACCTTCCTTCCCACTGCAATACCTGGACATTAGAGTCTTATTGCTCCCATTTACAAGATATACAATCTTTTCTTTCTAATCCATTCATTAAATCATAAAACACACTAATCCATTCATTTGTTAAAAGATAACCATAAAAGGAAGTTCGTTGTAATTAATGGTAATAAACCATCATGTAAATCCACATTAAAGAATATACTTGCCTTAACTAAGAGCTTTCCAAAGCTTCTCACACACTTGATTTAAAGAAAATCCCAAAAGCCCCAAATGAGCAAACCCTAACCACAAGAATCATGGAAATGGAAATGAATGTGCATGTGGATATCTATGAATCCTTTAACTTCTTTTCCAACTCAAAATCTCAATAAGGTCTTTGGCTCTCACCTGGCAGTAACGCTAGTTGAGAGGAGAAGAAAATGAAGGGAGATAACTTCTTGGTGAAATGAAGTAAGAAAGAGTGGATGAGTGAAGAAGATGATGAAGTTGAGTTCTCCTCCCAGCCTTCCAAAGTCCAAGCTCTCATTCTAAAGGAGGTTGAAGAAGAAGAGGGAAAAGAAGGAAAGGGAGCAGTGAGGTGAGAGGAAATGAAAAGAAAATGAAAGGAGAAGTGGTGCGGTTATATATAAGGAGGTGGGAAGGGATATTTGCAAGAAAACCCAACAAATGGCATTATTACCGGTTTAAGTCAAATGAGGGTTCAATTATACAACGGTTGGTCAAATGAAGAAGAGTCTGATATGAAAATCAACGTACTCGTCAAAATACACGCGATGGTGTCAAAATGACGGACAAATCATGAAAAACACGAAAACACATATTTACGAAAAAGCCCTTGACTCAACTCAATTGAGTCAACTCGGTTCTCACTCATCTATATAAGGTTCAAAACTCGTCTAACTCAGTCTATAGAGATTAATAAACACTAATCACCATAATTAGTAATTAAGCACATTTAATTTAGCTAAAACACCATTAATTAATACTAATAGTTACAACCAAATATGGTGACGTCTACAACCAAATAGTTAATTTCACAACGAATAATAGTATGCGGAAACGTGTAGCAAAATTAAAAATCAAATATAACATAAGATAGTGCACAAGTTAGTATCAAAAGAGAAATATATGCATAAGAGCGTAGCCCAAAGTTAAGATTAAAGTTGTGAGGATCAGAAAGTAGATTAAGTTTTACGACCCAACAAGGCCAACAGAGGCCATAAAAAAAGTTCCCAAAATAAAATAAAGTCACTCCCCAAAAGATGTTATCGAAGCTCCAAATCCAACATGACGTCTACATGACATCATTTGGTTGCCACTAATGCTCCACCGGAGGCCCTACTGCCTCAACCGCACACTCCGCCTCAAAGGCTGCGGGTCCGACATCTGACACCAAACAAAAAGTATCAGACGCGACAGTCTAGTAGGTGAATAATACAGATGATATACAAGTTTTATAAATGTCATGTTTAAAATCATAAAAATGCAGTTGAAACGAAACAAATATAAAGAGTAAATCAATTGAACCATTTCTATACAAATAAAAGAATTGCATATTTCAAATATTTCAAACTGGCTGATAGATAATCAAAATGTTGGCAAACCACATTTAGCTATATTCTCCTATTACCGAAGTAACAAGAGCAAACAGACAAATAACCGTCGCCATATGACATGGCCGGAATAGATAACCGTTGCCATAAGAGATGGCCAGAACAGATAGAAACCGTTGCCACTATGCGTGGGACCGGAAAACAGAACCATTGCCATGGTCGGAGCAAACAGAGTCTAAACTACAGTTGGCAGATAATTTAAAGATCCCAAGTCGGGTGATCAACCCGACAAGCTGACCTAAACTTAGTGGTACCTTTCAAAACTAAAATTTGAATTAATACAAATCAAATCATAATAATGCATTTCAAAATCAATAAGAAGAACTACTCTGAACAAATACAAACGGACAGAACTGAACGAATCAAATGAGTAGTCTTACCGATAATTTTAAACATGGCGAACCACTCAATCCATTTCAAATCAATTTATAAAAGAAAAACGAATAAACATTATAACTTGGAATGAATTAGTGTATAATGGTTCAATGGCTTACCACGGGTCGTCTCGATATACACTTAGGCTCCTAATGTCGATAATAAATGAAGAGTTGGTGCCACTGAAGATCTCCGACAATTAAGGATATAAAGTGTATATTGAGACTTTAATAAGTTCCCGGGTAATTCTAACCACAAACAATTCCATCGCTTTTCCCATTTAAATTCACGATTCAAAATTATTCAATTTAATGTATTCATTCCAGACTTCCATACGTCAATAGGGCCTAAATAGGCTTCAAACAATAGAGGAAATGGGCTGGAAAAAGGACCTGAAAATGGGCTGGAAACAGGCCTGAAATGGGCTTGACAAAGATCAGACATGGCTTGGTCCGCTCGAGCGGCCCATGGGTTAGCTCGAGCGGACTAGGCTCTGCCCTGTCCGTTCAGTGCAGGTTTGCACCTGATCATTTCCTTCCTTCTGTTTCCTTTTCCTTTCTTATTTCCTCTTCCATCTCCAGCTTCTTTCTCATACATTTAAGACCTTTCTTAACATTGAGAATCTCCATTCAACCATCACCCATTACATTCATTCAAATAATCCAAATCAAAACATAATAGAATCACCAAAGACATGACTTCTGAAATGCATTCTAACACTTCTTAAACCAAACAGAATTTCACAAAAAAAATTTCATATAGCTGTAACCACAATATGTGGAAATATAGCATTAGATATTCACTAGGATGCATTTGAGAAAACAACCATCAAGTTGTAAAAGAAAGCAAATCTATAACTGAACAAGAATACAGATTTTTAAGCAAAGTAGATCATTGATATGCATGTATCCCAATCTATTTTATTCACTTGCCTTTGTAGAAATTGGGCCTCAAGATCACTCCAACACTCCTACACAATCAGCTGCAGGCCTACATCAAATCCCATGGAGAACCCATTCAAAAATCCACAACATTTGGTAAACAACGGAGTTCCACAAGGAAGTCCATGCATGTATGAAAAGAGGCTTCTATTCATCTAATAAAACCAAGATTTGGGGAAGAGACAGCCATTGCTAACCTTGAGAAGTTCTAAAGAAAAAGAGGAGCTTGGAGAAGATTATGAACCCAGCTGAAATCTCTTAGAAATGGTACCTTTGGAAAGTTTGGAAGATGGGGAAGGGATTGGTGTAATTTATTCTTCAATTTGGGTGAGTTTGTTATAGCATGCAAGAAGAAAAGAAGTGGATGTTGACAATAAAAAAGTCACTATGTCTCCTCAACATCAAGAAGCCTCGTGAAGCTGCATCCTGCTACAAAACAGGCAAAGCTACTTCAAACATGAGATCTTTTCAGAATTAGACAAAAACTGAAAGATCCTTCAAGACAGCCAAAAGAGGGGTACACCTGAGGTTTCGGGCCATTCCGACATCGTTTCGCCTAACTTTACTGCTCCGATAACTAAAACAAGCGCTCCCAGCAGCGACATCATCGAAGACACCAAAACTTCGATCAGAGCCTACGGATGACACCAGAATGTCTTCAAAGGACTCCATGCCAAATTTCAAGTCAAATCGACAACGTTTGACCCTCCATCAACGCTCGAGCAGCAAAATCAAGCCTCCCGGCGGTGGAAACCACCGAAGTCATCACTCATCAAACCAAGTACATGAGTGGCTTCAACATACTTCCAAAAGGCTGCACGTCGAATTTCAGGTCATTCCAACAACGTTTGACCAGGTTTCGATGCTCCGAAAGAAAATCAAGCCTACCGGCGGCGGAGCACCCCGGGACCATGACATCTAAGACGGAGCTAATGGAACATCTCAAAATGACTCCAATAGGCTCCCCGTCAAATTTTAGGTCAATCGGACATCGTTTGACCACATATCAAAGCTCGGTATTTTCCCCGCAGCAAAATCAAGTCAAGCATCGATGGGACCCCAAATGGCTTCAAAACTCAAATAAAAGCCCATGGTTGGTCCTATCCACTACTCAAGAAGCTTCACCTCAATTTTCAGGTCATTCCGACATCATTTGACCTAGTTTCGACTCTTGACGAAAAATTGGCTACAAAGTCTTCGGTTTTCCAGAAAAAATGGGAAACATTGTGTTCCGGTTTTGCCCGGGCTCTCGTCAAGTTTTCTCCAAGAAAACCAAGTTAATAACTGAGGAAAAATTTCAAGAAAAATACAGAAGAAAGAAGGAACAAAAAAGATGGAAAAACGGCCGAAAACGAAGCTCGGCGACCGAAAAGGGCAAAACCCTAAGGTCGCCGACGACCCTGGGTGCATGGTCACCGGCGACCCTGGGTGCATGGTCACCGGCGACCCTAGGAGCATGGTCACCGGTGACCATGTAAGTCCGAGTCGCCGGATTTTGCACCGAAATGCCCGTTTTTCGATCTTTTTCGCGTTTCGAGCATTCCTGCCTCTGTGATTTTCTGAAAATCCAATGTTTGATGCTTGAAAACGACTGATCTTCACCGACATCTTGGATCCGCCCTCGAAAGCATGAAATCATCACCGATCGCCCCAAGATCGTCAACCGGCTGACCAAGAAAGTATACTTTCTGTCCTACCGATCGTGAAATCGACAAGACAGATGTCACCGGCCCACCAACATCAATCAATGTCTGAAATTGCACTGCAATTCAACATCAAACAATGCGTGGATCCACCTGTGATGATCGCAAGAAGAATCTCAAAAGGCGCAGTGCTGCCCGCGACTCTTCACATGCCTTGGCAACCACTTAATGACGTTAATTGACCCGTTTATGACAACTTAATGCGGTCATTAACTCATTATTTTGGACGGCACAATCAGATTCAAGCATTTGGGAGTTACAAAACCCAAGCAATCATGGCATTTAACCTATGAAATTCCCATCATCATGAAGCTTAAAGGGAATTAAATGCCCACTACCTTCATCGGCCAATCACAAGCCATGAAAAAGGAGTTACAAAATCAACTTGTAACTCCTCATCAATTCTCTCATCATGGCTATTAATGCCTATAATCACCTCATGGCTACCAAAAGCCTACAAAAAGAGGTGAGTTCCAAGAAAGAAAACAAAAAAGAAGGAATCCCAAGTGCAATCCCAAGTTCTGACAATCTAGAAAATTCAAGAGAGAGACGAAGTCCTGCCACTTTGCTCCCAGAAGCACCACAAGGTGATCAACGCCCCTTGGGGGGCCACCCCCCCAAGGTCCCCTCCTTCTACAACATGGCCTAAACGCGGCTTTTCAACCCGTTTACTTAGTTTTTGATTCGATATAGGACCTCCTCTTGGTCCTTGTCCTTTAAAAAACCGAGGTTAGGAGCCAAGCCAAAGAATCAAAGCATCACATGTTTTCATTTGAAGGACGGTGGCGAAGTCCATACATACTTGTGACCGTCGATCTTAACGTGTCCCCACAATCTCTTGAGAAGTTAGATCCCTTTTCTTACTTTTCTATTGTAGTTTGTATTTCTTAAAGAGAAAAAAAAAGAAATCACAATTCTTGTCTTTCATATTTGATGAGTTTTGTAAAATCGCCTTTCATGGCAAACAAACAAAAACGCCTCCTACGGCATTCTCAAAAAACAAACTTGTCTCTTTTTCTTAATATTTATGCAATTTGAAAAGTTAGAAAAAAGGATTGATTTCCTTTCCACTTGTGAAGGTGAATCTCTGGATCATCACCATTCCAAATTCCAAGTAGAAAGTAAATCTGGCATACCCGTACAAAAATGTTGATACCCGCGATTTTCCCTCCTCTGCCGAGACCCAGGTCAGCCCCCGGGGTGTGGAAGGAGAGGACGGAAGATTTTGAGGGTCCATCAATTTGGCACACCCGGTGGGACACGTTGACTTGAGAACGTGATGCTTTGATCCCTTGGCTCGTTTCTAGTTGGTGGCCTATGTTGCATCTTGCATCTAAAAAAAAAAACATGAGATGGGATTTCAATTGTTCTTTCTCACTTCAAAAAAAAATTAAACAAATCTGATCTCTTTTTCTTAAAAACTCAACTTTGAGAAATTTTGATCTTTCCCTCTTCAAACTTGATAGCTCACAGAAATATTCGCAGCTATCGTTCATATCGGGGATTGGGCCATCTTTTCTCTTTGATGAGTCCAATTGGGATTTCAAGAAAAAAAAACACCTTCATTTCAAATTCTTTAAAAAAAAAATGATCTCTCTTTCTTAAGATTCAACTTTGAGAAATTTTGATCCTCTCCTCTTTGAACTTGATAGCTCACAGAAATGTTTGCAGCTATCGTTCATATCGGGGATTGGGCCATCTTTTCTTTTTGATGAGTCCAATTGGGATTTCAAAAAATTATAATTTCAAAAAAAAAAACCCGTTTTCTTTCTTTTGGGCTCAAAATTAAGAAATCTTGGTTGTTTCCCTTTCGAATTTAACGCTCGCAGAAATGTTGAGTTGTGGTTCGGATTGGAACACCACTTGTTCTCTTTGATGAGTTCATTAGAAATCTTTCAAAACAAAAAAAAAAAACAAGAGAAAAAAGAAAACACTAAGGTTGCATCAATTGTGCTCTTTGACTAAAGTGGATTCAAGAAAAGCCTTTTCCAGAGTGTGGAGACAGCTAGACTGTTCGAGGCAAGGGTCCTCCAAACGGGTTCATTAAGTAATCCTACCCTTACCTGGGGGCTAATCTATCTACTAAGGTTTCATAAGATCGAATTGGAAACCTATGTGCATTTTCCAAAAAAAAAAAAGAAAAAAAAAAGAAAGAAAAAATTTCCCGTCATTTTTTAGTTCAGAATTGAGAAATCTTGGTTCTTTCCCTTTCGTATTTAACGCTCACAGAAATGTTGAGTTGTGGTTCGGATTGGAACACCATTTGCTCTCTTTGATGAATTTAATCTTGACCTTTCAAAAAAAAAAAAAACTTCCGTCAATACTGGATTCACATTTGAGAAATTCTTGTTCCTTTCTCTTTCGGATTTAACACGCGCAGAAATGTTGAGTTGTGGTTCGGATTGGAATAACAGTTGCTCTCCTTTATGAACCCAAATTTGACCTTTTAAAAAAATCCCATCTCGTTGACGGACCCTCGGGAATCTTCCGTCAAACATTGTCGGTTTGACTTGAAATTTGGCATGGAGCCCTTTGAAGACATTCTGGAGTCATCCGTAGGCTCTGATCGAAGTTTTGGTGTCTTCGATGATGTCGCCGCCGGGAGCGCTTGTTTAGCTATCGGAGGAGTGAAGTTGGGCCAAACGATGTCGGAATGGCCCGAAACCTCAGGTGTACCCCTCTTTTGGCTGTCTTGAAGGATCTTTCAGTTTCTGTCTGATTCTGACAAAATCTGATGCTTGAAGTAGCCTTGCCTATTTTTAGCAGGATGCAGCTTTACGAGGCTTTTTGATGTTGAGGAGACATAGTGACTTTTTCGGTGTCAACAAATGCCCCCTCGAGGTACAGCGACGGGGTACTTTCTGGAGTCTATGTGCCTCGAAGAGAAACTTGGAGGAGAGATTCCAACTTTTTTTTTCTTTTTGTTTTGAATAGCCTTCTGAGTTTCCGGGGGAATTTTATGGTAGTGAGAGGGATCACGTACCATCTCAAGGCAAAGTTTTGAAAATGACATGGGGTGTTTGGATTTTGGGTTTTTGACCTTGTGACCTAACAAGCTATATGTGGCAGGTTAGGGGGTCGGGGTTTGATTTTGATTTTGACCTTGTGACCCAACAAGCTGTATGTGGCAGGTTGGGGGATCAGATTTGGGTTTTTGGTTTTGGTTTGTTTTGGATTTTGATTTTGGTTTTGGTCTTGTGACCTAACAAGCTGTATGTGGCAAGCTAGGGGACCGGAATATGGTTTTGTGAAATGTCAATTTCAAGATTTTGGCTCAATTTGGTTCATGAGGTTGGATGGTTTGATTTTTGGAAACTCATGAGGCTTTCTTTTCTCTTTTTTTTTTTTTGAGTGGTCCCATCAACTCAAAAGAGGCATGGGACTTTTTTGCTCTTTATTTATTTTTTTTTTGCTCTTGGTAAGAGGAATATTTTGACTAAAAGCCACTTTTAGTGCCTAGGTGGTCAAACCTAGCTCATATGGGCTAAACCATGGGACCTTAGGCTTTGAAGATGGACTAGATCTCACATGGTGTCATATTTGTAGAGAATATCTAAAAATATCTCTTTTGTGTAGAGAATATCTAAAAATATCCTTAGTTGGAGAGAATTTCTCAAGTTTCTTTTTCGTGGAAAGATTCTCTCAAAATATCTCTCTTTTTGGGAAAGTAGCTAAATTTTAGTACTTACCTTGTTTCTTTCTCCTTGTTTCCTCTTTTGGCTTGCTCTCTTCTATAAAAGCAAGAGGGTTGTTTATTTTGCTCCATTGCTTTCTTTTTGCAAGAAATCTTCAAGAGTGATCTCCAAGATAAGAAGTGCTTTTTTTTCTTTCTTCAAGGATCTTCAAGCTTTTCTTCTTCTTCTCCATCAATGGCTTCAAGTAAGTTTTCTTCTTCCACAAGAATCTCCATTGTAGAAGTAGCTTCTTCAATTTTTTTTTCTTCTCTTCTTCTTTTTCTTTTCTTTTCTTTTTTTTTCTTCAAGCACGTTTTCCTTTTTCTTTTCGTGCTTCTTCTTCTTCTTTTTTTTTTCTCACGGTTTTCTCCCTTCTTTTTTTTTTTTACCGTGCACTTCCCTTTTTTTACTTTTTTTTTTCACATGCTGACTTTTCCCCCTTTTTTTTCCAATGATTTTTTTTTCTGTTTTTCTGTTTTTTTTTTTTTTCTGCACGCTGATTTCCTTTCCTTTTTTTTTCAGAGTTTTTCCTTCTTTTTTTTTCTGTTGTTTGTTTTTTTTTTTTTTTCTCTTGGCTGTACGGACAGCCTGCCACGTGGCAGTGGGCCACGGCCTGTGGGCCAGAAAATTTTTTTTTTTTTACTGAGATTTTTTTTCTCTCTCTGTTTTTTTTTCTTTTCTTTGTTTGCTCACCATGATAATGAGGCTATGCAATTTCAATATGTATGCATTTTCTTTTTTTTTTTTTTTGATGCATCAAGATAGAAGGCTAGAGTCTCTAGGTCAAGCCAACATGATTTTTGACTTGGACAAAGTTTGATTGGTTTTGACCAAATTGGGTTGGAATTGGTCAAACTTTGGTCAAGGTTTTCCTAGCATCTAATGCATGATGATATATTTTTTTTATACATGATTTTGTAAATGGATTTGGAAGTATGATGATGCATACCTGAAAATCTTTTGCAAGTATTGGTATTTTGAGCTCCCAGCGATGTTGAGCTCTTTCTCGGTCCTGCTGGATTTTGAGGAACTTTGCAATTTTTGGATTCTGAAGCTCGCAGCAATGTTGAGCTCTTTTCTAGATTTTGCGAAAGTTTGATGAGATTGGCTCGTTCTCGCAGCGATGTTGAGTTCGAATCTTCTTTGGGAATTCTCCACTGACTACGAGCTCGTAGCGATGTTGAGCTCATCTTCAGGCTTCCTGTCTTTTTTGGAATATTTTCCTTTTCTTCGGAATATCCCCGGAACCATGTCAAAATTTTGCTAGGATTTTTGTAGCAGAATTCTGTCATTTTGATGTTGATTGATCTTTTCTTTTCCATCTTTTGCAGGTAGTTCTTCTAGAACGAACAAGGGTAAAGGTCCTGTTACTGACGCACCTCGTCGGTCTGCTAGATCTTCCATTGTGGCTGTTCAGCAGGCTTGGGAGAAAGTCCAGTTCGTGGAGAAGAACTTGGAAGAATGGGATTCCCTCAATCGTGATGAGATAAGACAGCGATTGATCGCTCTCAAAGATGAGTTATTCTACAAGATCATGGTAAGCGGTCGTCCTTGGGTTACGGACGATCAGAGCGTTGTGCTCAAGCCTACCTTCTTCTTCGGTGATGCAGTCCCCGACGACTTGACATACCAAAGGAGATGTTTTCAGTTCTCTTACATAGCAGATGGTGAGGAGAGAACTATTTTCACCCGGTCGACTTTCGATCGGACCATCTCGATCCTGAGCCTTTCTCCCACGTGCCCTAAGAGGGAAGATCCTCCAAGCTGGGTGAAGAGGACCAGTGTGATCAAGACCGGGATTTTTGTTGGCAGCCCTTCCGGTTTTACAGAGAAGCCACCTGTCCGTATGGACATGTTGATGCCAGCTAGTGGCTACCAAGGTTCTGATCATCCATC
Source organism: Umbellularia californica (assembly GCA_028538565.1). NCBI lineage: Eukaryota > Viridiplantae > Streptophyta > Magnoliopsida > Laurales > Lauraceae > Umbellularia > Umbellularia californica. The sequence goes on from JAPQWN010000009.1 coordinate 2,825,656, forward strand.
GGTTGATTTGAGACCGGTGGGCCTTGGTGTTTTCCGGGGTGACGGCAGCAATTGGGTGAAGCCTTTTTGACTTCGTGGCCGTTTCAGTGCTGACTCGAGCTGGGAGTCATGGACTGATCACACCCTGAGGATTGGCGAGGCCGTTCTGCGGGAGACCGAGATTTTTGATGCGGTTCGCGCTTTTCTGCAAACTGTCGTTTTCTCCGATGAGGCTTTCATGGCCATGCTGGAGTCATTCCTTCCACAAACCAACACCTTCATTGTGACGAATGGTGAGATTGGTTTTTCTTTAAAGGAACTGAGCGCCATCACCGGATTGCCTATCCTCGGCAAACTCTATGAGGAGTTTATGCCTATTGACAGCGTCCTTGAGGAGCAGCCTGAGTAGTTTTGGCTTGTGTACTTTCAACTCGTTGCCTTCTATGATGTTTTGAAGGAGAAGGAGGGCTTGAAAGTTAGATGCAGCAGTTGGAGAAGTTGCAGCTCCAACTTTTTTGACAGCGGGGATTCTTCTGATGGCATGGCCCAAGATGCTAGGGCTAAAGCATCAAGTTTGAAGAAGATCGCCGCCGTGCGAGAAGATTTAAAGACGTTCTTCGCAAGCACGTATGCCATTTGTCCTGACATTGCGTTACTGAGAGATCTCGCTGTTTACCTCACTTATTGGCTTGGTGAGGCTGTTTTTGCTGGAGGAGATGGAACGTACATCAGGCCACACTGTATTTTTCCGGCTTGTCAGATGGCGTTTGGAGAGCAGCTGGCTTTGGTACCTGCTATTTACTCCTATTTGTGTACCGAACTTCAGGATGCTGCTTTCCTGGTTTGGCTTGGGCTTCCCATGAACAGGGTATTTTCTGCCCATATCTTCTATTCGTGGTATGTATACCACTGTCCTAGCTTCCATCGTTTGGGAGTTGCACAGGACGAAGATCCTTTTATGATTCGTTTGGCTAGAGGGACAGCCGTTCCCGAATCACTTTTGTCTGCCCGTTTGAGGATCCGACGATTTAGGGACGTCGGGATTGGGCAGTCTTCGGTGAAGCTTTCTCCGGGTTTGCTGAAGAAGCCTTTTGACTTTGGTGTCTCCCGTGATTCGACCAGGGCAGGGTCGGGAAGACATTATGCTTTGACAGACGCGGAGAAGAGATGGCTCTTCAACATACGGGTTGGTACGATGGTGTACCGCAGACATCTTTTCGTCGATATCCAGCCGTATGTCCCTTCGTGTTTTGCATTGCAGCTTGGCTTCTCTCAAGGCGTTGTTGGAGCGCCTTCGAGCATGGTGAAGCGTTTTGGAGGTTTGCAGGATGGGAGAAATGCATGGGCTTTTTATAGTAAAGAAGACGCTACCGCCATGATTTCCTATCCTGAGCTGCCCACTTTCCGGACTGCTGGCTTCACGAAGTGGTTCGTGGAGAGCTTTTCAGTGTACCGGGGGCTTTCCAAGAAAGAGCTCGATGTCAAGTAGTCTCCTGGGAAGGGTCTTGGCAAATCAGATGGTGTCCACTGGGAGGAAATTTTGACCTTCCTTTCTGGAGAGAAGCATAAGATAGGCTTTCTCAATGAGCAGGACGTCATCAGATCAGGAGCTGCACAAGGGATTCCTGGTGAGGTCTTGAGACAGCTGGAGGAGGAGGAGGCCGAGATCGATGCTATGATACAGGCAGAGCATACGAAGGCTTCCATGGAGTCTACTGAGAAAAGTAAACCATCCAGTGAGGACTCTAGCGAGAGGCCTGATGTTGATAGTGGGGCAGGATCGTCGAGCAGATTGACCCGCCGAAGCAAGAGGAAGAGAGGACAGCGTCGTAAGATGAAACGGCACGATAGTCCTTCTGATATTGAAGTTCCTCTCACCATTGTTGAGGAGGTGTCTGAGGATGCTGACGAGCCTCCGGAGAAAATAAGCAGAGAATAGGAGACAGCTGGTATGATCCTCTTTCTTTCTTTTGTTTCTTCTTTTCTCTTGTAAGAGATTTTTTTGTTTTTAATCCGCTGCTTTCTTTCTTTTTGCAGAGGATGATGACCTGGTGATGCCTGAGGTTCCGGCCGATGAGGCAATGACGGATCCAGTCGTGGCATCTGAGAAAGAGCCCAGGGACTCTGGAGTGGTTCCAGAATCTTCACCTGGTATGATTGCTTTGACTTCTTCTTTTTTCTTCTTTTTTGTTTGTGCTGGTCATTTGCTAACATGTAGCTTTTGTTTTCTTGACTTGCCAGAGGATTCTGACGATTTCGAGCCATCCATGGACGCAACTTTTGACGATGCTTCGGATGAGCTCAGAGAGGCAGAGAGTACTTTGCTAGTCGTCGAAGCAGGTATTTCTGCAATAATAATCTTGATATATTTTTTTTTTGACGAGATTATATTCATACCTTTTGTCCTTTCCTCTGCAGATTGTGGAGCAACAGGAGAGGTTCCTCCATCTTCCTCAGAGCCAGAACAAGGGGTACCTGCTGCTGATCCAGGAGTGGGGGCTTCTGCTTCCTTCAATGTGTCAGCTTCTTCAGTTGGCAAGAGTTTATTGATCACTCTTCCAATGGAACATGACATGGGCAGTCGGGCACTAGAGCATGGCGAATACTCATCTGCACTGCACCTTCAGTATGCAAGGAAGGTGTTGAAGACTGTCTTGAGCTCATGCGTTGAGACTCTCTCTTCAGGTCATTTGGAAGCTGGTTTTGGCATGATCAAGCACGTGCAGGACATCCTTACTGATAGCAAAGAAGTCGGTCTAGACATCGCAAGCGCCAAAGACTTTGTTGAGGAAATCATCGCCCTGGGGAACAAATGGACTGAGACCAAGAGTTTCCCAGATGGTGACTTCTTTGATGAGATCTTTATAAAACCATCCGGTAAAGTCAAAGCTGAGCTGACTGAGGTCACGAAGACTTGGAGGCAGATCGTTTGGGAGAAGAACGTTACCGAGTTATCCATCATGGGGCTGAAGCAAGACTTGGACCGCCTTGAGAAGGAGGTTGTTGAGGCTAGGCAGCGTCTTGAGCTTTTGGAGGAAGAAGCTGCTGCCAAATGGACCGCCATTGTGGAGGCTCGTGACAAGGAGGGGACTCTCATTCGCCAGGTTAAGGAAGCTGAAGGTAATGTCCGGAGGAAGACTCAGGAGCATGAGCAGTGGCAAGTCCTCTGGGAAGAACTTCCTCGTGCTGTAGATGGGTCGCAGCATTCCGCCGCGTTTTATGGGAACATTTTGAAGAAGCGTGGCCTAAAAACTTTGGAGGTTAAGGCCAAGGGTCTGCTTGAGGAGTTGAACCTTTGGTTGAAGACCATGCTATATTGAGCTCCTGAGTTATAACAAACTCTTTTCTTCTTCTCTTTTTTTTGGTACCTCCATGTATAAACAATTTTGGTACTATATTTTTGTATCCCCTTCTTTTTACTTAAATCATTTTTTGATGAAAACAAATCTGAGTAAAAGCTGATGGGAATGTTTGTTTTGAATTTGATCAAAAGGTTGTCATTTTGTGAAATCTTTTGTCAAAGGGTTGTTTTGGGCATGAAGGCCAATTTTTGCGGCAAAAAGCCAGTTTTTTTTTTTTTTTGATGGCTTAAAAACCGAATTTTAGGTGGCATGGAAGCCTAATTTTGTGGCGTAAGAGCCAAAATTTGTTTTCCGGCATGGGAGCCAAAAAATTTGAGATGGCATTAGAGCCAAAGTTTTTGAGATGGCATGAAAGCCGAATTTTGGAATGGCATAGAAGCCGAATTTCATTTTGTGGCATGGGAGCCAAATTTTGTTTGTGGCACGAGAGCCAAAAATTTTGTTTGTGGCATGAGAGCCAAAGTTTTTTGGATGGCGTGAAAGCCGAATTTTGGAATGGCATAGAAGCCGAATTTCATTTTATGGCATGGGAGCCAAATTTTGTTTGTGACACGAGAGCCAAAGATTTTGTTTGTGGCATGAGAGCCAAAAATTTTGTTTGTGGCATGAGAGCGAAAGTTTGTTTGTGGCACGAGAGCCAAAAATTTTGTTTGTGGCATGAGAGCCAAAAATTTTGTTTATGGCATGAGAGCCAAAGTTTTTCGGATGGCATGAAAGCCAAAGTTTCTGGATGGCGTGAAAGCCGATTTTTGGAATGGCATAGGAGCCGAATTTTAAGATGGCATGAAAGCCGAAGTTTTTTTTTTTTTTTTTTTTTTTGTTTTGTTTTGGCATAGGCGCCAGATTTTTGAAAACCAAGTTTTGTTTTGTTGGCATGAAAGCCGATTTTGGCGTTTATAGCCATTTTTTTTTTGTTTTGGCATTTATAGCCGAATTTGGCGTTTATAGCCGGATTTTGGCTTTTATAGCCGAATTTTGGCATTTATAGCCGAATTTTGCTTTCTTTGTTGTTTGTTTTGTTTTGGCATGGAAGCCAGATTTTTGAAAACCAAGTTTTTGTTTTGTTGGCATAAAAGCCGATTTTGGCGTTTATAGCCGAATTTTTTTTGTTTCGGCATTTATAGCCGGATTTTGGCATTTATAGCCGAATTTTGGCGTTTTATAGCCGGATTTGGTTTTCAAAATACAGGTATCGACTAAATGTCGCCTCCCCGCTGAATGGTCTTGCAAGTATCGACGGAATGTTGCTTCCTTGCTCATTCGGTTTGCAAGTATTGATGGAATGTCACTTCCTCGCGGGCTGGGTTTTGCAAGTATCGATGGAATGTCGCTTCCTTCCAAATTGGGGTGCAAATATCGACTAAGTGTCGCTTCCCTGCTTTTCCCAAAACTTTTGGTTTTGCGAGTACTGACTTGATGTCGTTTCCCAGCGATTTTTTGAAATTTGAGGTTTTCTCGAACCATTTGAAATTTGGGTTGTGGATATCAATTAGAATATTGCGTCTCCACGATTTTGAAATTTGAGGTTTTGCAAGTATCGAATGGGGTTCGCTTCCTTGCGATTTTTTGGGTTTTGCGAGTATCGATTGAATGTCATTTCCCCGCGGTTTTTTTTTTTTTTTTTTTTGCTTTGGAAGTATCGAATGGGGTTCGCATCCTTCCAGCTTTTTGGGTTTTGTGAGTATCAACTAAGTGTCGCTTTCCCGCGGTATCTAAAAAACCATTTTTTTGTATAAAGACACGAGGGTCATAAATTTTGACTTAAAACCATTTTGGTTATAAAAGCCGGGGCGAACTAGGGTGAAACTTCTTGAGTCCTGGTTTTTGTTTTAAACCATGAATTTTTGGGTTCAAGGATCGAAAATTCTGGTCAAGTCTGGGAAAAGGCTCCTAAACTTGGATTTTTTGGATTTTGATTTTTTTTTTAACAATGAAACGATGAAAGTAAGCATTGTTTTGAGAGAGTTTTTTTTTTTTTTTTTTTTTTGGAAACTTCAACATAAAGATGAAAATTTCAAAAGGGGTGGGTTTGACGAGCAAGTACCCTGGAAATAGGCTTTGGCCGTGTAGATATCGCTCTGACCCGTTTGAGAAAGTCTTCAAGGGTAGTACTGCTTCAAGAACTTGCCGTTGATGGGCAGCATATATCTGTCCCCTTCCATGTTTAGAAGAGCGTATGCGCCATTGGAGAAGACTTTGTCGATGACGAAGGGTCCCTCCCATTTTGGTTCAAATTTGCCTTTAGATTTGTGGGCAAAGATTATGGGTCCTTTTACTGCAAGAACCAAGTCACCCTTTTTGTAGGCGCGTTGCCTGACCTTCTTGTCGAAAGATCCTGCCATGCGTGCTTGGTACAACTCAATGCTTTGTAGAGCTTTGAGTCGTCTTTCATCGAGATTATCCAACTCTTGGAGTCTCAATTTGACATTGCTTTCTTGCGTCATGTCATTTTGCATAGATACCCTTAAGGAAGGAATTTGTACTTCCAAAGGGACAACAGCTTCACATCCATAGACCAAAGAGAATGGTGTACTATGGGTTGGTCCTCGAACGGTGGTTCAATAGGCCCATAAAGCTTCTGGTAGTTTGTCGCCCCAGTCTCTTTTATGACTAGAGACCATTTTCTTGAGAATTTTGTAGAGCGTCTTGTTGAAGGCTTCTGCTAGTCCGTTCGCTGCTGGATTATAAGGAGTCGAAGGACAACTTTGGATTTTGTACTTGTCGCAAAAACTGTAGAATCTGTGATCCCGGAATTGTGGTCCGTTATCATGGACGAATCTTTTAGGTATGCCGAAGCGACAAATAATGTTGGTGTGCAAGAATTGAAGGATTGATGAGGTCTTCATTTCGCTGAGCGCAAATGCTTCTGACCACTTGGAGAAATAATCCGTAGCGGCGAAGATGAATCGATGACCCTTGCTTGATGGGGGAGAGATAGGACCTATGATGTCCATACCCCAGGCTTCGAAAGGCCACGAGATTGCTGTTGGATGTAGCTATTCTAGAGGCATGTGGATATAATCTCCGTGAATCTGGCATTTTTGGCAGTGCTTGGCAAATTGTATTGTATCAGCTACCATGATAGGCCAATAATAACCTAGCCTTTTTATCTGGTTGTAGAGCTTAGGACCAGACTGATGGGCTCCACAAAGACCAGAATGTATTTCTTTGAGAGTTTTTTCAGCCCCTTATTGTGACAAGCAGCGTAGGAGTACTCCGTTGAATGATTTTCTATAAAGTACTTTTGAAGGTATATCCAAATGAAAGTTCTAGGCTCGTCTTTGGATGCTTACCCGCTCTTTTGGGTCTTCAGGTAGGATTTTGAACATGATGTAATCAATGAACGGATCTCTCCAGTCACCGATCGGAGGTTTGAGGATGGACATCCGACTTCCAACCACTTGGTGGCATTCAGCAACTGCTTGGTGTCTGTTGAGAGGAGGGAGAATCCTTCTTTGACACACTGTGACTTGCATGTTTTCCCCTTCTTGGATTGCCATGGATGCAGCGAGTCCAGCCAGGGCATCTACACGGATGTTTTCACCTCTCAGGATGTGGATGATGTGACAGATGTTGAATTTTTGTTGAAGCGACTGCGCTTTATTGTAGTAAGGTAGCAAATCAGGCTTCCTGACTTCATATTTCTGATTCATCTGGTTGATGATTAGTTGAGAGTCCCCAAAAGCTTCCAACATGGTGATGCCGGATTCGAGGGCGAGTTCCAATCCTACAATCAGGGCTTGGTACTCAGCTGCATTGTTTGAACATGGTTCCAGTAGCGAGAAGGCGTGTGGAATCATGTATTTGTCGGGGTTGACAAAGAAGATGCCAATTCCCAATATTTCCTTTCCTTTTTCATTTGTCCTGGTTGCACCATCAAAGTACATGTCCCAGGAAGCATTTGATAAGGAAGTTTCCACGTTGTAGACAAATTTGTCTGGGAGATCATCCCTGAGTGGAGAATCTTTAGGCAATGGATGCTCTGCGAGAAAGTCTGCTAGAGCTTGGCCTTTGATTGCTTTTTGTGGTACATACTTAATATCAATCTGTGATAGAAGAATGGACCATTTTGCCAGTCGGGCATTGAGAGAACCTGCTTTTGTGACAAGGACCTTTAGGAGGTTGATCCTCGAAATCAGGTAGACTGTGTTGGACAGCAAATAGTGACGCAGCTTTTGTATAGCGAACATTATTGCAAGGTATTCTTTTTCGACTGGGGAGTAGCGATGCTCTGCACCTACCAACATGCGGCTAAGGTAATATAGAGCAGCTTCTTTTCCATCGTCGTTTTCTTGTGCAAGCAGAGCAACCAAAGAGTGGTCGAGAGCTCTTGTGTACAAGATAAATGGTTTTCCAGTTGTGGGGGCAGCCAGTACTAGGGGTTTGGTGAGGTATGCTTTGATGTCTTGAAATACATTTTCACATTCAGCATCCCAGACAAAGTCTACGCCTTTCTTCATCAAGCGAGAGAATGGACGGCACTTCCCTGATAGATTGGAGATGAACCGTCGAATGTAGGCCAACCTTCCTTGAAGCCCTTTTAATTCTCTTAGGATTCTGGGAGATGGCATTTCCAGGATAGCCTTGACTTTGGTAGGGTCAAGTTCTATTCCATTTTTCCATACTATGAATCCGAGAAACTTACCCGATGAGACACCGAAGAAGCACTTTAGTGGATTCATCCGCAATTTGTGTTTGCGAAGTCGGAGGAAGACTTCTCGAAGATCATCGAGATGGTCTTATTTTCTTTTGCTTTTGATGGCGAGGTCGTTAACATAGCATTCGACCGTTTTGTGCTGCATATCTTGGAATATTTTCATCATAACCCTCTGATATGTTGCACCTGCATTTTTCAGACCAAATGCATGACAGTGTAGCAAGACACGCCAAATGGTGTGCGAAATTATGTATCCCTTTCGTCTTCAAGATGCATCTTTATCTGATTGTAGCCAGAGAATCCATCCATGAATGTCATTCGCTCGAACCCATAGGTGTTGTCAATCATCACCTCTGGTATGGGGAACGGGAATTCATCTTTAGGACATGCGTTATTCAGGTCTCTGTAGTCGATATAGACCCTTATCTGCCCATTTTTCTTTGTCACAAGGACGATGTTGGCCAACCATTCAGGATGCTGTTCCTCGCGGATCAAGCCAACATTTTTGAGTTATCGCATTGCTGGTCATCGGACAGGAGATACCCCTAGTGCAGACTATTAGGAATCAGACTCATCCTCAGATGTAAGAGGATCATTGATCCAACTGTTTTCTCCATTTTCAGGAGTTAAGGGAAGAAGTTCCCTTTGATTTTTAGGGAATTCTGGTTCTGGATTATGACGAAGATCATTAACGCGATCCTGCTTCTGCTCTATGGCAAGATGTTGCAAGATTCTTGCATATTCCTCAAGATTAGGCATAGGAGCCAAATCTTCTTCGTCACCCGCTCCTCGTGGTTCACCAATGTTGGGTTCTACCGGAGCATTGGTTGGTGCTCGATCGATAACATTTTCTTGAACAGGGTCCTGGTATTCTTCATCATCGGACCAGGATCCTTGTGGCTGTAATGGATTATACCAGATTACTAGCATAAGATGAGACTCGGGAATCCATTCCTCGTCGGAGAGGTATTCTCCTATTTCAAGGGATTCTTCCCACTCATCGATATCACTGGCAATATCACTGGACTCGTATCCATTCATGGAGAATCCAACTACCGAGTTACAAGAGTATGATGCCCCTTGTACATTTTCATTTTTGTATAGAGGTGGAATGAAATCATCAAGGGTGAATTTTCTTACCGCCTTTGAAGTTTTGGGAAGAGATTCTTCCGTTGCCCCTAGTGAAGCAGTGGAAGAGGTTTCTGCATTTTCAAGGACTTCTTGTTGTGGTTGAGACTTTTGCTGCTGTTTGAGCTTGCGGAGTTGTCTCTTGGCTTGCCTTCGCTGCTGAGCGGTTGGCTTTGTTTTGACGATCTCCCAATTTTCATCATCTAAGAGATCGGGATGCACCCATATAGGTTGTCCATCTGCTGTTGGATAGGGAACCAATTCTTGGGACGCTTGAGCCATTTTTATCACCTTGAATGAAGTAGTGATTTTCTCTTTCGGTGACTTTGAAGTTTGCCGACATGACACCATGTTGACAGAGGCGGGGCCATAGTTTTTATCAAAGGTTATGACTCCGTTTCTCCACATCTCATTGATCTTCTCTCTCACAACGAAGCATTGATTGAGAGGATGTGAGATCATCTGATGGTATGGACAGTATTGGGGATCATTAGTTTTGCCAACATCTCCCGGTCTTTTGGGCACTGGCAAAATGAGTTTTCCATTTGCTAAGAGAGCCTCAAAGATTTCTTCAACATCTTCATCGAATGGATATTTCTTTTTTACACGTTCTTTGAAGGCATCAGAGAGTTCAGGTCTTTTACCTGCAGTTTTGTTTTCAGGTTTCTTTGGCTGCTAAAGAGCTGATTTAGTCTGCACATGGAGCGAATTTTTGCTCTCATATTGTTACGGCAGATGTCGACTAGGACGCTTGTGGCAGTACATCTGAGCATTTGTACGCCATTGCCTTCCATTTGTGAATGAAGTCGTATGTTGACTCATTCTCTCTTTGTTTTAGGCTGCAGAGTTGAGCCATAGTAACAGGATGATCCTCACCTTGGATGTGGGTCAGGAAGCGTGTCTCTAGCATAGCCCAGTTCTGAATGGAGTTCTCCAGCAGAATGGAGTACGAATCAAAGGCTGTACCTTTTAGGGTACTTGCAAAGAGGCGAATCTTGAGGGCATCTTGATCCGCAATGGCTCCCGTCAGGATCTTGAAATGGATGACATGCTGTCTGGTTGAACCTTTCCCAGTATATGTTTGGAGAGTAGGTTGCTTGAATTTTGCAGGGAACGGAACCGAGTCCATCCATAGAGGGTAGGGTAGCTTGATCCCATGTCCCTTCAATGTATCCTCTTCTTTTGCTTTTGCGAGGATATCGTCCACGTCCTTTTTGTTAAGGGCGTGAGACTCATTCTTTTCTGCATTGCCCTCGTCATCTTCATGATTCGAAGGAGTTTGGTTGTTAGGTGGTGGACGCTGTAGAGTGAGAATAAGGTTTTCCATCAGTGCCTCAATTCTCTGTTGTCCTTGTTCCAACTGCTGGATGCGGTGGTTACGTCATCATGCGGTGGAGGCTGCTCAGAACTTGTAGCCAAGACGTTCATCCCTCGGGATTCGAACGAAGAAATCGTCTTGGTGACTGAGCTGGGGCTCATTCTTCTGGATGAAGAATCTGAGGAGTGGTTACTTCGGTGTCCTTGGCTTGGAGTGGAGGATTCTTCTAGATGTGTTCGTGTCCGGGAGACGCTGCGAGTCACCGGACGTCTAACACTGATCTTGGTTGCTGACTTTGGCATTTTCTGGTTTTGCCAACCATATGAATAGGAACGAATTGGTCGGGTCTTTCTTTTTCGACCCATTTATTTGAGACATGGAGATTAGAACACTGAGTTCTTTGTTTCTCAAGTCCCTTTTGTCGATATACCGCGTGGCGACGCATACGATGAGCAATTTGAGCTTCAGGCAGCTCTGACTGGGCTCTGGCGATGAAGGATGTAGTCCCTTGTGCGCAGCAGCCGAGTTTGTCTTCTTTGAAGCTTGGCAAGGACAGAATCTGGACGCGGTCCTTTGTCTGTCGCAGTGAAGATTTGAATTTTCCGAGCTCGGCCCCTGTTGAGATGAAGGGTCGACTCGCAGGAGTGCAGGCTTCAGCATGTTTTTGCGTAGGCCTAACAATGCAGGATTTGATTTTGGGCTTGTAGGAGCAAGCCGGCTCATGATATTTTGTTTATTTTTTGGGTGGAGGGTAGGTTTCTCCTCTTTCATGTAAGAGAGAGGGTAGAACCGATTCTCCTTAAGAGGGGCCAGGTATGCTGGCTTTGCAGATGTTCGGGACCTCCGTTGTTTTGGTGAAGATCTCGGGGACTAGGTTTTGAAGTAAACCTGGTTACTTGTGTGTTGAGGCTTCGTGGGAGCGCTACGGGCTTCAGGCTTCTTGTTGTTCGCCCTTGATGCTGTGTTAGTGACACGTTGCAAGGCGGTTTTCTGCTTCTTGGCAGGTACAGTGTCTTCTGCGGGGAGTGGGAATGGTCCCAGCGACCCGAAGATGATGGTCCGGGGAGTTGAAGTTGACCCGGTGTTTGGAGAGTTTGTCGAGGGAGATGACGCTTCGGCAATTGGCGGGGCGCTTATGCTTGTTTTGCTTGTCTTGAAGCATAAGCTGGTACTTGTTCTCATCAAAAGTGATGGTTAATGAAGCTGCCATTGTTAGTTTTGGAAAACTTCTGAAACAAGACCAAATCCATTAGTAATCACAAGAATATGGTGATCATAAATGGAGAACAACTATGGTTTTGTCTTTTCAAATCACTTGAGGGGACATGGCCCAACCCAAGGACGATGAAGAAGGCAAAAAGACATAGAGAATACAATTGTTCTAAAATGCAAGTATGGTAGGCTCAGAGTGAGCGTCCCAGTGACTGCTAGAAGCAATTGTAGACCTTAATTCAAATTACCGAGAAGCAAGGCTCACTCGAGGTAAAATGATATAAGGTTGGAGATACAAATGTGTCGGTCGCGAATACAGTAGACCCGAAAGGGCGTACTAGCACCGCTAGGCACAAATGTTACAAATTGCATCCTTAGGAAGGACACGAGATGGGATTTTTTTTAAAAGGTCAGATTTGGGTTCATAAAGGAGAGCAACTGGTATTCCAATCCGAACCACAACTCAACATTTCTGCGAGCGTTAAATCTGAAAGAGAAAAGGACCAGAATTTCTCAAATGTGAATCCAGTATTGACGGAAGTTTTTTTTTTTTTTTGAAAGTTCAAGATTAAATTCATCAAAGAGAGCAAATGGCATTCAAATCCGAACCACAACTCAACATTTCTGCGAGCGTTAAATCCGAAAGGGAAAGAACCAAGATTTCTCAATTCTGAACTCAAAAATGACGGGAGTTTTTTTTTTCTTTTTTTTTTTGAAAGGTCAAGATTAAATTCATCAAAAAGAGCAAGTGGCGTTCCAATCCGAACCACAACTCAACATTTCTGCGAGCGTTAAATCCAAAAGGGAAAGAACCAAGATTTCTCAATGCTAAACTCAAAAATGACGGGAAATTTTTCTTTCTTTTTTTTTTTTTGAAAAATGCACATAGGTTTCCAATTCGATCTTATGAAACCTTAGTAGATAGATTAGCCCCCAAGTAAGGGTAGGATTACTTAATGAACCCGTTTGGAGGACCCTTGCCTCGAACAGTCTAGATGTCTCCACACTCTGGACAAGGCTTTTCTTGAATCCACTTCAGTCAAAGAGCGCAATTGATGCAACCTTAGTGTTTTTTTTTTTTTTTTGTTTTGAAAGATTTCTAATGAGCTCATTAAAGAGAACAAGTGGTGTTCCAATCCGAATCACAACTCAACATTTCTGCGAGCGTTAAATCCGAAAGGGAAAGAACCAAGATTTCTCAATTTTGAGCCCAAAAGAAAGAAAACTGATTTTTTTTTTTGAAATTATAAATTTTTTTTTTTGAAATCCCAATTGGACTCATCAAAGAGAAAAGATGGCCCAATCCCCAATATGAATGATAGCTGCGAACATTTCTGTGAGCTATCAAGTTCAAAGAGGAGAGGATCAAAATTTCTCAAAGTTGAATCTTGAGAAAGAGAGATCATTTTCTTTTGAAAGAATTTGAAATGAGGGTGTTTTTTTTTTTTTGAAATCCCAATTGGACTCATCAAAGAGAAAAGATAGCCCAATCCCCGATATGAACGATAGCTGCGAACATTTCTGTGAGTTATCAATTTCGAAGAGGGAAAGATCAAAATTTCTCAAAGTTGAGTTTTAAAGAAAAGGAGATTAGATTTGTTTTTTTTTTTTTTTTTTTTTTTTTTTTTGAAGTGAGAAAGAACAATTGAAATCCCATCTCATGTTTTTTTTTTAGATGCAAAATGCAACATAGGCCACCAACTAGAAAGGAGCCAAGGGATCAAAGCATCACGTTCTCAAGTCAACGATGTCCCACCGGGTGTGCCAACTTGATGGACCCTCGGGAATCTTCCGTCCTCTCCTTTCGCATCCCGGGGGCTGACCTGGGTCTCGGCGGAGGAGGGAAAATCGCGAGTATCAACATTTTTTTGTACGGGTATGCCAGATTTACTTTCTACTTGGAATTTGGAATGGTGATAATCCGGAGATTCACCTTCACAAGTGGAAAGCAAATCAATCCTTTTTTCTAACTTTTCAAATTGCATAAATATTAAGAAAATAGACAAGTTTGTTTTTTAGAATGCCGTAGGAGGCGTTTTTTTTTGTTTGTTTGCCGTGAAAGGCAATTTTGTCGTGAAAGGCGATTTTACAAAACTCATCAAATATGAAAGACAAGAATTGTGATTTCTTTTTGTCTCTTTAAGAAATACAAACTACAATAGAAAAGTAAGAAAAGGGATCTAACTTCTCAGGAGATTGTGGGGACACGTTGAGATCGACGGTCGCAAGTCATGTATGGACTTCGCCATCGTCCTTTAAATGAGAACGGTTGATGCTTTGATTCTTCGGCTTGGCTCCTAACCTCAGTTTTTTAAAGTACAAGGACCAAGAGGAGGTCCTATATCCAATAAAAAACCAAGTAAATGGGCTGGAAAGCCACGTTAGGCCATGTTGGAGAAGGAGGGAACCTTGGGGGATGGCCCCCCCAAGGGACGTTGATCACCTTGTGATGCTTCTAGCAGCAGAGCAGCAGGACTTCGTCTGGATTTCTTTGGGAGAAATGCAGAACTTCAAGTTGACGTGTGTATCGATTTGTCGATAGATGTGTCGATGATGATCCTCTCTCTTGGAAATGGATCTCCTTTTATAGGCCTTTGATAGCCATGAGGTGATTATGAGCATTGATAGCCATGATGAGAGAATTGATGAGGAGTTACAAGTTGATTTTGTAACTCCTTTTTCATGGCTTGTGATTGGTCGATGAAGGTAGTGGGCTTTTAATTACCTTTAAGCTTCATGATGATAGGAGTTTCATGGGTTAAATGCCATGATTGCTTAGATTTGTAACTCCCAAATGCTTGAATCTGATTGGGCCGTCAAAAATAATCGGTTAATGACCGCATTAAGTTGTCATAAGCGAGTCAATTAACGTCATTAAGTGGTTGCCAAGGCACGTGAAGAGTCGCGGGCCGCGCTGCGCCTTTTGAGATTCTTCTTGCGATCATCACAGGTGGATCCACGCATTGTTTGATGTCGGATTGCAGTGCAATCTCAAACAATGATTGATGTTGGTGGGCTGGTGACATCTGTCTTGTCGATTTCACGATCGGTCGGAAAGAAAGTGCACTTTCTTGGTTAGCCGATTGGCGATCTTGAGGCATTCGGTGATGATTTCATGCTTTTAACGGCGGATCCGAGATGTCGGTGAAGATCAGTCATTTTCAAGCATCAAACATTGGGTTTTTAGAAAATCACAGAGGCAGGAACACCCGAAACACGAAAAGGATCGAAAAATGGGGCTTTTGGTGCAAAATCCGGCAACCCGGATTTGCAGGGTCGCCGGGCGACCATGCACCCGGGGTCGCCGGCGACCACAGGGCTTTGGCCCGTTCGGTCGCCGAGCGTCGTTTTCGGCCGTTTTTTCGTCTTTTTCGTTCCTTTTTTTTTCTGTATTTTTCTTGACATTTTTCCTCAATTATTGACTTAATTTTCTTGGAGAAATCTTGAATAGAACCCGTGCGAAATCGGAGCACAAAGTTTTCCATTTTTTAGGAAAGCCGAAGACTTTGTAGCCGATTTTCCGTCAAGAGTCGAAACTAGGTCAAACGATGTCGGAATGACCTGAAAATTGAGGTGAAGTTTCTTGAGCAGTGGATAGGACCAACCATGAGCTTTTATTTGAGTTTTGAAGCCGTTTGGCGTCCCATCGATGCTTGACTTGATTTTGCTGCGGGGAAAATGCCGAGCTTTGATATGTGGTCAAACGATATCCGATTAACCTGAAATTTGATGAGGAGCCTATTGGAGTCATTTTGGGACGTTCCATGGGCTCAGTTTTGGATGTCATGGTCCCGGGTTGCTCCCCCGCCGGTAGGCTTGATTTTCTCTCGGAGCATCGAAACCTGGTCAAACGTTGTCGGAATGACCTGAAATTCGACGTGCAGCCTTTTGGAGGCATGTTGAAGCCATTCATGTACTTTGTTTCATGGGTGATGACTTCGGTGGTTCCCGCCGCCGGGAGGCTTGATTTTGCTGCTCGAGCGTTGATGGAGGGTCAAACATTGTCGGTTTGACTTGAAATTTGGCATGGAGCCCTTTGAAGACATTCTGGAGTCATCCGTAGGCTCTGATCGAAGTTTTGGTGTCTTTGATGATGTCGCCGCCGGGAGCGCTTGTTTAGCTATCGGAGCAGTGAAGTTGGGCCAAACGATGTCGGAATGACCCGAAACCTCAGGTGTATCCCTCTTTTGGTTGTCTTGAAGGATCTTTCAGTTTCTGTCTGATTCTGACAAACACTGATGCTTGAAGTAGCCTTGCCTATTTTTAGCAAGATGCAGCTTCACGAGGCTTCTTGATGTTGAGGAGACATAGTGACTTTTTTGGTGTCAACACTCGTGTCCTTCCCAAGGATGAGATTTGCAACATTTGTGCCTAGCGGTGCTAGTACGCCCTTTCGGGTCTACTGTATTCGCGACCGACATATTTGTGTCGCCAACCTTATATCATTTTACCTCGAGTGAGCCTTGCTTCTCGGTAATTTGAATTAAGGTCTACAATTGCTTCTAGTAGTCACTGGAACACTCACTCTGAGCCTACCATACTTGCATTTTAGAACAATTGTATCCTCTATGGCTTTTTGCCTTCTTCATCGTCCTTGGGCTGGGCCATGTCCCCTCAAGTGATTTGAAAAGACAAAACCATGGTTGTTCTCCATTTATGATCACCATATTCTTGTGATTACTAATGTATTTGGTCTTGTTTCAGAAGTTTTCCAAAACTAACAATGGCAGCTTCATTGACCATCAGTTTCGATGAGAACAAGTACCAGCTTATGCTTCAAGACAAGCAAAACAAGCATAAGCGCCCTGCCAGTTGTCGAAGCGTCATCTCTCTCGACAACTCTCCAAACACCGGGTCAACTTCAACTCCCCGGACCATCGTCTTCGGGTCGCTGGGACCATTCCCACTCTCCACAGAAGACACTGTACCTGCCAAGAAGCAGAAAATCGCCCCGCAACGTGTCACTAACATGGCACCAAGGGCGAACAACAAAAAGCCTTAAGCCCGTGGCACTCCCACGAAGCCTCAACCCACAAGAAACCAGGTTTACCCCAAAACTTGGTCCCCGAGATCTTCACCAAAGCAACGGAGGTCCCAAAAATCTGCAAAGCCAGCATACCTGGCCCCTCTCAAGGAGAATTGGTTCTACCATTTCTCTTATATGAAAGAGGAGAAACCTACCCTTCACCCAAAGAACAAACAAAATCATCATGAGCCGGCTTGCTCCTACAAGCCCAAAATCAAATCCTGCATCGTTAGGCCTCCGCAAAAACATGCTGAAGCCTGCACTCCTGCGAGTCGACCCTTCATCTCAACAGGGGCCGAGCTCGCAAAATTCAAATCTTTACTGCGACAGGCAAAGGACCGCGTCCAGATTCTGTCCTTGCCAAGCTTCAAAGAAGATAAGCTCGGCTGCTGCGCACGAGGGACCACATCCTTCATCGCCAGAGCCCAGCCAGAGCTGACTGAAGCTCAAATTGCTCGTCGTATGCATCGCCGTGCAGCATATCGACAAAAGGGTCTTGAGAAACAAAGAACCCAACGTTCTAATCTCCATGTCTCAAACAAATGGGTCGAAAAAGAAAGACCCGACCAATTCGTTGCTGTTCATATGGTTGGCAAAACCAGAAAATGGCAGAAGTCAACAACCAAAATCAGTGTTAGACGTCCGGTGACTCGCAGCGTCTCCCGGACACGAACACATCTAAAAGAATCCTCCACTCCTCTAAGCCAAGGACATCGGAGTAATCACTCCTCAGATTCTTCATCCAGAAGAATGAGCCCCAGCTCAGTCACCAGGATGATTTCTTCGTTCGAATCCCGAGGGATGAACGTCCTGGCTATAAGTTCTGAGCCGCCTCCACACCATGATGATGTAACTACACGCATCCAACAGTTAGAGGAAGGACAACAGAGAATTGAAGCTCTGATGGAAAACCTTATTCTCACTCTACAGCGTCCACCACCTAACAATGAAACCCCTCCGAGTCATGAAGATGATGAGGGCAATGCAGAAAACAATGAGTCTCGCGCCCTTCCAAAAAGGACGTGGACGAAACCCTCGCAAAAGCAAAAGAAGAGGACATATTGAAGGAACATGGGATCAAGCCACCCTACCCTTTATTGATGGACTCGGTTCCGTTCCCTGCAAAATTCAAGCAACCTACTCTCCAGACATATACTGGGAAAGGTTCAGCAAGACAGCATGTCATCCATTTCAAGATCCTGACGGGAGCCATTGCGGATTAAGATGCCCCCAAGATTCGCCTCTTTGCAAGTACCCTAAAAGGTACAGCCTTTGATTGGTACTCCACTCTGCCGGAGAACTCCATCCAGAACAGGGCTATGCTAGAGACACGCTTCCTGACCCACTTCCAAGGTGAGGATCATCCTGTTACTATGGCTCAACTCTGCAGCCTAAAACAGGGAGAGAATGAGTCAACATACAACTTTATTCACAAATGGAAGGCAATGGCGCACAAATGCTCAGATGTACTGCCACAAGCATCGCTAGTCGACATCTGCCGTAACAATATGAGAGCAAAAATTCGCTTCATGATCATCGGCAACAAATCAAAGAACCTGGGAGAACTTCTCGAAGTTCCATGGAAGCTGAAATGGTGATCAAAGACCTCTACAGTCAGAAATCATCAAAGAAAGAGCCGACTGCTGTTATAACCTCAAAACCAAGAAAAAGGAGGTTCTCAATGTGCAGACCAAGTCAGCTCCTCAGCAGCCAAAGAAAACTGAAAACAAAACTGCAGGTAAAAGGCCTGAACTCTTCTTTGCCTTCAATGAACGTGTAGAAAAGAAATATCCGTTTGATGAAGATGTTGAAGAAATCTTTGAGGCTCTCCTAGCAAATGGCAAACTCACTTTGCCAGAGCCCAAAAGACCAGGAGATGTTGGCAAAACGAATGATCCCCGATACTGTCCACACCATCAGATGATCTCACATCCTCTCAATCAATACTTTATTGTGAGAGAGAAGATCAATGAGATGTGGAAAAACGGAGTCATAACTTTCGACAAAAACTACGGCTCCACTTCTGTCAACATGGTGTCATGTCGGCAAGTTTCAAAGTCACTAAAAAAGAAGATCACTACTTCATTCAAAGTGATTAAAATGGCTCAAGTGTCCCAAGAATTGGTTCCCTATCCAACATCAGATGGACAACCTATATAGGTGCATCCCGATCTCCTAGAAGATGAAATTGGGAGATCGTCAAAACAAAGCCGACCGCTCAGCAGCGAAGGCAAGCTAAGAGACAACTCTGCAAGCTCAAACAGCAGCAGAAGTCTCAACCAAAACAAGAAGTCCTTGAAAAGGCAGAAACCTCTTTCACATGCTTCACAAGGGGCGACGGAAGAATCCCTTCCCAAAACTTCAAAGGCGGTAAGAAAATTCACCCTCGATGATTTCATGCCACCTCTATACAAAAATGAAAATGTGCAGGGGGCATCATACTCTTGTAACTCGGTAGTTGGATTCTCTATGAATGGATACGAGTCCAGTGATACTGCCAGTGATATCGATGAGTGGGAAGAATCCCTTGAAACATGAGAATACCTCTTCGACGAGGAATGGATTCCCGAGTCTCATCTTATGCCAGTAATCTGGTATAACCCATTACAGCCACAAGGATCCTGGTCTGATGATGAAGAATACCAGGACCCTGTTCAAGAAAATGCTGTTGATCCAGCACCAACCAATGCTTCGGTGGAACCCAACATTGGTGAATCACGAGGAGCAGATGACGAAGAAGATTTGGCTCCTATGCCTGATCTTGAGGAATATGTAAGAATCTTACAATATCTTGCCATAGAGAAGGAGCAGGATCGCGTTAATGATCTTTGTCATAATCCAGAACCAGAATTCCCTGAAAATCAAAGGGAACTTCTTCCCTTAACTCCTGAAAATGGAGAAAATAGTTGGATCGATGATCCTCTTATATCTGAGGATGAGTCCGATTCCCAACAGTCTGCACTGGGGGCATCTCCTGTCTGGATGACCTGCAATGCGATAGCTCAGGACGATAGTGCCTCTGAAGCTTCCGAAGACACGTACACCACAACCGGTAATGTATCATCTGGAGCTAAATCTTCTCAGGTGACTTCCACTGAGATATCATCCTCTCAGCCCTCGTCTCCTAAAGCTGTGACATCGGAACTCAAGCATCTCCCGGTTGATCATCCCGAAGAAACTCCTACCAATGAAATCTTCTTCAATGAAAGCCCAGTCGATTGGTCCCAGATACCCGATCTCATAGACGATGTCTGGACTAATAAAGACAGGTTGTCGGATGCTGTTCAAGACTTGTTCCCGGAAATTGCTCCGTGCAATACAATCACTGAAGACGCCAATGCTATTGCAGGAACATCTTTAGCAAATGACAAGGATCAACCTCTTGATCCTGAGAGTGATCTTCCAAAAGAAGACCAGTCTCTAGAGGCTCTGGAAGTTGGTAGAGGTGTCCGTTCTGGCCGGGATTACCACAAAAATTACAACCAACCTTCTTCTTATGTAAATCCTTCGGGAAATCAAGTTGTAAGCGCCCTAAGTGGTAAGAAAAATGAAAATGCAGGTCCGAAGGAGGCTTTCAAGTACAACTTGATTGAGCACTTCAAACACATACCTGCACGTCTGTACATCCTTGACTTATTACGAATGTCTCCACAAACTCGTGATAGTCTCATTTCAGAATTACAAAGGCTGAATACGGATGTCGACAAACACGCCCCACAAGTCCTACAAATTGAAATGGACTACAGGGTCAAAAAATCAAATACTCCCCCAAAGGGAGAAAAGAAGAAAACTGAGGGATCAAGCAATGAATGCCTTTCGGTACAAAAAGCAGCAAGTGCAACAATTGCCTTCGACAAAGATGACCTCCTGCTAGGCGAGACAAAGCACAACCGACCCTTGTACTTTACGGGGTACGTCAAAGAAATGCCAGTACACAGAGTTTAGATCGATCCAGGTTCTGCACTCAACCTTATTTCTACTTCGGCACTCGAAGAGCTGGGCATCCCACCTAGCAAGCTGAGTCACACGTCTGTATCCATCTTCGGATATGACGGCAGCGCTCAAAGGCCTATCGGCAAAATCAGGTTCAATTTGCAAATCGGTGATCTTATTTCTGAAGTCACTGTGTATGCAATAAGGACCCCTTCATGTTACAATATACTCCTTGGACGCCCCTGGATACATGAGAATGGTGTCGTCCCTTCAACTCTACATCAGTGCATCAAGTTCGTTGGCAACGATGGCTTGATGCATCGTGTGTTTGCAGAAAAAAGCCCTTCAAAGGCAGAGATGTCCATTTTGCAGATGCTCAAATGTATAAAGATGGAAAAGAAGAACAGGAGAAAAAACCAATTCACTTTGCCGACAGTCTCCAGAAAGATAAAGGCAAGGCTCCTCAGCAATCACCGAAGGTAAACAAACCCTCCACCAAACTCGAAGTGAGCGGTCAAGCTCCCTTCGTTGTCTCCTTCAAATCTTCAAAGCCTTTGGTAATCACTACCAAAGTAAAGAAGACAAAACAAAAGGCTGGGGGAAAGTTCACTGTCTCATTTGTGTCTATTATGCATGACACAGACTCGGAGTCAGAGTCAGAAGATGACACATCATCAAGCCAAGATGATACTCAGCAAGATCAGCCCGCTCTCACTCCATTGGAGACACTTGCTGACATAGAAGACCCTACGTCTGCTTCCTTTGTTATTCCGGCAACTTCGCCAGAAGAAAAAGCAATCTTCTTCCACAGATCAGGAGCATCTCCATTAAACTCTCTACTTGAACCTTTCCAAAACGAAGGTATGCCTTAGCTATCCCTGTATAGTCCGATGGCACAAGCTATCATGAAGAAAATGGGCTACGATGCTCAGAATCCGACTCGTTTGGGAGGTGGCCATGGTATTCTCACACCATTGGAACCCACCCTGATCAAAAGCCAACCAGAAGATTGGAAAATCCACCTTCATAAAGGCAAGTCTTCATATGGGTTGGGGTATGATCCTACCGCTCCTATGAGATAGTTGACACCATGGCTACAAAGTCGCTTTACCGACCAAGCCTCAACATCTCATGAAGACATTGATATCCCTAGATATCTCTTTGAGGAGTCACTCATCAAGGATCCAGAAAGCTCCTCCAATTGGTATGATTTCTCTGATAATAGAGAGGAATTGCCCGATGACATAGACGCACGATTCTCTGACCCAGAAGAACCATCGTCTCCAAAAGAAGTACCCTGCTTCAACCCAGTTCTAGCAAATGATTGGGACCATCTCATTGCAAGCCTTGAGAATGACACTGATCAAGAAGATCCATAGACAAAAACAGAGCCTCAGTCTGAAAATGTCTCTAGCACTCCAGAAGGTCTTGTTGAGTTGGAAGCCTTCGAAAATACTGTGGAGGAACCACCTTCAAACCTTCCGACAGAAGACCCTGTTCAAAAGATAAACTTGGGAACACCTGATAACCCACGTCCTGTATTCATAAGCAAGAATATAAAGGATGGTGAGTTACCCGAGTATATCTCTTTTCTTCGCGAGTTCGTTGATTGCTTTGCATGGTCTTATGCCGAAATGCCTGGCTTGGATCCCAAAGTAGCAGTCCACAAGCTCAACTTGCAAAAAGAAATCAAGCCTGTCAAACAAGGCCAAATAAGATTCCGTCCCGACTTGATGGACAAAATTGAACAAGAAGTTCAGAAACTTAAAAACGTTGGCTTCATCCGCGAAGAACAGCATCCTGAATGGTTAGCCAACATCGTCCCTGTGACAAAGAAAAATGGGCAGATAATGGTCTGTATTGACTACAGAGACATGAAAAATGCATGTCCTAAAGATGAATTCCCGCTCCCCATTCCAGAGGTGATGATTGACAACACCTATGGGTTCGAGTGAATGACATTCATGGATGGATTCTCTGGCTACAATCAGATAAAGATGCATCCTGAAGATGAAAGGCATACGTCATTTGGCACACCATTTGGCGTGTACTGCTACACTGTCATGTCATTTGGTCTGAAAAATGCAGGTGCAACATATCAAAGGGCTATGATGAAAATATTCCAAGATATGCAGCACAAGACGGTCAAATGCGATGTTGAAGGCCTCGCCATCAAAAGTAGAAGAAAAGAAGACCATCTTTACGATCTTCGAGAAGTCTTCCTCCGACTTCACAAACACAGATTGCGGATGAATCCATTAAAATGCTTTTTCGGTGTATCATCGGGTAAGTTTCTCGGATTCATAGTACGGAAAGCTGGAATAGAACTTGACCCCACTAAAGTCAAGGCTATCCTGGAAATGCCATCTCCAAGAACCCTAAGAGAATTAAAAGGGCTTCAAGGAAGGTTGGCGTACATCCGACGGTTCATCTCCAATCTGTCAGGGAAGTACCGTCCATTTTCTCGCTTAATGAAGAAAGGCGTAGACCTTGTCTGGGATGCTAAATGTAAAAATGCATTTCAAGACATCAAAGCATACCTCACCAAACCTCCAGTGCTGGCTGCCCCCACAATTGGAAAACCATTTATCTTGTACACAAGAGCTCTCGACCACTCTTTGGGTACTCTGCTCGCACAAGAAAACGACGATGGAAAAGAAGCTGCTCTATATTACCTTAACCGCATGTTGGTAGGTGCAGAGCATCGCTCCTCCCCAGTCGAAAAAGAATGCATTGCAGTGATGTTTGCCGTACAAAAGCTGCATCACTATCTGCTGTCTAATACAGTCTACCTGATTTCAAGGATCAACCTCCTAATGGTCCTTGTCACAAAAGCAGGTGCTCTCAATGCCCGACTGGCAAAATGGTCCATTCTTTTATCACAGTTTGATATTAGGTATGTACCACAAAAAGCAATCAAAGGCCAAGCTCTAGCAGACTTTCTCGCAGAGCATCCATTGACTAAAGATTCTCCACTCAGGGATGATCTCCCAGACGAATTTGTCTACAACGTGGAAACTTCCTTATCAAATGCTTCCTGGGACATGTACTTTGACGGTGCAACCAGGACAAATGAAAAAGGAAAGAAAATATCGTTTATTGACATCTTCTTTGTTAGCCCCGACAAATACATGATTCCACACGCCTTCTCGCTACTGGAACCATGTTCAAACAATGCAGCTGAGTACCAAGCCCTGATTATAGGATTGGAACTCGCCCTCGAATCCGGCATCACCATGCTGGAAGCTTTTGGGGACTCTCAACTGATCGTCAACCAGATGAATAAAAAATATGAAGTCAGGAAGCCTGATTTGCTACCATACTACAATAAGGCGCAGTCGCTTCGACAAAAATTCAACATCTGCCATATCACCCATATCCTCAGAGGTGAAAACATCCGTGCAGATGCCCTGGATGGACTTGCCGCATCCATGGCAATTAAAGAAGGGGAAAACATGCAAGTCATAGTGTGTCGAAGAAGGTTCTCCCTCCTCTTAACACACACCAAGCAGTTGCTGAAAGCCATCAAGTGGTTGGAAGTTGGATGTCCATCCTCAAACCCCCGATCAGCGACTGGAGAGATCCGTTCATTGATTACATCATGTTCGGAATCCTACCTGAAAAATCAAAAGAACGGGTAAGCATCCAAAGACGAGCCCCGAACTTTCATTTGGATATACCTTCAAAAGCACTTTACAAAAAATCCTTCAATGGAGTACTCCTACGCTGCTTGTCACAACAAGAGGTTGAAGAAACTCTTAAAGAAGTACATGCTGGTCTTTGTGGAGCCCATCAGGTTGGTCCTAAGCTCTACAACAAGATAAAAAGGCTAGGTTATTATTGGCCTACCATGGTAGCTGATGCAATACAATTTGCCAAGCGCTGCCAAAAATGCCAGATTCACGGAGATTATGTCCAGTTGCCTCCAGAATGGCTACATCTGATAAGTTCACAAAACTAGGTCATTAACTCATCATTTTATTAGCATTTGTGGACTTAATTAGGTTTAATTGCATAGAATTGCATTTAATTTCATGATTACATGCATTTGAGGATATTTTTGGAGAAATGGTCAAAATTCATTGAATTGCATGGCTTTTTGAAATTAAGTTTTTCTCATCTCATTTATTACCCCAAAATTAAGCTTTTGGTTTCGTCAATGCATATCTTGCTATCCTTGGCACCATGTGCTATTTTTGGAAAGTTTGTCATTTTGGTGCGTCACTAGGAATGTAGGGTCCCATACGTGGTTCATAATTATTTTCTTACATATGATTAATATTAAAATTGCCTCTTTCAATTTGTAGGAGAAATCAACATGGGATCTACATTGATGAAATTTGAGAAGAGAGAAGTCAAATAAGCAAGCAAAGAGAGAGTCCAAGCATGCTTGGAAGTCCACAATGGGCCCCACACACCCCATTGCATGCCAACATAGAAGCTTCCATTTTTGCACAATTATTCCCGGATTTTTCAGGGGCAACAACTTAAAATGGCCATAACTCTCAAACCGAGTATCAGATCGACGCAATATAGCCACCGTTGGAAAGCACTTTTCGAGTAGATATCCGTGGAGCCCAAGATTGCCTAAATCAGAGCTATATTGAGGGAGATATGACCTTGGGAAGTTGTCTGCTACAGTTTTAGGCGGGAATTACAAAAAAATCTCAATATTTGAGAAGTTTATTCCCTTTACATCATCATGCAATTTTTAGAGATATTCTTGGAATTGTACAAGGAAAGTGTATGCATCAAGAAACCTAATAAGGCAAGGAGATCTCTCAAATTTAAAAGTCTTTTCAAAGAAAGAAGTTAGCTTGGAGAACAAGAAAGAATCCCTACAAATAAGGAAAAAGAGACCTAAAAGGATGGTACTTCTTTACTAAAAGGGGTTTGCAAAAAGCATAAAAGGAGGCATGATGGAGACCCATAAGATATTCAATACGTCCAAAGCTCTCCCTCTCTCCTATTCCTTTCTTTTTCTCTTCCTTTCTTCTTTTCCATTAGTTTATTTTTATTTTTGGTAGCCTTGGGCCATGTCTAAGGATTTATTTTGAAGGAGAAAATTTGTGAAGGAGAAGTTGTAAAGATGCAATTTTTAACAATAAATCAAGAAGCATTCTTTGCAATCGCGGGCTAATTTTCTTGATTAGAGTTATGGATGAAGGTAAGTAATTGTCTTTTTATTTGTTTAGTAATTCTAATTTGTGTTCCATGATTATGTGCTTAATGATTAATAGGCTTGTCTTCGTGCCCTTGGCAAATCTCTATTTTTATTTCTAAAAATAAAAAATTAGTTTTTGACTACTCATGCTTAGCTTTGATAGGCCATGCTTAGGATTTAGTTCTTTTGATGGTTTATGCTTACTTTTGATGGGTGATGCTTAAATTATTTTTATTCTTTTATGAGATGAAGGAAGTCTTGAGTTTTGAATTTTTATAATTAAAAAGGGATTTTAAAATTTAGATTTTCCAAATTAAAAACATTGATTTATCTTTGATTTGAAGTAAAAATTGGAACAAGTTAGGATTACTTGATAAATAATTGGTGGATGCTTATTGGATTCCTATGCTCTAATCACCTTCATTAATTGGTAGATTTCGAATATCTATATTAGTTGCTTAATTTTTAAATATAAACTCAAAACTTTTCTTAAATTGTTAGTTAATTAGTTTTCTTAATTTAAAAGTTTCTTTAATAGCTCCCTGTGGGTTCGAACCGTTCTTGCCACTGTCTCATCTAGACACCCGTGCACTTGCGGTATTTTATGATTGATATTTATCACATCAACATCCAACAACAATCTCATTGCCTTTCGAAGCCTGGGATATGGACATCATAGGTCCTATCTTTCCCACATCAAGCAAAGGTCATCGCTTCATCTTCGCCACTACGGATTATTTCTCCAAGTGGTCAGAAGCATTTGGGCTCAGCGAAATGAAGACCTCATCAGTCATTCAGTTCTTGCGCACCAACATTATTTGTCGCTTCAACATACCTAAAAGATTCGTCCATGATAACGGACCACAATTCCAGGATCACAGATTTTACAGGTTTTGCGACAAGTTCAAAATCCAAAGTTGTCCTTCGACTCCATATAATCCAACAGCGAACGGACTAGCAGAAGCCTTCAACAAGACACTCTGCAAAATTCTCAAGAAAATGGTCTCTAGTCATAAAAGAGACTGGGGCGATAAACTACCAGAAGCTTTGTGGGACTATCGAACCACCGTTCGAGGACCAACCCATAGCACACCATTCTCTTTGGTCTATGGATGCGAAGCTGTTGTCCCTTTGGAAGTACAAATTCCTTCCTTAAGGGTATCTTTGCAAAATGACATGACGCAAGAAAGCAATGTCAAATTGAGACTCCAAAAGCTGGATAATCTCGATGAAAGACGACTTGAAGCTCTACAAAGCATTGAGTTGTACCAAGCACGCATGGCAGGATCTTTCGACAAGAAGGTTAGGCAACGCGTCTACAAAAAGGGTGACTTGGTTCTTACGGTAAAAAGACCTATAGTCTTCGCCCACAATTCCAAAGGCAAATTCGAACCAAAATGGGAGGGACCCTTCGTCATTGACAAGGTCTTCTCCAACGGTGCATACGCTCTTCTAAACATGGAAGGAGATAGATGTATGCTACTCATCCACGACAAGTTCTTGAAGTGGTACTACCCTTGAAGACTTTCTCAAACGGGTTAGAGCGATATCTACACGGCCAAAGCCTATTTCCAAGGAACTTGCTCGTCAAACCCACCCCTTTTGAAATATTCATGTTGAAGTTTCCAAAAAAAAATCTCTCAAAACAATGCTTACTTTCATCGTTTCATTGTTAAAAAAAAAATCAAAATCCAAAAATCCAAGTTTAGGAGCCTTTTCCCATACTTGACCAAAATTTTCGATCCTTGAACCCAAAAATTCATTGTTTGAAACAAAAACCAGGACTTAGGAAGTTTCACCCTAGTTCGCTCCGGTTTTTACAACCAAAATGATTTTAAGTCAAAATTTATGACCCTCGTGTCTATAAACAAAAAAATGGTTTTTTAGAAACCGCGGGGAAGCGACACTTAGTCGATACTCGCAAAACCCAAAAGCCGGAAGGATACGAACCCCATTCGATACTTCCAAAACCCAAAAAAACGGAAGGATGCGAACTCCATTCGATACTTCCAAAACCCAAAAAATGGAAGGATGCGAACCTCATTCGATACTTCCATAACCCAAAAAACGGAAGGATGCGAACCACATTTGATACTTCCAAAACCCAAGAAAAAAACGGAAGGATGCGAACCCCATTCGATACTTCCAAAACCCAAAAAACGGAAGGATGCGAACCCCATTCGATACTTCCAAAACCCAAGAAAAAGCCGGAAGGATACGAACCCCATTCGATACTTCCAAAACCCAAAAATCGCAAGGAAGCGAACCCCATTCGATACTTGCAAAACCTCAAAATTTTAAAGTCGTGGAGATGCAATATTCCAGTTGCTATCCACAACCCAAATTTCAAATGGTTCAAGAAAACCTCAAATTTCGAAAATCACGGAGAAACGACATCAAGTCAGTACCCGTAAAACCAAAAGTTTTGGGAAAGGCAGGGAAGCGACGCTTAGTCGATACTTGTAGCCCAATTCGCGAGGAAGCGACATTCCATCGATACTCGCAAAGCCCAGCCCGCGAGGAAATGACATTCCATCAATACTCGCAAACCGAATGAGCAAGGAAGCGACATTCCATCGATACTTGCAAGACCATTCAGCGGGGAGGCGACATTTAGTCGATACCTGCATTTTGAAAACCAAATCCGGCTATAAACGCTAAAAATCAGCTATAAACGCCAAAATCCGGCTATAAACGCCAAATTCGGCTATAAATGTCCCTCTAGCCAAACGAATCATAAAAGGATCTTCGTCATGTGCAACTCCCAAATGATGGAAGCTAGGACAGTGGTATACATACCACGAATAGAAGATGTGGGCAGAAAACACCCTGCTCATAGGGAGCCCAAGCCGAACCAGGAAAGCAACAGCCTGAAGTTCGGTACACAAATAGGAGTAAAGAGGAGGTACCAAAGCCAGCCACTCTCCAAACGCCATCTGACAAGTCGGAAAAATACAGTGCGGCCTGATGTGCGTCCCATCTCCTCCAGTAAAAACAGCCTCACCTAGCCAGCAAGTGAGGTAAACAGCGAGATCTCTCCGCAATGCAATTGTAGGACAAATGACATCCGTGCTTGTGAAGAACTTCTTCAGATCTTCTCGCATAGCCGCGATCTTCTTCAAACTTGATGTTTTAGCCCTAGCATCCTGGGCCATGCCATCGGAAGACTTCCCACTGTCAAAAAAGTTGGAGCTGGAACTTCTCTAACTGCTACACCTAACTTTCGAGCCCTCCTTCTCCTTCAAAAAATCATAGAAGGCAACGAACTGAAAGCATACAAGCCTGAACTCCTCAGACTACTCCTCAAGGACGCTGTCAATAGGCATAAACTCCTCATAGAGTTTGCCGAGGATAGGTAATCCGGTGATGGCGTTCAGCTCCTTCGAAGAAAAACCAATTTCACCATTTGTCACAATGAAGGTGTTGGTTTGTGGAAGGAATGACTCCAGCATGGCCATGAAAGCCTCATCAGAGAAAACAACGTTTTGCCGAAAAGCGCGAACAGCATAAAAAATCTCGGCCTCCTGCAGAACGGCCTCGCCAATCCTCAGGGTGTGATCAGTCCATGATTCCCATCTTGAGTCAGCACTGAAACGGCAACGAAGTCGAAAAGGCTTCACCCAATTGCTGCCGTCACCCCGAAAAATGCCAAGGCCCACCGGTCTCAAATCAACCAATGGATGATCAAAACCTTGGTAGCCACTGGCTGGCATCAACATGTCCATACAGACAGGTGGCTTCTCTGCAAAACCAGAAGGGCCGCCAACAAAAACCCCGGTCTTGATCACACTGGTCCTTTTCACCCAGCTCGGAGGATCTTCCCTTTTAGGGCACGTGGGAGAAAGGCTCAGGATCGAGATGGTCCGATTGAAAGTCGATCGGGTGAAAATAGTTCTCTCCTCACCATCTGTTGTGTAAGAGAACTGAAAACATCTCCTTTGGTATGTCAAGTCGTCAGGGACTGCATCACCGAAGAAGAAGGTAGGCTTGAGCACAACGCTCTGATCGTCCGTAGCCCAAGGACGGTTGCTTACCACGATCTTGTAGAATTCCTCATCTTTGAGAGCGATCAATCGCTGTCTCATCTCATCCCGATTGAGGGAATCGCACTCTTCCAAGTTCTTCTCAACAAACTGGACCTTCTCCCAAGCCTGCTGAACGGCCGCATTGGAAGATCTAGCAGATCGACGAGGTGCGTCAGTAACAGGACCTTTACTCTTGTTCGTTCTAGAAGAACTACCTGCAAAAGATGGAAGAGAAAAGATCAATCAACATCAAAATGATAGAATTCTGCTACAAAAATTCTAGCAAAATTTTGACATGGTTCCGGGGCAATTCCAAAGAAAAGGAAAATACTCCGAAAAAGATAGGAAGCCTGAAGATGAGCTCAACATCGCTGCGAGCTCATAGTCAGTGGAGAATTCTCAAAGAAGGTTCGAACTCAACATCGCTGCGAGAACGAGCCAATCTCATCAAACTTCCGCAAAATCTGGAAAAGAGCTCAACATTGCTGCGAGCTTCAGAATCCAAAAATTGCAAAGTTCCCCAAAATCTAGCAAGACCGAGAAAGAGCTCAACATCGCTGCGAGCTCAAAATCCCAATACTTGCAAAAGATTTTCAGGTATGCATCATCATGCTTCCAAGTCCATTTACCAAAAATCATGCATTAAAGAATATCATCATGCATTAGATGCTAGGAAAACCTTGACCAAAGTTTGACCAATTCCAACCCAATTTGGTCAAAACCAATCAAACTTTGTCCAAGTCAAAAATCATGTTGGCTTGACTTAGAGACTCTAGCCTTCTATCTTGATGCATCAAACAAAAAAAAATGCATGAACATATTGAAATTGCATAGCCTCATTATCATGGTGAGCAAACAAAGGAAAGAAAAAGAAAAAAAGAGAGAGAAAAAAATCTCAAAAAAAAAAGAAGAGAAAAGAAAAGAAAAAGAAAAAGAGAAAAAGAAAAAGAGACCAAAGCAAGAAAGAAGTTACTTTTACAAATGGAATTTCTTGTGGAGGAAGAAAACTTACTTGAAGCCATTGATGGAGAAGAAGAAGAAAAGCTTGGAGATCCTTGAAGAAGAGAAAGCACTTCTTATCTTGGAGAGCACTCTTGAAGATTTCTTGCAAAGAAAGCAATGGAGCAAAAGAACCAACCCTCTTGCTTTTATAGAAGAGAGCAAACCAAAAGAGGAAACAAGGAGAAAGAAAGGAGGTAAGTACTAAAAATAGTTATTTTCCCAAAAAGAAAGATATTTTGAGAAAACCTTTCCACAAAAGGAGGAAACTTGAGAAATTCCCTCCAAGTAAAGATATTTTTAGATATTCTCTACACAAAAGAGATATTTTTAGATATTCTTTACAAAAATGACACCATATGAGATCTACGCCATCTCCAAAGCCTAAGGTCCCATGGGTTAGCCCATATGAGTCAGGTTTGACCACCTAGGCACTAAAAGTGGCTTTTAGTCAAAATATTCCTCTTACCAAGAGCAAAAACAAAAAGAAGAAAAAGAGCAAAAAAGTCCCATGCCTCTTTTGAGTTGATGGGACCATTAAAAAAAAAGAGAAAAAGCCTCATGAGTTTCCAAAAACCAAACCATCCAACCTCATGAACCAAATTGAGCCAAAATCTTGAAATTGACATTTCACAAAACCAAATTCCGGTCCCCTAGCTCGCCACATACAGCTTGTTAGGTTACAAGACCAAAACCAAAATCAAAATCCAATCCAAACCAAAACCAAAACCAAAAAACCAAATCTGACCCCCCAACCTGCCACATGCAGCTTGTTGGGTCACAAGGTCAAAATCAAAATCAAACCCCGACCCCCTAACCTGCCACATACAGCTTGTTAGATCACAAGGTCAAAATACAAAATACAAAATCCAAAAGCCCAAAATCCCCATGTCATTTTCAAAACTTTGCCTTGAGATGGTACGTGATCCCTCTCACTACCATAAAATTCCCCAGGAAACTCAGAAGGCTATTAAAAAAAACAATGCTCAAGACTCTTTGTCAAGTTGGAAACTCTACTTCAAGTTTCTCTTCGAGGCACATCGACTCCAGAAAGCTACTCCTTGATGTACCTCAAGGGGGCATTTGTTGACACCAAAAAAGTCACTATGTCTCCTCAACATAAAGAAGCCTCGTGAAGCTGCATCCTGCTACAAAACAGGCAAAGCTACTTCAAACATCAGATCCTTTCAGAATCAGACAAAAACTGAAAGATCCTTCAAGACAGCCAAAAGAGGGGTACACCTGAGGTTTCGGGCCATTCCGACATCGTTTGGCCTAACTTCACTGCGCCGATAGCTAAAATAAGCGCTCCCGGCTGCGATATCATCGAAGACACCAAAACTTTGATCAGAGCCTACGGATGACTCCAAAATGTCTTCAAAGGGCTCCGTGCCAAATTTCAAGTCAAACCGATAACGTTTGACCCTTCATCAACGCTCGAGCAGCAAAACCAAGCCTCCCAGCGACGGGAACCACCGAAGCCATCATTCATCAAACCAAGTACATGAGTGGCTTCAACATGCTTCCAAAAGGCTACACGTCGAATTTCAGGTCATTCCAACAACGTTTGACCAGGTTTCGATGCTCCGAAAGAAAATCAAGCCTACCGGCGGCGGAGCACCCCGGGACCATGACATCCAAGACGGAGCTAATGGAACGTCTCAAAATGACTCCAATAGGCTCCCCGTCAAATTTCAGGTCAATCGGACATCGTTTGACACATATCAAAGCTTGGCATTTTCCCCGCAACAAAATCAAGTCAAGCATCGATGGGACCCCAAATGGCTTCAAAACTCAAATAAAATCCCATGGTTGGTCCTATCCACTGCTCAAGAAGCTTCACCTTAATTTTCAGGTCATTCCGACATCGTTTGACCTAGTTTCGACTCTTGACGAAAAATCGGCTACAAAGTCTTCGGTTTTCCCGAAAAAATGGGAAACTTTGTGTTCCGGTTGTGCGCGGGCTCTCGTCAAGTTTTCTCCAAGAAAACCAAGTCAATAATTGAGGAAAAATGTCAAGAAAAATATTGAAGAAAAAAGGAACAAAAAAGACGGAAAAACGGCCGAAAACGAAGCTCGGCGACCGAAAAGGGCAAAACCCTAAGGTCGCCGGCGACCTTGGCCCAAGGTCGCCGGCGACCCTGCAAATCCGGGTCGCCGGATTTTGCACCAAAATGCCTGTTTTTCGATCTTTTTCGCGTTTCGAGCATTCCTTCCTCTGTGATTTTCTGAAAATCCAATGTTTGATGCTTGAAAACGAATGATCTTCACTGACATCTTGGATCCGCCGTCAAAAGCATGAAATCATCACCGATCGCCCCAAGATCGCCGACCGGCTGACCAAGAAAGTATACTTTCTGTCTAACCGATCGTGAAATCGATAAGACAAATGTCACCGGCCCACCAACATCAATCAATGTCTGAAATTGCACTGCAATCCGACATCAAACAATGTGTGGATCCACCTGTGATGATCGCAAGAAGAGTCTCAAAAGGTGCAGCTCGGCCCGCGACTCTTCACATGCCTTGGCGACCACTTAATGACGTTAATTGACCCGTTTATGACAACTTAATGCGGTCATTAACTCATTATTTTGGATGGCCCAATCAGATTCAAGCATTTGGGAGTTACAAATCCAAGCAATCATGGCATTTAACCCATGAAACTCCCATCATCATGAAGCTTAAAGGGAATTAAATGCCCACTACCTTCATCGGCCAATCACAAGCCATGAAAAAGGAGTTACAAAATCAACTTGTAACTCCTCATCAATTCTCTCATCATGGCTATTAATGCCTATAATCACCTCATGGCTACGAAAAGCCTATAAAAAGAGGTGAGTTCCAAGAAAGAAAAAAAAAAGAAGGAATCCCAAGTGCAATCCCAAGTTCTGAAAATCTAGAAAATTCAAGAGAGAGACGAAGTCATGCCACTTTGCTCCCAGAAGCACCACAAGGTGATCAACGTCCCTTGGGGGGCCACCCCCTACGGTCCCCTCCTTCTACAACATGGCCAAAACGCGACTTTTCAGCCCATTTACTTGGTTTTTCATTCGATATAGGACCTCCTCTTGGTCCTTGTCCTTTAAAAAACCGAGGTTAGGAGCCAAGCCAAAGAATCAAAGCATCACATGTTCTCATTTGAAGGATGATGGGGAAGTCCATACATGACTTGCGACCGTCGATCTCAGCGTGTCCCCACGATCTCCTGAGAAGTTAGATCCCTTTTCTTACTTTTCTATTGTAGTTTGTATTTCTTAAAGAGACAAAAAGAAATCACAATTCTTTTCTTTCATATTTGATGAGTTTTGTAAAATCTCTTTTCACGGCAAAATCGCCTTTCACGCCAAAATCGTCTTTCATGGTAAACAAACAAAAACGCCTCCTACGGCATTCTCAAAAAACAAACTTGTCTCTTTTCTTAATATTTATGCAATTTGAAAAGTTAGAAAAAAGGATTGATTTCTTTTCCACCTGTGAAGGTGAATCTCCGGATCATCACCATTCCAAATTCCAAGTATAAAGTAAATCTGGCATACTCATACAAAAATGTTGATATCCGCGATTTTCCCTCCTCCGCCGAGACCCAGGTCAGCCCCCGGGGTGTGGAAGGAGAGGACGGAAGATTCCGAGGGTCCATCAGTGGAGATGAAAGAGAGAAAACTTTCTGGTTTTCAGCTGCTACAGCAACGAGCAAGTGAAGAAGATGAAGACCGTTTGACCCTTTTAAATGGGTAGTTGTGGGGCCCATTTGGTCTTAAAACTTCAGGGCTCTAGAACTCCTACTTATGGGTCCGGGATGAAGTCGACGAAGAAGAGAAAAATCATCGTCGAAAAATCTAGTTTTCAAAAAGTATACTTTCCTCATGATTTTCAAATTTCGAAATTTATGCACAGATTTGGGTGTGAAAAGGTTATTTTGCCCTTTTTCTCAAAAAACGTGATTTCTGGGTTTCAAATGCAAATGGAATAACTATGAAAGTTGCTGAGTTCAAAATAAAAAACTCAAAAATATTGAAATCAATATTTTTTTTAAAATCAAATAAATCAAATTCCCACACTAACACGCGTCACACAGGCCACCCCGGGCCAGGTCAAACCAAACTCAACTCGCTCAAAATTCCCCAAAGGTATTCAAAATTCTAATATAACTTAAAACCCAAGCTAATCATC
The DNA here is from genome assembly GCA_028538565.1 of Umbellularia californica. Lineage (NCBI taxonomy): Eukaryota > Viridiplantae > Streptophyta > Magnoliopsida > Laurales > Lauraceae > Umbellularia > Umbellularia californica. The sequence goes on from JAPQWN010000009.1 coordinate 2,860,632, forward strand.
CTCTAATCCCACTTAGAGATTAATCACAGTTAGAATAATAATAAAATATACTAAACCTGGGTCGGGGCCTGACAAAAATCTCTCATGAGAGAAAAGAAACGTAAACAGAAAGAAGTAGAATCATACCAGTCGTCTCCTCTTCTCAGCTCCTCTTCTTTGGAGGCTCGTCAGCATCCCCAGACACCTCCTCAGCAATGGTGTGAGGAATTTCCAAATCAGGAGGACTTTCGTGCCGTCTTATATTACGGCGTTGTCCTTTCTTCCTCTTACTTCTGTGGGTTGGTCTACTTGAAGAACCTGCCCCACTATCAAAATCAGGTCTCTCACTAGAGTCCTCACTAGATGCTCTGCTTTTCCCAGTAGGCTCCATGGAAGCCTTTGTGCGCTCCGCTTGCATCCAAGCATCGATCTCGGCCTCCTTCTCTTCCAGCTGTTTCAAGACCTCACCAGGAATCAATTGTGCAGCTCCTAATCTGATGACGTCCTGCTCACCGAGAAAGCCTATCTTATGCTTCTCTCCAAAAAGGAAAGCAAAAACTTCCTCTTGTCGGACAATATCTGATCTGCCAAGACCCTTCCCAGGAGATTGCTTGACATCAAGCTCCTTCTTGAAAAGCCCCTGGTACACTGAAAAGCTCTCCGCAAACCATTTCGTGAAGCCAACAGTCTGGAAAGTGGGCAACTCAGGATAGGAAATCATGGCGGTAGTGTCCTCTGCACTGTAAAAAGCCCATGTATTCCTCTCATCCTGAAAACCTCCAAAATGCTTCACCATGCTTGAAGGCGCTCCAACAACGCCTTGAGGGAAGCCAACTGCAGCGCAAAATGCGAAGGGACATACGACTGGATATCAACGAAAAGATGTCTACGGTACACCATCATACCAACCCGTATGTTAAAAAGTCATCTCTTTTCTGCATTTGTCAAAGCATAGTGTCTTCCCGACCCTGCCCTGGTGGAATCACGGGAGACACCAAAATCAAAAGCCTTCTTCCACAAATCTGGAGAAAGCTTCACTGAAGACTGCCCAATCTCAACGTCCCTGAATTGTCGGATTCTCAAACGGGCAAACAAAAGAGAGTAAAGAGTAAAGAGCAGGCACCAAAGCCAGCTGCTCTCCGAATGTCATCTGACAAGCCAGAAAAATACAATGCGGCCTGATGTGCGTTCCATCTCCTCCAGTAAAAACAGCCTCAACCAGCGAATAAATGAGGTAAACAGCAAGATCTCTCCGCAATGCAATGTCAAGATAAATGGCGTCTGTACTTGCGAAGAATTTCCTCATATCTTCTCGCATGGTGGAGATCTTCTTCAAACTTAGGTTTTTAGCCCTAGCATCCTGGGCCATGTTATCAAAAGACTCCCCACTGTCAAAAAAGTTGGAGCTACAACTTTTCCAACTGCTGCACTTGACTTTCGAGCCCTCTTTCTCCTTCAAAAAATCATCGAAGGCGACGAGCTGAAAGTACAAAAGCCTGAACTCCTCAGACTACTCCTCAAGGACTTTGTCGATGGGCATGATCTCCTCATAGAGTTTGCCGAGAATAGGCAGCCCGGTGATGGCGCTCAATTCTTTCAAAGAAAAACTAATCTCACCATTCGTAACAATGAAGGTGTTGGTTTGAGGAAGGAATGACTCTAGCATGGCCATGAAAGCCTTATCAGAGAAAACCACAGTTTGCCGAAAAGCGCGAATCGCGTCAAAAGGCCATGAAGTTGAAAAGGCTTGAGTCAGCACTGAAACTTCCACAAAGTTGAAAGGGCTTCACCCAATTGCTACCGTCACCTCGAAAAATGCCAATGCCTACCGGTTTCAAATCGACCGACGGATGATTAGAACCTTGGTAACCACTGGTTGGCATCAACATGTCCATATGGATAGGCGACTTCTCTGCATAACCGGAAAGGCCGCCAACAAAAACCCCGGTCTTGATCACATTGGTCCTCGTCACCCAACTTGGAGGATCCTCCCTCTTAGGGCATGTGGAAGAAAGGCTCATGATCAAGATGGTTCGATCGAAGGTCAAACGGGTAGAAATAGTTCTCTCCTCACCATCTGCCCTGTAAGAGAACTGAAAACATCTCCTTTGGTATGTCAAGTCGTTAGGGACTGCATCACCGAAGAAAAAGGTAGGCTTGGGCACAACACTCTGATCGTCCGTAACCCAAGTACAGCTGCTTACCGCGATCTTGTAGAATACCTCATCTTTGAGAGCAATCAATCACTGTCTCATCTCATCACGATTGAGGAATCACATTCTTCCAAGTTCTCCTCAACGAACTAGACCTTATCCTAGGCTTGATAAACGGCCGCCTCAGAAGATCTGGCAGACTAATGAGGTACGTCAATAACATGCCCCTTACCCTTATTTGTTCTGGAAGAACTACCTGCAGAGGATGGAAAGAAAAACAAAGATCAATCGTCACCAAAATGACAGAGTTTTGCTAAAAATTCTAGTGAAATTTTGACATGGTTCCGGGGCAATTTCGAAGAAAAGGGAAACACCCCGAAAAAGATATGAAGCCTGAAGATGAGCTCAACATCGCTGCAAGCTCATAGTCAGTAGAAGATTCTCAAAGAAGGTTTAAACTCAAACATTGCTGTGAGATCAGACCAGGCTTATCAAATCTCCGCAAAATTAGAAAGGGCTTAACATTGCTGCGAGCTCCAAACTCCAAAACTTGCAAAGCTCCTCAAAATCCAGCAAAGCTAAGGAAGGGCTCAACATCGCTGCAAGCTCCAAATCCCAATACTTGCAAAAGATTTCCAGGTATGCATCATCATGCTCCCAAGTCAATTTACTAAAAATCATGCATCAAAGAAAACCATCATGCATTAGATGTTAGCAAACCTTGACCAAAGTTTGACCAATTCCAACCCAATTTGGTCAAAACCAATCAAACTTTGTCCAAGTCAAAAATCATGTTGGCTTGACCTAAAGACTCTAGCCTTCTATCTTGATGCATCAAACAAAAAAAATGCATGAACATCTTGAAATCGTATAACCTCATTATCATGATGTGAGCAAAAAGAAAAAAAAAAGAGAAAAAAGAGAAACCTTTTCGAAAAAAAAATTTTTGGGCCCACTGCCACGTGGCAGTACAACCAGGTCCGTATGGACTTGTCTGTACAGCCAAGAAAAAAAAAGGGTGAAAAAAAAAAGAGAAGAAAAACAGTGAAAAAAAAAAGAGAAAAAAAAAGAAAAAAAAAAAAAAAGAAGAAGCACGAATAAAAAAAGAGAAAGAAAAAAAAACTTGCTTAACAAAAAAACAAGAAAAGAAAATAAAGAAGAACCTTTTTACCATCTACATGGAGCTTTCTTGTGAAGGAAGAAAACTTACTTGAAGCCATTGACGGAAAAGAAAAAGAAAAAGCTTGAAAATCCTTGAAGAAAAAGAAGAGCTCTTGATCTTGGAGCCTTCTTGAAGATTCTTGCAAAAAGGAAGCAATGGAGCAAGAGATCCAACCTCCCCTTGCTTTTATAGAAGAGAGCAAACCAAAAGAGGAAACAAGGAGAAAAAAAAGGAGGTAGGTACTAAAACTTAGTAACTTTCCCAAAAGAAAGATACTTTGAGGAAATCTCTCCAAAAAATAAGGAAACTTGAGAGATTCACTCCAAGTAAGGATATTTTTAGATATTCTCTACTTAAAAGAGACATTTTTAGATATTCTCTACAAAAATGACACCACATGAGATCTAAGCTATCTTCAAAGCTTAAGATGAGCCAGGTTTGACCACCTAGGCACTAAAAGTGGTTTTTAGTAAAAAAAAAATAAATCCATCTTATCAAGAGCATACAAAAAAACTGGTTCCATGCCTCTTTTGAGTTGATTGGACCATTCAGAAAAAAAAAAAGCCACATGAGTTTCCAAAAAACAAAACCATCCAACCTCATGAACCAAATTAAGCCAAAATCTTGAAATTGACTTCCACAAAAAGCCCAACCCTGGTCCCCTAGCTCGCCACATATAACTTGTTAGGTCACAAGACCAAAACCAAAACCAAAAACCAAATCTAACCCCCCCAACTTGCCACATACAGCTTGTTGGGTCACAAGATCAAAATAAAAAATTAAACCCTGACCCCCTAACCTGCCACATACAGCTTGTTAGGTCACAAGGTCAAAAACCAAAAAAGCCTTTCTTGACTGCCTAATGTGTCACATAAAGCCTTTGGGTTCACAAGGTCAAAAGGGAAAAACCAAAATCCAAAACCGAAAAATCCAAATCCCCCATGTCATTTTCAAAACTTTGCCTTGAGATAGTATGTGATACCTCTCACTACCATAAAATTCCCCCCGAAACTCAAAAGGCTATTAAAAAAAATGCTCAAGACTCTTAGTCAAGTCAGAAGCTCTCCTTCAAGTTTCTCTTCGAGGCACATTGACTCCAAAAGCTACTCGTCGCTGTACCTCGAGGGGGCATTTGTTGACATTAAAAAAAATCACTTTGCCTCTTCAACATCAAGAGGTCACATGAAGCTGCATCCTACTACAAACAGGCAATGCTACTTCAAGCATCAGATCTTGTCAGAATCAAACAAAAATTGTAAGATCCTTCAAAACAGCCAAAAGAGGAGTACACATGAAGTTTCAAGCCATTCCAACATCATTTAGCCTAACTTCACTCCGACAGCTAAATAGGTGCTCCCAGCGGCGACAGTGTCGAAGACATGAAAACTTCGATAAGAGTCTACGGATGGTTCCAAAATACCTCCAAAAGGGTCCTTGTCAAATTTCAAGTCAAACCGACAACGTTTGACCCTCCATCAACCCTCGAGCAGCAAAATCAAGCCTCTTAGCGGCGAGAACCACTGAGGCCATCACTCATCAAAAAAGTACATGAGTGGCTTCAACATGCTTCCAAAGGGCTGCACGTCGAATTTCAGGTCATTCCGACAACATTTGACCAGACTTCGACGCTCCGAAACAAAATCAAGCCTACCGGCGGTGGAGCAGCTCGGTGATGGACCCTCGGAGTTTCCATCCTCTCCTTCCGCACCCCGGGGGCTAGCCTGGGTCTCGGTGGAGGAGGGAAATCGTGGGTATCAACATTTTTGTATGGGTATGCTAGATTTACTTTCTACTTGGAATTTGCAATCGTGATGATCCGGAGATTCACCTTCACAAGTGGAAAGGAAATCAATCATTCTTTCTAACTTTTCAAATTGCATAAATATTAAGAAAAGAGACAAGTTTATTTTTTTTTGGGAATGTCGTAGGAGGCGTTTTTTGTTTGTTCGCCGTGGAAGGCGATTTTACAAAACTCATCAAATATGAAAGACAAGAATTGTGATTTCCTTTTGTCTCTTTAAAAAATACAAACTACAATAGAAAAGGAAGAAAATGAATCTAACTTCTCAGGAGATTGTGGGGACACGTTGAGATCAACGGTCGCAAGTCATGTATGGACTTCGCCATCGTCCTTCAAATGAGAACGGTTGATGCTTTGATTCTTCGGCTTGGCTCCTAACCTCAATTTTTTAAAGGACAAGGACCAAGATGATGTCCTATATCCAATGAAAAATCGAGTAAACGGGCTGAAAAGCCGTATTTAGGCCATGTTGTAGAAGGAGGGGACCTTGGGGGGGTGGCCCCCCAAGGGACTTTGATCACCTTGTGGTGCTTCTTGCAGCAGAGCAGCAGGACTTCGTCTGGATTTCTTCGGAAGAATGCAAGTGTGCAAGTGCAGAATTTCAAGTCGATGTGTGTATCGATTCGTCTCTCCATTTCTTTCTTTTGGACCTCCTTTTATAGGCTTTTGGTAGCCATGAGGTGATTATGGGCATTGATGGCCATGATGAGAGAATTGATGAGGAGTTACAAGTTTTAATTCTTTGATTTTGTAACTCCTTTTTCATGGCTTGTGATTGGCCGATGAAGGATAGTGGGCATTTAATTGCCTTTAATCTTCATGATGATGGGAGTTTCATGGGTTTAATGCCATGATTGTTTGGATTTGTAACTCCAAAATGCTTGAATCTGATTGGGCCGTCCAAAATAATGAGTTAATGGCCGCATTAAGTTGTCATAAACGGGTCAATTAACAACATTAAGTAGTCACCAGGGCATGTGAAGAGTCATGGGCCGCGCCGCGTCTTTTGAGATTCTTCTTGTGATCATCACAGGTGGATCCACACATTGTTTGATGTCGGATTGCAGTGCAATTTCAGACATCGATTGATGTTGGTGGGCCGGTGACATCTGTCTTGTCGATTTCACGATCGGTCGGACAAAAAGTATACTTTCTTGGTCAGTCGGTTGGCGATCTTGGAGCAATCGGTGATGATTTCATGCTTTTGATTGCGGATCCGAGATGTCGGTGAAGATCATTGGTTTTCAAGCATCAAAGATTGGATTTTTAGAAAATCACAGAAGCAGGAACACCCGAAACGCGAAAAGGATAGGAAAACGGGCCGTTTGGTGCGAAATCCGGCGACCCAGATTTGCAAGGTCGCCGGCAACCATGCACCCAGGGTCGCCAGTGACCTTGGGTCAAGGTCGCCGGTGACCATAGGGCTTTGGCCCTTTTGGTCGCCGAGCTTCGTTTTCGGCCGTTTTTTGGTCTTTTTTGTTCCTTCTTTCTTCTGTATTTTTCTTGACATTTTTCCTCAATTATTGACTTGATTTTCTTGGAGAAAACTTGACGAGAACCCGCGCGAAACCGGAGCAAAAAGTTTCCCATTTTTCAGGAAAGCTGAATACTTTGTAGCCGATTTTCAGTTAGGTGTCGAAACTAGGTCAAACGATGTCGGAATGACCTGAAAATTGAGTGAAACTTCTTGAGCAGTGGATAGGACCAACCATGTGCTTTTATTTGAGTTTTGAAGCCGTTTGGGGTCCCGTCGATGCTTGACGTGATTTTGCTACGGGGAAAATGCCTAGCTTTGATATGTGGTCAAACGATGTCCGATTGACCTGAAATTTGACAGGGAGCCTATTGGAGTCATGTAGAGACGATCCATTAGCTCCGCTTTGGATGTCATGGTCCCGGGGTGCTCCACCACCGGTAGGCTTGATTTTCTTTCAGAGCATCGAAACCTGGTCAAACGTTGTCGGAATGACCTGAAATTCGACGTGCAGCTCTTTGGAAGCATGTTGAAGCCACTCATGTACTTTCTTTTGATGAGTGATGGCTTCGGTGGTTCCCGCCACCGGGAGGTTTGATTTTGCTGCTCGAGCGTTGATGGAGGGTCAAACGTTGTCGGTTTGACTTGAAATTTGGCATGGAGCCTTTTGGAGACATTCTGGAGTCATCCGTAGGCTCTGATCAAAGTTTTGGTGTTTTTGATGATGTCGGCGTCAGGAGCGCTTGTTTAGCTGTCGGAGAAGTGAAGTTGGGCCAAACGATGTCGGAATGGCCCGAAACCTCAGGTGTACCCCTCTTTTAGCTATCTTAAAGGATCTCTCAGTTTTTGTCTGATTCTGACAAGATCTGATGCTTGAAGTAGTTTTGCTTGTTTTGTATTAGGATGCAGCTTCACGAGACTTCTTGATGTTGATGAAACATAGTGACTTTTTTGGTGTCAACACTCGGGACCATGACATCCAAATCAGAGCAAATGGATTGTCTCAAAATGACTCCAATAGGCTCCTTATCGAATTTCAGGTCAATCGGACATCGATTGACTGTACATCAAAGCGCGACATCTTCCTCGCGGAAAAATCAAGTCTAGCAGTGACGGGACCCCAAACGGCTTCAAAAATCAAATAAAAGCCCATGGTTGGTCCTATCTACTGCTTAAGAGGCTTCACCTCAAATTTCAGGTTATTTCGACATCGTTTGACTTAGTTTCGACTTTCGACGGAAAATCTACTACAAAGTCTTCGACTTTTCCAAAAAATGGGAAACTTCGTGCTCTGGTTTTTCTCAGCTTCTCGTCAAGTTTTCTTCAGGAAAATTAAGTCAATAGTTGAAGAAAAATGTCAAGAAAAATACAGGAGAAAAAAGGAAGGAAAAAGATGAAGAAACGGCCGAAAAGCGGCAACCAAAAAGGGACCAATCCCCATGGTCGCTGGCGACCCTGGAAATCCAGGTCGCCGGATTTTCCGTTAGGTGGCCCGTTTTTCGATCCTCTTTGCGTTTTAGGAGTTCCAACCCCTGTGATTTTCTGAAAATCCAATTCTTGATGCTTGAAAACGACTGATCTTCGCCAACATCTCGGATCCGCCGTCAAGAGTATGAAATCATCATTGATCGCTCCAAAATCGCCAACCGGCTGACCAAGAAAGTACACTTTCTGTCCGACCGATCGAGAAATCGACAAGACAGATGTCACCGGCCCACTGGCATCAATCAATTTTTGAAATTGCATTGCCATCCGACATCAAATAACATGTGGATCCATCGGCGATCGTCATAAGAAGAATTCCAAAAGATGCAGCGCGGCCCGCGACTCTTCAAATACCCCGGCGACCACTTAATGCTGTTAATTGACCCGTTTAATGCGGTCATTAACCCATTATTTTGAACAGCCCAATTAGAAGCAAGCAAATGGGAGTTACAAGTCCAAGTAATCATGGCATTAAAGCCATGAAACTCCCCTTATCAGGGAGATTAAAGGCGATTAAATGCCCATCATTCTCCATCGGCCAATCACAAGCCAAGGAAAAGGAGTTACAAAATCAAGAAATAAAAACTTGTAACTCCTCCCGTCATGGAGCATCAATGCCATCAATGCTCATAAAACCACCTTATGGCCACCAAAAGGCTATAAAAGGGGGGTCATTCCAAGAAGAAAGGATCCAGAAAAATCCCGGAAAAATCCAAGAAATTCACAGACACAGAGAGAGTCAAAAAATCCTGAAGAAACTCTGCTACAACGCCACAAGGTGATCGAAGTCCCTTGGGGGGCCACCCCTCCAAAGCAAAGCTCTTCCTCTCCTTCATCCAACATGGCCTAAAAGCGGCTTTTCAGCCTGTTTACTCGGTTTTTTATTGGATATAGGACCTCCCCTTGGTTTTTGTCCTCTAAAAATCTGAGGTTAGAGCCAAGCCAAAAGAGTCAAAGCATCATGCGTTCTCATCTTAAGGACGACGGCGAAGTCCATACATGACTTACGACTGTCGATCTGAACGTGTCACCACAATCTCCTGAGAAGTTAGATCCATTTTCTTCCTTTTCTATTGTATCTTGTATTTTTTAAATAGACAAAAAAATCACAATTCTTGTCTTTCATTATTGATGAGATTTGTAAATCGCCTTTCACGGTAAAAATCGCCTTTCACAGCAAAAATCGCCTTTCACGACACAAAATCACCTTTCACGGCAAACGAACAAAAAATCGCCTCTTATGGCATTCAAAGAAAAAAATCATATTTCTTTTCTTAAATATTTATGCAATTTCAAAAGTTAGAAAAAAGGATTGATTTCCTTTCTACTTGTGAAGGTGAATCTTTGGATCATCACCACTTCAAATTCCAAGTAGAATAGAAAATCTGGCATACCCGTACAAAAAAATGTTGATACCCGCTTTTCTCCTCCGCCGGACCCCCACAGCCCCCGGGGCGGAAGGAGAGGACGAAAGCCGGGTCCATCAAGGATAATAATGAAACAACCATATTTAATCAAACTCAACATAGCAACATTTAAGTTCAATTTTCAACGGTTTGCATGCATACATCATTCATAGGAAATAGAACTTTACCACTCCTCCACACATCACTTTATTCCATACTCCTTCGCGTTTTTACCACTACACCTCACTCCATTTCACCTCACCTCATTACACCATGATCACATCTATAATACATCACTCATCCAACACCACACATCACATATAAACACATAAGAAAAAGACAAAAAAAAAAAAAATCAAAATTGACCCCCTTAAATCCACAAAAAATAATAAAACACATAATAAAATTCACCAAAAACTGAATCTAAATTAACTAAAACACTCAACAAACCCAATCACACCAACTAATTTCATTAATTCCCACAAATTGCACAAAATCTCCTTTTCCCCCAAATTTCAGCTAAATCCAGCTAGGTCTTGATCTCCCCATCCCCGGACTAAAACAAACATGCCCCACCATTTTTATGAAGATCCATCACCTTTATGGCCATCACAGTCAATGGTCGACCCTCATTCCACATCTTATAACTTCATTTAAGGAAAAAGAAAGGAGATGGAAAACTTGGAAGTCTATGCCATAGAACTTGAACAAACCTAATCCATGGCTCACTCCTAAAGCTATCTTTGATCAATAATTATCCTCTTTACAAAATTAGGAGGACTGGGCCACTTGGGTTCAAGATTTTTGAGTAAAAATAATGAAAAGTGAAAGAAAGGGGACCATGTCCAATTCAAGAACAAAAAAAAAAAAAAAAAAAAAAAAGAGCCTAAAAATACAGACCAATTCAAAACAACACTAAAATGAGTAAAAAGTTTAAGGAACTTAAACCTGAATATAAATATGATAAAGCTCACCAACACACAATATAAAACAACATAATTAAAACTATTAATCTAAAAACAAACAAACTAATAAAACTTGAAAAATCGACTTAAACAAGAAAAACCACTAACTCAGATAAAAGATGAGTTGAAAGCTCTCACATTTGGAGCTTTGAATTGAAGGAAAATATGCATAGGAGAGTAGAGGGGCTCTCTGCACACGAAATGTGGAAAAGCAATGCTTTGAAAGGCTGGGTGCCAACCACACTTACACCTATTTCTGCCACAAAAGCCTAAGAAATTGGCAAAAATGATGACCAGACAAAAAAAAAAATCAAAACGAAAAAAAAAAAAAAAAGAAGTTAAAGAGGCACACACACAAAAGCACGACACACATTGTCAAACCAAATGTTGTCCCATCACAAGGGGTCCAGTCACGTCATGCGCATATTAGTCCCATCATGCATACATCTAGCTTTGTGCATTGCATCCCCTGTCATCTCCATCAATAGAAATTCGAACGATTCCCTCTGCAAATTATAAAACAAAGTACTAATGACAAAAAAATGCAGAATCTTTTAGTGTCTATTCAATACAGGTTCCCAAAGCGAAATCGAAAACACCAAAGGTGAAGGACCTTCAAGCACACTGATGGAGATTGATGACAAGTTCACAAGCTTCGGCAAACAAATAACGAAAGAAAGTGACAGCAATCCCCAACATTGGATTTGCAGAAAGCTTTTGAGGTAAGTATCCCTAACCATGATTTTCATGATTTTACCTCACGTCTGGAAATTGAGTCGCCGTAGGCCTCCCTTAAGCGCTTATAATTGGCACGACGACCATAATACCATGTTATCATGAATTGTGGTGTTTGTCGACTCAAATCATGACGTTGGAGGATGGAATTCGTGTAACTCGAAACTCTCCATGATAAGCACGAAATGATCGAATCTATCCCAGGTTCTCATCTAAGCTTGGGTGAAGACCAAGATCCCTAGAGGGTGACAGTTATTCCGATGAACATCTTCCATTGATTTAGCTTTTTCGATGCATACATGAGTTTCAAAATAAAATCTCTTTTAAAAAAAATGCATCTCATTCTCACATGCACCTCACACCATTGCTTGAACTATGTTTATGATTGCCTTCAAGATCTCCATTATTGCTAGTTAATTTTAACTATGCCTTGAGTATTCAACTATAGATGGAAGTCAAAAGACATTATATATGACAAATTGAATTGAACACTATTCCAAGAATGTCGCGACCCCGGACCGAGAGTAGGGTCCAATCCGGGATCGGGACTGAGTAACATAAAGCAATGATGGAAAGATAATGAAGATATGTTTGATGTCACAGCGTACACGGGTTAATAAAAGAGCCCACACTACCTGTGCACGTGATTTCCCACAGGTGTCCGCGGTGAGGATTTCACATCAACATGAATATTTTTTTTTGTATAAGTTGCAGAAGTGTGTAGCAAATCAAGCATGTAATTCATTTCCAAAATAACAAGGCCGATTACATTTAAATAACAAGTATCAGAATGAGCAATGTTCTATAGAGTAAACCAAAAGTACTGTTAAAGTTTGAGCATATATCATTTGATTACAATTCCCAAAAATAGAGGCCAACAAAAGCCAATATAGACAAAACAATAGCCACCAAAATATCAATTAATGACACCCCCAAAATGTTTCGAAACTCGGCAACCGGATGTTTAAATAACATCGTCGGCACGCCACCCAACTAATTGTTGCGGTTCTCCGACCGCCTCCTCTGGCTCCTCCTCGGGATAACCGACAACGGGACTTGAGTACTAAAGCAAAGGATCAGACACGACGGTCTGGCAGGTGGGTCTGGCAGGTAGATGAAAAGATATGACCAATCTAAAATAAAAGCATTTACCATGGAAAACATATAAACTTGTTTAAACAATAACTTTCAAGAAGTAACCGAGACATTTATTTAAAACATATATGCAGTAATAAAACATATAAGGTAACCAAGGAAATCGAGAAACAAGCAAGATGGCATCCACAAGAAGCTAAATCCTCTATCACCGAAGTGACAAGGGTATCGGGCGTTGACCTCGGTCACTGGAGTGAGGAGGTGCAACAAAATTTACATATACATATACAATAATACGGGACGGGACCATGGTAGCAAACCGGGTATCGGGAATCACGGTAGCGAGTTGGATATCGGGAACCACGGGAGCTGATGGACCCTCGGATTTCCGTCCTCTCCTTCCGCACCCCGGGGGCTTGCCTGGGTCTCGGCGGAGGAGGGAAAACGTGGGTATCAACATTTTTGTACGGGTATGCCAGATTTACTATTCTACTTGGAATTTGGAATGGTGATGATCCAGAGATCCACCCTCGCAAGTAGAAAGGAAATCAATCCTTTTTTTATAACTTTTCAAATTGCATAAATATTAAGAAAAGAGACAAGTTTATTTTTTAGAATGTCGTAGGAGGCATTTTTTTTTGTTTGTTTGCCATGAAAGGCGATTTTACAGTGAAAGGCGATTTTACAAAACTCATCAAATATGAAAGACAAGAATTGTGATTTCTTTTTGTCTCTTTAAAAAATACAAACTACAATTGAAAAGAAAGAAAAGGAATCTAACTTCTCAGGAAATTGTGGGGACACGTTGAGATTGAGGGTCGCAAGTCATGTATGGACTTCGCCATCGTCCTTCAAATGAGAACGCTTGATGCTTTGATTCTTCAGCTTGGCTCCAACCTCAGTTTTTTAAAGGACAAGGACCAAGAGGAGGTCCTATATCTAATGAAAAACCGAGTAAACAGGCTGAAAAGCCGCGTTTAGGCCATGTTGTAGAAGGAAGGGACCTTGGGGGGGTGGCCCCCCAAGGGACTTTGATCACCTTGTGGTGTTTCTTGTAGCAGAGCAGCAGGACTTCGTCTGGATTTCTTCGGGAGAATGCAAGTGTGCAAGTGCAGAATTTCAAGTCGATGTGTGTATCGATCCTCATTCCTTTCTTTTGGACCTCCTTTTATAGGCTCTTGGTAGCCATGAGGTGGTTATGGGCATTGATGACCATGATGAGAGAATTGATGAGGAGTTACAAGTTTTTATTCTTTGATTTTGTAACTCCTTTTTCATGGCTTGTGATTGGCCGATGAAGGATACAGGGCATTTAATTGCCTTTAATCTTCATGATGATGGGAGTTTCATGGGTTTAATGCCATGATTGCTTAGATTTGTAACTCCCAAATGTTTGAATCTGATTGGGTCATCCAAAATAATGAGTTAATGACCGCATTAAGTTGTCATAAACGGGTCAATTAACAACATTAAGTGGTCGCCAGAGCATGTGAAGAGTCGCGGGCCGCGCAGCGTCTTTTGAGATTCTTCTTGTGATCATCACAGGTGGATCCACACATTGTTTGATGTCGGATTGCGATGCAATTTCAGACATTGATTAATGTTGGTGGGCCGGTGACATATGTCTTGTCGATTACACAATCGGTCGGAAAGGAAGTGTACTTTCTTGGTCAGCCGGTTGGCGATCTTGGAGCGATCGGTGATGATTTCAAGCTTTTGACGGCGGATCCGAGATGTCGGTGAATATCAGTGGTTTTCAAGCATCAAATATTGGATTTTCAGAAAATCACAGAGGCAGGAACACTCGAAACGCGAAAAGGATTGGAAAACGGGCCATTTGGTGAGAAATCCGGCGACCCGGATTTGCAGGGTCGCCGACGACCATGCACCCAGGGTCGCCGGTGACCATAGGGCTTTGGCCCTTTTGGTCGCCGAGCTTCGTTTTCGGTCGTTTTTCCTTCTTTTTTGCTCCATTTTTCTTCTGTATTTTTCTTGAAAATTTTCATCAATTATTGACTTGATTTTCTTGGAGAAAACTTGATGAGAACCCGCATAAAACCGGAGCGCAAAGTTTCCCATTTTTCGGGAAAGCCGAAGACTTTGTAGTCGATTTTCCGTCAAGTGTCGAAACTAGGTCAAACGATGTCGGAATGACCTGAAAATTGAGGTGAAGCTTCTTGAGCAGTGGATAGGACCAACCATGAGCTTTTATTTGAGTTTTGAAGCCGTTTGGGGTCCCGTCGATGCTTGACTTGATTTTGCTGTGGGGAAAATGCCAAGCTTTGATATGTGGTCAAACGATGTTTGACTGACCTGAAATTTGACAGGGAGCCTATTGGAGTTATGTAGAGATGATCCATTAGCTCCGCATTGGATGTCATGGTCCCGGGGTGCTCCACCGCCGGTACGCTTGATTTTCTTTCGGAGCATCGAAACCTGGTCAAACGTTGTCGGAATGACCTGAAATTCGACGTGCAGCTCTTTGGAAGCATGTTGAAGCCACTCATGTACTTTCTTTCCATGAGTGATGGATTTGGTGGTTCCCGCCACCGGGAGGCTTGATTTTGTTGCTCGAGCGTTGATGGAGGGTCAAACGTTGTCGGTTTGATTTGAAATTTGGCATGGAGCCTTTTGGAGACATTCTAGAGCCATCCATAGGCTCTGATCAAAGTTTTGGTATCTTTGATGATGTTGCCGCCAGGAGCATTTGTTTAGCTGTCGGAGAAGCGAAGTTAGGTCAAACGATGTCGGAATGGCCCGAAACCTCAGGTGTACCCCTCTTTTAGCTGTCTTGAAGGATCTTCTAGTTTTTGTCTAATTCTGAAAAGATTTGATGCTTGAAATAGCTTTGCCTATTTTGTAGCAAGATGCACCTTCACGAGGCTTTTTGATGTTGGAAATGACATGGGGATTTTGGGTTTTTGGATTTTGTATTTTGTATTTTGACCTTGTGACCTAACAAGCTGTATGTGGCAGGTTAGGGGGTCGGGGTTTGATTTTGATTTTGACCTTGTGACCCAACAAGCTGTATATGGCAGGTTGGGGCGTCAGATTTGGTTTTTTTGTTTTGGTTTTGGTTTGGATTGGATTTTGATTTTTGTTTTGGTCTTGTGACCTAACAAGTTGTATGTGGCGAGTTAGGGAACCAAGGTTTGGTTTTCTGAAATGCCAATTTCAAGATTTTGGCTTAATTTGGTTCATGAGGTTGGATGGTTTGGCTTTTGGAAACTCATGAGGCTTTCTTTTTTTTTTTTCTTCTTTTCCTTTCTTTGTTTTTGAATGGTCCAATCAACTCAAAAGAGGCATGGGACATTTTTTGCTCTTGGTAAGAGGAATATTTTGACTAAAAGCCACTTTTAGTGCCTAGGTGGTCAAACCTGACTCATGTGGGCTAACCCATGGGACCTTAGGCTTTGGAGATGACCTAGATCTCATATGGTGTCATTTTTGTAGAGAATATCTAAAATATCTCTTTTGTATAGAGAATATCTAAAAATATCCTTACTTTGAGAGAAACTCTCAAGTTTCCTTGCTTTGTGGAAAGATTTTCTCAAAATATCTTTCTTTTGGGAAAGTAGCTAAATTTTAGCACTTACATCCCTTCTTTTCTCCTTGTTTCCTCTTTTGGTTTGCTCTCTTCTATAAAGGCAAGGGGTTTGGTTCTTTTGCTCCATTGCTTTCTTTGTTTGTAAGAAGTCTTTAAGAGTGCTCTCCAAGATAATAAGTGCCTTTTCTTCTTCAAGGATCTCCAAGCTTTTCTTCTTCTTCTCCATCAATGGCTTCAAGTAAGTTTTCTTCCTCTACAAGAAACTCCATTGTAGAAGTAGCTTCTTTCTCTTTTTTTTTTGCTCTATTCTCTTCTTCTTTTTTTTTCTTTTCTTTTTCCTTTTTTTTCCCAAGCACGTTTTTTTCTTTTTTTTTTGTGCCTCTTTTTTTTTTTTTTGTCCACGGTTTTCATCCCTTTTTTTTTCCGTGCTTCTCTTTTTTTTCCTTTCTTTTCTCCTTTTTTTTTCACCGCGTTTCTCCTTTTTTTTCACGGTTTTTTTTCTTTTTTCATCGTGTTTTTTTTTTCTCACGGTTTTTTTGTTTGTTTCTTTTTTTTTTTCACACGCTGATTTTCCCCCTTTTTCTTCAGCTTTCTTTTTTTTTTTTTTTTGCTGAGATTTCTTTCTCTCTTTCTTTTTCTTTCCTTGCTTGTTTGCTCACCATGATAATGAGGTTATGCAATTTCAATATGTTCATGCATTTTTTTTTTGTTTGATGCATCAAGATAAAAGGCTAGAGTCTCTAGGTCAAGCCAACATGATTTTTGACTTGGACAAAGTTTGATTGGTTTTGACCAAATTGGGTTGGAATTGGTCAAACTTTGGTCAAGGTTTTCCTAGCATCCAATGCATGATGATGTTCTTTGATGCATGATTTTTTGGTAAATGGACTTGGAAGCATGATGACGCATACCTGAAAATCTTTTTGCAAGTATTGGGATTTTGAACTCGCAATGATGTTGAGCTCTTTCTCGGTCTTATTGGATTTTGAGGAACTTTACAATTTTTGGATTTTGGAGCTCGCAGCAATGTTGAGCTCTTTTCCAATTTTGCGGAAATTTGATGAGATTGGCTCGTTCTCGCACCGATGTTGAGTTCGAACCTTCTTTGAAAATTTTCCACTGACTATGAGCTCGCAGCGATGTTGAGCTCATTTTCATGGTTCCTGTCTTTTTCGGAGTATTTCCCTTTTCTTTGGAATTGCCCCGGAATCATGTCAAAATTTTGCTAGGAATTTTTTGTAGCAAAACTCTATCATTTTGATGATGATTGATCTTTTCTCTTTCATCTTTTGCAGGTAGTTCTTCCAAAACGAACAAGGGTAAAGATCCTGTTACTGACGGACCTCGTCGGTCTACCAGATCTTCCAATGCGGCCGTTCAGCAGGCTTGGGAGAAGGTCCAGTTTGTCGAGAAGAACTTGGAAGAATGTGATTCCCTCAATCGTGATGAGATGAGGAAGCGATTGATCGCTCTCAAAGATGAGGAATTCAACAAGATCATGGTAAGCAGTCATCCTTGGGTTACGGACGATCAGAGCGTTGTGCCCAAGCCTACCTTCTTCTTTGGTGATGCAGTCCCCGACGACTTGACATACCAAAGGAGATGTTTTCAGTTCTCTTACACAGTAGATGATAAGGAGAGAACTATTTCCACCCGGTCGACTTTCGATCGGACCATCTCGATCTTGAGCCTTTCTCCCACGTGCCCTAAGAGGGAAGATCCTCTGAGCTGGGTGAAGAGGACCAGTGTGATCAAGACCGGGGTTTTTGTTGGCGGCCCTTCCGGTTTTGCAGAGAAGTCGCCTGTCCGTATGGACATGTTGATGCCAGCCAGTGGCTACCAAGGTTCTGATCATCCATCGGTCGATTTGAGACCGGTGGGCCTTGGCATTTTTCGGGGTGATGGCAGCAATTGGGCAAAGCCTTTTCGACTTCGTGACCGTTTCAGTGCTGACTCGAGTTGGGAATTGTTGACACCAAAAATGTCACTTTGGCTCTTCAACATCAAGAAAGTTGCATGAAGTCGCAACCTGCCATAAATAGGCAATGCAAATTTCTCCAAAAAATCAAATCTTGTCAGAATCAAACAAAAACTGCAAGATCCTTCAAGATAGCCAAGAGAAGAGTACACATGAAGTTTCGGGCCATTTCAGAATCATTTGGCCTAACTTCGCTTCTTCGACAGCTAAAATGGCGCTCCCGGCGGCGACATCATTGGAGACGTCAAAACTTCGATCAGAGCCTACAGATGACTCCAGCATGTCTCAAAAGGGCTCCATGCCAAATTTCAAGTCAAACCGACAACGTTTGACCCTCCATCAATGCTCGAGCAGCAAAATCAAGCCTCCCGGCAGCGGGAACCACCGAAGCCTTCGCTCATCAAACCAAGTGCATGAGTGGCTTCCACATGCTTCCAAAAGGCTGCCCGTCAAATTTCAGGTCATTCTGACAACGTTTGACCAGGTTTCGATGCTCCGAGAGAAAATCAAGCCTAACGGCGGCGGAGCAACCCGGGACCATGACATCCAAAACGGAGCCCATGGAACGTCTCAAAATGACTCCAATAGGCTCCCCGTCAAATTTCAGGTCAATCGGACATCGTTTGACCACATATCAAAGCTCGGCATTTTCCCCGCAGCAAAATCAAGTGAAGCATCGACGGGACCCCAAACGGCTTCAAAACTCAAACAAAAGCCTATGGTTGGTCTTATTTATTGCTCAGAAGGCTTCACCTCAAATTTCAGGTCATTCCGACATCGTTTGACCAAGTTTCAGCTTCTGGCGGAAAATCAGCAGCTCTACGCGACAAAGTCTTCGGCTTTCCCGGAAAATTGGAAACTTTGCACTCTAAAAATGCAAGGATTCTCATCAAGTTTTCTACAGGGAAATCAAGCCAATAAATGAGAAGAAATGTCAAGAAAAATACAGAAGAAAACGGCGACGAAAAAGACCTCAAAACGACCGCAAAACGGGCTCCGAAGGGGAAAAATCCCCCAGGGTCGCAGACCCCTGCGACCATGGCCCATGGTCGCAGGCCCCTGCGACCATGGCCCATGGTCGCCGGTCCATGGTCGCCGGCGACCATGGAGGTCCGGGTCACCGGATTTTCCGCCGGTGACCCGTTTTTCCGTCTTTTTTCGCGTTTCGCGCACTTTGGCCCCTGTGGTTTCCTGAAAATGTGATTTTTAATGCTTTAAATTGACTCATATCCGACGACATCTCGGATCCGCCGTCAAAAGCATAAAATCATCATTGATCGCTCCAAGATCGTCAACCGGCTGACCAAGAAAGTGCACTTTCTGTCTGACCGATCGAGAAATCGACAAGACAGATGTCACCGGCCCGCTCTTAGCTATCAATGTCTGAAGTTACATGTTCATCCGATGTCGATCAGCATGTAGATCCATCGATGATCATCGCCAGAAGAATTCCAGAAGACACAGCACGGCCCGCGACTCTTCGACTGCTCGGCGACCAATTAATGTGGTTAATTGACTAACTTTATTATGGTCATTAATTCATTTCTTTGGACGGCCCAATCAGAAGCAAGCATTTGGGAGTTACAAGTCAATTGATTCATGGCATTTAAACCATGAAACTCCTCCCATTATGGTAATTAAGGTGATTAAAAGCCCTTAATCTCCATCGGCCAATCAGATTCAAAGAAAAAGGAGTTACAAAATCAAGAAATAAATCTTGTAACTCCTCCCATTAAAGCCATTAAGGCTCATAAACCCTCCTAAATGGCTACCAAAAGCCTATAAATAGGAGAGCATTCCATTGAAATCGGAATCGGAAAAAAAGAGGAGAAAATCAGGATCAGAGAAAATCAGAAAAAAAAGATCAGAAAGAGATCTGAGAGAAAGAAAAAGAGAGAAAAACTCTGCTGAAGTTCTGCACCGGCCACCACTACAAGGTGACAAAAGTCCCTTGGGGGGCACCCCCCCCCAAGGTCCTTGCCTTCTCCTGCTGCCTCCAATGGCTTAGACGTGGCTTTTCAGCCCGTCTACTTAGCTTTTTATTGGACATAGGACCTTCTCTTGGTCTTTGTCCTCTAAAAATCTGAGGTTATAGCCAAGCCAAGCGAATCAAGAGCATCTTCTGTTCTCATCTGCATGGATGATGGCGAAGCCCATACATGGCTTGCGACCGTCAATCTGAACGAGTCCCCCACAATCTCCTGAAAAGTTAGATCTTCCTTTTCTTGCTTTTCATTGTAATTTGTATTTTTCTAAAGAGACAAAAATCACAACTCTTGTCTTTCATTATTGATAAGAATTGTAAATCGGCTATAAACGCCAAAATCGGCTATAAATGCCAAACAAAATCGCCTTTCACGGCAAACCAAGAAAATGTCTCTTTTCTTAAATATTTGTGCAATGGAAAACTTGAAAGAAGTTGATTTCCTTTTTACTTGCGAAGGTTGATCTCCGGATTACCACTTGCAATTCCAAGTAAAATAGAAAATCTGGCACACCCACACAAAAGAAATGTTGATGCACGCTTCAGGCCCGCCAGGGCGCGAAAGGGCCGGACCCGACGGACTCCCACGTTCCGCCGACCCCGGTAGCCGCCCCACGGCGCCTCGGAGTGCGTTCCATCAAGCTGGCACACCCGGTGGGACTCGTTCATTTGAGAACACGGTGCTTGGAAATGAAATATTTGCATACCATATTTTTGCTCTATGCTTATACTTCTTCTCCAGATTCCTTGGCTACTTTCTAGCTGGTGGCCTATGTTGGATTTTGCATCCTAAAAAAAAATGAGATGGGATTTTTTGGAAATTTCTACTTCTTTAAGTTTGTTTCCACTCTTTCTCTTTGCAAAAAAAAAAAAATAATCAGTTTTCTTAGTTTGAATTCAAAATTGAGAAACTTTGATCCTATCCTATCGTTCTTTGGTGCTTGCAGAAATGTTGAGCCCGTTCGACTAAGGTTTTGGGCCATCGTTTCTCTTCGATGAGTTCATTACAGATTTCAAAAAAAAAATAAATAAATAAAAAAATCAGCTTTCTTAGTTTGGATTCAAAATTGAGAAACCTTGATCCTATCCTATCGTTCTTTGGTGCTTGCAGAAATGTTGAGCCCATTCGACTAAGGTTTTGGACCATCGTTTCTCTTCGATGAGTTCATTAGAGATTTCAAAAAATAAAAATAAAAAATAAAAAAAAAATCAGTTTTCTTAGTTTGGATTCAAAATTGAGAAACTTTGATCCTATCCTATCGTTCTTTGGTGCTTGCAGAAATGTTGAGCCCGTTCGACTAAGGTTTTGGACCATCGTTTCTCTTCGATGAGTTCATTAGAGATTTCAAAAAATAAATAAATAAATAAATAAATCAGCTTTCTTAGTTTGGATTCAAAATTGAGAAACCTTGATCCTATCCTATCGTTCTTTGGTGCTTGCAGAAATGTTGAGCCCGTTCGACTAAGGTTTTGGGCCATCGTTTCTCTTCGATGAGTCTATTTGGGATTTTTATAAAAAAAAAAGGACATAGACCACTAAGGTTAAACCAATTGCATTCTTTGATCACGATTGATTCAAGAAAAGCCTTGTCCAGAGTGTGGAGACAGCTTGACTGTTCTAGGCAAGGGTCCTCCAAACGGGTTCATTAAGTAATCCTACCCTTACCTGGGGGCAATTCTATCAATTGAGGTTTCATAAGACCGGGTTAGGAGGCCTATGTGTACTCTCTCGTCTTTAAATCTTAAAAAAAAATAAAAAAAATAAAAAAGAGATTTTCAAAAAAAAAAAATCTTAAAAAAAAAAAACAAAAATTTTCAAAAAATAAAAAAATAAAAAATAAATAAATAAAAAAATATTTTAAAAAAATAAAAAATAAAAAAAAAAATTTCAAAAAAAAAATAAAAAAAAAAAAATCATTTCAAAAAAAAAAAAATCTCCAAAAACTCGTCACTTTTGGATTCAGATTCGAGAAATTGTGGTCTCTTCCCTTCTGAGCACTGGCGCTCGCGGAAATCGTTGAGCCCGTATTTGAATCGGAATGCCACCTGCTCTCTTTGACGAATCCATTTCTGACATTTCAAAACAAAGAATCCCATCTCATGGATGCGATCTCCAACATTTGTGCCTAGCAATACTGGTACGCCCTTTCAGGGTCTACTGTATCTGTGACCGGCACATTTGTAACTCCTACCTTATATTCTTCTTATCTCGAGCAAGCCCTGCTTCTCGATAACTCGAATTTAGGTTTACAATTGCTTCTAGCAGTCACTGGAACGCTCATTCTGGGCTCACCATACTTGCTGTCAGAACAATTGTACCATCTATGGCTTTTTGCCTTCTTCATGTCGCTTGGGTCATATCCCTTGAGCGATTTGAAAAGACAACCATAGAAATTCCCATTTATGATCATTATATTCTTGTGATTACTAATGGATGTGGTCTTGTTTCAGAACTTTTTCGAAACTAACAATGGCAGCCTTAACCATTATCTTCGATGAGAACAAGCACCAACTCATGCTTCAACAGAAGCAAACCGAGCGCACTTACAAGCGCCCCGCCAGCTGCCGAAGCGTCAACTCCCTCGGCAACTCTCTGAACTCAGGGTCGACCTCGACTCCCCGGACCATCGTCTTCGGGACACTGGGACCATTCCCACTTCCCGAAGAACAAGCTGCGCCTGCTAAAAAGCAGAAGATCGCCTCTCAACGTGTCACTCCCGTGACACCAAAGGCGAGCGCCCAAAAGCCCGAAGCCCGCGGCACCCCCGCGAAGCCTCGACCCACAAACAACCAGGTCTATCCCAAGACTTGGTCTCCAAGACCTTCCCCAAAACAAAGGAGGTCTCAAACCTCCACCAAGCCAGCATACCTGGCCCCACTCAAGGAGAACCAGTTCTACCCTCTTGCCTACATGAAAGAGGAGAGACCCATCTCCAACTTGACTCCCAAGTCGACCCAGCATGAGCCGGCTTGTTCCTACAGGCCCAAAATCAGATCATGCATCACCAGGCCTTTACAAGCACCTGCCAAGGCCTACACTCCTTCAGTTCGACCCTTCATCTCTACAGGGGCCGAACTCGAAAGGTTTAAAGCTTCGCTGCAACAGGCAAAGGATCGGGTCCGGATCCTGTCCTTGCCTAGCTACAAAGAAGACAGGCTCGGCTGCTGCGCCCGAGGGAGCACATCCTTCATCGTCAGAGCCCAGCCAGAGCTGACTGAAGCTCAAATCGCTCGTCGAGCACGCCGCCGTGCTTCATATCGACAAAAGAGACTAGAGAAGCAACGGACCCAGCCTCCTGCACTTCAAGTCTCCCACAAATGGGTCGAAAAAGAAAGACCCGACCAAGTTGCTGCCGTCCATATGGTTGGAAAAACCAGAAGACGCCAAAGGTCAGCATCAAAAATCCATGTCCGACGTCCGGTGACCCGTAGCATCACCAGGACACAAAGACATCCCGAAGAATCTCCTGCCCCTTTCAGCCAAGGACGGGAGAGTAATCCTTCATCAAGCTCTTCATCAAAAAGAATGAGCTCCAGTTCGGTCACCAGGACGATTTCTTCGTTCGAATCCCGAGGGATGAACGTCTTGGCTACAGGTTCTGAGCCGCCACCTCAGAATCCACCTCGAGATGATGCGCTCACACGCATTCAGCAGTTGGAACAAGGCCAGCAGAGGATTGAAACTCTGATGAAAAACCTTCTCCTTGTCGTCCAAAACCAGGTGAACAATGAGCCTCCTCCGAATCATGGCAATAACGAGGAAATGGAGAAGAAAATGAGTCACGCGCCCTTACCAAAAAGGACGTAGACAGTATCCTCGCCAAAGCAAAAGAAGAGAATATACTCAAAGAGCATGGGATCAAGCCACCATATCCTTTATGGATGGACTCGGTCCCGTTCCCCACAAAATTCAAACATCCTACTCTCCAAACATATACGGGGAAAGGATCAGCCAGACAGCACGTCATCCACTTCAAGATCTTGACGGGAGCTATCGCGGATCAAGATGCACTCAAGATTTGCCTCTTTGCAAGTACCCTAAAAGGTACGGCCTTCGATTGGTACTCCACTCTGCCGGAGAACTCCATTCAGAACTGGGCTATGCTGGAGACACGCTTCCTGACCCACTTCCAAGGTGAGGATCATCCTGTTACTATGGCTCAGCTCTGCAGCCTAAAACAGGGAGAGAATGAGTCAACTTATGACTTCATTCACAAGTGGAAAGCAATGGCGTACAAATGCTCAGATGTACTGCCACAAGCGTCGCTAGTCGACATCTGCCGTAACAATATGAGAGCAAAAATACGCTCCATGATCATCGGCAACAAATCAAAAAACCTGGGAGAACTCCTGGAAGCTTCTATGGAAGCTGAAACGGTGATTAAAGACCTCAACAGTCAGAAGTCATCAAGAAAAGAGCCAACCGCCATTGCAACCTCTAAACCAAAGAAGAAAGAGGTCCTTAATGTGCAAACCAAGTCAGCTCCTCAGCAACCAAAGAAAGCTGAAAATAGAGCTGCAGGTAAGAGACCTGAACTCTCTGATGCCTTCAAAGAGCGAGTAGAAAAGAAATATCCGTTCGATGAAGACGTCGAAGAAATCTTTGAGGCTCTCCTAGCAAATGGCAAACTCATTTTGCCAGAGCCCAAAAGACCTGGAGACGTTGGCAAAACCAATGATCCTCGGTACTGTCCATACCACCAGATGGTCTCGCATCCTCTCAATCAATGCTTTGTTGTGAGAGAGAAGATAAACGAGATGTGGAAAAACGGAGTCATCACCTTTGACAAAAATTATGGCCCCGCCTCCGTCAACATGGTGTCACGTGGACAAACACCAAAATCACCGAAGAAGAAGATCACTACTTCCTTCAAGGTGATAAATAGAATTCAAACGTCCGAAGTGTCGGTTCCTTGCCCGACACCAGACGGACAACCCATATGGGTACATCCCGATCTCCTGGAAGATGAAAACTGGGAGATCGTAAAAACAAAGCCGACAGCTCAACAGCGAAGGCAGGCCAAGAAACATCTCCTCAAGCTCAAACGGCAAGAGAAGACCCAGCCAAAACAAGAAGTCCATGAAAAGGCAGAGGCCTCCTCTACCACTTCACTCGGGGCAGCAGAAACGTCCCTTCCAGAGACTTCAAAGGCGGTAAGAAACTTCACTCTCAGTGATTTCATGCCACCTCAATTCAAAAAAGAAGCCATGCAGGGGGCATCATACTCTTGCAACTCGGTAGTTGGATTCTCCATTGATGGATACGAGTCCAGCGACACCGACGATGGATTCGAGCCCAACTACACCGATGAGTGGGAGGAATCTCTTGAAACAGGAGAATATCTCTCCGATGAAGAATGGGTTCCTGAAACTCACCTTATGCCAGTAATCTGGTATAACCCCTTGCAACCACAAGGATCCTGGTCTGATGATGAAGAAGACCAAGAGGCTGCACAAGAAGATGCTGTTAACCCAGCACCTGTCATTGCTCCAGTGGAAATCAACTATGTTGAGCCACACGGAGAAGACGAAGAAGAAGATCTGGCTCCCATGCCTGATCTTGAAGAATATGCAAGGATCTTGCAGCGTCTCGCTCTAGAACAAGAGCAAGACCGCGTCAACGAGATTCCTCACAATCCAGAGCCGGAAGTCCCTGAAGCCCATCAGGTACCTCCTCCCTCAACTCCTGAAAATGGAGAACATTGCTGGATAGATGATCCTCTTACATCCGAGGATGAGTCTGACTCCGAGCAGGCAACATCTCCTATCAGAGCTTCCTGTAATGTAATATATCAGGACTATAGCTCTTCTGAAGCGTCGTCTGATGAGATTACCTACACTCCGACGACGCCTAGCAATGTATCCTTTGGAGCTACCTCGTCTCACGTGACTTCCACAGAGATGACACCCTCTCAGGTTTCTTCTCCTGAGACTGTGACTTCAGGATACACATTCTTCCCGACTCATCATCATGAAGAAAACCCAACTTGGGGTGATGGATGGGTCAACGAAGAAGAAAAGCTGCTGGATGCTGTTCAGGACTTGCTCCCGGAAAATGCTCCGTGCAACACAATCACTGAGGATGGCAACTCTGCTGCAGATACATCCCCAGTAGATGAAAAACGACAGCCTCTTGATCCTGAAGACAATCTTCCAAACAAAGATCCTTCTCAAGAAGCTCTCGAAGTTGGTAGAGGCACCCGTTCGGGCCGGGACTACCACAAAAATTACAACCAATCTTCCTTTACTTATGTAAATCCTTCGGGAAAAGATGTTGTAAGCGCCCCCAGTGGCAACAATGATGAACATGCAGGCCCTAAGGAGGCTTTCAAGTATGACTTGGTTGAGCACTTCAAACACATACCTGCACGTCTTCATATCCTGGATTTATTACGAATGTCTCCACGCACTCGTGATAATCTCATCTCAGAATTACAAAAACTGAATGAGGATGTCGACAAACATGCCCCGCAAGTCCTCCAAATTGAAATGGACTACCGGGTCAAAAACTCTGAAACTTCCTTAAAAGGAGAAAAAGAGAAAAGCGAGGGATCATGCATCCAATGCCTCTCGGTTCAAAAAGCAGCCAGTGCAACCATCGCCTTCACTAAGGAAGACCTCCTACTTGGCGAAGCAAGGCACAACCGACCCCTGTACTTCACAGGGTACATCAAAGAAATGCCGATACATAGAGTTCAGATCGACCCAGGTTCTGCACTCAACCTTATCTCCACTTCGGCTCTTGAAGAGTTGGGCATCCCACCCAGCAAGCTAAGCCACACATCTGTATCTATCTTTGGATACGATGGGAGCACTCAACGGCCTATCGGCAAAATCAGGTTCAAATTGCAAATCGGTGATCTTATCTCTGAGGTCACTGTGTATGCAATAAAAACCCCCTCATGCTACAACATCCTTCTCGGACGTCCTTGGATACACGAGAATGGTGTTGTTCCTTCAACTCTACATCAATGCATCAAGTTTGTCGGCGACGACGGCATGGTACATCGAGTCTTTGCGGACAGGAAACCCTTCAAAGGTAAAGAGGTCCACTGCGCAGACTCCCAAATGTATGAAGGCGAAAAAGAAGAAGAAGAGGAAATAGCACCCCCTGCTGAAAATCTCCAGAAAGATAAAGGCAAGGCTCCTCAAAAATCACCGGAAGAAAACAAACCCTCCGGCAAATTAGAAGAGAGTAGTCAATCTCCCTTCGTTATCTCCCTCAAGAATTCAAAACCTTTGGTCATCACGACTAAAGTGAAGAAGGCGAAACAAAAGCCTGGGGGCAAATTTGTTGTCTCTCTCGTGTCTATCATGCAAGACACAGACTCGGACTCAGAGCCAGAAGACGATGCATCGTCAAGCCAAGCTGACACTCAGCAAGTTCAGCCTGCTCTCACTCCGATGGAGACACCTGCTGATGTAGAAGATCCTACGTCTGCTACCTTTGTTGTTCCGGCAACATCACCAAAGCAAAGGCCGATCTTCTTCCATAGATCGGACGCTTCTTCATCAAACTCCATGCTGGAACCTTTCCAAAATGAAGGTATGCCTCAGCTATCTCTATATAGTCCTGTGGCACAAGCAATTATGAAGAAAATGGGCTATGACGCTCAAAACCCAGTCAGTTTGGGAGAAAGACGCGGTATTCTCACGCCATTGGAGCCCGCCTTGACCAAAAGCCAGCTGGAAGATTGGAGACTCTACGGTCATGTAGAAAAGTCTTCATATGGGTTAGGGTATGATCCCGACACTCCTATGAGACAGTTGACACAAAGGCTTAAAAGTCGTTTTACCGACCAAGCCTCAACATCTCAAGTCCATGAAGACATCGATCTCTCTGGATATCTCTTTAAAGAGTTACCTGACAAAGATCCAGGAAGCTCATCCAATTGGTACGATTTCTCTGATGATAAAGAGGAATCGTCCGATAATACAGACTTGTGGCATCCTGACCCAGAAGAACCCTCGTCTCCAAAAGAAATACCAGACTCAACAGGCGATTGGGACTATCTCATAGCAAGCCTTGAGGAGATCACCAATCAAGAAAATCCATGGAAAGGAACAGAGCCTTGGTCTGTTAATGCAGTTGAAACTCCATAAGGTTTCGTTGAGTTGGAAGCCTCCGAAAATATTGTAGAGGAACCACCTTCGAACCTTCCGACAGAAGATCCTGTTGAAAAGATAGACTTGGGAACACCAGATAACCCACGTCCTGTATTCATAAGCAAGAATATAAAGGATGATGAGTTACCCGAGTATATCGCTTTTCTTCGTGAGTTCGTTGATTGCTTTGCATGGTCCTATGCTGAAATACCTGGTTTAGACCCCAAAGTAGCAGTCCACAAACTCAATCTTCAAGAAGACGTCAAGCCTGTCAAACAAGGCCAAAGAAGATTCCGTCCAGATGTGATGGATAAAATTGAACAAGAAGTTCAAAAACTCAAAAGCGTTGGCTTCATCCGTAAGGAACAACATCCAGAGTGGTTGGCCAATATTGTCCCCGTGACAAAGAAAACTGGGCAGATCAGAGTCTGTATTGACTATAGAGACTTGAATGGCGCTTGCCCTAAAGATGAATTCCCGCTCCCCATACCGGAGGTGATGATTGACAATACCTGCGGATTCGAGCGAATGACATTCATGGATGGCTTCTCTGGTTACAATCAGATAAAGATGCATCCCGAGGATGAAAAACACACTTCATTTCGGACTCCATTTGGCGTGTATTGCTACACTGTCATGCCATTTGGTCTGAAAAATGCTGGTGCCACATATCAGAGGGCAATGATGAAAATATTCCAAGATATGCAGCACAAGACGGTCGAATGTTACGTTGATGACCTCGCCGTCAAAAGCAGAAGAAAAGAAGACCATCTCAAAGATCTTCGGGAAGTCTTCCTCCGACTCCGCAAACACAAACTGCGGATGAATCCTCTAAAATGCTTCTTCGGCGTCTCGTCGGGTAAGTTTCTCGGATTCCTTGTTCGGAAAGCTGGAATAGAACTCGACCCCATAAAAGTCAAGGCTATTCTAGAAATGCCCTCTCCAAGAACCTTGAGAGAACTAAAAGGGCTCCAAGGGAGATTGGCCTACATCAGACGGTTCATCTCCAATCTTTCGGGGAAATGCCGTCCATTCTCTCGATTAATGAAAAAAGGTGTAGACTTTGTCTGGGATGCCGACTGCGAAGCCGCATTTCAAGATATCAAGTCATACCTGACCAAACCTCCAGTGTTAGCTGCCCCTGCCACTGGAAAACCATTCATCTTGTACACAAGAGCTCTTGATCATTCTGTAGGCGCTCTGCTTGCACAAGAGAATGGTGAGGGAAAAGAAGCTGCTCTATACTACCTCAGCCGCATGCTAGTAGGTGCAGAGCATCGCTACTCTCCAGTCGAAAAAGAATGCCTTGCAGTGATGTTCGCCGTACAAAAGCTACGTCACTACTTGCTTTCCAACACAGTCTACCTGATCTCAAGGATCAATCTCTTGAAGGTTCTTGTCACCAAGGCAGGTTCTCTTAATGCCCGACTGGCAAAATGGTCCATCCTTCTATCACAATTTGATATTAGGTATGTGCCACAAAAAGCAATCAAAGGCCAAGCTCTAGCAGATTTCCTCGCAGAGCATCCATTGCCTAAAGATTCACCACTCAGGGATGATCTCCCAGACGAACCTGTCTACAACGTGGAGACTTCCTCACCAAATGCCTCCTGGGACATGTACTTTGACGGTGCAACCAGGACAAATGAAAACAGAAAGCTGATCTCGGGAGTTGGCATCCTCTTTGTTAGCCCCGACAAATGCATGATTCCACACGCTTTCTCGCTACTGGAACCATGCACAAACAATGCAGCTGAATACCAAACTCTGATCCTAGGATTGGAACTCGCCATCGAATCCGGTATCACTATGCTGGAAGTCTTTGGAGACTCTCAACTGATCGTCAACCAGATGAATCAGAAATATGAAGTCAGGAAGCCCGATCTGCTGCCTTATTACAACAAGGCACAATCACTTCTGCAAAAGTTTGACATCTGCAACATCACCCACATTCGTAGAGGTGAAAACATCCGTGCAGATGCCCTGGCTGGACTTGCCGCATCAATGGCGATCCAGGAAGGAAAAAACATGCAAATTACAGTGTGTGAGAGAAGGATCCTCCCTCCTCTTAACACACACCAAGCAGTTGCTGAATGCCACCGAGTGGTTGGAAGTCGGATCTCTATCCTTCAACCTTCAATCGGCGATTGGAGGGATCCGTTCATTGATTACACTATGTTCGGAATCCTACCTGAAGATCCAAAAGAACGGGTAAGCATACAAAGGCGAGCCCCAAACTTTCATTTGGATATTCCTTCAAAAATCCTCTACAGGAAATCCTTCAACGGAGTACTTCTACGCTGCTTGTCACAACAAGAGGCCGAAGAAACACTCAAAGAAGTTCATGCTGGTCTTTGTGGAGCCCATCAGGCAGGTCCTAAGCTCTATGATCAGATAAAAAGGTTAGGTTACTATTGGCCTACCATGGTTGCTGATGCAATGCAATTTGCCAAACGTTGCCAGCTATGCCAAGTTCACGGAGATTACATTCACATGCCTCCGGAATGGCTACATCCTACAGCAATCTCATGGCCTTTTGAAGCATGGGGCATGGACATCATAGGTCCTATCTCTCCCCCTTCAAGCAAAGGTCATCGCTTCATCTTCGCCGCAACGGATTATTTCTCCAAGTGGTCAGAAGCATTTGCGTTCAACGAAATGAAGACCTCATCAGTTCTTCAGTTCCTGCGCACCAACATCATTTGTCGTTTCGGCATACCCAAGAGATTCGTCCATGATAACGGACCACAATTCCGGGATCATCGATTCTACAGGTTTTGCGACAAATACAAAATCCAAAGCTGTCCTTCGACTCCATACAATCCGGCAGCAAACGGATTAGCAGAAGCCTTCAACAAGACACTCTGCAAAATCCTCAAGAAAATGGTCTCTAGTCACAAAAGAGACTGGAGCGACAAACTGTCTGAAGCTTTGTGGGCCTATCGAACCACCGTTCGAGGACCAACCCATAGTACACCATTCTCCTTGGTCTATGGATGCGAAGCTGTCGTGCCCCTAGAGGTACAAATTCCTTCTCTGAGGGTATCTCTACAAAATGACATGACTCAAGAAAGCAATGCGAAATTGCGACTCCATGAGCTGGACAATCTCGATGAGAGACGGCTCGAAGCTCGACAAAGCATTGAACTTTACCAAGCACGCATGGCAGGATCTTTTGACAAAAGGGTCCGGCAATGCGCCTACAAAAAGGGTGACTTGGTTCTTGCAGTAAAAAGACCAATGGTCTTCGCACACAAATCCAAAGGCAAATTTGAACCAAAATGGGAGGAACCCTACGTCATCGACAAGGTCTTCTCCAACGGCGCATATGCCCTCCTAAACATGGAAGGCGACAGATGTATGCTGCCTATCAACGGCAAGTTCTTGAAGCGGTACTACCCTTGAAGACTTACCCAACTGGGTAAGAGCAATGCCTGTATGGCCAAAACCTGTTCTCAGGTACTCGCTCGTCAAACCCACTCTCTTTAGAATTTTCATATCAAATGTCAAAATTTCTAGAGATTCAAAAACAATGCTTACTTTCATCGTTTCATTGTTCAAAAACAAAAAAAAAAATCCAAGTTTAGGAGCCTCTCCCTGACTTGACCAAAGCTTTCGATCCTTGAACCAAAATTCATGGTTTGAAACAAAAATCCGGATTCAGGGATTTCCACCCTAGTCCACCTTACCTTTTACCGCCAAATGGTTCTAGGTCAAAATTTACGACCCTCGTGTCTTTAAACAAAAAAAAATGGTTTTTCAAAAATCGTGGGGAAATGACATCAAAGTCAGTACCTGCAAAACAAAAATTTTGAAAAAAAAGCAAGGATGCGACATTCCATCGATACTTGCACCCAAAATCGCAGGGAAGCGACATTTCGTCGATACTTGTAAAATCCAAAAACCGTGGAGAAGCAACAAACCAGTTGATATCCACAACCCAAATTTCAAAGGTTCGAGAAAACCTAAAATCGTGGAGAAGCAACAAACCAGTTGATATCCACAACCCAAATTTCAAAGGTTCGAGAAAACCTAAAATCGTGGAGAAGCAACAAACCAGTTGATATCCACAACCCAATTTCAAAAATCGTGGAGATGCAACATACCAGTTGCTATCCACAACCCAAAATTACAAATGGTTCGAGAAAACCTCAAATTTCAAAAATCGTGGAGAAACGACATCAAGTCAGTACCCGCAAAACCAAAAGTCTTGGGAAAAGCAGGGAAGCGACGCTTAGTCGATATTTGCACCCCAATTCGCGAGGAAGCGACATTCCATCGATACTTGCAAAACCTAACCCGCGAGGAAGTGACATTCCATCAATACTCGCAAAACCGAATGAGCAAGGAAGCGACATTCCATCGATACTTGCAAGACCATTCAGCGGGGAGGCGACATTTAGTCGATACCTGCATTTTGAAAACCAAAACTCGGCTATAAATGCCAAAATCCGGCTATGAATGCCAAAACAAAAATTTCCGGCTGTAAACGCCAAAATCGGCTTTCATGCCAATAAAACAAAACTTGGTTTTCAAAAAAAACTCGGCTATAAATGCCACAAATTGGCTATCAATGCCACAAATTGGCTATCAATGCCACAAAATCGGCTATAAATGCCACAAATTGGCTATCAATGCCACCAAACTGGCTGTAAATGCCACAAAAACACCGGCTTCCATGCCAACCCAAATTTTGGCTTTTACGCCATAAAATTTCGGCTTCCATGCCATCTCAAAAGCGGCTTTCACGCCACAACCAAAATCAGGCCCCATGCCAAAACAATTATTTGACAAAAGATTTTCACAAAATGACAAAGCTTTTGATCAAATCCCATTTAGCAATTGCTTTCATCACAAAAAGATTTGAGTGAGCGTAGGGAACAACAAAAAAAAAAAGGTACCAAAAAAATACATGTGGTACCAAAGCAAAAAAAAAAAAAATTGAAAGTGTTCACAAGCACTACAAAAAAAAGTACCAAAAAAAAAATACATGTGGTACCAAAAAAAAGAAAGTGTTCACAAGCACTACAAAAAAAAGAGTACCAAAAAATATGGTACCAAAAAAAAAAGAAGAATGGTTTCTGCTATAAAAAATCAGGAGCTTAGCCAAAAATGGTCTCCAGCCAAAGCTTCAGCTCCTCAAGCAAACTTTTGGCCTCAGCCATCAGAGTTTCCAAGGCACGCTTCTTCAGGAACTTGCCATGAGATGCTGGCGAATGCCGTAACCCTTCTTTTACACCGGGAAGCTCTTGCCCAGCAGTTTGCCATCGTTCGTTTTCTAGAGTCCTCCTCTCGAGAACTTGACCGGCATCTGCAACCCTGCGGATCAGAGTACTCTCCCTGTCACGAGCCTCTGTTATAGCAGCCCACTTAGCATCGACTTGTGCCTTCAAATGCTCAAGACGTTTCCTGGCCTCCTCAACTTCCCTATCAAGGACGTTAAGGTCATGCCTCAATCCGATGATGGCTAGCTCTTCCTTGTTCTTCTCCCGAACTAGCTGCTTCTTGCTTTGTGTAGCCTCATTCAGGTCAGACTTAGCCTTATCAGCAGGGTCCAAGAACATCTCCTTGAAGAATTGGTCGTCAGGGAAACCCATGGTCTCAAACCACTTGTCACCCAGTGCAATGATCCTATCAACGATCGCCCTGGCACCTGTGACATCCAGACCAACCTCTTCGGTGTCGGTCAGAATCTCCTGTACATGTGGGATCATGCCAAATCCTGCCTCCAAGTGTCCAGAAAGGAGAGTCTTGACCCAAGAACTCAAAACCCGAGCCAGTACCTTCTTCGCAAATTGAAGAGACGAACTGGATGAAGATTCAACCTTCTCCGCTGATCGGCTGCTCATGTCATGTCCCATTGGAAGAGTAACAAAAGAACTCTTTTCACTTGGAGCCACTGGAGAGGGAATCTCAACACGAGGCATCTCCTCAATCATGTCAGAACTGGTCTCTACCTCCGGATCGACCTCTGGCATCCTTTGCTCTGGTTCTGAAGAAAGCGATGGACTCTCTTCTGTCACTTCAAAACCTGCAAATGAAACACAAAAAGGTATGAATATGATCCTGCTAAAAAAAAAAAAAAAAAAAAAAAAAAAAAAAAAACATCATCAGGGTCATCACTACAAAGTACCTTCTTCGACGACTGGCGGAACACTCTCTTCCTCCATGAACTCATCAGAAGCATCATCAACATTTGCGTCCATTGATGGTTCAAAGTCATCGGAATCTTGTGGCAAGTCAGCTGACAAAAAAAATGTTAGCAAATCAAGTCGCAGGCAAAAAAAAAAAAGAGAAAAGAGACACACGTGAAAAAAAAAAAACAGAAATCACGTGGAAAAAAAAAAGAGAAAAGAAGAAAAAAACGT
The DNA here is from genome assembly GCA_028538565.1 of Umbellularia californica. Lineage (NCBI taxonomy): Eukaryota > Viridiplantae > Streptophyta > Magnoliopsida > Laurales > Lauraceae > Umbellularia > Umbellularia californica. The sequence continues at coordinate 2,894,870 of JAPQWN010000009.1, forward strand.
GTGAAAAAAAAACAAATCACGTGGAAAAAAAAAAGAAAAAGAATAGAAAGAAAAAAAAACAAGAAGAAAGAGAATTTTTTTTTTTCTTTTCCATCCTACATAGAGTTTTCTTGAAAGAAAAAAGAAAGAAAACTTACTTGAAGCCATTGATGGAGAAGAAGAAGGAAAAAGCTTGAAGATCCTTGAAGAAGAAGAACTCTTGGCCTTGGAGCTCTCTTGAGATTGTTGCAAAAGAAAGCAATAAGAGCAAGAGATCCTACCCTCCTTGCTTTTATAGGAGAGAGCAAATCAAAGAAGGAAACAAAGAAGAAAGGTCTAATTAGTAACCTTACCAAAAGAGAAGGAATTAGAAAGATTCTTTCCTAAAAAGAAAGATGTCTTTGAGAGATTTTCTCCCAAAATCAATCAATGAGAGATTCTCTCCAACAAAATAGGATATTGAAGATTCTTTCCCAAAAAGAAAGATACCCTGAGATATTCTCTCCCAAATTAAGGGAATATGAGAGATTCTCTCCCATAAAGATATTTTTAGATATTCTCTATCCAAATGAGATATCTTTAGATATTCTTTACAAAAATGACCCCACATGAGATCTAAGCCATCCTAAAAAGCTTAAGGTCCCATGGGCTAGCCCATATGAGCCAGGTTTGACCACCTAGGCACTAAAAAAAAAAAAAAATGGGCTTTTAGTCAGAAAAAATCCCTCTTACCAAGAGCATACAAAAATGGTTCCATGCCTCTTTTGAGTTGATTGAACCATACAAAAAAAAATTCCAAGCCCCATGAGCTTCCAAAAATCAAACCATCCAGCCTCATAAACCAAATTGAGCCAAAATCTTGAAATTGACATTCCACAAAAAAAAATCCAAACTACTCCAATGGACCCACACAGTCCCAAAGAGTGACCAAAAACCAAATCCTGGTCCCCTAACTTGCCACATACAGCTTGTTAGGTCACAAGACCAAAACCAAAAACCAAATCATGATCCCCCAACTTGCCGCATACAGCTTGTTGGGTCACAAGGTCAAAACCAAAACCCGATCCCCTAACCTGCCATATATAGCTGGTTAGGTCACAAGATAAAAAACAGAAACCCAAATCCACATCCCTGATGTCATCTTCAAAAATTTGCCTCGAGATGGTGTGTGATTCCTTTCACTACCATAAAATTCCCCTGGAAGCTCAAAGGCTACTATACCAAAGGAAAGATTGCTCAAAGACTCTTGGTCAAGACACAAGCTCTCCTTCAAAAATCTCTTCGAGGCACATCGACTACAAAAGTCAAGCAACTCGTCGCTGTACCTCGAGGGGGCATTTGTTGACACCAAAAATGTCACTTTGCCTCTTCAACATCAAGAAAGCTGCATGAAGTCGCAACCTGCCATAAATAGGCAATGCAAATTTCTCCAAAAAATCAAATCTTGTCAGAATCAAACAAAAACTACAAGATCCTTCAAGATAGCCAAGAGAAGAGTACACATGAAGTTTCGGGCCATTTCAGAATCATTTGGCCTAACTTCGCTTCTCCGACAGCTAAAATGGCGCTCCCGCGGCGACATCATCGGAGACGTCAAAACTTCGATCAGAGCCTACAGATGACTCCAGCATGTCTCAAAAGGGCTCCATGCCAAATTTCAAGTCAAACCGACAACGTTTGACCCTCCATCAATGCTCGAGCAGCAAAATCAAGCCTCCCGGCGGCGGGAACCACCGAAGCCTTCGCTCATCAAACCAAGTGCATGAGTGGCTTCCACATGCTTCCAAAAGGCTGCACGTCAAATTTCAGGTCATTCTGACAACGTTTGACCAGGTTTCGATGCTCCGAGAGAAAATCAAGCCTAACGGCGGCGGAGCAACCCGGGACCATGACATCCAAAACGGAGCCCATGGAACGTCTCAAAATGACTCCAATAGGCTCCCCGTCAAATTTCAGGTCAATCGGACATCGTTTGACCACATATCAAAGCTCGGCATTTTCCCCGCAGCAAAATCAAGTGAAGCATTGACGGGACCCCAAACGGCTTCAAAACTCAAACAAAAGCCTATGGTTGGTCTTATTTATTGCTCAGGAGGCTTCACCTCAAATTTCAGGTCATTCCGACATCGTTTGACCAAGTTTCAGCTTCTGGCGGAAAATCAGCAGCTCTACGCGACAAAGTCTTCGGCTTTCCCGGAAAATTGGAAACTTTGCACTCTAAAAATGCAAGGATTCTCATCAAGTTTTCTACAGGGAAATCAAGCCAATAAATGAGAAGAAATGTCAAGAAAAATACAGAAGAAAACGGCGACGAAAAAGACCTCAAAACGACCGCAAAACGGGCTCCGAAGGGGAAAAATCCCCCAGGGTCGCAGACCCCTGCGACCATGGCCCATGGTCGCCGGCGACCATGGAGGTCCGGGTCACCGGATTTTCCGTCGGTGACCCGTTTTTTCCGTCTTTTTTCGCGTTTCGCGCACTTTGGCCCCTGTGGTTTCTTGAAAATGTGATTTTTAGTGCTTTAAATTGACTCATATCCGACGACATCTCGGATCCGCCGTCAAAAGCATAAAATCATCATTGATCGCTCCAAGATCGTCAACCGGCTGACCAAGAAAGTGCACTTTCTGTCCGACCGATCGAGAAATCGACAAGACAGATGTCACCGGCCCGCTCTTAGCTATCAATGTCTGAAGTTACATGTTCATCCGATGTCGATCAGCATGTAGATCCATCGATGATCATCGCCAGAAGAATTCCAGAAGACACGGCACGGCCCGCGACTCTTCGACTGCTCGGCGACCAATTAATGTGGTTAATTGACTAACTTTATTATGGTCATTAATTCATTTCTTTGGACGGCCCAATCAGAAGCAAGCATTTGGGAGTTACAAGTCAATTGATTCATGGCATTTAAACCATGAAACTCCTCCCATTATGGTAATTAAGGTGATTAAAAGCCCTTAATATCCATCGGCCAATCAGATTCAAAGAAAAAGGAGTTACAAAATCAAGAAATAAATCTTGTAACTCCTCCCATTAAAGCCGTTAAGGCTCATAAACCCTCCTAAATGGCTACCAAAAGCCTATAAATAGGAGAGCATTCCATTGAAATCGGAATCGGAAAAAAAGAGGAGAAAATCAGGATCAGAGAAAATCAGAAAAAAAAGATCAGAAAGAGATCTGAGAGAAAGAAAAAGAGAGAAAAACTCTGCTGAAGTTCTGCACCGGCCACCACTACAAGGTGACAAAAGTCCCTTGGGGGGCACCCCCCCCCCCCCCCCCCCAAGGTCCTTGCCTTCTCCTGCTGCCTCCAATGGCTTAGACGTGGCTTTTCAGCCCGTCTACTTAGCTTTTTATTGGACATAGGACCTTCTCTTGGTCTTTGTCCTCTAAAAATCTGAGGTTATAGCCAAGCCAAGCGAATCAAGAGCATCTTCTGTTCTCATCTGCATGGATGATGGCGAAGCCCATACATGACTTGCGACCGTCAATCTGAACGAGTCCCCCACAATCTCCTGAAAAGTTAGATCTTCCTTTTCTTGCTTTTCATTGTAATTTGTATTTTTCTAAAGAGACAAAAATCACAACTCTTGTATTTCATTATTGATAAGAATTGTAAATCGGCTATAAACGCCAAAATCGGCTATAAATGCCAAACAAAATCGCCTTTCACGGCAAACCAAGAAAATGTCTCTTTTCTTAAATATTTGTGCAATGGAAAACTTGAAAGAAGTTGATTTCCTTTTTACTTGCGAAGGTTGATCTCCGGATTACCACTTGCAATTCCAAGTAAAATAGAAAATCTGGCACACCCACACAAAAGAAATGTTGATGCACGCTTCAGGCCCGCCAGGGCTCGAAAGGGCCAGACCCGACGGACTCCCACGTTCCGCCGACCCCGGTAGCCGCCCCACGGCGCCTCGGAGCGCGTTCCATCAGGAATCATGGACCGATCACACCCTGAAGATTGGCGAGGCCATTCTGCAGGAGGCCGAGATTTTGGATGCAGTTCGCGCTTTTCGGCAAACCATCGTTTTCTCCGATGAGGCTTTTATGGCCATGCTGGAGTCATTCCTTCCACAAACCAACACCTTCATTGTCATGAATGGTGAGATTGGTTTTTCTTTAAAGGAAATGAGCGCCATCACTAGGTTGCCTATCCTCGGCAAACTCTATAAGGAGTTTATGCCTATTGACAGCGTCCTTGAGGGGCAGTCTGAGGAGTTCAGGCTTGTGTACTTTCAGCTCGTCGCCTTTTATGATTTTTTGAAGGAGAATGAGGGCTCGAAAGTTAGATGCAACAGTTGGAAGAGTTGCAATTCCAACTTTTTTTACAGCGGGGAGTCTTCTGATGGCATGGCCCAGGATGCTAGGGCTAAAACATCAAGTTTGAAGAAGATCGCCGCTATGCGAGAAGATTTGTGGAAGTTCCTCGCAAGCACAAATGCCATTTGTTCCGAGATTACGTTGCGGAGAGATCTCGCTGTTTGCCTCACTTACTGGCTGGGTGAGGCTATTTTTGTTGGAGGAGATGGAACGCACATCAGGCCGTATTGTATTTTTCCGGCTTGTCAGATGGCGTTTGGAGAGCAGCTGGCTTTGGTACCTGCTCTTTACTCCTACTTGTGCACCGAACTGCAGGCTACTACTTTCTTGGTTCGGCTTGGGCTCCCCATGAACAGGGTATTTTCTGCCCACATCTTCTATTCGTGGATGTATACCACTGTCCTAGCTTCCATCGTTTGGGAGTTGTATAGGATGAAGATCCTTTTATGATTCGTTTGGCTAGAGGGACAGCCGTTTTCGAATCGCTTTTGTCTGCTCATTTGAGGATCCGACAATTTAGGACGTCGAGATTGGGCAGTCTTCGGTGAATCTTTCTCCGGGTTTGCGGAAGAAGGCTTTTGACTTTGGTGTCTCCCGTGATTCGACCAGGGCAGGGTCGGGAAGACACTATGCTTTGACAAACGTGGAGAAGAGATGGCTTTTCAACATACGGGTTGGTACAATGGTGTACTGCAGACATCTTTTCGTCGATATCCAACCGTATGTCCCTTCGCGTTTTGCATTGCAGCTTGGTTTCTCTCAAGGCGTTGTTGGAGCGCCTTGGAGCATGGTGAAGCGTTTTGGAGGTTTGCAGGATGGGAGGAATGCATGGGCTTTTTACAGTGCTGAGGATACTACCGCCATGATTCCCTATCCTGAGCTGCCCACCTTCCGGACTGCTGGCTTCACGAAGTGGTTCATGGAGAGCTTCTCAGTGTACCGAGGGCTTTCCAAGAAGGAGCTCGATGTCTAGCAATCTCTTGGGAAAGGTCTTAGCAAATCGGATGGTGTCCGTCGGGAGGAAGTTTTGGCCTTCCTTTCTGGAGAGAAGCACAAGATAGGCTTTCTCAATGAGCAGGACGTCATCAGATCAGGAGCTGCACAAGGGATTCCTGGTGAGGTCTTGAGATAGCTGGAAGAGGAGGAGGCCGAGATCGATGCTATGATACAAGCAGAGCGTACGAAGGCCATGGAGTCTATCGAGAAAAGTAGACCATCCAGTGAGGACTCTAGTGAGAGGCCTGATGTTGATAGTGGGACAGGATCGTCGAGCAGATTGGCCCGCCGAGGCAGGAGGAGGAGAGGACAACGCCGTAACATGAGATGGCACGATAGTCCTTCTGATCTTGAAGTTCCTCTCACCATTGCTGAGGAGGTGTCTGAGGATGCTGACGAGCCTCCGGAGAAGAGGAGCAGAGAAGAGGAGACAGCTGGTATGATTCTCCTTCTTTCTTTTGTTTTTGCTTTTCTCTTGTAAGAGATTTTTTGTTTTGATCCGCTGCTTTCTTTCTTTTAGCAGAGGACAATGACCTGGTGATGCCCGAGGTTTCTGCCGATGAGGCGATGATGGATCCAGTCGTGACATCTGAGGAAGAGCCCAGGAACTCTAGAGTGGTTCCAGAACCTTCACCTGGTATGATTGCTTTGGTTTCTTTTTCCTTCTTTCTGTTTGTGCTGTCATTTACTAACATGTAGCTTTTGTTTTCTTGTTAGCTGATTTGCCAGAGGATTCTGACGATTTCGAGCCATCCATGGATGCAACTTTTGACGATGCTTCGGATGAGCTCAGAGGGCAGAGAGTACTCCGCCGGTCATTGAAGAAGGTGTTTTGCAATACTAATCTTGATATTGATTTTTTTTTACAAGATTATATTCATACCTTTTTGTCTTTTCCTTGGCAGATTGTGGAGCAGCAGGAGAAGTTCCTCCGTCTTCCTTAGAGCCAGAACAGGGGATACCTGCGGCTGATCCAGGAGTAGGGGCTTCTTCTTCCTTTAACGAGTCAGATTCTTCGGTTAGAAAGAGTTTATTGATTACTCTTCCAATGGAGCATGACATGGGCAGTCGGGTGCCGGAGCATGGCAAATCCTCATCTGCTCCGCACCTTCAGTATGCAAAGAAGGTGTTGAAGACTGTCTTGAGCTCATGGGTTGAGACTCTCTCTTCGGGTCACTTGGAAGCTGGCTTTAGGATGATCAAGCATGTACAGGACATTCTTGCTGATAGCGAAGAAGTCGGTCTGGACATCGCAAGCGCCAAAGATTTTGTTGATGAAATCATCCCCTTGGGGAACAAATGGACTGAGACCAAGAGTTTCCCAGATGGTGACTTCTTTGACGAAATGTTTATGAAGCCTTCCAGGAAAGTCAAAGCTGAGCTGACTGAGTTCACGAAGACTCAGAAACAGTTCGTTTAGGAGAAGAACGTTACCGAGTTATCCATAATGGGGCTGAAGCAAGACTTGGACCGCCTTGATAAGGAGGTTATCGAGGCTAGGCAGCGTCTTGAGCTTTTGGAGGAAGAAGCTGCTGCCAAATGGACTGCCATTGGGGAGGCTCGTGACAAGGAGGGGACTCTCATTCGCCAGGTTGAGGAAGCTGAAGGTAGTGTCCGGAGGAAGACTCAGGAGTATGAGCAGTGGCAGGTCCTCTGGGAAGAACTTTCTCGTGCTGCAGATGGGTCGCGGCGCTCAGCCGCATTTTATGGGAATATTCTGAAGAAGCGAGGCTTGAAAACTTTGGAAGCTAAGGCCAAGGGTCTGCTTGAGGAGTTGAACCTTTGGTTGAAGACTATGCTAGATTGAGCTCTTGAGTTGTAACAAACTCTTTTTTCTTCTTCTTTTTTTTTGGTACCTCCATGTATAAATAATTTTGGTACTATATTCTTTGTATCATTTTTTGATGAAAACACATTTGAGCAAAAGCCGATGGGAATGTTTGTTCAAGAATTTGATCAAAGGATTGTCATTTTGTGAAAATCTTTTGTCAAAGGGTTGTTTTGGGCATGAAAGCCAATTTAGTGGCAAAAAGCCTGGTTTTTGATGGCTTGAAAACCGAATTTTAGGTGGTATGGAAGCCTAATTTTGTGGCGTAAGAGCCAAAATTTGTTTTACGGCATAGGAGCCAAAAATTTTGAGATGGCATTAGAGCAACAATTTTTGAGATGGCTTGAAAGCCGAATTTTGGAATGGCATAGAAGCCGAATTTTATTTTGTGGCATGGAAGCCAAATTTATTTGTGGCATGAGAGCCAAAAAAAGTTTGTTTGTGGCATGAGAGCCAATTTTTTTTTTTTGTGTGGCATGAGAGCCAAAATTTTTGGATGGCGTGAAAGCCGATTTTTTGGGATGGCATAGGAGCCGAGTTTTGTTTTCTTTGTTGTTTGTTTTGTTTTGGCATGGAAGCCAGATTTTTGAAAACCAAGTTTTGTTTTATTGGCATGAAAGCTGAATTTTTGCGTTTTATAGCCGACTTTGGCGTTTATAGCCGATTTTGGCGTTTATAGCCGATTTTTTGTGTTTATAGCCGATTTTGGCGTTTATAGCGGATTTTTGGCGTTTATAGCCGAGTTTGGTTTTGAAAGTGCATGTATCGACTAAATGTCGCCTCCCCACTGAATGGTCTTGCAAGTATCGATGGAATGTCGCTTCCTTGCTCATTCGGTTTTGCGAGTATCGATGGAATGTCGCTTCCTCGCGGATTGCGGTGCAAGTATCTACTAAGCGTCGCTTCCCTGCTTTTCCCAAAACTTTTGGTTTTGCGGGTATTGACTTGGTGTCGTTTCCCCACGATTTTTGAAATTTGAGGTTTTGCAAGTATCGAATGGGGTTCGTTTCCTTGCGATTTTTGGGTTTTTGGAAGTATCGAATGGGGTTCGAATCCTTTTGGTTTTTGGGTTTTGCGAGTATCGACTGAATGTCGCTTCCTCACGCTTTTTGGGTTTTGGAAGTATCGAATGGGGTTCGCATCCTTCTGGTTTTTGGGTTTTCCGAGTATCGACTGAATGTCGCTTCCCCGCGCTTTTTGGGTTTTGGAAGTATCGAATAGGGTTCGTATCCTTCCGGTTTATGGGTTTTGTGAGTATTGACTGAATGTCGTTTCCCCGCACTTTTTGGGTTTTGGAAGTATCGAATAGGGTTCGCATCCTTCCGGTTTTTGAGTTTTGCGAGTATCGACTGAACGTCGTTTCCCCGCGGTTTCTAAAAAAACCATTTTTTTATTTAAAGACAAGAGGGTCATAAATTTTGACTTAAAACCATTTTGGTTGTAAAAGCCGAGGCGGACTAGGGTGAAAATTCCTAAGTCCTGGTTTTTGTTTCAAACAAAGAATTTTGGGTTCAATGATCGAAAATTTTGGTCAAGTCTGGGAAGAGGCTCCTAAACTTGGATTTTTGGATTTTTATTTTTTTTTTTTAACAATGAAACGATGAAAGTAAGCATTGTTTTGAGATTTTTTTTTTTTGGAATTTCAAGATGAAAATTTCAAAAGGGAATGGGTTTGACGAGCAAGTACCTGGAAATAGGCTTTGGCCGTGTAGATATCGCTCTGACCCGTTTGAGGAAGTCTTTAAGGGTAGTACCGCTTCAAGAACTTGCCATTGATGGGCAGCATACATCTGTCTCCTTCCATGTTTAAAAGAGCGTATGCACCGTTGGAGAAGACTTTGTCGATGACGAATGGTCCCTCCCATTTTGGTTCAAATTTGCCTTTGGAATTATGGGCAAAGACTATTAGTCTTTTTACTGCAAGAACCAAGTTGCCCTTTTTGTAAGCGTGTTGCCTGACCTTCTTCTCGAAAGATCCTGCCATGCGTGCTTGGTACAACTCAATGCTTTGTAGAGCTTTGAGTCGTCTTTCATCGAGATTATCCAGCTCTTGGAGTCTCAATTTGACATTGCTTTCTTGCATCATGTCATTTTGCAGAGATACCCTTAAGGAAGGAATTTGTACTTCCAAAGGGACAACAGCTTCGCATCCATAGACCAAGGAGAATGGTGTGCTATGGGTTGGTCCTCGAACGGTGGTTCGATAGGCCCACAAGGCTTCTGGTAGTTTGTCGCTCCAGTCTCTTTTGTGACTAGAGACCATTTTCTTGAGAATTTTATAGAGTGTCCTGTTGAAAGCTTCTGTTAGTATGTTCGCTGCTGGATTATATGGAGTCGAAGGACAACTTTGGATTTTGTACTTGTCGCAGAACCTGTAGAATCTGTTATCCCGAAATTGTGGCCCGTTATCATAGACGAATCTTTTAGGTATGCCGAAGCGACAAATAATGTTGGTGCACAAGAACTGAAGGACTGATGAAGTATTCATTTCGCTGAGCGCAAATGCTTCTGACTACTTAGAAAAATAGTCCGTAGCGGCGAAGATGAAGCGATGACCTTTGCTTGATGGGGGAGAGATAGGACCTATAATGTCCATACCCCAGGCTTCGAAAGGCCATGAGATTGCTGTTGGATGTAGCCATTCTGGAGGCATGTGGACATAATCTCCATGAATCTGGCATTTTTGGCAGCGCTTGGCAAATTACATTGCATCAGCTACCATGGTAGGCCAATAATAACCTAGACTTTTAATCTGGTTGTAGAGCTTAGGACCAGCCTGATGGGCTCCACAAAGACCAAAATGTACTTCTTTGAGAGTTTCTTCAGCCTCTTGTTGTGACAAGCAGCGTAGGAGTACTCCATTGAAGGATTTTCTGTAAAGTGCTTTTGAAGGTATATCTGTAAGACCCCGACCCGAGTGACCTCGATTAGTGTTAATTAGTCGCGTGTTAGTACTAAACGTGTTTGATAGAATTTACTAAGTTGGATTAGTATAATCTTGTTATAGCTTTGGGAATTTTTAGTGTCCTGTGTTAGTGGGACCCTTTAGGGGTTCCTTTTTGTTAGTTTTGCGTTACTTGGGGGATTCTTGAGATTTCTATAATTTTTGTTTTGATCCCGTTTCACTCGTCCCGATAATCCCTACAACTGTCATGTTGATCCCGTACTCGTCCGGAACCCCGAGACCCGATTTTCTTGCATTGAGGGCAAAACAGTCTTTTTACATGAAATCTGTACCGAAAACTCGATATCCCCGAAACCCACAAAACTTATACTTTTTGGAAACTAGATATTTCGGTGATCATTTCTTCCTTCTTCGTCGATTTCATTCGAGATCCCGAAATTAGTGATTTCAGCCCTTAGAGATTCCCATTGGTGGAGCCCACTCCCATTTGCTTTATATAGAACCCATCTCTTTCTTCTTCTCTTTTTCCAGCACAAACACAAAAGCTAGGGCTTTTTCCTCTTCTTCTTCTTCCTCTTGCTCATCCACCACCAAATCTCCACCAAGCTTGCACTTAGAGTACTAATGGTGATCACCTCTTCTTCTTCTCTACTAGAGCTCTCCATTGATACTATTTGTGGAAGGAAGCCACCCATTTTAGAACTCTCTTGAAGCACATCTTGCCTTTTGAGGACTGTCCTAGTAAGTTTCCCTCCCAATCTCTTAGATTTGTGTTCTTCTAGTACTAGAGGAGCCCTATTGTCATTATTGAAGAGTTCTTCTTCTTCCTTCATTGTTTGACCCATTTTAGGGTTTGCCTTTTGGGGGTTTTGTGTAGATTGTGTTCTTGACTTGGAGAGGTGTTTAGAAGCTTGATTCCCTTGATTAGAGACCTAGAGGCAAGTGGATTGAATGGATTGTTTTAGTTTTCAATTGATAAACATGTTGATTTATTGCTTCATTAATGCCTTGCTTCACTTGCATTTAATGAGATTTAAATGCTATTGGAAAGAAGTTAGTTGACTCATTTATTATTCATAGAAAGGTGATTTGTGTCTTCCCATCTCTATGTCTTGTTTTGCTTAAATGAGTTCTTGTGAATGTGGTTTCTTCTCTCTCACTTTTGATTGAATGAGGGAAAGAATGGAGATGAATAGATGGGTTTTTGATGTATGTTGTGAGGTGTTTGATGGGATTGAAAGAGGTTTGGATGCCCTAAATTTTAATAGAGGAAATGGAGCTCAAGGGAGTGATAAGAAGTGGAAAGGAGGAGGAGTAGAACTGTCCCGGAACCAGTTTCTGGACTTTTGGGTTACGCTATAGAACATTGCTCATTCTGATACTTGTTATTTAAATGCAATCGGTCTTGTTATTATGGAAATGAATTACATGCTTGATTTGCCATACGCTTCCGCAATTATACTATATGGTTATGTGTGTTGGAAAATCCTCACCGCGGACACCTGTGGGAAATCACGTGCACAGGTAATGTGTGTTCTTTATTAACCCGTGTACGCTTGATCATAAACATATCTTTATTTATTGTCATCACTCCATATGATCGCATGTCAACTATCACCATCACATTAGTTCCGATCCCGGATTTGGTCCCTAGGCCCGGTCCGGGGTCGCGACAGACTGGTATCAGAGCGAGACGTGTTTCAAGCAATTAAAAGAAACTGGAAATCCTAAGGACGTGGCGAGGATTTGTTAGATCTCCTGTTAGCTATAATCGCGTGAGCAATGTGTGACCCTATTCTTGATTATTATGTGCTAACAACTTGTTTTGCAGCATCATGCCACCTCGTAAGCGACCGGTAAATGGTAATCCCACCGCAAGCAACAGTGATTATACCAGGCCAGTTGAGGGTACAGGGCCAGTTGGAGAAGATAGAACTGAAAATATAATGCCAAATCAGTTTCAGCAGATGTTACAGGCTATGCTTGATCAGCAGCGTCAAGCCAATGAGAATCAGACTAGACTTCAAAAGCAAATGCTGAAGAAAGATGAGGATCATGCCTGAGAGTTGGCAGAAATGCAGAGACAGTTATTAGAGGTGTTACAGAGGAGGCCAGAGCCAGTCCAGCCTCAACCTGCAATTGTCATCAATCAAAGGGAGCATGACCCCAATGCATTGTTTGAGAGATTCAGAAAGAGGGCCCCCAAGGATTTTGTTGGCTCAGAAGATCCTTTGACCGCTAATGATTGGTTAGACCAGGGGGAGAGAGAGTAAAGCTGGCAACGTCTCTATTCACCGGGTTGGCAGATATCTGGTGGAAAACTGTAAAGGAAGAGTATATGACAATGGCTGACGCAGTTGCATGGCAAAACTTCAAGATACAGTTTCGTGACAAGTATGTACCCACGCCGGCGACCCTAGGGTTTTTTGCCCTTTGGTCGCCGAGCACCGTTTTCGGCCGATTTTCCGTCTTTTTAGTTCCTTTTTCCCTCTGTATTTTTCTTGACAATTTTCCTTAATTATTGACTTCATTTTCTTGGAGAAAACTTGACGAGAACCTACGCGAAATCGGAGCACAAAGTTTCCCATTTTTCGGGAAAGTCGAAGACTTTGTAGCCGATTTTCCGTCAAGAGTCGAAACTAGGTCAAACGATGTCGGAATGTCCTGAAAATTGAGGTGAAGCTTCTTGAGCAGTGGATAGGACCAACCATGGGCTTTTATTTGAGTTTTGAAGCCGTTTGGGGTCCCATCGATGCTTCACTTGATTTTGCTGCGGGGAAAATGCCGAGCTTTGATATGTGGTCAAACGATGTCCGATTGGCCTGAAATTTGACGGGGAGCCTATTGGAGTCATTTTGAGACGTTCCATGGGCTCCGTTTTGGATGTCATGGTCCCAGGTTGCTCCGCCGCCGGTAGGCTTGATTTTCTCTCGGAGCATCGAAACCTGGTCAAACGTTGTCGGAATGACCTGAAATTCGACCTGTAGCCTTTTGGAAGCATGTTGAAGCCACTCATGTATTTTGTTTGATGAGTGATGGCGTCGTTGTTTGATGAGTGATGGCTTCGGTGGTTCCTGCCGCCGGGAGGCTTGATTTTGCTGCTCGAGCATTGATGGAGGGTCAAACGTTGTCGGTTTGACTTGAAATTTGGTATGGAGCCCTTTGGAGACATTTTGGAGTCATCCATAGGCTCTGATCAAAGTTTTGGTGTCTTTGATGATGTCGCCGCCGGGAGCGCTTGTTTAGCTGTCGGAGCAGTGAAGTTAGGCCAAACGCTGTCAGAATGGCCCGAAACCTCAGGTGTACCCCTCTTTTAGCTGTCTTGAAGGATCTTTCAGTTTTTGTCTGATTCTGACAAGATCTGATGCTTGAAGTAGCTTTGCCTGTTTTGTAGCAGGATGCAGCTTGACGAGGCTTCTTGATGTTGAGGAGACATAGTGTCTTTTTTGGTGTCAACAAGGAACTTACCCGATGAGACACTGAAGAAGCATTTTAGTGGATTCATCCACAATTTGTGTTTGCGAAGTCGGAGGAAGACTTCTCGAAGATCTTTGAGATGGTCTTCTTTTTTCTGCTTTTGGTGACGAGGTCATCAACATAGCATTCAACCGTCTTGTGCTGCATATCTTGGAATATTTTCATCATAGCCCTCTGATATGTTGCACCTGCATTTTTCAGACCAAATGGCATGACAGTGTAGCAATACACGCCGAATGGTGTCCGAAATAACGTATGCCTTTCATCTTCAGGATGCATCTTTATCTAATTGTAGCCAGAGAATCCATCCATGAATGTCATTCACTCGAACCCATAGGTGTTGTCAATCATCACCTCTGGTATGGGGAGCGGAAATTCATCTTTAGGGCATGCATTATTCAGGTCTCTGTAGTCGATACAAACCCTTATTTGCCCATTTTTCTTTGTCATAGGGACGATGTTGGCTAATCATTCAGGATGTTGTTCCTCGCGGATGAAGCCAACGTTTTCGAGTTTCTGAACTTCTTTTTCAATTTTGTCCATCACGTTGGGACAAAATCTTCTTTGGCCTTGTTTGACAGGCTTGATTTCTTTTTGTAAATTAAGCTTGTGGACTGCTACTTTGGGATCCAAGCCAGGCATTTCAGCATAAGACCATGCAAAGCATTCAACGAACTCACGAAGAAAAGAGATATACTCGGGTAACTCATCATCCTTTATATTCTTGCTTATGAATACAGGACGTGGGTTATCAGGTGTTCTCAAGTCTATCTTTTGAACATGATCTTCTGTCAGAAGGTTTGAAGGTGGTTCCTCTACAATATTTTCGGAGGCTTCCAACTCAACAAGACCTTCTGGAGTGCCAGAGGCATTTCAGACTGAGGCTCTGTTTCTGTCCATGGATCTTCTTGATCAGTATCCTTCTCAAGGCTTGCAATGAGATGGTCCCAATCATTTGCTGGAACTGGATTGAAGTAGGGTACTTCTTTTGGAGACGATGGTTCTTCTGGGTCAGAAAACCACGTGTCTGTGTCATCGGGGAATTCCTCTTTATTATCAGAGAAATCATACCAATTGGAGGAGCTTTCTGGATCCTTGACAAGTGACTCCTCAAAGAGATATCCAGGGATATCGATGTCTTCATGAGATGTTGAGGCTTGGTCGGTAAAGCGACTTTGCAACTATGGTGTCAACTGTCTCATAGGAGCGGTAGGATCATACCCCAACCCATATGAAGACTTGCCTTTATGAAGGTGGATTTTCCAATCTTCTGTTTGACTTTTGGTCAGGGTGGTTTCCAATGGTGTGAGAATACCGCGGTAACCTCCTAAACCAGTCAGATTCTGAGCGTCGTAGCCCATTTTCTTCATGATAGCTTGTGCAATTGGACTATACAGGGATAGCTGAGGCATACCTTTGTTTTGGAAAGGTTCAAGCAGAGAGTTTATGGAGATGCTCCTGATCTGTGGAAGAAGATTGCTTTTTCTTCTGGCGAAGTTGCCGGAATAACAAATGAAGTAGACGTAGGGTCTTCTATGTCAGCAAGTGTCTCCAATGGAGTAAGAGCGGGCTGATCTTGCTGAGTATCAGCTTGGCTTGATGCTGTGTCATCTTCTGGCTCTGACTCCGAGTCTATGTCATGCATAATAGACACAAAGAAGACAGTGAACTTGCCCCCAGCTTTTTGTTTTGTCTTCTTTACTTTGGTAGTGATTACCAAAGGCTTTAGAGATTTGAAGGAGACGACGAAGGGAGCTTGACTGCTTACTTCGAGTTTGGTGGAGGGTTTGTTTACCTCTGATGATTGCTGAGGAGCATTGCCTTTATCTTTCTGGAGACTGTCGGCAGAGTATATTGTTTCTTCCTCCTGTTCCTCTTTTCCATTTTTATACATCTGAGCATCTGCAAAATGGACATCCTTGCCTTTGAAGGGCTTTTTGTCTGCAAATACTCGATGTATCAAGCTATCGTTGCCAACGAACTTGATGCACTGATGTAGAGTGGAAGGGACGACACCATTGTCACGTATCCAGGGGCATCCAAGGAGGATATTGTAGCATGAAGGGGTCCTTATTGCATACATGGTGATTTCAGAAATAAGATCACCCATTTACAATTTGAACCTGATTTTGCCAATAGGCCTTTGAGCACTCCCGTCATATCCGAAGATGGATACGGACGTGTGACTCAGCTTGCTAGGTGGGATGCCCAGCTCTTCGAGTGCCGAAGTAGAAATGAGGTTGAGTGCAGAACCTGGATCGATCTGAACTCTGTGTACTGACATTTCTTTGACATACCCCGTGAAGTACAAGGGTCGATTGTGCTTTGTCTCGCCTAGCAGGAGGTCATCCTTGTCGAAGGCAATTGTTGCAGTTGCTGCTTTTTGTACCGAGAGGCATTTATTGGTTGATCCCTCAGTTTTCTTCTTTTCTCCCTTTGAGGGAGTATTTGATTTTTGGACCCTATAGTCCATTTCAATTTGTAGGACTTGTGGGCCATGCTTGTTGACATCCTCATTCAGCCTTTGTAATTCTGAAATGAGACTATCACGAGTTTGTGGAGACATTCGTAATAAGTCAAGGATGTGCAGACGTGTAGGTATGTGTTTGAAGTGCTCAATCAAGTCGTACTTGAAAGCCTCCTTCAAGCCTACATTTTCATTATTATTGCCACTTGGGGCGCTTACAACTTGCTTTCCCGAAGGATTTACATAAGAAGAAGAGGGTTGGTTGTAATTTTTATGGTAATCGTACCTCTACCAACTTCAAGAGCTTCTAGAGAATGGTCTTCTTTTGGAAGATCACTCTCAGGATCAAGGGGTTGATCCTTGTCTTTTACTGAAGACGTCTCTATAGCAGCGTTGGCGTCTTCAGTGATTGTGTTGTACGGAGCAATTTCTAGGAACAAGTCCTGAACAGCATTCGACAACCTTTCTTTATTAGTCTAGACATCGTCTATGAGATCGGGTATCTGGGACCAATCGACTGAGCTTTCATTGAAGAAGATTTCATTGGCAGGAGTTTCTTCAAGATGATCAACCGGGAGAGGCTTGAGTTCCGATGTCACAGCTTCAGGAGACGAGGGCTGAGAGGATGATATCTCAGTGGAAGTCACCTGAGAAGATGTAGCTTCGGAAGATACGCTACCTGTTGGGGAGTAAGTGTCTTTGGAAGCTTCAGAGGCACTATCTGTTAAGGATTTTGTATCTTGCAATTTGATGGATGCACTATTCATTTTATTCATCATTTGAATTCACACACATGCATTGTTTTAGAAAAACTTGCAATCTTGATTTATACATGCATTGTTTTAAATCTTGAAAACCTTATGATTTATGCATGTTTTGGTTTTAAACATGGATGCATTTAAATTTGAAAAAGAATTTTGATAAATCAAGCTAGCCATTGATTTTAAAGTTTCAAATCATTTTTGGCTTTTTATGATTCATGATTTTAAAAGCTTTTAGATTGATTTAAAATCATGTTTCCATGCTTGGCTTAATGGCCCAAAAACCCCCTCTCGAAAATACTTTGAAATATGCCAAAGTTGGGATTTTGTTAAAACTGTCAGTAAGCCTGTCGGTCAGGTTTCGGCTAACCGATCGTGAACCGAGCTCAACCGAACTCCTCTGTCGGTTCAATTTCCAGAGAGCTAAATTTTCAGATTTTCTCTGTCGATCAGGTATCGGTCACACTTTCGGTTGACCGAAGTCCAGTTCGGCTAACCGACAAGTTCACTTCAGTCAACAAACTTTTTATGTTTCATGTTTTTAAAACACTTAAATTGATTAAAAACATGTTTTCAGACTTGATTTCTATGGCCCAGAACTTCCACTAGAAAAATACTTTTGAGTAGCTTTCTGCTCAACAATTTTAGAAGGCAAAACTTTTTTTGTGCTACAGTACTTTTGCTACAGTACTTTTGCTACAGTGTTTTTGCTACAGTGATGTCGGTCAACCGAACTGGATGTCGGTCAACCGAACTCAAGATGTCGGTTAACCGAACCCACTTCGGTTCAAATTCCAGAATGGTCAAATCTAGCCGTTTTTTTACCGTTGGAGTGTCGGTTAACCGAACCCTAACCGACAGATAGCCGTTGGGACACTTTTTCTATAAAAGGAAGTTCATTCCAAGGCCAAAATTGATGATTCTTGAAGCCATTTTTGAGGTGTTCTAAGGCCAATCAAAGGGGAATGAACTAAGAAGGCTAAAGGGTCATTAGTAAAGCTAAAGCTTGGATTAATGAAGTTAAATCACCAAGTAAGCTTTGACTTTTCCTAATCATATGTTTTATGCTTTGTCTAAATTATTGGTAAATAATTTTTAGCATATTAACTATGATGTGTTAAATCCATTCCTCTCTTTCATCTTTGATTTAAATCATTGGATTCTTCACCTTGATTTCTAAACAAGTTTGTTTTAATACTTTATAAAACATGTTTTGTCAAAACCTTTAATTTGTTTTATAAACATGTTTCATTAACTTGTTTGAATCATCTTTGTTGTTTTCATTCATTTGAACTTTAGTTAAATTAGTTTATTTTTTAAAACAACATTGAATATGCATCACATGTTTAGACATAATTAATTTCATACAACTTGTGAGCTTTTGATTTCATATCTTCAACAAGTTTGTATTTGGTACATGTGATTTGCATATTACTTTAATCAAATCTTTTTATGTGTATTAAACTTTAAATTACTTCAAGCATAAATTGATTAAGCTTTGTTTTAATATTGATTGAAGTTTCCACACACTCACTTCATAAGCATACATCTTTGCATTCATAGTGTTTGTGTGAGTTTGTTTTACACTTTTATATTCGCCTAATCTAGAGGCAATTAAATTGAGCTTTAATTGTAATCTCTTAGAGTGCTTTGTGAAAACACTTTATTGAGAGAAATCATTTGTTTGTAAAGGTTATTGCTTAGCCTAAGAAAAGCATTGTGTGAAGGTTATTGCTTAGCCTAGAAAAGCATCTTGTATAGGTTGTTGTTAAGCCTTGAAAAACAACATTGTAAGGTTATTGCTTATCCTTGGAAAGCATATTGTAGTGGTTATTGCTTAGCCATTCGAAAAGCATAAATAGTGGAAATCCGGTGGGGTGTGATATCACAAGCCGGTAGTGGATGTAGGCATTGAGGCCGAACCATTATAAATGATTGTGTTATGGTGAATGCTTTTGTGGTGATTGTTGTTGTTTAGCTTCCGCATTTTATTTGTTAATCATCACAAGTGGCTAATTATTTTAAAAGAAGTTTAAAATTATCATAATTGGTCATTAAGTTGTAGCTCACCTTATTCAACCCCCCCTCTAGGGTTCGGATCCAGAACTTCCACTATCGTCCTAAGCTATCGCATTGCAGGTCATCCGGACAGGAGATGCCCCCAGTGCAGACTGTTGGGAATCGAACTCATCCTCGGATGTAAGAGGATCATAAATCCAACTATTTTCTCCATTTTCAGGAGTTGAGGGAGAAAGTTCCCGTTGATTTTCAGGGACTTCCGGTTCTGGATCATGACAAAGATCATTGATGCGATCTTGTTCCTGCTCTATGGCAAGATGTTGCAAGATTCTTGGATATTCTTCAAGATTAGGCATAGAAGCCAAACCTTCTTCGTCATCTGCTCCTTGTGGTTCACCAATGTTGGGTTCCACTGGAGCATTGGCTGGTGCCAGGTCAACAGCATTTTCAGCCTCTTGGTCTTCATCATCATTGGATCAGGATCCTTGTGGCTGCAATGGATTATACCAGATTACTGGCATAAGATGAGACACTGGAATCCATTTCTCGTCGGAGAGGTATTCTCCTGTTTCAAGGGATTCTTCCCACTCATCGATATCATTGGCAATATTACTGGACTCGTATCCATCCATGGGGATCCAACTACCGAGTTGCAAGAGTATGATGCTCCCTGTACAGTTTCATTTTTGTATAGAGGTGGCATGAAATCATCAAGGGTGAATTTTCTTACCGCCTTTGAAGCTTTGGGAAGGGATTCTTCCGTCGCCCCTAGTGAAGCAGTGGAAGAGGTTTCCATCTGGTGTTGGATAGGGAACCAACTCTTAGGACGTTTGAACCATTTTAATCACCTTGAATGAAGTAGGGATCTTCTTCTTTGGTGCCTTTGAAGTTTGCCCACATGACACCATGTTACCAGAGGCGGAGCCGTAGTTTTTTTCAAAGGTTATGACTTCGTTTTTCCACATCTCATTGATCTTCTCTCTCACAACGAAGCATTGATTGATAGGATATGAGATCATCTAGTGGTATGGACAATATCGGGGATCATTGGTTTTGCCAACATCTCCCGGTCTTTTGGGCTCCGGCAAAGTGAGTTTGCCATTTGCTAGGAGAGCCTCAAAGATTTCTTCAACATCTTCATCGAACGGATATTTCTTTTCTACACGTTCTTTGAAGGCATCGGAGAGTTCAGGCCTTTTACCCATAGCTTTGTTTTCAGCTTTCTTTGCCAGCTGAGGAGCTGACTTAGTTTGCACATTGAGAACCTCCTTTTTCTTTGGTTTTGAGGTCGTAATGGCAGTCGGCTCTTCCTTTGATGATTTCTGACTGTTGAGGTCTTTGATCACCATTTCAGCTTCCATGGAAGCTTCGAGGAGTTCTCCCAGGTTCTTTGATTTGTTGTAGATGATCATGGAGCGGATCCTTGCTCTCATATTGTTACGGCAAATGTCGACTAGCGACGCTTGTGGCAGTATATCTAAGCATTTGTACGCTATTGCTTTCCACTTGTGAATGAAGTCATATGTTGACTCATTCTCTCCCTGTTTTAGGCTGCAGAGCTGAGCCATAGTAACAGGATGGTCCTCACCTTGGAAGTGGGTTAGGAAGCGTGTCTCCAGCATAACCCAGTTCTAGATGGAGTTCTCCGGCAGAGTGGAGTACCAATCAAAGGTTGTACCTTTTAGGGTACTTGCAAAGAGGGGAATCTTGAGGGCATCTTGATCCGCAATAGCTCCTATTAGGA
This sequence comes from Umbellularia californica, assembly GCA_028538565.1. Lineage (NCBI taxonomy): Eukaryota > Viridiplantae > Streptophyta > Magnoliopsida > Laurales > Lauraceae > Umbellularia > Umbellularia californica. The sequence goes on from JAPQWN010000009.1 coordinate 2,915,375, forward strand.
TCTTAAAGTGGATGACATATTGTCTGGCTGAACCTTTCCCCATATATGTCTGGAGAGTAGGTTGTCTGAATTTTGCAGGGAATGGAACTGAGTCCATTCATAGGGGATAGGGTGGCTTGATCCCATGTTCCTTCAATGTATCCTCTTCTTTTGCTTTGGCGACGATATCGCCCACGTCCTTTTTGGTAAGGGCGCATGACTCATTGTTTCCTACATTGGCCTCATCATCTTCATGATTCGGAGGGCCTTGGTTGTTAGGTGGTAGACGCTATAAAGTGAGAAAGAGGTTTTCCATCAGAGCCTCAATTCTCTGTTGTCCTTGTTCCAACTGCTAGACGCGTACGGTTACGTCATCATGTGGTGGAGGCTGCTCAGAACTTGTAGCCAAGACGTTCATCCCTCGGGATTCGATCGAAGAAATCATCCTGGTGACTGAACTGGGGCTCATTCTTCTGGATGAAGAATCTGAGGAGTGGTTACTCCGGTGTCCTTGGCTTGAAGGAGTGGAGGATTCTAATAGATGTGTTCGTGTCCGAGAGACGCTGCGAGTCACTGGACGTCTAACACTGATTTTGGTCGCTGACTTTTGGCATTTTCTGGTTTTGCCAACCATATGGACAGTAACGAATTGGTCGGGTCTTTCTTTTTTGACCCATTTGTTTGAGACATGGAGAGTAGAATGCTGAGTTCTTTGTTTCTCAAGTCTCTTTTGTCGATATGCCGCGTGGCGACGCATACGACGAGCAATTTGAGCTCCAGTCAGCTTTGGCTGGGCTCTGGCGATGAAGGATGTAGGCCCCCGTGCGCAGTAGCCAAGTTTGTCTTCTTTGAAGCTTGGCAAGGACAGAATTTGGACGCGGTCCTTTGCCTGTCGCAGTGAAGATTTGAATTTTGCAAGCTCGGCTCCTGTTGAAATGAAGGGTCGACTTGCAGGAGTGCAGGCTTCAGCATGCTTTTGCAGAGGCCTAACAATGCAGGATTTGATTTTGGGCTTGTAGGAGAAAGCCCGCTCATGATGATTTTGTTTGTTCTTTGGGCGGAAGGTAGGTTTCTCCTCTTTCATGTAAGAGAGAGGGTAGAATCGATTCTTCTTGAGAGGGGCCAGGTATGCTAACTTTGCAGATATTCGGGACCTCCGTTGCTTTGGTGAAGATCTCGGGGACCAGGTTTTGGGGCAAACCTGGTTTCTTGTTGGTTGAGGCTTCGTGGGAGCGCCACGGGCTTCAGGCTTCTTGGTGTTCGCCCTTGGTACTATGTTAGTGACACGTTGCGGGGCGATTTTCTGCTTCTTGGCAGGTACAGTTTCTTCTGCGGGGAGTGGGAATGGTCCCAGCGACCCGAAGACGATGGTCCGGGAAATTGAGGTTGACCCGGTGTTTGGGGAGTTGTCGAGGGAGATGACACTTCGGCAACTGGCAGGAAGCTTATGCTTGTTTTGCTTGTCTTGAAGCATAAGCTGGTACTTGTTCTCATCGAAAGTGATGGTCAATGAAGCTGCCATTGTTAGTTTTGGAAAACTTCTAAAACAAGACCAAATCCATTAGTAATCACAAGAATATGGTGATCATAAATGGAGAACAACTATGGTTTTGTCTTTTCAAATCACATGAGGGGACATGGCCCAGCCCAAGCAAGATGAAGAAGGCAAAAAGCCATAGAGGATACAATTGTTCTACAATGCAAGTATGGTAGGCTCAGAGTGAGCGTTCCAGTGACTGCTAGAAGCAATCGTAGACCTTAATTCAAATTACCGAGAAGCAAAGCTCACTCGAGGTAAAATTCAAATTACCAAGAAGCAAAGCTCACTCGAGGTAAAATGATATAAGGTTGGAGATACAAATGTGTCGGTCGCGCATACAGTAGACCCGAAAGGGCATACTAGCACCGCTAGGCACAAATGTTGCCAATCGTATCCTTGGGAAGGACACGAGATGAGATTTTTTTGAAAGGTCAAATTTGGGTTCATAAAGGAAAGCAAATGGTGTTCCAATCCGAACAAAGGCTCAACATTTCTGCGAGCGCTAAATCCAGAAGGGAAGGAACCAGAATTTCTCGGATGTGAATCCAGTAATGACGGAAGTTTTTTTTTTTTAAGGGTCAAGATTGAATTCATCAAAGAGAGCAAATGGTGTTCCATTCCGAACAAAGGTTCAACATTTCTGTGAGCGTTAAATCTGAAAGGGAAGGAACCAATATTTCTCAACTCTGAACTCAAAAAGTGACGGAAGGTTTTTTTTTTTTGAAAAGTCACGATTGAATTCATCAAAGAGAGCAAATGGTGTTCCAATCCGAACAAAGGCTCAACATTTCTGCGAGCGCTAAATCCGAAAGGGAAAGAACCAAGATTTTTCAATTCTGAACTCAAAAGTGACGGAAGTTTTTTTTTTTTTTTTTTTGAAAAGTCACGATTGAATTCATCAAAGAAAGCAAATGGTGTTCCAATCCGAACAAAGGCTCAACATTTCTGCGAGCGCTAAATCCGAAAGGGAAAGAACCAAGATTTCTCAATTCTGAACTCAAAAGTGACGGAAGTTTTTTTTTTTTTTCTAAGATTTTTTTTTTGAAGATGCACATAGGTTTTCAATTCGATCTTATGAAACCTTAGTAGATAGATCAACCCCCAGGTAAAGGTAGGATTACTTAATGAACCCATTTGAGGGACCCTTGCCTCGAACAGTCTAGCTCTCTCCACACTCTGGACAAGGCTTTTCTTAAATCCACTTTGGTCAAAGAACGCAACTGGTGGAACCTTAGTGTTTTTTTTTAACCCTTTTTGAAAGATTTTTAATGAACTCATCCAAGAGAGCGAATGGTGTTCCAATCCGAACAAAAGCTCAACATTTCTGTGAGCGCTAAATCCAAAAGGGAAAAACCAAAGTTTCTCAAATTTGAATTCAAAAGAGAGAAAACTGATAGTTTTTTTGTTTTGAATTTTTTTTTTTAAATCCCAATTGGACTCATCAAAGAGAAAAGATGGCCCAATCCTCGATATGAGCGATACTGCAAACATTTCTGTGAGCTATCAAGTTCGAAGAGGAGAGGATCAAAGTTTCTCAAAGTTGAATCTTAAGAAAGAGAGATCATCATTTTTTTTTGAAGGAATTTGAAATGAAGTTTTTTTTTGTTTTTTGAAATCCTAATTGGACTCATCAAAGAGAAAAGATCGCCCAATCCCCGATATGAACGATAGCTGCAAACATTTCTATAAGCTATCAAGTTCGAAGAAGAGAGGATCAAAATTTCTCAAAGTTTAATCTAAGAAAAGAAATCAGATTTTTTTTTGAAATGAGAAAGAATAATTGAAATCCCATGTCATGTTTGTTTTCTCTTTTTTTTTTTTTTTTTTTGTTTTTGCCAAATGCAACATAGGCCACCGACTAGAAAGGAGCTAAGGGATCAAAGCATCATCTTCTCAAGTTAACGGGTCCCACTGGGTGTGCCAACTTGATGGATCCTCGGATTTCCGTCCTCTCCTTCCGCACCCCGGGGGCTTGCCTGGGTCTCGGCGGAGGAGGAGGAGGGAAAACGCCGGTATCAACATTTTTGTACGGGTATGCCAGATTTACTATTCTACTTGGAATTTGGAATGGTGATGATCCAGAGATCCACCTTCACAAGTAGAAAGGAAATCAATCCTTTTTTCTAACTTTTCAAATTGCATAAATATTAAGAAAAGAGACAAGTTTATTTTTGAGAATGCCGTAGGAGGCATTTTTCTTGTTTGTTTGCCGTGAAAGGCGATTTTACAAAACTCATCAAATATGAAAGAAAGAATTTTGATTTCCTTTTATCTCTTTAAAAAAATACAAACTACAATAGAAAAGAAAGAAAAGGAATCTAACTTCTCAGGAAATTGTGGGGACACGTTGAGATCGACGGTCGCAAGTCATGTATGGACTTCGCCATCGTCCTTCAAATGAGAATGCTTGATGCTTTGATTCTTCAGCTTGGCTCCAACCTCATTTTTTTAAAGGACAAGGACCAAGAGGAGGTCCTATATCTAATGAAAAACCGAGTAAACGGGCTGAAAAGCCGCGTTTAGGCCATGTTGTAGAAGGAAGGGACCTTGGGGGGGTGGCCCCCCAAGGGACTTTGATCACCTTGTGGTGTTTTTTGCAGCAGAGCAGCAGGACTTTGTCTGGATTTCTTCTAGAGAATGCAAGTGTGCAAGTGCAGAATTTCAAGTCGATGTGTGTATCGATCCTTATTCCTTTCTTTTGGACCTCCTTTTATAGGCTCTTGGTAGCCATGAGGTGGTTATGGGCATTGATGACCATGATGAGAGAATTGATGAGGAGTTACAAGTTTTTATTCTTTGATTTTGTAACTCCTTTTTCATGGCTTGTGATTGGCCGATGAAGGATAGTGGGCATTTAATTGCCTTTAATCTTCATGATGATGGGAGTTTCATGGGTTTAATGCCATGACTGCTTAGATTTGTAACTCCCAAATGCTTGAATCTAATTGGGCCGTCCAAAATAATGAGTTAATGACCGCATTAAGTTGTCATAAACGGGTCAATTAACGACCCGGATGTCGGTGAAGATCAGTGGTTTTCAAGCATCAAATATTGGATTTTCAGAAAATCACAGAGGCAGGAACACTCGAAACGCGTTTCAGGGTTTGCAGCGTTTCAGGAACACCAAGGGCCATTTGGTGAGAAATCCGGTGACCCGGATTTGCAGGGTCGCCGGCGACCATGCACCCAGGGTCACCCGCGACCTTGGGCCAAGGTCGCTGGCGACCATAGGGCTTTGGCCCTTTTGGTCGTCGAGCTTCGTTTTCAGCCATTTTTCCTTCTTTTTTGCTCCTTTTTTCTTCTGTATTTTTCTTGACATTTTTCCTCAATTATTGACTTGATTTTCTTGGAGAAAACTTGACGAGAGCCCGTGCAAAACCGGAGAGCAAAGTTTCCCATTTTTCGGGATAGCCGAAGACTTTGTAGCCGATTTTCCGTCAAGAGTCGAAACTAGGTCAAATAATGTCGGAATAACCTGAAAATTGAGGTGAAGCTTCTTGAGTAGTGGATAGGACCAACCATGAGCTTTTATTTGAGTTTTGAAGTCGTTTGGGGTCCTGTCGATGCTTGACTTGATTTTACTGCGGGAAAAATGCCGAGCTTTGATATGTGGTCAAATGATGTCCGATTGACCTGAAATCTGACAGGGAGCCTATTGGAGTCATGTAGAGACCATCCATTAGCTCCGATTTGGATGTCATGGTCCCGGGGTGCTCCGCCACCGGTAGGCTTGATTCTCTTACGGAGCATCGAAACCTGGTCAAACGTTGTCGGAATGACCTGAAATTCGACGTGCAGCTCTTTGGAAGCATGTTGAAGCCACTCATGTACTTTGTTTGATGAGTGATGGCTTCGGTGGTTCCCTCCGCCGGGAGGCTTAATTTTGCTGCTCGAGCGTTGATGGAGGGTCAAACGTTGTAGGTTTGACTTGAAATTTGGCATGGAGCCTTTTGAAGACATTCTGGAGTCATCCGTAGGCTCTGATCAAAGTTTTGGTGTCTTTGATGATGTCACCGCCAGGAGCGCTTGTTTAGCTGTCGAAGAAGCGAAGTTGGGCCAAACGATGTCGGAATGGCCCGAAACCTCAGGTGTACCCCTCTTTTAATTGTCTTGAAGGATCTTTTAGTTTTTGTCTGATTCTGACAAGATCTGATGCTTGAAGTAGCTTTGCCTGTTTTGTAGCAGGATGCAGGTTCACGAGGCTTCTTGATGTTGAGGAGACATAGTGACTTTTTTTGTGTCAACAGGAGCGAGCCGGGTATCGGGACGGGACCACGGTTAATAAACCGGGTATTGGGATCCAAACTGCAGCTGGCGGGAGGGAGGGGATCTCCAAGTCGGTAGATCAGACCGACAAGGTCATCCAAGCTTAGTGGTGCCGACTCATAGGTTAAATCACATAAATCAAGATATGTGTAAAACAAATCCAGTGCAATGCTATAAGCGGGCAAAACGGGGGTGCTCACGGGCACAACTATCATATCATGTCGGGATTGCATTTCGGGACTAATAAAAGGTACAAGTACAATTTCAATGCTTTCGGGATTGATAAATCATAAAGCATAAGTTTCGAGAATAAAAGAAAGGGATGCACTAAACTTTCGAATATCGGGACAAGCATCAAGGTTCAACATTAATTCAAGTGAATAGGGGTTCCGAATGTCTATTTAATTAAAAAACTTGGTACTCCTTGAATTTGAGGACATTCCGGTCCCTTATACACTTGGAAGTTTCCAAAACTTCAATGAATTCTTTGTGATGTGGTTTCTTTCTCAATTGGATTTCAAACAATGGTTATAAGTCCTCTCATCACCGTGGGGATACTAATAAACCTCTCTTAATACCTAAAACATTTCATTTTTGTTTCCAAAACAGCCCCGGATAAACAATACACATCGCTCGAGCGGACCAGGAGTTCGCTCGAGCGAAGTGCTCTCAGGAATGGCCTTCTGGAAGGGTTCGCTCAAGCGGACCAGGGGTCGCTTGAGTGGACCTGCCCAGTTTAGACTGGCTCGAGCGAACAATCCGTGCGCTCAAACTAACCATTCTCTAGAATACACTCTGGGAGGGTTCGCTCGAGCGAACTGTCCACTGGAATGGTTCGAAACCTCTTTCTGGACACTTCGCTCAAGCGACTTGCCAGTTCGCTCGAGCGAACTGTCCAGAAACTAGTTCCGGGACAGCTCTACTCCTCTTCCTTTCCACTTCTTACTACGTCTTTGAGCTCCATTTCTTCTATCAAATTTGGAAATCCAAAACCTCTTTCAATCCCCCATCAAAACTCCTCACAACCTCCACCAAGCATCCATCCATTCATCTCCATTCTTTCCCACATTCAATCACAAAGAGAAAGGGAAAAGACCACATTCACAAGGATCCATTAAAAGCAAACAGAAATAAAAATAGGGAGATGCAAACCACCTCTCCATGACAATAAATGAGTTAACCAACTTCTTTCCAAGAGCATTTAAAATCACATTGAATGCAAGTAAAACAAGGCATTAATGGAGATACAAAATCAATTAAACTCATCATGAAATCCATTCAAAACTCAAAACATCTTATCATCCCACTTGCCTTAGATCTCTAATCAAGGGAATCAAGCAATCACTCTCCTCTTCCAAGCCAAACTCCAAGCTACACAAAACCCCCAAAAACAAACCCTAAAATGGGTCAAACAAGCAAAGAAGAAGAAGAACTCTTCAATAATGAAAATGGGGCTTCTCTATAGCTAGGAGAAAACATAACAAAGAGATTGGGAAAGAAAACTTACTTGGAAGGTCTCTAAATGAACAAGAGTGACTCAAAGAGGGTCTTGGAATAGAGGTTTCTCTTCACTAATTGTATCCAAGGAGAGCTCTAGTGATGGAAAAGAAGATGGTGACCACCATTTGTGCTATTGGTGCAAGTTTAGTGGAGATTTAGTGGTGAAGAAGCAAGGAGAAGAAGAAGAGAAAGAAAAACCCTAGGTTGTTGTTGTGCTGGAAAAAGGGAAATGAAAAGAAGGGTTCTCTATTTAAAGCCAATGGGAGTGGGCTCCACCACTATAAACTTTGGAGGCTGAAATCACTACTTTCGGGACCTCGAACGAAATCGACGAAGAAAAGAAAAGTGATCACCGAAATATCTAGTTTCCAAAAAGTATATGTTTTGCGGGTTCCGGGAATGTCAACTTTTGGGTACAGATTTCATGTAAAATGACTATTTTACCCTCAATGCTAGGAAAGTCGAGTTTCAGGGTTTCGGACGGTTACGGGATCAACATGAAAGTTGTAAGGGTCGACAAGACAAGTAAAATGGGATCAACACAAGGATTATGGGAATCTTGAGTAAACCTCCAAGTACACATCAAGACTATCAAAAGGGAAACCCCCAAGGGCCCCACTAAACACAAGACACTTAAAATTCCCCAAAGTTATAAAAGAACTATACTAATCCAACTTAGTCAAATCTATCAAACAAGTTTAGTACTAACACGCGACTTAATTAGTACTAATCGGGGTCACTCGGGTCAGGGTCTTACATCCTCCACCCCTTAGGGCATTTGGTCCTCCAAATGAAATACAAAACTCACCTCGGGCAAGAGATGTGGATACTTTTTCTGCACTTGGTCCCGCAATTCCCACGTTGCCTCTTCCGGCCCATGATTCTCCCAAAGTACCTTCACCCACTAAATAGTCCGTGTCCTCAGTTCTTGCTCTTTCGTGTCTATGTTCTGAATGGGCTTCTCCACATATGTAGCATCTTCCCTGATTTCCAACGGTTCATGCCGGAGTACATGTGAAGGGTCAGGGACATACTTTTTCAACATCGACACATGGAAGATGTTGTATACGCCAGAAAGCTCGGGTGGTAAGGCTAATCTATAAGCCACATCACCAATCTTACTCACAATATCATACGGTCCAATGTATCTCCGTGACAACTTGCCATTCTGCCCAAATCTCAATGTTCCTTTGGTGGGTGACACCTTCAAGAAAACATTATCTCCTTCTTTGAACTGTAGATCCCTTCAGTGAGAGTCCGCATAGTTTTTCTGTCTACTCCAGGCTACTTTCAGACATTCCTAAATCTGTCTCACTTTGTCACTGGTCACACTTACTGTGGTCGGTCCATGGAAACTGTGGGTGCCAACTTCTTCCCAACAAACAGGTGTCCTACACCTTCTGCTGTACAAGGCTTTAAAGGGTGCCATTCCAATACTTGAATGGTAGCTGTTGTTGTAAGCGAACTCACATAACGTTAGAGTTTCATCCCACTGAGTCTTGAAGTCTAACACACAAGCACGTAGCATATCCTCAAGGGTCTGAATTGTCCTCTCTGACTGGCCACCTGTCTGAGGGTGATAAGCCATGCTGAACTGTAGCTTCGTACCCATAGACTCATGTAGGGTCTTCCAAAACATCGACACGAATCTGTTGTCTCTGCCGGATATAATAGAAACTGGTTGTCCATGTCTACTAACAATCTCATTGACAAATAACTCCGCTAGGGGTAACACATGCATCTTCTTCCCTGTCTTCATGGGGATAAAGTGAGCTGACTTGGTGAGTCTGTCCACTATGACCCATATTGCATCATTGCCTCTGCTAATTCTCGGAAGTTCTGAAATGAAATCCATGGTAATGTGCTCCCATTTCCATTCTGGGATCTCTAATGGTTGTAACAACCCTGGAGGCTTCTGATGTTCTACCTTTATCAGCTGACACGTCATACAGCGAGAGACAAACGCTGCAATCTCTCTCTTCATGTTGTTCCACCAAAATCTGCCCTTCAAGTTCTGATACATCTTTGTGTTGCCCGGGTGCATGGAGTACTTCGTACTGTGAGCTTCTGCCATGATGTCATTCCTCAAATCCTCGATGTTAGGCACACACAGACGGTCTCGATAATAAAGAACTCCGTCAACGATATGGAAATCGGGACGTTCTGCTATATGTTCTGCAATCTTGGCCAACTCTGGATCTTGCAACTGACTATCCTTGATCTTCTGAATAAACGAAGGCTCTGACACTGACATATTGGCAATTATAGCACCTTCCCTCAATGGCTGTAGATCTATCCTCAACTCCTCAAATTGCTCGAAAATACAAGTACCACTTAGATT